>RRCJ01000013.1:237001-837001 GCA_004337975.1 Pyricularia sp. CBS 133598
TTTTTTTTTTTTTTGTTGTGGGGGGGGGGGGGGGGGGTTGTTCTGGCTGATAGATGGACTGACCCCTTGGAATTGAAGTTGGTGGTCTGTCGAGCCCAGTTTCTCGCGTTCTCTCTTTTTTTTCTCCCTTTCATACGGTATATTGCGCATTGCATCACATTCTCTTCATCTTGGCTCGGAAAAAAAAGACTCCTCACCAGTCTTTGTTCGAATTCTACCTGTTCGAGGCATCACGTCGTTTGTACTGACTGCATTACATCCATCTCCACCAAACAGAGCTACCCCACTAAGCTGCTTGTACCCTTCCTGCAGGTACGGAGCAAAGCGACCGGCGCGATTTGAGGCGGGCTACAAGAGAATACAGAGTGCGCTCTCCTCGTTTTCGACTGAACGACAGCTGCCTTTGAGTCTTTTTGCATCATCAATTAGTTAACTATCCAACTCAAAATGCTGGGAACAAAACTCACCCGCGCAGCCTCCAGGCTGGTGCTGCCCAGTACTCTCCCAATCGCAAGAACCCCCCTGACTGCCACTACCGCCACCACAACAATTACCACCGCCATCCGCCCCATATCCAACAGCGCAAGCAACCTCCGCCCAGACACAAAGGACAAGGACCTCTCAAAGACGGCGGGTAGCTACGCGCGGACCGACGCCAGCGTGACGGTCGAGTACCCCGAGGCGCACGAGCTGCCGTCGTCGGAACCCGTCAAGGGCGCCGGCCGTGCGGGCGTCAACGTCAAGCCCACGCTCGCCACCTTTTCGCTGCAGGGCAAGGTCGGCGTCGTCACGGGGGGCGCGCGTGGGCTCGGCCTCGTCATGGGCCAGGGCATGGTGGTCAGCGGGGCCGACTTGGCGATTGTCGATCTCAACCTCGATGAGGCGAGGGAGCAGGCGGATGCCATTGTTGAGCAGTTTAGGAGGGAGAATCCAGAGGCGAAGAAGTAAGTTTCCTTCTTTTTCCTTCTTTTTGTTTTTTTGTTTTTGTATCTTGTAAACTGTTTGACCGACCTTTATACAGTGCACATGACTAACATGAACACACAATGGCAACAGACTACCCAAGGTCACAGCACACTACGCTGACGTGTCCTCCGAGGAGTCCGTCAACGCCTGCATCGAGGACATCGTCGCGCAGCACGGCAAGATCGACAGCCTGGTAACGTCCGCCGGCTTCACCGAGAACTTTGAGGCGACGCAGTACCCGATCGACCGGATGCGCAAGCTGTTCGGCGTCAACTTTGACGGCACGTACCTGTTCGCGACCTCGGTCGCGAAGCACCTGATGGCGCGCCAGGCTGCCGGCAGCATGGTCTTCATCGGCAGCATGAGCGGCGCCATCGTCAACGTGCCGCAGCCGCAGGCCCCCTATAACAGCGTTAAGGCCGCCGTGCGCCACCTGGCCGCCAGCCTGGCCGTCGAGTGGGCGCACGCCGGCATCCGCGTCAACTGCATCAGCCCCGGCTACATGCTCACGGCCCTGACCAAGAAGATACTCGACGACAAGCCCGACCTCAAGAAGAAGTGGACCAGCCTCATCCCGCAGGGCAGGATGGGTGCGCCGGAGGACCTGATGGGTCCCGTGACTTTCCTGCTGTCGGACGCGTCGGTCTACGTCACCGGGGCTGACATCCGTGTCGATGGCGGTTACACCGTCATTTGATGACGGGGAAATGGGGGGAGGGGTTCAAAAGGCAGTATACAGGCTGCCACGTAATGCGATAATATCTGGAAAGCGTTCTATTTTTGTCATCTATTTTCCCTTTTAGCGTTAGGTTCCGAACCATTAAAACTCAGTTATACACATGGATTTAACCCCAAAACACACAATTATTTCCTTTGCTCCTGAAGACTAACATCTCAGCCTCGACAATAAAGAGCAAGTTTACACGAGGGGTGAGTGGGTTAGCAACACCAACGGGGAAAAGCCAGATCCCCGATCAAAAAACAAGAGCCTACAATCGATCCTGTATAATATCGATGTTCGGTATCACAGCCCGCCGTTGTGCAGAAACCATCTTTCGGGGTGCACAAGGTGGGGGAGGGAGAGAGAAAAAGGAGAAGCCACTGGCGAACCTTTGACCGTTGATGTCGTACAAAACACAAGTCACCCACCTGATCTACCCTTTTTTTCTCGCTAGATCTCACTGTTTCTGGTACGTGGCCCGAGAACTGAGCATCTACTTATAAAGATGCGAGACACGTCGCCGATTTGGCTCTCTTCTCCCCCCAACACTCCAATGGGTAAGGGGAGCAATACAAGTCGTGTGCCATCCCCGGGAACACAGTTCTCTTTTCTCCTCTCTATTTGTCATCCCCGACGATGCTGTCGTACATACCAAAACAGTAAAACTGCTGGCGTATGCTTTTGAGTGTTTTGGAGGGGCGGGAGAAATGCAGTAGTAGTCCCCCCTATTTTTGGATCTTCCGAATTTTGACACGCGCTTTTCCAGACTACTTGAGCTGCCTGCCGACTCTTTTGCCATGGTTTTTTTTTTCGTTAATGCCCTACACCATCTAATGCATTCTGCAAGTTCAAAAACTAGGTGGTTGACTGTAGAGTTTTATGTTAGGGTTCAGTCTAAGTCTAGCTTCTATTCTATGCAAGAAAGATGTGACGGCATGGGTCGGGGCAAATTAGGGCAGCTACGAAGCTAGGGGAAGGAAACAAAAACCATACGGATACATCCCCGCGCCAGCTTTTACGTACAGAATAAGAAATTGAGCCGACGGGTGTCGTCTAGTTAGTCTTGCACGCTATTATTACAGACTATTCTAGAACTAGAACTAGACTGAAGTAGTGAATAGACAGACAGCTCCAGGTCTATCTAAACCTACAGAATAAAAAAAAAGTCTAGATCTCATCCGGCTTCTTGATCAAACCCAACGCCTCAGCAGTTTTGATAGCCTCGACCCACCGGTCCGCCATGAAGGCATACCCCTTGTCGTTGGGGTGCAGCGTATCCTTGAAGTTGCCGGCCCCGGGGCTGGGGTCCAACCTCGCCCCGGCACCTCCGACACCCCCAAAGTCCACCCACCGGATCCGCGCGTCCGCCGCCGACAGCCTCTCCAGCCGGGCGACGTAATCCTTGTTCATCGCGGCGATCCTCGCGTTGACGGCCTCGTCGCCCTGCGCGGGGATCATGGTGCTTGCGATGACCACCGCATCCTTGGACGCGGCGGCGCGCACGTCGACCAGCAACCGCTCGAACCGCTCGCCCGCCGTCGTGACGCTCACGTTGCGCGCCGCGTCGTTGGTGCCGGCGTGCACGAGGACAATGTTCGGCTTGAAGGCGCGCAGGGCCTCGGGCTGCAGGGCCTCGGCGCGTATGTCGTCGATGATGAAGCCCCCGTGACCCTCGTGGCGGGTGCGGGTGTTTTCTGCGCCGGCGAAGTCGCCGTCGCGGTTCGTGCCGACCATGGAGACCTTGGCCATCTTCTCCAGCTCCGAGACGAGCCGCTTGCGGTAGCCGTTGCTGCTGGTCGC
Organism: Pyricularia sp. CBS 133598; assembly: GCA_004337975.1. Lineage (NCBI taxonomy): Eukaryota > Fungi > Ascomycota > Sordariomycetes > Magnaporthales > Pyriculariaceae > Pyricularia > Pyricularia sp. CBS 133598. Next base: position 240,489 of record RRCJ01000013.1, read on the forward strand.
GCCGGCGCCGCGCGTGATGGAGTCTCCCAGCGGCATGATGCGGAGCAGGGCGCCGTTGGCAAAGGCGGGTGGCGGCTTGGCTGGACACGAGGCGGACAGGGTCGGGGTGGCTGCGAGGAGCCCGAGGAGGAGGGTTTGGGGATGCATGGTGCCTGGATGTTGAGACTTTTGTTCTAGCAGAGAGATTGCGATCAAAAACTAGAGGTTATATTAGGAACAATGGAACCGGCGACACTGCGATCTTGTCCTAAAAACACCACCGTGGCAACTTGACCTCGGAGGAAGGAAAACGACTCTACTCTATATACGCGCTCATATTTGCTGGCAAAGGGCGGATTCTGGCGGCACGCAAAATGATCCTTCGGTCTGGGAAATGAGGTTTGCAGTGTTGACGAGGCACAGTCGGGCTGATGAAATTATCCCCAGACGAGCCGCACTGCCTGCTTTCTGCTTACATAGTTACCTTACATAGCCTTACTGTCTACTCGTCCAAAATTGGGGGCCAAGGAAGCTGACAACTTCATTCCAGAAAGGGGCTATGTTTTGGACCTGGAAGTAAATGATTGGACGCGAGGGATTCTGGCTCTCACTAACCCAAGCTCCTACATGGGGCTACCCGTTCCCAAAAAAAAACAAAAAAAAAGAGATGGGATGAACGCAGTGTAGAGTCACAGCACCTGTTTTGGTGGTTTGTTTCCCACAACTGTGTCAAGCAAAAGAGATGAGTTGAAGAACATGTTTATGTGCCGACATATAGGGTTGCTTAATTAGGGGAATCTATAAAGGAACAAAAATAAGCAGGAGGGTTAACCGGGCTCCGAGTACTCGTGGGTGTTCCCGTGTCGGCAACCCGATACGACGCGACCAAGGCGACCATACACACCGCCACCAGGTCTCTGTTTTTTAATGTCGCGGTACATGCATGACACCTCCCTATCGGCGATGACAATATAGATCTTAATCTCCCGGGACTGTGGGTGATCTTTTTTGTTTTGGGTTAATTTCCCATGCGAAGGAGGGGGGGGGGGGACAGAGCTATTTTTTTCTGAACCAGACGGCACACACCCAAGCCGTCCCATAGCGTCTCTTCTTTTTTTGTTCGAATCCAGAACCCAAGGGAGAGGTTTCTGAAAGGCTCCGCATCAGAAGTACTGTGCATTCGGTACCTGAGTGGCCGAGTAAGATGTAGGGGGGTTTGTTCAAAGGCATTATGTCATAACCACCTCTCACTCATTCTTTCTCTCTCTTTCTTTTTTTTTCTATGCTCGTATTTTTTCGAGTCTCACCCTCAACCGAGACGTTTACAATAGGTATCGAAGCTCCTTCTTTTCTTTCACGTCGCATAGAGAACGCACTCATTCACTGGATACCAAAGATTCAAGCCACTCGCACTTCAAGTTTCAGCCCGGACTATGGGGGTGTGGGAAGAGGGCGCAGGTTCGATGTGTTGCTTTGTATGGCCACTACGTAAACGGCTATGAGTGAGGATGTACCCAATGGTGTTTTTTTTATCTCCTGCGCGCCATTTGTCGCGGCCCCCAGAATTCCCGCCACAATTGTCAAATGCCGGTAATCCGAGAGAAAATACTGTATGGCTTGCAATGAAGTTTGGGGAAAGATTGATAAAGAGAGACAAAAAAACGTGGAGTGCAAGGAATGGGGATGTTTGGATTGATCGTTGGTTCGTTTTGGTCGTTGGTAAATGGTTTTGTTGTCCATCGTCATAGCTGCGCGCGTCTATTTCTTTTCAGTTTCTGTCGCTTAATTGATTCTCTCTATTTTTTTTCTTTGTAAATTTATTACCGGTAGTGGCTTTTTTTCTCGTTGCCCGTTATTGTTGTTATTGGTGGAAGTCACTTTTGCGATTTTTTGGGCTAGTTGAATTGCCAATTATTTTCTGCTGGACTCGTGGATTGATGACGCCAGAGGGGGTAGATCTTTACATTTTCCTTCAGCCACCATGCTGCATGCTCTTTCGTTAGGTGTGTACTGTACGTACTGTCCAGGTCCAGGTGGGGCAGTACAGGGCAGTACGCAAAACGAAGAGCGGGTATGGAGCCGGAGGATTGGAGCCTTTTAGGTACCTTAGGCGTTCAAACACCCATGGGTCGGTCATTTCAAAACTGAAGGTCTACGGTAGGTATACCGCCCCACGACAGGTGAGGCGCATTCGCTAGTTCCAGAGGATTAAGGTGTGGTTCCACAAGCATACCTATTTCTAAAGACAAGATTATTATCGCGCTTTTCCCCCCCCCTTTATTCACCGCAAATTCAACACAAGCAGTCAGCGGGGCAGAGATAGACCATCACCGGATACTCGACATATAATCGCTTGTCCATTATAGAGAGGGTGAGAATGGATAGCAAAAAAAAAGAAAGTTCAACAAGCAGTAGCTCATACCCACATTGGGTAAGGCATCTCGTACTCCGTCCGTACTGATACCCATGACTTATGACATGACCAGGCGACCAGGTACTTCGTACGCCCCCCGCGTCTGATTCCCCAGATTTGATGGTTTGCTCAATTCCAATTTTCTGAAATATCTACTTCTAGTTCCTTTCGCCTTATCCACTTGAGGCTTGCAGTCGGGCGCATGTTGGACATGAACGGCATTAATTCTATTCACGGCTCACCTTGCCTGCCCGGCATCTCTGTTCTCGGTTGACCTTAATGTAATGACGATGGACGTGGTGGTATGAATCGGTACCTGAAAGGTTGATTACCTCCCCCCAAAAAAACCACCCTTGACCGTTTGGACGGTTTTCGGATGACGGATCATGGTCCCCGGGAGTGTGTCGTCTCAACCCAACCCTCTTCTTTATTTCCTACGTTACCTTAGAAAAAAAGACTTAGCCTAGGAACCGGACAGGATGGATGGTGACAAGTATCGGGCTGGTTTGAGCTTGGTGCCCGTACAGGTTTGCAGGTAATCTGCCGATCCCGCACAACCCCCCCTGGGATTGGGACCCATTATGGCGGCTTCCCATTCTCGTTGGAAAACTGCCCTGGTTGCATTCGGTTAGAGCACGGACGGAAGAAGCGGATGCCATCCGGGGGACGGCTTTGCTTTCCACATGAGATTTTGACGGGCAATTTTTTTTTTGTCGTGGCCAAGATCAATGTTCAAAACCCGCCGATTCAGTACGGAGTATCTTACCTATTAGGCAACCAGATATTACTGTGGTTGCTCACCTTGATCTCAGGTAGCATCCACCTATGGGAAAACTGGTCATATGATTGGGCGCACACAAAGTCCCAAATCGGGAACTACTGGTCAAACCTTTCCGTGGCCGATTCCCTTGCATATAAATGTGGGGCTTGTTCTCTCACCTGGTTGATGTTTCTTTCTTTTCTTGTTGCTCTAATCATTTCTCTTGTTTATTCTGGTGGTTTTTGCCGATTCTGTCATATTTTCTACTTGCTTTCGCTGAAATCCATGTGAGTACGAAAGGCATGTTCGACTTGGACATGCGTAGGTGGCTCAAGGTAATGTTTCTCTGGTGTCTCAAAGGTATTCACTAACCTATCCCGCCTTACCGCGCTCTCTCTTTTTTTTTACGCTTGGCCATTCAACGATCCGGCCATCAAGGTCATCCTAGGAAGTTTTTATTCGTTTATTTTTTTATCGTGTATTTTTGCTTTTTTCTTCCCTCACTGGCGCGTCTGCCCATGGGGAACATGGTTGCAAAATGGGTAGGTATCTCTTGCCCATGCAAATCGTGGTTGGTCTATCTACCGGATGGTGTGCCACACTAGAACATTGATTGAGCCTCCCGCACTCAAATCGTTCGTCGCCCAGAATTTGTTCTTGCGGTGAGCAACGGTCGCCGACCATCGAAACTTTGAATGCGACGCGGCAAAATCTGAGAAGGCGTCCTTTTTTTTTGTTTCCTTCGGCCCTTTTGACGAATAATTGTTTCACTGATCTCTTTGGTCGGCCGTGTTTGACAGGTTTCAACTCTAACGAACAATCATGTTCAGTGGTTCATAGGCCTGGCTGGCTAGGCTTGACGGATTCTGGATGGGCAGGCAAAAATCTCCAGACTATCTACGCAAGCTACGGTTGGTCTACTGTACCGCACATGTGCAACACAAACCACTATCCGCCGAGAAGAGCATGGATGGCAATAACACAGCCCAGTCTTGAGTACAGTAGGTATTTGCTTTGCGGGCTTGATAGGTTGGAATGTCACCCACGGAAAGGCGTTCCCCCAAGAAAATGGCAAAACGGCCACATCCAATTCGCCGGCGTGGGCGAGGGTCAACTATCGCCAGCGCACAGAAAAAAAAAAGCAAAAAAAGCAATTACAGAAAGGTAACATTCCTCCACTCTCGTTTTTGACGTATCACTCTCTTAGTATTTGCCAAACGTCGTCTCGCAACCTTCTCCCCTTCTTGCGAACGATGGATTGTTTCTGTATCTCTTCTCTCTCCTTTGTGCCCCCCACGGTCGCGGGGTTATTTTGTAGCCACCTCTTGCCTCCTTGGCACGTGTTCCAACCCCCGTCGGCCTTTTTTTTTTTTTTTTTTACTCAAGCCAACACCTTAAATTCACTCAGATTCCTCCTTTTTGTTATTGTCCTTACCGAGACGAGGGATGGGGATGACGGACAAACACGGTAGTATGCGCGAAAAAATACCCCCCCCCCCCACCCCCAAACAAGGGTGTGGGCGCATTACCGGTAGATGGAGAGGCGAGCAGTTTAAGAGCCTTGCCCACCAACATGTCACCCGTTTTGCTTCGGGGCTAAAAGCCGAAGCCCACCAAACGCCACTTCTAGGATATCCCTTCCATTTTTATTTGCATGTCCTGGGCTTGGTGCAGCTATGAAAGTAACTACTCCGTACATGGTTGATCAACAACACCCCCGGATACCATTTCCAAAAATTCCCGCTAATGTTTCTATGTCTGGGACTCCCCTGCCACCACCGGACGACACAAAGATACCCGATGCTTGTTTGTCTTGCACACCATGCTTGATCGAAGAGAGGGGGGTGTGTGAAAGGTTTCCAAATTCAGCTCTGACAGCGGCAATACCCCCCTTGCCCTATAATCCCTTGGGATTTTCAGCCCAGTTATTGCTTGCTTCCTTGTCCTACCCCGTATATCACCATCGTCTAGCCGTCTGTCTTGTGTGCCCCAGGTCTTGCATTTTATGACTTGGGTCTTGGGTTTTGTTTTTATCAAGCTCCTGCGCCGCCCGCAAACAACCGGAATACATATGGTTGCTTTCCTCGGTGATTAACCAAGCAACCTGAACTCTGTCACACACCAAGCAGCAGCCTCCTCGCGTACGCTCTCAATCACGACGACCTTGCTGCGCGGCTTGGTAACACAGACTTGTCATCCTCGGCACCGTCCGATGACACCAGCCTGGCGTCAGCCGTATCAGTAACTCTTAGCCCACGAGACCCTCACCCATACAGAAGAGGATCTATCTGGCCTCGGTCTCTGTGCCCGGAAAGGAAAGCTTTTTTTGGCGCTTGATGCCTTGAAATCTCTGGATAGGTTGGTTACACAATGCCCTCGACGCCGCATGTTCAGTCATCACATCTTGATTCACCGGGCTGACATGATGGGGGTAGACTTTACTGCTTATACACAAAAAGACTAAAAGGTTTGTTATCGGGCGCGTCGTCCTTTTGTTCATCAATGTTCCAATATCAGCAGCTGACATGGCCCTGATGAACCAGCCGTTACATTCCAAGAGCAAAAGACTTTTGGTGGCAGGATCTGAGCAGTAGCGGCAGGCTTCAATCCCCTGGTGCGCAAGCCAAGGTCTGACAGGACATCCTCAACCGGTCGACCATGGCTGTCCTGCAAGAGCAGCATATCACTGCCAATGTATGCATTACCCTTGAATCACAACATCCTGACAGTATCTGGTTAACAAGTTTTACCCAGATGAACACAAGCGTGGGTACAGACAAGTCGGAGGATAGTGTCAACTCACCTGGCACTTCCCCAGTAGCATCATCCGCTTCGGATGCTGGCAGCATCACTACAGTTGCTTCGTCAAATACATCGTCCTCGACATCATCACACACAGTCACTGCCTGCGATATAAGTGAAACATCGGTTCCCATCCGCGCCACCCAGAAAAATAGGCGATCTGTATCAGTCAAGACCAAGAAGTCAAAGGTGCGTATGCATCTGTCGCCGTCTTCCAAGAGACCATCACCCGAAAGGTCCATCTTGAAAAAGAAGAGCGACCCTGAGCCGACCCCTCTGGACCCCCGAGACTTCCCCAGACTATCACCCAGTCAACTTCCAGAGAATGCGATCGATGACGATGATGAGGAAGACATGCTCCCTCCCGCGTCGCTTATCGCGGTCCTTCCAGTAAAGTCGAGACCCGGATCAAGGGGGACTCTCAACTCGGGGAGCATGAGGCTCCCACGGCATCCCAAGAATGTCAACCATACAGTACACGACCAGTGGCAAAAAGTACCTGAACGAGCACCCAATCGCCCTTTTAACCCTAGACATAAGCAACTCCAACGCGTGGTGCCTGATGAAGCAGTACTGCAAATTAACTCGGCTGCTGGTGAAGTTAATGTAGTCGGCCGATTACTACGCACACAATCGGACACAACAGTTTCTGCGATGGCAAAACCCCAAGTGCCGCCAGCGCAGGCAGTCAATGGCTTGCACATCTATGCAAGCAATCCAAACTACCACCCAATAGGTAATACTCGTCCCGTTTCCCGCCAAGCATCAAAGAAATTGCAACCGGTCGAGTACGACGCCGATAAACCTCTGCTGCGGGTGGTTGGTTTCGAGTACTCGCCGAAGGGGTCGCTGTCAGACCCAGAGTTCCGCTCGTCCCTCGTGGTCGAAGCTATGACGAGGTCTCCCACCATAATTACGGACGAGGTCCCCAGGCCGCTCTTCGAGCTCGCTCCAGGCTGGGGCGAGCAGCCTCGCAAGGCACCCCCATCGCCCGCCGAGTCCGACATGCGAAGAGCTGCCGCCAACGGCCAGGCGGCGGGCGGCCATTTCGGGGAGGTTACCATGACCCCCTTCCGTGGTAAGAGACGAGCGCGCGATTCGGTTTCGTCTGGCAGTGTGGACGAGCTCTACCTGGCGTCCGAGCGGGCGGCAATGAGGTTCGACACACCTGCCGTCTTTTGTTTTTGCTTTGTGACATTTTTTGTCTTGCTTTTCTAGCTTTGCTTCTTTGCTCTCTTCATTTTCCTAGAAAGTCCAAATCCTTCAGGGATGAGTTCAAAACCCAGCAGAAAGGTTGCAACGAAGTTGTTCATTGTTTTTCGCTAACATATGGCCTTTTTTCCCCCGACCAACAGGTTTTCCGCTGAAAGAGATGGGTCCTCTCCCTGCGGACCTCGACCGTCTTCCGCTTGGCGAAGGCTGGGCCTGGCCGCAGGCGGCGGCGCAGGCGGCGGCGCAGGCGGCGGCTGGGCCTTTGAGAGACTCCGCGAATCACTGCCCAGACCCAAGACGGCGACGGGGACCACGACAACATGGATCAGCGACGAGAAGCAGAGGCCCATCACCAGAGCAGCAACCCCACTTGAATGGCGACCTTCCACCGCTGCAGACGACAACGACCACGATCACCACCACCACCACTCGCGCAAGTTTAGAGAGGGCGGCTTCCACGACCGACTCGCCCACGGAGCAACCAAGATCGGCTCGCTCTACCGCCGGCTACTTTCCGCCCGCCGCCAGGAGCAGCACTAGCCATAGCAGTGGCTCCTTAATCCGCTCCGCTGAACGAAGCCCTATTAGCCCTTTGGAGCCCATCCCAGAGGTTCAGTCTATAATGCCCTCGTCTGCCAAGGAGGTCAAGTGGGCCGACGAGCAGCGCGAGTCAACCGAGGATCAGGAACAGGGCGAGCGGGCGAGCCAACAGAAATCTACCAAGACAGGTCGAGAGTTGCAGAGCCCAACCTCGGATGCCGACGCTACCACGCCATCCCGACGACCAGCGAGGCCATTCACGATCGACAGGAGTGGAAGAAGACCATCTGGAGGGCTGGTCTCCAGGTCAATCGCCGAGGTCCAAATCGCCGAGCCGAGAGGAACGACGTTTGGACCCTTGCCAACCGCCGCCACGCTCCTCAGGCCCGTCGTAACGGCGAACGTCGCCGCGCCGGCCGCCTCAGCATCTTCCGAACCGACCCCAACACCGACGACGGCGACGTCGACCACCTCTCCAACCTACACCTTTGAAAGCATGAACCCGCTCCCGGCGCTGAGGCGGGCAATGTCGGACCTGATGCCGAGCAGGCCGACGCACGCCTACCACCCCCTGCTCGACCACTACGCCCCCGAGCAGCCCTTCCACATCGAGTGGCGCCGCGGAAGCGTCGACGGCCAGCCGCTGCCCGTTGCGACGCACAAGTCTTCGCAGCCCGTCAGATCCAGACGGGGGTCCGCCTCCACGCTACCCTTGTCCCTGGAGCCCACCACCGCCACTGGTCCGCAGCCTGGCGGATCCCACCCGGGCCGACAGTATACCACCGAGTCCAGGGTCATTGGGTGGCTCAACGAGCAGCACTAGTCTTTTTTTTGTCATCCTTCTTCTTCACACACCCCCAGGACGTTTTGGGCATCAACAATGTGCGCCAAACAAAAAGGCCCTCCAAAATAGACTCCGGGGTGGGGAACTGTGTATCACTAACACCAGCGCCCTTAGCTTGGGTACTGTGTGGTCTTTACTATTTTTTACTTCTTTCATATTCTCCGATCTGACCCTTGATTTCTTTCCTTTTCCTTTTGAACATGTTTCATCGCAACCGACTAATGCTCATCCACTCTCAAGTCCCTTTTTGTTTGTTATTTTTTTCTCGCTTCATTTCGCATAATAGTCCCGATTTCCTCTTTCTTTTTCTTTTTCTTTTCCCAGCTTTTGCCAGTCGGCGAAACCATTTTTTCTAACTAATTCCTGGGAGGGCCCCTGTGACGATCCTGGACCCTGATGATCCACCACCCTTCTTTTGCATCTTTTTTCCATAGATGATGCACTGTACTCTTTACGTTTTCTTTTGTTGAGCACATGGCTCACCTCAGCAACACTCAAGCGAGAGATAAAAGCTTGGAAAATATGGGCTCACTTGATGGCTTTACGAAAAAGGGGACGGGGCACGTAATTCATTCTCTACGGACTACACCGGCGGGGTTTTTTTACTTCCCTTATTTCTTTTGTCAGAGTGTTGATTGGTGGGTGATGATATACGATTTTGGTCTTGATATGTGGAACAATCTTGTTTCTTTTTTCTCTATTCCTTTTGTCTCTGCTTCTTCTTTCTGGATCGAGATTATAGGATCTATACCACAGCACTCGAGGGCTTCTGGCCCTGTTGAGGACTTTTTCGGAACTTTGTTGTGTTGGTCCTTATGATACCTGGATGGTTCCGCTTGTAGCCAAATCCTGTCATGTTTCTCATTCTTCTCATGTAACAATTATGATTCATCTCTCGTTTTTTTCAGCCTCCATCTATCTTATCTCTTGAACCTAGGCAAGGCTTATTTTCCTTCGCGGCTCGATTTCCTTTTTGTCTAATGAGATACCAACACCTATACCAGAGCTATAGAGACTCCAACGATTCAATGATTCAATGACTTATTAATCCCCGCCACGCTTGAGATATCCAATACGAAATGTATCATGTTGACAATGAACCCGTAATACCTAGTTTGCGATAGCCGCATGAGGCTAGCAAAACAGCTAAGCAGATGCTAGCCTCGAAGATCCCGGGAGGAATTATCGTACGATCCGCCGTCTAGTTCGATCTGTCCCTCGAGCTAACGTCTTACTTTTGACAGCTCCTTGCCGGCCGGCTGAACATTGCCGGCAAAAGCCAGACTTTTGAACACTGAACCCGCCCCGAAGGCTTCCTCAAATCTTTTTCACGCCGGCAGGCAAAACGAGAAATAAGAAAAGACCCTTGGTTAGCCGAGCTGAACTTGGCTTGGCTAACGGGAAGCCACACAGAGATTACATGGAACAAAAAGAAGAAGGGGTTTTTTTTTCTTTCTTTCTCTGCAAGTCGGCGATTCGATATTTGCTTATACGATTACCCTGAGGCGGGGAAAGGATGTGAGAGGCGTCGGGTTTAGGTATCTTGGGTCGATACCCAACGAAGAAAAAAAAAGGGAGAAACTTATCATTTGCCCTATCAGAACTGGAATAAAGGGGGGGTTGTGATGTTAGGGTTCTCTTTGCAGGGCGTTGCCGTGTGCTTTGATGGAAAGGGACGACAAGGAAGCAAGGTTTTGCTGCTGGAAGGGATGGCGAACGAGGGCGAAGCAACATTTAGGACAGAAAACCCCGAGATTTGAGACTCAAATCATACGCCCCAAGCGTGTATACAGTACCGTACAGTAGATTGTAAAAAGAAAAAGAGTCATGTAGAGACTTTGGGGAGTATGGCTTGATCTCTGATCTCTCGCTGGGGCACAAAGGGGGCAACAGAGAAAAAGAAAGAGAAGGGAAAGAAGATCCATGGCCTTTCCCAGCCCAAACCCGCCACCGCCTCTGATCGTGTCTCGGGAGATCGATCAGGATGGCAATTAGGTATCCGTATTGCCGTATACAGATGAACACCTTGTTCCAGGTAAGATATGAGCTAGTTTTTTTTTCTTTGTTCGATTCTCTCTTGATATGTCTCTGTTCTAGAAAAAGGGAAGGGGGGCGTGTGCAGACAAACAGCAAGCAAAACACGTCGTGAAACCTCCTTTTGGCGGTCAAGAAAAGAAGGCTGGTTCGAACAGGAAGAGAAACGCGTCAAGGCATCATCGACGGAGCAGCTCATTCCCAAAGACGACCAAAGACAAAAACCGGGGAGAGGACTGTCAGGTGGGGGCGGTAAAGGGCTCGCATGTCGCCAAGCACTGCGCGCAAGCCAGGGAAAGGGGGGAAAGGGGGGTGCGTGAGAAAAATAGAAATGTTCTTGATGCATGCAAATACCCTTGCTATCTTTTTTTTTATCTCCGGCTAAAAAAAAAGCATTGTTGGAACAGACAAAAAAAAAGCCCAACTCTGAGCAAGAATAGAACCGAACCAGAAAGGAAACTCCCGGTCTTGAAGGCTCCCGGTACACCCGCCTTTTCCCACCACGCCTTGGCTTGCATCCCGGAACCCAACCCCGGTGCAAGGGGGGAAGGGGGGGTTGGTTTTGCAACACCTACCTACCCAGACCGACTTTATGCTCGGTTTACAAAGTATATTATTCGCTGCCCCAGAGGAAGATAAAAATGTCGGTTCGACCGAGCCCAAAAGATAACAGAGGATGTGAGCACAACTTTTTCAGCACTCCGCAACAACCATGTCTAGCAAGCAAGTGGGTTTTTTCTGGGGGGTGGCAAGGTCGATAAATACCCCATGGAAATCTTTTGTGCCATGTCGTCGAGATAGGATGCTGCACGTCGAAATTTCTGCCACCAACTACCCCCCGTCTGACATGGCGCTAAACGCTCACACAAAGGACCAACAATTTGGCTCGGTGAGACGGGGGGGCGTAAGGGTAGTAAAGGGGGATCTTTTACCCCAAGGGACGTCATTAACACGGGGGCATAAAGACTAGCGACAGGGACCCAGGTCCTTGGCTCTAGCTTCTTTCTACCATGCGGATTCATGGTAGCTGTAGAGATGAGGTTATATTTCTCTTGCTCTATTTCTTTTTTTTCTGTTTTTGTTTCTCATTTTAAACGAATGTGCATGCTAGAATACCTTGAAAAAGTAAAAAAAAAAAAATACCCAGCAGCCCCCGTGCCTCCGAGGGTCTGCCAGACAAACAGGGCATGTATCCGTAAGAAAGCAGGTTAATTACTCTGTAGACATGACTGTACTGTACACGCAGAAGCAACTCCATCGATACCTCATGGCCTGCTCCCCGGCATGGTTGCTCCCACTACAGTCTTATCACTCTTGCTTTTGAATAAGCTCAAAGCCCGGTCCAGGCGATTCGGGCCTCTGTTCGGCCTCTCGGTTTCTGAAAGTCCAAGAAGCAATTCGCTAGCGTGCAGTAGCGTCGATTTGAACATCCTGGTCAGTTTTGACAGTGGCTGAAAGTGGAGCTGCCACACCATTTTCCAATACTCTTTTTTTTGTGTATGAAACCGTCTTGCATATAATTATTCATCCACGGTTGCCGAGTGAATCAATCGCCCATCAGACGCCGCCATTGATCAATACTCCGTCCGATTTGCGTTCCCATCCGACGCGGTAACACACCGCGACACCCACTAGCAGCACGGCGGTGGCCGTGCTCTACATCCTGAATACGCCGAACTTGGTGTCGCCGGGCTTGACCTTGTTGCGCCCCGACATGGCGGCCCGCAGGCCCAAGCCAAGATATCTGCGTGTGTGTTGCGGCGGGATTACGCCGTCATCCTGCGGTTGAAAATAACGTGTCAGCATGTTCTGAATGAAAGGATGAAGATACTCCAGTAAAATGACACCAAAAAGCCATAGAACCGTAACAAAACAAAATCACGATTTGACTTACCCATAATCGTGCACTCGAGAACACGGCGTCGGTCTCCCTCTCGATTCTGTCTTTCAGCTCCGGGTCCGGCTTTCCGACCGTCTCCATGACGGCAGCGAGCTGCTCGGCACCCATGACGCCGACACGGGCATTGGGCCACAACCACATGAAGCGAGGGCTGTATGCTCTGCCGCACATGCCGTAGTTTCCGGCGCCGTAGCTACCGCCGACTACGACCGTAAACTTGGGCACATCAGCGCACGCCACTGCAGTGACCAGTTTGGCACCGTGCTTGGCAATACCATCACGTTCAGCCTCCTTGCCAACCATGAAGCCAGAAATGTTCTGCAAAAACACGAGAGGGACACCGCGTTGGGCGCACAGCTCAATAAAGTGTGCGCCCTTGACGGCTGATGTGCCGAGCAGCACACCATCGTTGGCCACGATGCCAACTTTTTGGCCGTAGATAGACGCAAAACCCGTGACCAGGGTTGTGCCATAGTCCCGCTTGAATTCGGAAAAGGCTGAGCCGTCGACTATGCGGGCTATCACTTCGCGGATCGGTAGGGGCTTGCGCAGGTTAGGTGATGCAATGCCCAGAAGCTCTTCTGCCGGGTATAGGGGCTCCTCATATGAAGGTTCCTGAGAAGACTTCGATTCGCTGGTAGGCCAGTTCAGGTTGCTGACGGATCGCCTAGCAAGTACTAGGGCATGTGCGTCGTCCACAGCCAAGTAGTCGGTTACTCCAGACACTGAAGAGTGCATCTCACCACCTCCCAACTCCTCAGGCGTGACAACTTCACCAGTGGCCGCCTTGACAAGGGGCGGTCCAGCAAGGAAGATATGGCCCTGGTTGCCTACAATGATGCTTTCGTCGCTCATGGCAGGCACATATGCTCCTCCTGCTGTGCAGGGACCCATGACCACTGCGATTTGAGGGATTCCCTGCGAAGACATACGAGCCTGGTTGTAGAAGATGCGGCCAAAGTGGTTTTGGTCGGGGAACACATCGGCCTGGTGTGGGAGGTTGGCACCGCCCGAATCGACGAGGTAGATGCACCTGGCATGCGTAGATGTGTTTAGCTATTGGTTCTCTTATGTGTTTTGTTTGAATCTTCAAATGGTACTCACGGTAGCCTGTTTTCCTGAGCCACAGCCTGTGCCCTCAGGTGCTTCTTGACCGTCATGGGATAGTATGTCCCGCCCTTGACGGTGCTGTCGTTGGCGACAATCATACAGGTAACGCCCTCGACGACACCCACTCCAGTGATGATACCAGCGGCAGGCACATCGGCCTCTGGGTAGACCTCGTGAGCAGCCAGGGCGCTCAGCTCCATGAAGGAAGAGCCCGGGTCGATCAGAGCAGCTATCCTGTCGCGAGGCAGCATCTTGCCCCTCGCGATGTGCTTCTCCTTAGCCTTGGCGTTGCCTCCCTGCTGCGCCTTGCGGGTGAGCGTATCGAGGCGGGTCATGAGCTCGGCCATGCTGGCCTCGTTCTCACGGAACTCGGGCGACGTCGGGTCGACATTGGTCTCGATGCGCGACACGGCGCCGGCTTGAAAGGGAGGCGTGAAGGTTGCTACCGATCGGGTTTGACGGATAGTGGGCTGGGTGGATGCTGCTGTTTGTCGGCTTGGTCTGGCCTGGGGAAGTGTGCTGATGCGACGAGGTTGGTTGGCGGTGATTGCGGTGGTGCTGGTGGTTGAGGATGGTCGAGTTCGTGACGTCGTCCTCGCCAATTGGCGGGGGAGGTGGAGGAACTCTCGCGACGGCCGCGTGAGAGACATGATGGTTTGCGAAGCTGGGAGGGATGCTGTGTCGTTAATCAATCAATCAATTTTGAAGTTGCAATGATCGTTTTGTTTGAGAGTCAGGTTGAGATGTACTGTCGACCGTTGGCAACAATTGCTCCAATCTTGTTCGGATGGAGTGGAATGAAGTCAAGGCAGGCGCTAGACTAGACTAGACCGAAGACCTAGATCGAGAAGATGCGACCGAGGCTTGGGATCAATTGCAGGGGAACTCCCCTCTTCGGCCGACGACAGCCGCTGTGAACCGTGAGGAGCCGCCCCCGCCCGTTTCCTCGGCCATTAGCACTGGGGTCGATTGCTGCAGGGGTCAAGAACCACACCAAGACGTCACTCTCCGCCAACCTTGGGGGGAAATTCCGAACCGCGACAACATCTCTTGTTTTCTATCTCGTCCCAATTCAATTCTATTGTACCTTGTTGCCATCGATAGAAACAATCAGTGAATCCAGAGAGACTATAGAAAACCAATCAATCCATCATAAACATTTACCTCAAGATGGCTAGCATGCGAGCAGTCGCAACCCTGGCCAGGCCCGCCGCCGCCACTCTCCGCCCACAGACCCTCGCTGCCCTCATCCCATCATCATCAGCAGCACAAGCAGCATTGTCAACACCCAGCAGTAGTGCCATCAACACTTCCACGACTCCATCATCACGACTGCGCCGCTCAATCCCCAGCCGCCGCCACATCTCGACGACAGCACCGCGGTCCTCTTCCCGCGCGCCCAAGCCCAAACACCCAGCCGGCTTCGTGGCGCCCGACCAGGCGGCGCTGGACGAGCTCCGCGCTTCGGTGCAGGAGTTCGTCCGGGCCGAGATCCCCGAGGAGGTGGCAGCGCGCACCGACAAGGAGAACGAGTTCCCGGCCGACATGTGGCGCAAGCTGGGCGACATGGGCCTGCTGGGCGTGTCGGCCGAGGAGAGCGTCGGCGGACTCGCCATGGGCTACCAGGCCCACTGCATCGTCATGGAGGAGCTGTCCCGCGCGAGCGCCAGTATCGCCCTGAGCTACGCCGCCCACTCGCAGCTGTGCGTCAACCAGCTGCAGCTCAACGGCAACCCCGAGCAGAAGCAACGGTTCATGCCGGACCTGATTGCCGGGCGCAAGGTCGGCGCCCTGGCAATGAGCGAGAGCGGGTCCGGGTCGGACGTCGTCAGCATGCGCACCCGTGCGACCCGCAAGGCCGACGGGTCCGGCTGGCTGCTCAACGGTAGCAAGATGTGGATTACCAACGGGCCCGACGCCGACGTGGTTGTCGTCTACGCCAAGACTGACACCGAGTGCCAGCCGTCCAAGGGCATCACGGCGTTCATCGTCGAGCGCCAGCCGGGCCTGCAGTGCCTGCGCAAGCTGGACAAGATGGGCATGCGTGGAAGCAACACGGGTGAGCTAGTGCTTGAGGACGTCTTTGTGCCCGACGAGAACGTGCTCGGCGAGGTCAACGCCGGCGTCCGCGTCCTCATGGAGGGTCTCGACCTTGAGCGCCTCGTCCTGAGCGCCGGTCCACTCGGCATCATGCAAGCTGCCCTCGATGTCGCCCTTCCCTACGCCCATGCACGTCGGCAGTTTGGCCGCCCCATCGCCGAGTTCCAGCTGGTCCAGGGCCGCCTCGCCGACATGTACACCAAGCTGCAGGTCTCGAGGGCCTACACATACGCCACCGCCAGACGCGTCGATGAGTCGGGCGAGATCAGGACTGCCGACTGTGCGGGAGCCATTCTGTACGCCGCTGAGCGCGCCACCGAGGTAGCCCTCGATTGCATTCAGGTTTTGGGTGGTATGGGGTACACAGAGGAGATGCCTGCCAGCCGGCTGTTGAGAGAGTAAGTCTTTTTCTTTTCCCAATTTCTCCATTATTCATTTTGAGCAAATGGAAATGCATTTGCCGTTCCGGATCCGCACGTAGCGTGACGGGGCTCCCGACTGCGCTACCACAGCGAGGCACTGGGATCTCCCAAAAACCACATCAAATAGGGGTTGGGTTACATGGCTGACACATTATTGCCGTTCTTGCCATACAGTGCGAAGCTGTACGAGATTGGTGCAGGTACCAGCGAAGTGAGGAGGATGGTGATCGGTCGTTACTTCAACAAGGAGTACACCGTTGCCCAATGAGGGGAAGCGCATTGCCAGGCAATACTGCCCGGAATAGCTGCCGGGGTGGACGCGCAAGAATACAAAAGTTCAGTGCTTCAAGCTCAGAATGTAAGTATACTTTTGGAAATGTCAAAAATACAGAAACCCTGGATAAATCGGCCCATTTCTCTCACATATATAATAAGGACCGACCGGTGTGGTTTTGGACAGCAATAAAGTGTGTGATGGAAATAAGGTGTGGGCGGAACTCTCCCTTTCTGGGAAGCACTTCCCCGGATCTCAGCTTCCGAACTGGCGCATTCAACGAGTATAGAAGAAGCATTGGAGGTACTTGTATCATGGTCTTTATTCAAGTTGTCCAACAAATGTTGGTATGTGCCTACTTGTTTCCTGGATGTATTTCTGTTGCAGTCCCCACCACATTCCGCTACCCACAAAGCGAAAAGAATTCCGAGTCTTTACCGGCCTGCGGCGTCCCGTGCAATCTAGCAAGTCGGCTAGCTGCAAAGGCCAAGAACCCTCGGGCCCTGGTCAATCGAAAACTCGAATATGCAGGCGGCAATGAGTCGGCTACAACGGCGACTTGGACCGCTCTGCAAGGTCATGATACATCATGACTCGAAATACACAGTACCTGGGGCTTTATGTTTTTCTCTCCTTCTGTGTCTCCTTTCTTGATCTTGACCGTCTTGATCTCTCGGGTCAGTTCTTTTCCTAATTTGGACTACGAAGGCGTCATTCAACGGAAGGGAAAAACAATGAACCAAAAAAAGGCATCCATGTGGGTCTGTCGAAACGTGGTGACGGCTGAAATGCAATCGCCCGAACGATGGTGTGAGCGATTTCTAGAGAGGCCTCTTGCTGGGCTGCAGTCTTTTCTTTCGGGATTTAGAAGGGCGCCCGCATTCGCAAACGCATCTCGCAATAAGAAAGGATTTCCTGTCAATGGTGCATGCTGCCAAGGAGACTGGCTTTCTTTCGAATTTACCCCTTACCCCTGGTCAGGAACCCTTCCCTCGCTCTTGGCCGAGTTTGTTGTGCAGGAAATATCAAGATAGGGGGATGGCCGAGTCGCATCCCGAGAGCAGGGAAGGAAACGGGTCGAGGCTAGAGAAAAAAAATGGAACACAAACCCCCCCCCCCCCCCGCGCAGTCTAATACTGTAGAGGGGGAAACCCACGAAATAAAACCATGGGCGTAAATTGCAAAGATAGTTGATCATAACGCGTCCCGTCCCGGGTATGTGGGGGTTCTGGTCGAGGTCGTCCACTTCATTGGTCGGTCCAGACTTGGAGGGAGAAACGGCACGACGGGACGGCTGGATGGCACATTTGTTTCCCTGTCCGTTCCCACCATCTCATCATGGCATGGGTAAGGTGATGCGCTGGCAGAGTATTTCCGTTTGGACAAGAATCCAAGAGCCGGGAGAATGTGTATTGGGTTCTCCGGGGGTTGTATCGTACGCTGCATCCTTTTTGTTCTCGAGGCAGAGTGAGTGTCTGGTCGTTATCAATGACTCTATGTTGCTCACATCCTTCTCGACTCTAGAGATAGCAACTTGCGCGTCAACCTCTTACTTCTTGAATGATCGAGACTACTCACACCTTGAACAATGCCCAGTGTCCGGGATGTAACTATTGAACCAAGCCTATACAGTTCAAGTAATATTAGTCAGATCCATAATCCAGGGGACCGAAGAGCCGCAAGTGGGACGAGCCTGGTCCACGGGGACTCGATTGACTATTTTAACCTTAGCGATTGATATGGACAAAATCAGGCACGGAACATAACAGGAAAAGGAGCAGGTATGGGACGGGACGAGCCAAAGGATTCGTGCGGGATGGGCTTCAAATAGCGGGGGAAACAATGTGGGAGGTCCATGCAGCTATGTCTTCCCGCCCTGCGATGCCCTACCCATGCCAAAAGAGCATGTTCTTTGATTGAACCGGTCTTGTGATTCAAGATCTGCTTGCCGGATGAATGTTGTTACCCTTTTTGAAGAAGCATCCAGCTTCCAAAGGATGCCTCCCTTCACGTGGATTCTCCAATAAAAGTCCAGCACGTGTGAGGTCTGCAAGTAGGTACAGTACGTATAATTAGTGACAAGGGAGTGTGGAATGCACTATACATCAGCGTAAGAAGCCTAGTGTATACCTACCTTATGCAAGCCAAGCAGTTCTTGGGTTCTGTCGTCCAGCAATGGAACGAGAGGGGAACAATGGAGAAGAGTTTGCCGAGGTTCCTAGGTTAGATTGGAAACTTATGGTTCCCCGTGCAGCCGGTCAGGAAACCCGAGATTGCTGCTGCTCCACAAAGCCATCCGTGTCCGTGTGCTATTGTCGCAGTCGCCAGACTAAGTGAAGTAGTTCGCTATTTTCAGTATATGATAGCCCAATTTTAAACCAGGAGACTTGGTTGCCGTCTGCATTGCAAGTTTAAAGGCTTGACGAGGAATCGAATGCATAGATTGGGGAGTTGCCCTTGGCCCTCTTGGCTGGGTGTATGGGTAGTATGGTCCTCATGCAACTCACCAGTGTTGGCTTGACTCTATACGTACAGGGTCCACTCATGGAGGGCTACACTGCATTGTAACCCCAAGCCTCTGCAATACACGATTGGTATTTCTCGCAAAGATTCTATGCCTGGTGACGTCTAACCCTTAGATAAGCCCCTTGTGAGCCTCTCATTGCTTCTGGCAGAGTAACGCTATTTCCCAAAGGTGATGCAATGCCTTTTTTGCCTTCTTGTTTTTAGTATAGTACGTGTGACCTAGGCACTGATTTGTCTTGAGGGAAAACTTTTATTAGCCGAGTGATAGTTGTGGGTTTAGCGGCAGCTTGCGCGGCTAGGCTGCGGTGAAGTGCCCAAATGTAGCGAATCCATGGAATATCAATTCTGGGATCGGTGACAGGAAACGGTATAGGTTTGTCGAAGAAGGAGAGCAGAGGAGCAAAAAAAATCCCAAAAAAAAACAAGACAAACAAGACACACTAAAACAATCAAAACAGAAACAGGGTGCTGAGAAACGGAGTCGGGATCACCTCCGGACCAATTAGAGCACAAGTCCAGCTAGGTCGCATTCGTCCGATTCAGTGATGCGACCAGTAACAGCTGTCACAATATAAAAAATGGAGTGGTCTTGGGTCTGTTTTCTAGGAAAGCATGAGTAGCAAGGTAAAGCATCAAACGAAGCAAAGTGGGGGGAAAATCGGTTCATGGACGATTCGAAGATCGAAAGAGCTTTGACGGAAGATCCTGCCGGGCCGGGCGCTTGTTAGGCGGGCCGACCCCGCTGGCTAAAGTACCTAGAACTAGACTGGGTACCTACCTAGGTAGGCCCTAGGTTGATATTTGACAGACTCTTCCCTTCGTTATTTTTTATTTCTCCCCGTGCGGTGGGACGGTTCAAGCGGGGCCCTAGGAAGGGTCTTTCCCCTTTTGCTATCTAGCTCCTGCCTTTTGGGTTTTATTTCTTGGTTTTCTTATCCGTCTTTCCCCTTGTTCCTGCCGAAATTTTACAAAACTTGCAGCTGGTGGGACACGAATTCAGGCTACCGAGGGCATACGACATGGATCAAGTTCTCGATCAGATCAGGTCAAGTTATGGAGGCCAAGCGGCTTGGTCGGCTCAGTGTAGGTGTACCTACACTGGTAAGGTAATGTAGGAACCAATGTCGGTAGGCATCTACCTTACCTAGGGGGTCAAGCAGTGTTCACACTATCGTGTTGTGTTGTGCCACTGCCACGCTCAGCTGGTGCACCTCACAGCATTCAAGTGCATTCTTTTCCCTCCGGTTCCCCATTTCCTAAGAATCAATCGATTATTTCTTACCGGTCGTAGCTGATCTAGCTATCTTTCTCGTCTCTTTTGTGACAGCTGCTCTGTTTGTGTTTATATTGTCATTTCTTAGTTTGAGCCACCGTTTTGACCGGTGAACAAATTTGCGGGCATTTGCGTAGCACATTGCTGGGGCATGTCTCCCTCTCCCACCCTCGTCAAGATTTTATCTCGATCAGAAACATGCTTTTTGTGGCCATCACAAACAGAATCCAAGGAACGGCAAGGAGCTTCCCGAACCATTTACCAAGCTACACGTTTACACTACCACGTGCGAACCTCTAACGACCAGAGAGCTGTTAAAGGCGGTTAACCTCTGGCGTTGTCCCGCTTCACGGAACAAGATTGTAGCACTAAATCAACTAAATCAACTGTGATTGAGGATTGGGGGTAGGTCTGATTCTTATGACGCGGTGGGGTACTGCAACCATGATCTGCTTGAGCAATCAACTCGTGAACCATAACCCTGGTCTCTAGGTACCTTGCCTGCCTTGCCTGCCTACAGGCACCGACCCTAGATACCCTACAACCCTGGCTCCCCGGTGCAGGCCATGGCAATGACCGGTGTGCTACACCAAGCAAACCAGCTTCTTCACCCACACCCGATGGAATAGCATGCTACTTACTGTATGTTGTGCAATCTGCATAAATATTTTTCCTTTTCGCCTTTTCACTTTTTTTTATCACTTTTCAGTTTTCTGGTCCCTTTTAAGTTTCACCTTTCCGTTGTGCAAATGTCTTGGTTAACTGACATCACCATTGGTGCCCTTTTACTTCAGTACATTGAGTACGACACACCAGCAACCATCCCCCCTCTCCCCCCCTTTACTATTTTTTTTATTTCTTATTGCTTTTAATTATTGTTTGGCTGTTCACATCCGTAATCCATCCAAAAGCGGGCTCTTTTCTGATTGGATGTGGTCCAAATTCATGTCGCTGAGATTCTCACCGGTCGGCTCCCAACATGACACTTACTTGATGGGTACCTAATCATAGCACCCTTGACATGCAAATATCTCCGACAGGTCAAAAGAAACAGCGCTAGCGTTCATCCACTCTTCTCCCCATCCCATCCGCAAAGCTAAGGAGACAGAACCTTAATGCAGGCCAGAGAGCACACCCCTTGTCCCGACCCGACCTTGGCGACCAGGGCAACCCGACTCTCCCATGCAAGAGGGAAATCGACGACGCGTTAAATTAATTATCTGTTCAATGCCGCTGCTACGGGCGCCAGACGTACACCGTTCTTTTATTTTATTTTCTTTTCTTTTGTTCTCATTCTCTGACGCCCTTGCATAGGAAAAGGTACCTCGTGCACGCACACCTTGATAATTCCCACGATAATTACCTACCTATACCGACCTACCTAAACCTAGGTAACATACCTTTTAATCGTTCCACCTATTCAATTCGCGTGGGTCAACTCTTGAGGCCCCAAGTCCCGCTCTTAATGATATTGAATCCCCCCGAAGTTGGTTTAAAAACAACCCTGGACCTGGATGAAGGCGACCCTCCCCGTTCTTGACAGCTTTTGAACCCCTGGTGTATAAGGCTGTAGTGACCCAATATATTTTGGACCTTTTCCCATCCACCCCACTCGCTCTCATCACGTTCGACTACATTTCATCCAGTTGGCGCTTCGTTTGTTGGCTTGTCCTTCTCGTCCTGTTTCACTGCTTGTTTGTTGTGCCTTGGTCTTATCTTGTTATCATCTTACCCGACCGCGTAGTAAGCAATCACTACCGAACCAATTGGCTCAGCACTTTATATATTTATTTATCCCCGCTGTCTCGTGGTCGATCTCTATCGCCAAAGTCATCCGCCATGGACGTTGCAGTTCCCAACAAAAAGCTGAAAATGGATAGCAGTGATGCGACTATCCCCAGTGTGTCGTCACTTCTGGCAAGAATTGCAGAGCTCGAGCAAGAACTGGTACAAACGAAGCTCCTTCAACAATCACAGGCTTTCAAACCACGCTGTAATGGCCTTGACAGGAAACCGTCTAGCATTACGGGTTTGAGAACCAGCATCACTGGGATCGGCTTCCAGGATGAAGCGAACAAGCCGTCTCATCGATTGATTACTTGTCCACCACGTCCCCCCGCCGAAGCCTCCAAATGCAATTGGAATCGCTATCTCCTCAGAAAGCCAGAGGAAAACACACACCCGGCCACCACCAATCCCGAGGCCGCACTCGAGTGTGCCAGGAAAAACAATCTTGACATGGATGAAATCGACCGTACCATGTTCTGGAGGCCATCATACGAGACCACCATCTCATGTGGCTTCGTCGCCGTCGACCTCAAGCACCACCTTGTCCTGAGCATCTACAACAAGAAGCTTGGAATATACCAGCTTCCCAAAGGCAGGACGCAGATCAACGAAAGTTTTCTCAAGGCTGCCATACGAGAGATGATCGAGGAGTCAGGTGTCGTGGTCACGCCTCTTCCGCTCTTGAATTGGACCAGGGCGAACCCCGAGGATGAGGGTGATGCCCCTCAAACCAACGGATCAACAAGGCAGCAATCTCCCCCAGTATTGCAGGCATGTCCTGACAAACAGGTCGTATCTGATACCCTCAACAACGAGTTCATTGGCGTGGTCGAGTACAAGGACCCCCAAGTCTCCACTCCCAATACGCGCAAATCCATCTACTACTTTGCAGCCAGCTTCGATGTTGAGGCCCACGAGGCTGGCACTGAGGGCAAATGCTACGAAGAAAAGTTCATACCATGTGCCTACAGTCTGGAAGACACGCTCAAGGTGCTACGGTTCAAGGCCGACCGTGATGCCGTTACCAAACTGGTGGATGACCTCCGCCTGACGAGCATAGCCTTTTGAGTGCAAGTGATGCACATCACTGGGTTTTTTTTCGATCCCCGGCGTTCCTCTCACATTTTGGCAAGCCTCTGCTGCCTCCACCACTTGTTATCACCGACACCGTCATGATTTCTTTTTATCTAGTTTGACATGAGCGATCCCCCCTCACTTTTCTATTTGTTTTGTGTGTTGACTCTTCTTTTGTCAATGCAGCCTATCATTCATGCAGGATATGCGTGGTGACAAGATCACAGGATGGACCACAACAATGGGGAAAACGAAACGAAAAGTACTGAAAATTTCTTTTTTTTCTTTTTCTTTTTTGCAAAGACGCAGGTACCAGGCCAAAGCACATGAGGATTATCGAGGAAGGCTCTCGAGGAATTGTTCTATCTATTTATTTTGTCATTTCTTTCTGTTTGTGTACATTTTGGTTCTCTTTTTTTCGGATGGAAGGTGTTAAACTTTATTCCAATTGGGCATGAAAGGGTGTTTGATATTTTGAGGGTTTAAATTCGGGCGTTCGCTTTTGGGGTTGTCGAGTCCAGTCTCACCCTGAATAACATGCAATATTTTATCTATCTAGGACCAAAAGCCATCAGTGGGGAAAACAATGGAAAACGGTATTTTGGTAATCTTTTTGCTGTTGCAGCTCGCCCTGGCTAGGTAGCTGCCTGGTGTGCAATGTTTCGTAACCTTCCTTAGCATCGGAGGTCATGCCCGTATTGAAGAGATAGTTTTGCAAATCACCCGGGTTGTGGCAGTGGCCTCTGGAATCAGTGGACAGCACTCAGGGCCTATCACGCACATACACTCTCTGTTTCTCTCCGGGCAGCCCCTGGGCCATCAACCTGAGAAAGCCGCTACGTTGGGCGTGCAAGGGCGGCGAGGTGCATTAGCGGAAACCGGCCCAGGCAGCCTTTCCTCGACAGTCTCGACGGGTCCCCGCGTCCTGCTGCCTTGCGCCGGTGGGGGGTGACCGAAGTGTGGCGTCTTGGCTGTATGCCGGCACCCGTGGGAAAGATGTTTCGGGTGCTCGAGGTGGGAATGTCTTTTGCAAAGTATTTGTTTTATATATGCTTACATATGCACCTGGAAACACGCCCATTTATGAGATGTAGGAGAGAAGCGAGGATGGAGGGACGGGATCAGTGGATGCTTCCCCGGACTCTGTTTTGTTTTTCTTTTTTAAGGGGGTGCTTTTTTCGCGTGGCAAAAAAGAAGAATGGTGGATAAAAGCTGTTGGAGGGGCGGGTTCTGGTCTGCAAGGCGAGGTTATCTTTTGCATTGCAGGGCTACGAGAGGCGAGGGAAACATGATGGAAATAGGCAAAGGCTTGAGGAGGGTGAATGGCGGTCTTTGATAGAAAGAAGCACCCAGCTTGAAGGGGGGCGAACCAAGGCAGACAACCATTCATTCATCAACGACCTTTGCAATATGTTCGTGGGCATCTGGGCAGCATCGACAACCTACCCCAGGTATGCAAAATGATATATTTTCCAGGCACAGCCTTGGGCCATCCCATTTTTACTCCTCGCCAGTCAGTCAGTACCTTGCCTGTTTGCCACCAATGTGATTTCAACTCCGATTGCCCAGCCCGTTTCACTTTCAGACAATGTGCTACCCCAGAAACCGGGCATCGAGATGAACTGCACCGCACCTCTTCTCTTGATTTGATAAAAACCCAGGTCCCGGGAATGCATAACGCCGTCGGATTTCGGGTTTGAAGTAGAAAAGTAGGGGAAAAAAGGCGTCTTGAAAATCCCATATGCAAGCTTCCCAAGTTGGCATATTCATGCATGGTTCGTTCATACTATTTTCTTTTCTGTCTCTCTCTTTCACACCCCCTTTTCGTTGCCTCGTACGTGCATTGCATATTACAATACTAAAAGCTCCTTATTTCCACTTTGGGCACATAATATCCTTTTTGCATGTGGTCTAGAACATGAAACAAGGTCGAGCCAACGAAAAATAAACCAAAGTCCTGTTTTACGTGACTGCAACGTCGGTCAAAAGAGGGGTCGGTCGGGGGAGGGGGCTGCATCATTTCAGAAATTGTTTCCTTTCCATGTGTGCGTTTGATCACTTGACCCAAATAAGGGAAAGCTTTAATGGGTGTGGAGGGGAGAGAGGTTGGAAATAAATTCCTTATGACAAAACCTCTTCTCCTGCAGGGCTGCAAGTGGGTGGTGTATAATATGTGAGTTATGGATCGTATTGGGAAGGCTGAGGTGGAGACTAAGTCTGCCGTAAAAGGTGGAATTCGTAAGCATTTGGTGGTATATTGGAACGACAGTTAGGGAAGATATCTTGGAAGATAAAATAAAAGCCACTGCGATAAGACTGCAACCCTTATGCAGGATAGCTAAAAGTAAGAATTTGAAGCTGGTGAAATTCCACGTAGCTCCTATAGACCGGAACTCCTTGATTGTTAACCCCGATGCTCGCTTACTGTGTGCCCTAGATGCAAGTCTGGCAATGCTCCCACGTTGATTTCGAGATTAGTGAAAAATAAACTAAACCGCTCCCTAGACCGTCTCGATGTACCTCTTCATTTCCCTGTTGTTTTTGTCAGTTAAGGTTAGTAAATCAATCTCTCGGGCAAAGAAAAGGCAAACAAAATCCATCTTGCTTACCAATCCGTGACAGCCTCGTCCCACTGCCTGATCTCATGGTCCCGGGTGCCGCCGTAGTGGTCGACAAAAGCATCCCCAAACACCTCCCTTGCGACGCTCTCTTTCCTCATGAATCGGTCGTTGGCCTCGCGAAGGCTCTTGGCCAGCCTGATGCCGGTGTCACTTTCACCGCCGACCTGCTCGCCCTTGCCCAAAGGCGGGCAAGAGATTTCGAGCTTCTTCTGGACACCACGCCAGCCCAGGGCCAGGATAGCGGCCAGTACAAGCGAAGGGTTTGTGTCTGCTCCCGGTACCCGGACCTCAAAGCGTGTTGCCCCTGGTTTGGACGTTGGCGGGGCGATCAGGCGAATGCTAGCGGCGCGGTGCTCCAGGCCCCACGACACCGTGACGGGTGCCCAAAAGTTCTCGACAAGACGCTTGTAGCTGTTTATGGTGGGGGCGACGATTGGCATAACGTCGGGCAAGCCTTCGAGGAGGCCAGCCAGGAAGTGACGGCCAATGTCTGAGAGTTGAGCGATGTCGGGCCACGGCGCATTCTCGTCCGGAGTCTCGCGAGCGAACAGGTTCTTGCCCGAGCTGTCAACCAGAGATATGTGCATGTGACCGCTGTTGCCAGGGAGACCCTGCTTCGGCTTTGCCATGAAGCAAGGCGTGATGCCGTACTTTGTCGCAACCGACTTGACGGCGTATCTGTGCTCATTCAATGCGTTAGCCAAATCTGTCATTCAACCTCACCCATATTGTAATATTCGAACTTTGCCGGTTTCACTGGGAAGACTGACTTGAATAGGCTCGCACGGTCTGCCATGCCACCAATCTCTCCAAACTCAAGCGCGGCCTCAAACACGCCCGGTCCGCTCTCCGTGTGCCAGCCCTCAATGTTGCAATTGAACTTTTCGCACGTGTCGAATATGTCGTAAAAGTAGTCTTGGTTGTGCACTGGCCTCGTGAGGCTGTAGCCGAACATTCCCTCGGTCAAGGCGGGGAGGGAATGCGGGGGGTTTTCGCGGAGGTACGCGGCAGTGGAAGGGGCGCTGGAACCAGACGGGTCTGACGATGGTGTCCTGAACTGGTAGAACTCGTACTCGGCTACAGCGTGGGATTCGAAAGTTAGCAAAAGTGAGGCATGAGAGTAACTCTACGGGTCCGACTTCGCGTCCCGGTAGATGGCCAGTCCAGGGTAGTCTACTAACCTCCAGCCATGGCGCCATATCCTTCGCTCTTGATCTTGTCAAGCTGAGTCCGCAGCAGACCCCTGGGGCATGCACAAATGGGCTCCATGGTGTCTGGGTCGTGGAAGCTGACAAGGAAGAACGGGATGTCGTTCTCCCAGGGCACGCGACGGAAGCTGGCGAGGTCGGGAATGGCGACGAGATCACGGTAGCCATTGCCGGCGTTGCTGATCCCCAGCTCGCGGAAGTAGGTCTGGTCGTGCATGTCCCAGCCAAAAATGACCGAGCAGAAGCCAAAGCCATCCTTGGCTATGGAGAGGAATTTCTTCTTGGACACAAGCTTGCCGCGCAGGATGCCGTCGACGTCGATTCCCGCGAGCTTGACCTTGGTGTCGTTGGCCAAGACATCGGGGAGGGACTCGAGGGTGATGGATGCCATGGTTTGAACCGCGTTTATTTTTGTACGTTCTCGGTTTCAGGCAGAAAAACAAAAAAGAAAGATATGAACAAAACAAAAACACAAAAAGAGAATGCCGAGGATGTTGTAGTTACAAGTCAAGGGTTAAGAAGGAACCAACAGTCGAAAGAGGGGAAACTTGAACCCCTTGGGATAAGGGATGTGATTGCGACTCGCGCAACAATTGGGGGTGGGTCGTTATCGTGAATCAGGTGCGAAAGTCGGAGGTTCTATCTAGTCGCACAGCACCCCCGAATCTCCTCTGTAATGCGATTCGGATGGCAGGTGACATCATTTTACGTGGTAAAAGCTCCCTGGAAGTGCCCCGCCAATCCAAAAATCCCTGTGGCTTCCACCATTAGCACACAAGCCCACCTACGTAATATAGCCAGGGCCCCTAGCATCGCGTACCGCGGGCCAAGATAAGCTACTCCGTACTATTTTTTGTCGCGTTTTTGGATTTTGTTGAAACTCTTCTAATCACTGCCTGCCTTGTTTCCCACGTCCAATCTTTACACTTGCTCCACCACGTGAGGCGAGGCTGCAAGCGACACTTTTGTAAGAATAATCAGAATATTCAATCCATCTAATCTTTTAATCATGGTGTCATCTCGTCCCTTCGTAGCGGCTGGCCGCACATTGGCTGGCGCATCCAAGCAATTGGCACGAAAACCCACCCGCGCCGCATTTTCTACATCCCGTTCAGCAGCGGCAAAGAACCAGATCTACTCCCCGTAAGTAGGCATCACATTGTCTTTGTTTCCAGGCCCACATGACACAGAAAATAAACACTGGGACCCAACACTACCACCACAACACCAAAGCTAACCAAGATGCATCCATCTCACCTCGCAGGATCCGCAGCCCAAGCACATTCCACACGCACCTCCTCCTGTCCTCGTCGGCCCGCATGCCCCTCATCACCCTGTGGACGACATCGTGGTGCCCGAGCTGCAAGCACGTCGAGCCGCTGCTCAAGTCGGTCGTCGAGTCTGGTGTCGGCGAGGAACACGGCGGTGTCGGCTTTGCCCTTGTCGAGCTCGACGCTCCCGACATGCAGCCCTCTGACCTGGGCCTGACTTACATGATCAACAGCGTTCCGACCCTGCTAAGCTTCGACAACGGCGAGGCACAGACGACCAGTAAGGTCGTCGACGGGAGGAAGCTAGTGAACCGCCAGTTCCTCGAGGACTGGGTGCGCAACGAGGCCAGCAGGCATGGTGGTGGGGGAGGTGGAGGAGGAGGCGGCGGCATTGGAGGATCGGGACTCCTCGGTGGGCTTTTTGGATCCCAGAAGTGATAGGTCGTTTTGTGAAATGGAAATGGCCGCACCAAGTGTCGTGACTGATTTGACCGTCGGTTGTAGGATCTGCGAGGAGCCCTTAAGCTCAGGAAGCCGCACGGCAGCCGACCGCGAGAGGATGTCATGATGCCCAACATCGGCCACGAGTGCATTTCATCACGGCGCAAAATCAGGTAAAAAGGATAGTGTCCCAGGAACAGCTTGTACGATAGCGAGAAGGACCAAGACGCATAGGCGCAGAAGCAGGCAGCACTGCGCAAAACAGACACCTCTAGACCAGAGCGAGGCCCGTCGTATTGTTATATCCACCCACTCCTATGCCGTGTAAAAAACCTCCTCGACAGGCTTCCACCATCCGGGCTCGCCCGCCTCGCTGCTCTTGGCGCCCGGCACCATGCTCTCCTGCCATCCGTCCGTCATCTTCCACCACTCGCGTACCTTTTCGTTCTCGCGCATCTTCTCCATGTCGCCCTGGTAGTCATATCCGATGTACTTGAATGAAGCAAACAAGATGTTGGTCTGTGGGTCGTGGAAAATGCTGTCTAATTAAGGTGAGGAGTAGTCCATTTCAGCATGACGGTGCCTCTCCAGGGGTGAAATATTAGGCAAATCCATCAGACAAGCCAAACAAACTTACAGTCGACAATGTTGCATTCCTTTATCTGCTTGAGAACGTCGGGCCACACTTTTGCGTGGGCCTGCTTGTACTCCTCCTGAAACTCGGGCTTGAGCTTGACAATCTGTGCGAATCGCCTGCCCGGGTTGCGCTGGCGAGACGACAGGGCCGTTGGCGAGAGCGGCTCCGCCCCCGTGGGGATCTCGTTGGTAGTCGGCGAGAGCTTGGGCTTGGTCCACATTTTGACGTTTTATGTCTTTTTTTCCCTCGTCTCCTGGGATTCTTTTTTTTTATACAATGGGCACACAACACAGCCCTTGATCTGCTGGGTGTGGGGGTTATTGACGTGATCCCCGTAGACCTTTTTTAAGGGAGAAAGCGGATGACAAAGCTGTTCTGCTGTACACCTTTTTTCGGCAACTCTGTTCTCTCTTTTTTCTAAATTTGTATTGGTTTTCTAAGTCGGTGAGGAAAATAAGAAAAAAGTTGGATGTGATTGCTCTTGCAAAGAAGATAAAAAAAGAGAGTTGTCGTCAGGATGTCCGGCCGTAAGGGTGTTGGGCGCTAAATGGCGGAGGAAAACGTCCCCTCTATTTTGATTGGGAAAAAGAGCCGATTTGCTTAGAGCTTGTGACAGTAAATAGTCCTTTGTCTTGTTTGCAAGCTTGGGAGGGGAGGATTTCGAGATGTAATTGAAACGTACAATCTCAACGAAAAGAGACAAAATCCAGTGCGTTATTGAGAGAAAAGTATGCGTTGTACAATGCAGAAAAGCGTTTGTTGTTCTCTTTTTTCCGTCTATCTGTTCCTAAGCTAAAAAGGTCCGGAAAGTCCGGATGATTTTTTGGAGAGGGCGGGCGTTGGGGTCAGTGGAAAGCTACCACCTTAGCTCTCTCCGTTTTGTCCTTAAACCACCTGCAGGTGAGGGGCATTGCGGACGGAGTTACTACAAACTGCAGCTGCAACCCACGCTTATGTGGGAGCTAGACCGAGCAAGGGAGGAGATTACTGTACCTATGGTAAGGTTATGGTACGTGGAAGTGGGTTGGATTCTTTGTTACTTTTTTATTATTATTATTATTTTGCCGTGGTGCGTGCGTGGGTGTGGGCAAGAGGGGGAAAACCAAAAAGCAATGTTCATGGCGGCGTTTGGTCTTGTGACCATAACCCAGTCCTGGGGTTGGTTGAATTCGAACGAGTTTATGTACGATGTACTACATAGCGAGATATAGTGCAAGGTTTAAGATACTGTATCTTGCCTCAGATGGGCAAGGTAGGTAGGCAGCTTAACTTGGCTACCTGACTTGCTACTGATATGCACATCCTAGGTTTTACGCGGGTGTTTTGTTGTTTGTTATTTATTCGGCAAGGTCGGGCGTCCGGGAGGAACGGGCGCATCGGATGAAGACCTGCAGTCGCTTTGCATCAGTAAACCGAGCTACTGGGACTATTCCTAGACTAATTATCACTGTTATGTTATAACTACACCGAGTAAGGTATTTATGGGTTGTTTTTCTGGCCAGCACAGCTGCACACAAGGACATTGAATGACCTTGCCATGTTTTCTCTCAATTCTTCACACGTAATGGCTAGAAAACATCGAGTGGAACCCAAAGCATCTGACCGGTCTACAAAACTACACTGTATAATAATATCATTTACGCGTCAAAAATCATCAGATGACTTGAACACCCTTTTTTTATTATTCCGAGCCCAACAGAAAACCAGAAAGCTGGGGGCGTTGCTGTCTCGGTTGCATCCGAGTGCTTGGGGAACGGAAACCAGGGTTTATCTCAAGTTTCCGCCCGCCCAAACTCCGCAATTTGAACTGAACCTTCTCCTCCCCCCTCCTCCTCTGCCGATTTCGGGGGCGGCCCTGACTTGAATCTGGTTGGTTATGGGTCGGTATCTCTTACCATGTTCCTAGTTTTTAAAATAATTTACGGAGTAACCTTTTAAGAATCTTATCCCACGGGGTATAAGGCACTACCAAACATGGGGGAGACTATTAATAAAGGCAAAATTAATATTACTTTACGAAATCCCAAGATTGAGATCTCTCTGTACCTGATTTTAGCCCCACAATAAAACCTGCCGCCTATCGGCTTGATCTTGTTTATCAGCCATCTGCGATACAAGTTCAGATGCAAGAAATGCCAATGTCCTTAACCATAGGTATCTATCTGTACAAGATCCACTGGATCCCACAGCTGTGAGGCTTTTATCTTGTTGCCTACTGCATAATTACAGTATACGTTGCCTACATTATGTACCTGCGTTACCTACTCCTCCGGCGACTACCTGGATAAAGAACTCCACAGAGTGCCGATGTTATTATCACATTTCAAGTACACATTGACAGCATCCGCTTTGACTGCACTGTTCCAAAAAGCTTGGCTAAAATGCGACTCTCGCTAATCTATCGGGAACGCAGGGCAATCACGGTATGGTCATATTCAACACTAGTGATGCATGTGATGAGATTAGGGATATCTGCCTTCTTTGTCCTCGTTCTTTTGGTATCATACAATTGAATTCCTACCCAGGCTGAAAAGCAAACGCGGAGTAAAGACGAATTATTCCATACATCCCTTTTTTTGTCCTTGTATATTTGACCGTCCCGCCGTTCCTGCAGTACCTGGTTGCCCCTAGAGAGAGTTGACCCAAAAGAGATACTAAAAAAAGTTTACAGCGTTACATTTGAGGGCCTCCCATTGCGTCTATTCCCGGGAAACGTTGGTTGTATGCCCGTGATGACAAAATAAGAAATAAGAAAAAAATACAAAGATTCTGACATGTTGATGTATGCGTGGAGAAGACAAGTTGGTTGTTGTTGGTTTTTTGGGTCGTCATATTACAAGAATAGTAGTAATTCGGTGATTCTTTTCTGATAAATGCATAATGTCCGCGCATCGTGACGAGAGTTTTGCCGTCTCTATGACGACTGCTGTGCTGGCATGCTGCTTCAAACACGCTGGCTGATCGTTTCGTACTCTTACGTGTAGAATGCCTCGATGAAGTAGATAAATCCAAAGAGAAGGAATGCCAAGGCGCCGCCCACAGTGACTGTAAAAAGAATAATGTTAATACACAAGAACGCAATCCGTTGGTCATATAGACAGATTGAAAAAAAAGGAAGTGCACGTACCAACTTTGAGACTGACTTTCCCGGCAATGGCACGTCCACCAATGACGGCAACACCCGTGCAGCATGCGTGTCCCAACACGGCACCCAGCGTAACCCACCAGTAGTCCTGTCCGGCCGCCATTGCGATGGTCGCGATCTGGCTGCGGTCGCCCCACTCGCCCAAGAAGGTCATGACGAAGGTCTGAACCCAAGCCGGGCTGAGCAGCAGGCTGAGCAGATTGTTGAGGCCGGAAAGAGCGCTCATTACACTGCCACCCCGGCGCGGGCTCGGGCTCCGGCTAGGCGAGGTCGAGGGGCTGCGGTGGGGCGCGGAGAAGCGCGAGTTGTGGCCGCGAGACTTGCGCGACGTGTGACCGTTGCCGCCGAGGCCCATCTCCAGAGCGTGGGGCGAGGCGCGGCCGCGCATACCCTGCTTCCGTGCCAGGGACTCCTTCTCTTCCAGCTCGAGCTCCACCTCGTGCATCTCGGCCGAGACGCCCTCGTCGGGGGACATGGCCATACCCTCGCGCAGCATGCGCGCGCCAAAGACGAAGAAGAGGCCGGCGGCCATGAAGCTCGTGAGCTTCTTGGGGATCAGGGCCGGCACAGCGTGACCCAGGAACGCCGACAGGATGGTCATGGTGATCAAGGCGGCGAAAGCGGCGGAGAAGACGACCATGCGGTCGTGCTTCATGGCCATGAGAGCGGCGACCAGGAAGGTCTTGTCGCCAATCTCGGAGAAGAGGATCATGGTGAGCGAGAGGCAGAACGAGTGCAGGGGCTGAAGGACACCGTCGGCGCCGGCGGCAAGCTGCGGGGTCTTGCCAGTCGACACGGGCTGCTTCTTGCCCTGGGTGACATCGAGATGGTCCTTGTTAGCCGAGTTAGGGATAGGAGGAGCCTTGTCGTGTGTCTTTCCCGGGAGGTCTGATGGTTTCTGTATGCGTAAAAACACCGTTAGTCCACTGCCGTGAATGTCGCTTGCCGCTGGCAATGTGAGGGAGGTATACAAAACGTACATCCAGTCCCGAGAACTTATCCGTATCATCTGTCTTGTCCTTTCCATCCTTGTCCATGGATGAGGCGAGCTTCGCCTTGGTATCCTTCAGCGATGCCAAATCTTTGTCCTTGACATCCTTGCCTCCGCCGCTCTTCAACACCTTCTCCTGCTCGCTGTGCGAAAGTGGCCGGGCCTCCTTGGGAGTCTCTGGCTTCTTCTCGACCCGCTCGCCCGTCTGGCCCTCCTTGGCCTTGCGCTCCCTGTCCTTCTCGCTCACGCCACCGCTGGTTCCTGTCGTGCCCTCCTTCGGATGTGCCCGGTTCTTGTCGTCCATGATGCCATCATTCGACTCGGGGATCTTCTTGCCGTTGACGACGGTCGGGTCCGACGGCCTGTCTTTGAGCACTGGCAGGTCCTTCTTGAGCGAGGGGATGTCAGTGTCGCCGGAGGCTGCAGGTGATCCCTTGTCGCGCAGGTTCTCGATCTCGACGAAGGGACCGTGGTGAGGCCTGCCGTCCTTGCCATCGACGGGGGCATCCTTGGTTGCTCCCGCCTTGGTGCCCGGTGCAGCTACGGCATTGGAGCTCTTGTCCGCGACGGCGGCAGCATCCGGACCAGCCAGAGCGGTTATCGCGAGGGAGGAAATGAGGACGATGCTGCGGAGCTTCATGATCGCGATCGAGAACGCACACGTGGAGATGAGAAATCGATTGTTGCACGAGGTTGCCGCAAAACAGGCCGTGTCGACTGTACTGTGAAGAAATCTATACTCGAATTGAATGTGCCTATGAAGGCGGCGTTCTCATAGTATTAAAGTGTATAATTGAAGTAGTCTCGTGAGTCGTGAAAAGTTGAGACGTTTGGATGGATTTTTTTTAATTTTTTTTTTCGCCCTGAAGCGATGACGACGACAACAAGGACAACTGCGCGACTTTGAGGCAGACCGGAAAAGACGGTGTTGGTGGTTCGTACAGTAGGTTCAAGGAACCACTAAAAATCGGTTGACGCGTGCCGGGAGGTCGCCCAAGACACCGGTGGAGTTGCACTGGAATGGCTAGAGAAAGTACGAATTACTATCGTACGGTATTCGAGGTGAAAACAGACCAACAGACAAATGAGGCTGAGAATTTAGAGTCGAGCAAAAAAAAGGAGAAGTCGACTTGAGAGAAGCGCTAGCAAATCTGACACCATTCAGGTAGATCCCTGATCAATGGTAGTCGTGGCATGCGACACTGGACCCAAGAAAAAAAAAGCACAGGGCCTCCTGTTTTTTTTATTAACTCTCTTTTGTACGTAAGGGACCTCCTGAATTATTTCTCGAATAGCGCACAGCCACTGCGAACCAACAGTAACTCCCTATCGGGTGTGCAGTATTCTTTTTTCCCCAAGGCCTTATTCCCTCCATTCCATGACTGAAGAATACTTAAGCACTGACGCAATTGTATCGTTTCCACTGCATCACTGTAATTGCAGCGTTACCTTGATCATGCAAGTTCAAAGGGAACGTGGGTGCATTCCTGCGTTCCGATACTTTGTAGGTACGGCGGGCTGGCTACCTACCTAAGGTACCTACCTGTTTTTACCGGTGAGCAAAAGCCATTCAACCTTGTGCTACTGTTACCAAAGTTTGCAGGGCGATTTTAGCCCTCGCGTGTAGGTCTAGGTCTGTAGCAAAACTACAAATGGCGCTATACCTTACCTACGGCAGGAGTTTGTTGTCTCTAGAAATGCTCTCAAAATCTATATTTAAGCAAGGGACGCAAGACTCGCACGTATGACCTGAGTTTGCTGAGGCTCTCCAGGCTTTTCAGGCCCTTTTTTTCTCGCCCTCACGTCGCAACTGTAGGATGAGCGATGATCAGGGGCGGGTAATTAATAGCTCTCGTGCCGGTTTGTACTCCACAAAGAGTCCAGAATCTTTAAAGATTCAGGGGTGAACGGAGCATGTGGGGCAGCGGGAGGTTACTGGAAGCTTGCTAAGTTTGCGCTGAGCTGTGAGCTGACTTGCTGACCTTCCATCCCATGCCAAGCTTGTTTCGTCGACGTGTTTGTTGCTGCAGGCAAGCACAATCTGAATCTGAATCTGCAGTAGAGTCACGTGTAAACTTCTTCTTGCCTGAGGCCGTAACAGAGACGCGTCGCAAATTCAAGACCCTTTGCTCTCATTGGTCCACACCCACATCCCAATCCACAGAAACACCGGCTGTTGAAATTTTTCTCACTTTTCGCCTGGGATGTAAAAAAGATTGTTCATTGATTGCAAACCCTTACCCTAACCCTTCTTGCGTCAACAACACCAACCCTCCCTCTATCATCAATTATATTCCCCCTTTGATATAACCAGGTTCGGTGTTGATACGCCCTGTCAACGGGGCATAGTTCGTCGTGTCAGCGACGATAAGCTGCTTTCCGGCATGGCCCACCGCCAACTTCAGGCTGCCGAGATGGCAACTGCCAACTCCCCGATCGCGTCACGAACGCGGAAGCGCGGCGTCGGCAACACGGGTACCAGTAACAACACAAACTCTCAGACTACAGTGGCAGCACCGGCTACTACAAGGGCGACCAAGCCCAAGGCTGCTGTCCCGGTGGCTCAGGCTTCTGTAATGGCCACGCCTGAGGCGACTGTTC
Organism: Pyricularia sp. CBS 133598; assembly: GCA_004337975.1. Lineage (NCBI taxonomy): Eukaryota > Fungi > Ascomycota > Sordariomycetes > Magnaporthales > Pyriculariaceae > Pyricularia > Pyricularia sp. CBS 133598. Next base: position 276,455 of record RRCJ01000013.1, read on the forward strand.
CGACTCCAGGCTTGGTTCCAAACACGGCGGCCACGCCGGGAACCTTTCGACCCACTTTTGGACGCAGGTTCGCTCCTAGGGATGAGACAGATACTCGAAGTGTCCGAAGCCTGCCGAGTGCGGCACCAGATCAGTCTCAAATTGATGAATATGAAATGACCACATCGCAGTACCAAGGTAAGTCTAATTCTGTTCCTTTTGTCGAAGGTCCCTTGCAATGAATGCAATAACGAAATAGCCAAGTCACGTGCAATATAAAGTAACATATTGGCTAACCAAATGATAAAAACTTCGCTCAGCCGGTACGCCCTCTATAGTGGCCAGAGAGGACAGCTTGGCTCCATCTGATGCCTTCCATACTCCAGGAGGTGCCAATGGTCAAATGGGCGTGGCTCGGGCCCTAGAGAAGAACTTGCCCAAACTTATGGAAGCAGCTACCGAGCTACACCAGTTACTTTCAGACCCTGAGCGAAATTCCCAGGAGACCCAAGAAGAGGATACCGTCTGGATTGGAGAACTGAGCGTTGTACATACTATTCTGAACGCTCTCAAGGGTCCGTACTGTTCTCGGGGCGTCCCGTACATTCGCGACACAGAGGATCTATGTGAGCGACTACAGTACACATATGGCCACGCCCCTTTTGAGACTGCTAAGACTGTAGCATCGATCGTCAACCTTTCCGAGCTCATGTACGACTTCACTTTTCTACGGAACGCGCCAGACGAACAAAGCTTTTTTATTGAGCGGCTCGATAAATATTTCCCTGCGGTATTTATACCCATCCCACTCCTTGGACGAGGCGAGTGGGAGACAGCCACGCTTGCTCTTGCGGTCGACATCCGAACTCAACTTGCCATCTCGAGGTTACGAGAACTTGAGAGCGGCCAGTCTGCAACAGAAGTTCTAGGTGACGTGTTTCTTGAATATGTCGATAAACAAGGCCAACTTGACGAGCAGCTGGCAATCCCACAAAGCTATCGAGGACTACCTGCCTGCGATTCTGTGCAATACCGCTTCAAGGAGCTCCCTGCAATCGGCAAATCACAGGAACAGTTCTGCCAAAGGTGTCAAGAAATCAAGGAGCTTGTCGGAGAGCATTTGAATAACGTGCCCGAGGTCATCTCCAAGATTGAGGAACACTTTGACTTTTCTGGCTTCCGCAGCGTGCTCCAGAGCTGGATTGGTGGTGTGACTACCGACTTGATGGAGATGCCCCTCAACCAGGGCCCCTTTGACCCCAACATGGGCACACCTGCATCAGTTCGGCTCCGAGAATCTGTCCTTGGGCGATCCCCGTATAGCCCTGCGTAAGTTAATCACCTGAAGCCGCCAAAGATTACCATCTGTTATAGACAAGCGCATAATGACTGACAAATGTAAGCAATCACAGAGCTAGCGCGGATGCTGTACAAGCCTTCATTCGCCTGGGTATGGCAGGCCAGCAAATTACTAGCCCAAGCCCAGTAAATAATAGCCGCGCCGGAATGGCACGGGGTCAGAAACGCCCCCGTCCCACCGATGACGGCGAAGATGACGACGATTTTGAGCAAGACCAACGCATCCCAGATAGCCAGTCGATGCCACCACCACCGCCTCCAGTGCGCCGACGCCGACGTACCAGTGGTTCGCGCGCAAAGCGCGTGCAGATGGAGCCGCAGATCCCGGTTGACCCGATACTGACCGCCGGCGACTCGGCTCAGTACCCTGCACCGCCCGAATCCATTGCAGATGGCGCTCAGGATGACAGCAATGGCTCTGTTGCTGGCTTGGACAACGCCAGCGATGCGTTTGCTTCTCCCGCTCCATCCTCGGTGTTGAGCGTCGCCACCGCACCGAATCTGTTGCAGATGTCGCATCATGCCAGGGCCATCTCGGCGCTAGCCAGGCAGCGCAACCCAAAACCACCGCAAACTCGTGTGCCCTGGTCCATACCGGACTGTCAGCGCCTTATTGGCGCTGTGGGTGCGTATGATGCCAAGTGGAGCAAGATCGCCGAGGCCATCAGGAACGGCCAGGTGCCACTCGAGCATCCACGAGACCAACAGGCATTGAGAGACAAGGCGAGACTGATTAAGCAGGACATGCTCAAGTGCGTATTCTTTTCTCCATTTTACCTGCTATGCGTGCTATACGAACAGGAAATCATCAGACGCGAGAGAACTAACAAGCCATAAACTTCAACCCACATAGAACCGATAGCATCCTCCCACCAGGCTTTGACCTTGTCCTTTTTGGCAGGAAAGAGAACGAGGCCGTCATAAACGTCGGCAAGAACCCCCATCGCAAGGAGAGCGACATAGACCCAGCCACCGGCCGCCCTGTCAACACGGAGTGGGTCGACCCCAACGCTCCGCCGCCGCCGCCGCTCGAGGAGCAGGACGGTGAGCAGCAACAACAGGAGCCGTTGACCACAGCAGAGGAAGCGGTAGTGGCTGCCGCCGAAGAAGCGAGGCAAGAGCATGAGCACGAGCACAATCCACAGCAACAGCAGCACCACCAGCGTCACGAGGAGCACCTCGAGCAACAGCAGCAGCTGGACGAGCAGTCGCAGCTCCAGCAGGATGACCAGGAACAGGAGCAGGCGCAACACGAGGCCTCGGCGCCCGAGGTTGCCTTGCGCATGTCGGACTAGCTATCCGACGTTGGGCACAGAACCTTCGCGGAAACTTTGTCGCAAAGCCATGGCTCGGGAATCATGCCTCGGCAAAGCCTATAAGACATGAGAAACGGTGAGCCTTGTTATTCGAACGCGGTCACCTTTGTAACACGACAGTTACGGTGAACCTGTTTTTTGTTTTACTTTTTTGCTTTTTCTATTAAATCTTCCGCCATTCCTTTCTTGCCAATCGGTAAGCCGACGTTGTGTCATTCACAAGTGGATGTCATGCCAATAAAAAAAGAAACGCCCAGATTCTCTGTCGGACTTCAGACATGCGAGGGAGAGTACCAAGTCGGAAAACGCAGCATCCGTGTCCTGTATCTGGAGCCGTACCATGTCATGAATGCTGAGAAGAAAAGGCTGCACAATGGAATTACTAGAAACTTTACTCCACTTGTTTGGCTGCTAATGTAGGTAGACAATGCTGGGAAATAAAACCGAAGCCATGTCGGTTGCTTTTCCGAGAGAAAAGAAAGTTATTTTTCGCACAAAGCTGACAAAATAATAACAATCCAGAGAAATACCCTTGCCAATCAATGCCAACAAACCCAACAAGTTTAGATAGAGTATGTGGTGTTTGTCTTGCCCGACTCTTTCAGACCACTCCTTATTTTTCCTGTGCCAAATGTGTATTGACCCTGCGCCGCCTACCCTGCACCGCCGTGCCCGCACTGATGACTGGTCGACGCCTGTCTTTCAGGACCGAGCATTTCTTCTGACACCGGTTGAGGACTGATTTTGATGGGAGACGAGCAAGTGGCTGTCTGGTTAGTCTACACGGAATTTAATTTACAATGTGATTTTCTTTTCCAATAATCCCCGCACAAGATGTCAACGAAGAACCTTTCGCGCTGGACTGACTTAAAGACACACCTTGAATCAGTATTCAACTCAAGTGTAGCATTCATAGAACACAAGCTGCTGGGAGCATAAAGACAACAGCATGGCAGATTCCTTGACGATAAATTAACATGTTTCTTCACGGTCTATCCTGCAAATTAACCTGGACCTCTTTATAAGCTATCTTGCGCTGCTGGGGGAGACTGATATTCGCTTTGCGTACAAGACATGGGATGGGATAGGCCTATTCTGAATAGAACCGAGACCGAACCGTCCTGCGCTACTTATGCATGATTGACCAATCAAGTGTAATACCCAACCAGAATTTGTTCCCAAGACAGTTTCCATCAACGCTTCTCCTTTCATGCATGAAATTCGAGTCAGTGGTTGCGAATTAATAAGAGTATCAGTGTTCGGATCCCGCTAACATGTGCAAATCTGCCACGGTGATGGACTTGAAGGGACTTTTTTGTTGTTGTTTCTCAGGGATGTGGTGGGGCCATCAAGTGCTTATTTAACTGGTGTCGTGGCTGTTGTCTGTTTGTACGGATTGGGGCTGGGTTTGGAGAGGAGTTATTCTTCGAGGGAGTGAAAGAGCGCAAGCACGTGAGTTGCGTGCGAAACGAACAGAAAAAAGTGCGTGCAACTGCTCAGGTCTTCCGCAGCTTGCTAGCACAGAGCTGACAGGCAAGGATCCAGGCAAGAAAAAGCCACCTGACCATCACCACCATTTCCCGTAGACACTTGGACAACTGCTCAACAGTCTGGATTGATGTCGCCTGGTGTTGTAGGTATCTGAAAAATCCCCTGCCAAAGTGGAAACAAGGCAGGATCAAAAGTCCCGGTTCGGTGGAAGACATGAGAATATAAGCCTCCGATCCTCTCGCGCTAGACTCGGACCGGGGGCGGTCCGTTGCGTGCCGCTACCGCTGCAGATGCCATATCAGGAGGTCGAGCGTGACCCGGCGGCCCAGCAGCACCACTACCTGCTGCTACTCTCTTGTGAAGATGTCCCTCCTGGGAGTCGTTGCTCTTGGTGTCCAAGGTATCATGTCCTTCCCCCTCCGGCGAGGCGAGGTCGTCGTAATGATCATCGTACTCGTGATGACCATGGTAATCATGCTCGTCCTCGTACTCGTGGTGGTGATTAGGGTCGTCGCAGTGCACTGAATGACTGGCACTGCAGTGATGATGATGGTGGTGGTGGTGATGATGTGAAGCATGTTGGCCGCATGTGTGATGATCGTGATTATGATTGTGAACTCCGCTCACAGGTTCGTGGGCAGCATGGGCGTGGTAGTCATTCCCGGGATCGTGTGCACCCTTGCCCGTGCCCTTGCCGGCAACTGGTTTCTTGCCTTTGCGGCCTCTAGCCTTGGCCTTTTCCAAAAGCCGACGGCGCTCCGCCTCATCTTTACGCCTCTGCCTGTCCTTTTTCTCGTACGACCGGATCAACGCCATTGGTTTCTCACCAAAGATATCTTCGTACTCGCAGAATAAACAGAGCCAGTGTTCCTCATCATGGATGCCCCTGCACTTTTCGTGCTGCTTCTGGTTCTGCCGGTCCTGGGCTGCCTTGGCGTACTCGCCGGCCTTTGTACGTCGGCGACGGGGTCGGGGAGGCGGGGGCTGGGCCCCTGGGGGAGGTCCCGGCATTGTTCTCGAGTTTGGTGGGATGGGGCCCGAGTGGTGGCCTGCAGGAACACCGCTGGGCCAAGGCGGCCTTGATGAATTGCCGGTCATGTCGTGTCTTGATGGAATGGGAGTCCCATTGGGTGGCCTGCCGTGGGACCCGGGCCAGCTTGCAGACCCAGGGACTTGAGACTCGCAGGTAAAGGTAAACTGGCCGGTGCCTGGGCTGGACTTGGAGCTTCGTTGGAGATCGAGGAGGCTGACGTTCTCTTGGCCCTGGTGGGGAGGGGGGTGTTTATCAACTTTGGAGATGGCATTAGATATTATTCCTGTACTCGGAGCTGCCGCGCAAATGGTATGGTGGTCAGTTCCCGAAGGGCGGAAGGCAGGTGCGAAGGTGTTCAAGTGTAAAGAACGAAGAATGCAGTGTACGACAAACGGCGAAGCATAGGAAGTGGCGGGGGTTGGGATAATGTGAGTGGCTCAAGGGATGCAAACGTGTGGGAATGCGGTGCTGGCAAACGTCAGACGGGGGCAGTAGAAACACACCTGATAATGGAGACCAGCGCATGGCGGGTCTCATTCTATTGTTTCGATTGCTCTCCGACAAAGGGCTCCTACCACTTCTATTGCGGCCAAACCGGCCCCTCCCGGGGCCAGAAAGGCCTGGGCTACCCGAGCCCATAGAATGATAGGCACTGCAGCTCGCGTCACAACCGTCCTGGTGAACGACTCGGACCGGGGTCGAGGGCGAGGATTGACCAGTCCCTAAATCATTCAGCGAGTGCCCCAAAGCGGTATCAGGTACCTTCCGTTTCTTCTTGTTGTTTGTGTTTTCAAACGTATCGTATCCGTCTATCGAGGACGCTGTCGAATGCGGAAGCTGTGAATAGCTGCTATAGACAGGATCTTGTTTCTGGGCTAGTCGGAAGGGGATCGAGCGAATGCTTGGAGCAGACCGCGGCACAGCCTGACTTCTTCGCACCCGTGACGGATCTTCCTCTTCACCGTTCTGCGTGACTCCATTGGAACAGTGATTACCGGTGCAAACATCGGGATCCTCCTCTTTATAAGGGTAGTAGAAGACGCTGGTTGGCGGCGTTGGCGGGTACTCGATCGAATCAGCAACTTCGGGGGAAAGTCTTTCGCGAAGGCGGCGTTTAGGTAACGGGTGGATGGGACGATCGGGGAACATTGGCGATGCCGTCGATTCGGGGGATGTACTCTCGCTATATCGAGCTGCAGAAAGAACAGGGCAACCATTAACTTCGGTTGGGGAGGTAGGAGATGATAAAGCAAGCAACGAAACTGCCTCTGGCCGCGTTTTGGTAGAGAACAATATTCCAATTCCAGCAGTGCTTGATGACTGGGAGACAAACGCACCCATTATGCATCCCAAGAAACATAAACTCCTACTCCGACAGACGCTGCTATAGCGATGTCTCCTGCCGTGCTCGAATCAACACGGCTATGTCCAAGGTGGAAGCAAGGAAGAAGCGAAATAATCGGGTGAGACGAAATGACTGTCGGCCTAAGAGCTCTGGCTAGAAAACCAGACGTAGCGTTGGTCGGATTCTGCTCAAAAACCGGGGTCAGACAAGATTAAGAGGCGAATAATGAGCCACGGCCGGACACGATGCAAGCAAGCACTCTAGTTATAGCCCCCAAACCATGTTGCTGCAACGAGCTTCACATGTTGCAATCCAAGGTATCCACATCATGTGAGAGCTTGCTTGGCTGTCGTGCCTGCGGGCTTGAGAAAAGCGCTGCACATACCTACGTGCAACGGCTGGGCTGGATTCGAGGGTTCGCCGGGAGCGACGTGAGCGACTCGCACGACAACGCAGATTTCAGCAAGCAATTAGCGGGGGCTTGATTGGCCAGGATTAACGTCTCGGGGATTCAAAATTTTGCTATTCTCGGGCACAAAGCAGAGCAAAGTTGATGTAGGTTGGTCGTGGGTGTAAAAAACGGAAGCAGATCTGGTCAATGATGGCTTTTTCGGTCGATTGCTAATGACTGGGCTGGAAGCTGGTCCGACCAGACCTAACTAGCCACTGCAAGCCAGCCCAGACCCTCGCTCGCATGTGGCATGGGAGATTGGCATCAAAGCTGTGACCGCTGTGTGTGGTTGACCTGGGTGACTAAGCAGGGGGACAACAACTTGGGTGGTCGGACGGGTTTTCCACCCACCAAAAATCCGAAAAGAGACGTGGTCCTACTTCGGCAAGGTACGTCAACCCTGGACCTGACCCTCCATTTTAGCTGCCCCCCCATTTGAAAGTGGCTGCATCTATCTTGTCCGGTGACATGAGGATATCAACAGCCCACTACAACTCAATTGCTCACTTGTGATTTTGGCTTGTTCCCTGTTTGGAAACCGTCGTATGCACTTGTTGCAGTCTGCCATCTGAGTGCCCTATGCAGAAATTTGACTTAGGCTTTGACCATATGCTTTTTTTCAGTAGCACAGATGAAAATCTAGGTTACGGTCCTACCCACTACGTCACTAAACTCTGCTGTTCGGCATGGGCCCCGCGAAGCAAATCGGAGGGAGCTCCACCTCGTCCATCGCGGCCCGTTTATTCCGGAGGGGTGACACTCAGTGAACTCGAGTAAATTGTCTTACAATTGTCAGATATATCATCTATTTTTTTTTTAGAAAAAAAGTTCTAAATTGGGCAAGCCTTTCGAGAACTTCTACATGGAACAAATATACTTTTCTCTGGAATTTCCTGGGTCCTCCATGGCGGTGCAAGCTGGTCTCTCTGCGGTGCTTCTACATACGACCTGGCAGCAGTGCTACCCATCTTGAATCTCCGCTGTTTAACAAACCTACCTAGGTAGGTGGTACGTTGCATGTTGATACCTTGCACAGTAGCCTGGTTGCGTCCTGAGCAGCGACAGAGTGCAGCCTGGTATTAATTAGGTAGCTAGGTATCTACCCGAATAGATGGCAGAGCAAACTCTCCTGCCAACAATAGCAAATGATTTACAGCTGGCTATGCCGCGAAGAGGGAGACTTGAAGCCCACTTTACAAGCTGTAATAGTAAACTTGCCGTACGTAATCTACCTAGCTAGGTATCGCAAACTGATTCACACATTCAGGCATTGTTGCGAGAGTGGATTGTGGGTTGATCCCTCTCCCCATATAAACTGTTACGAACTATGTTAAGTCGTCAAACAAAGGTGTTACCTGGTTAAAGAACTTGACATGGCATCAAGTCGAGTCGCCTCCTAACCCAACACACCATGGGAAAATACCTAACCAAGTACGGACCAGGCTTGCTGGGTTAGGGTTTTTCTACTGCAGGGACCTTTATCGATACCGAAATGTAGTTCCGCGACGGCAGTAATAGGACCCACCTTTTCATCATTGGTCAGCACCGTAGACTGATCCCTGTCATCGCGAAAGAGGAGCTTGCCTGCACCTCGCTGGTACGTGACCTGACCGCGAGGAAATGGCCGGCCCCGCACACAGCAAATCGGAGTCTCAAGCAGCAGCTCCCGCAAGACACACTAGGCGCTCTTATTTTCCCCCAAGCCCAAGCGTGAGATGCTCGGTTGATCTCCTTGCTGCACCACGACCACCACCGCACAACCGATCCCGCTTAACTTTTCCTCAAAAATACATATTAAAGGAACTGGTTTCTTTTATTGCCAATTGTCAATCCAGTTCTGTACCTGCCAGTCATGGTTTCTTGTCGCATGCTGCAACGACTCTACAGCCTTGTTTCCTCGCTCGTGTCGCAATAGAAAACTCGATTCCCATCCTCGTCGCCCGGCTTCTCGCCCGACTACTCCTGTCGAATACCGTGCCAATCAGGCTCTCTATCCTTCGTTCCATACCTGTCGACATTTTTTCGGGTTGAATCACATAGTCCAACCTCTACCGACACCATTTTCCACCTCGACCCCTTGTACGCATTCCTCTGTTGCCTTGGTAGAACCGCGGCCCCGGCTGCGAGCCATGGGAGAATCAGACAACAGAAGATCCTCTCGAGCACGACCAGGTCAATCACAATCGCAAGCACCTTCTAGTTCGTCAAGCACATCGGGACGCGCCGAACGGTCGTCCAGATCATCAACCAACAAAGTCTCGTCCCCACAACTTACTGCTTCATCAATTTCGGAACCACCAGACGACGGACTCGCTGTCGCCGAACCACTGGTCCGGTCTCTGCGGAGTAACCGCGTGCGGGAAGCTGAAAATTCTAGCCGAGAAAAGACAGCCGACGCCGGCGCTTACTCCATGGCCTCTAGCGACAATGAAGTCCAAGAGGACGACGAATCTGTCCGCTGCATCTGCGGACTTGAAGACTATCCCGGCCCGCCGGTGATCAAGGATGACCATAAACACGCCGCTGCCAAAGAAGCGTTAGATCTCGAACCTTTCCTGGCGGCCGATGTACCGGATGAAGTCGCAGGCTTCTTCCTCCAGTGCGATGTTTGCAAGGTCTGGCAGCACGGCGGCTGTGTCGGCATCCTAAACGCGGACTCGAGTCCCGATGAGTATTTCTGCGAAAAGTGCCGCAAAGATCTACACAAGATCTCCGTTGCAAGCAATGGGTAGGCACTGATCCCCTCTTTCCTTGAGTTTTCCTGCACGACCGATACTGTGGCAACGCACTGCATGACGCCCACAGAAATGTGCCTTAGCAATTATGAAATGGCTGGAGCGAAGAAACGCTCCATTCTTTTGATGAACATCACCGCTGACATTTTTTGTGCTCCTCACCAGACAACGATATTCACTTTACCTACCCGTCAATCGCCCATCCCGATCAAACTCTAGACATGCAATTAGCAAGGAGAAGGAAAAAGAGCCACCGAAATCTCCTAAAGGCAGGGAAAGCAAAAGCAGTAGGGCTGCTGCAGCAGCACTTGCTAGTCAAAAGCGTCGCTCAACTTTGAATAGTCGCCATGTGTATGACGAGGAAGAAGAACTACGACGTGCCATTGAGGCAAGCAAAGAAGAGGCCGGCACAGGCGAGCCTTCCGAGGGCAGCACCAAGAGGGTCAAACGAGGTCGCAGTGACAGTGAAGAGTGAGATTGGCTCCCACATCCCTCTCCACGGGCGAGTTTGAGTACTGACGTTGGGATGACTCCAGGAAAACCGAGTTTACTAAACGTCAACGAACCGGTTCTAGATCTCCCACACCTGTCGATGAAAGCGCAATTCAGGATGACTCGGACGACGGTCCCTCGAAAAACGGCTCGCAAAAGAGCAAGTCGCGAAATCCTATGGTGCGAAACCAACAGCGGGATCTGCAAAAAGCAGAAAAGGAAGAGCGCGAGAAACAAAAGGCCGAAGCTGCAAACAAGCGCAAGAGCCGTGCAGAACGAAGGAGAGCAGATGGTGAGTCCGAAGTGGACAGCTTGATGTGCACCAAGGCAAATAGTCCCAAGCTGACAGATTTGCTCAACTTGGCAGACTCGGATATATCTGAAGAAATTCCGTTGGCGGCTCGGGCAACGACGGCTCGCACATCCGGACCCGTTGCGGAGATATTTCCCCCACCGCCTCCGCCAAGAGCGGCTTCACCACAGCCAACGCCTGAAGTAAAGACGGATAAAAGCTCCTCGAAATCGAAAAAGTCTGGGTCTCGGAAGAAGGGCCGTAACCAGTATACGAAAGATCGTGACCGCTCCCCTGGACGGTCACAGTCTCGCGACGTCCCAGATCCCGTTGCAGGTGCCACAAGTGCGGGTGGCACTGGTACAGGCCAATCTAGGTCGCGAAACGCAAGGACACAAGCCAAGCAGGAGAAAGACAAGGAAATGTCTTGGTTGGATATGGAGCGGCGCATAGCATACTGGACCGATTTCACTCAACGAGTGGAGCAGGATCTGAACATAGACCGTGAAGCCGTTGAGAAGAGAAAAGAAGAGGAGAAGGAGACGCAGGCACGGAAAAGACAGGAGCAGCATACCGACAGGGACAGGGCGAACAATACAAGCCTCAATGGAACATCAGCTACTGCAGCAGCCAGTTCCGGCTCCTTGTCCAGGAGCAACCTGAATGGTGCATCACCCGGCGAGGGTCGGACACCAATGATTGCCGTTACGAACGGTGATAGCGGGACGGCTGGGGCAAACCGTCAAGCAGAAAGGAATGAAGGTCAGATGAACATCCAGGACCGGTTGGATTTCATCAAGGGGCAGATCAAATCATGGCACACCGTATATGGTGTCGATACGAGGTCATAAACTGTCACCTACAAACATTGGGCGGATCGGGGCTGTCAATCTTTCGTCAATCACTTTCTTGGCGTAACCAGCCTGGTCGTCTCTAAAGCCCTCAAGTTTTTCAGTGTTTTCTGGGATGGATGGACGCTGCTTGAGCAAGGAGTACGCAGGGCTCTCTGTTTTTTGGTATACCCGACAATAACGGCGAAAGGCGAAGGGTTTCTTTGAAATATAGGTTTTATATGGCGTTTGTTGCTTTTTTCAAGGTTTCTTTATTTCACTTCACGAAGGGGCGACCCCATGGTTTTGACAGGAACCATATGAATAGCTTGCTTGGCAATTGCGGGTCACGCAAGTGACAATATTCTTCTTTAGCTGTATGATATTTGGGTATAAATGGGTTATATTCTTTTTTTTCTTTTTTTTTTTTCTTTTTTTTGGTTTGAGGACTACAGTACTGGACGTCATACATCGCTCATGCCCAGTATTTAGACGGGAATAGGCCTAGACTTGTCTAGACTTAGTTCTAGTTTAACTTGGATTAGGCTATTAGCTTGATAACCTGTTTACTGCAAATTCGGGGAAATTCCAACGGTACGCATGCTGGCAGTCAAGTTGATGTTATCATTTATATAAGTTACGTGTATAGACAATATCCAGATGATGTTACATATTATTACAAATGTGGTAACGTATAACCCCCAAATTTTCACGAGCTCTGTCGTCCCTAAGAAAAAGAAACGTACAAGAAGGACATGGTCCCCAAAGCATGTTGAACTAACTGCCCTTCAACCCAGCCCTGTACCGCTCCTTGCTCGCAATACTCCTCCTCTCCTTCTCGGCCTTCCTGGCCTGGTTCAAGCTGGTAGGCGGGCTGAGACTCGCAATCCTGGCCCGTCTGAGGGTCTCGTCGTTGACATCGTCCAACACGAGCTTCCCCAGCTCGCCCCTCCGGTACAGGGAAATGACGTACTCGGCGATGGCGTCGATGGCGGGCAGGCCACCGGACAGCAGCTTGCCGGTCCTGCGAGCGGCGGACTCGAGGAAAACGTTGACGTCGTTGGTCGGCGTGGCGCAGAGCCACTCGTAGGCCTTGGTCTGGCCGCGCAGGTTGAGGTGGTAGAGCAGGTAATCGGCCAGGGTCACGGGGTTGACCAGCCCGTCGCGCACGCAGTTGACCAGCGCCAGCTTGAGCATGCTCTCCGGGTCCCCGACGTAGGGGACGAAGACGCCCGGTGTGTCCATGAGGAACACGCCCCGGTCCGGGAGGTCCTCATCCGTCTCGTTGGAAAGGATGCGCACGGGAGTGCCCAGCTTCCGCGTCACGCCCGGCTGCGCGCCCGTCGACGCCGCCTTGGTGCTGGCTTTCACACCGCGGTGTCGCAGCCGGTTGAGGAGCGACGACTTGCCCGCGTTGGGCATGCCGATGATTATGGCGCGCAGGCCGAGCAGGTGTGACGAATGCGACGCGTCCGACTTGGCCAGGGCGCGGATCGCAGACATGAGCGCCCGGTCGCCGGACGCGTTGCTCTCACCTTTACCCAGGAAGAGTGCGGAGGGGGCTTCGCCTGCGTCGTCCTTGTCGCGCCGGCCTCTCCCCCTGCCGCCGTCTGCTGCTGGCTCCCTGGCGAGGAAGCCACCCGGCGTGTCGACGGAAGAGCTCTCAGCGCTGTGGAACCTACGCAGGGCGTCGACGATGGGGAGGTCCCGGGGCCTGCCGGGGCCCAGGTCCCGCTTTGTGTAGACGACGATGCGAGGGATGGCCTGGTGGCCGCCTAGGGACTGGAGCTTGTGCTCGAGGATAGGATTCCAGGACGAGAGGGGCACGCGGAAGTCGCGGCACTCGATGATCAGGCCGATGTTAGAGAGCACCTTGGACATGCGGGCCACGGCGGCCTGGTGGTGGCCCAGGAAATAGGAGCGGGTGATGTCCGCGGAAACCTCGAAGCGGGTGCGGGGCACAAACGCCGGGGCCGGAGTGGCGACGGTGGCGGCCGCCGAGGTCGCCTTGGCCAGGGACGACGCGGCGGCGGTTTTGATAGAGGACATGGCTGGGGGATGGGCGGGTTGGCCCGTAGGCCGTATGCTGAGCTTTTTTGAGTCCGGTCCTGGATGGTTTATGGTTTGGTTTGTTGGGTTGATGCCATTTCAATTTTTTTTATGGTTTCTAGTCCGAGTCTAGCTCCCCGAGTTGCAGACCCTTTGTTGCCTCTTGGTCTTGCTTAGGGAGTGACTTTTGACACCTGCCAAATCAACAATAGCTTTGGGATTTGACCTTGTGCAAAGCTCAAAAGACAGCAACTTTTGCAAGCAGCTCTTTGCTGTCCCTGTGTCTGGTAGACACTTTTACACAGGCTGATATTAGTCAAAAGGTGTGGTGTGAACTAGGGGTTCACGTGGTTTGAATTTCAATCAGTACAGTACAGTAGAGGTACAGCAGTAGCAATCACTCTTGGCATATGCTTTGCTCTTCTCCCAGCTGACTGTGATTTTCTCAGCTGCAAATTTGCAATGGAGCCTGTCTGTCAACATCAGTGGCCCGTGCTTAAGACCAGGGCCCTTGTTCAGTAATCGAACTACCGCCGGATACGGAATGACCGAACACTCCACAACATGCATAAAGTTAATCATTTGCTACATTTATTCTGTACCAGTATTTGAGTCTAGGTACCTAGCTTATAATGGGCAAACCTTAAATTACTTGGTCTTCTTTGGCATTTCCATGTCTTTGTGAAAGTTCCAATGTTTGTTTCTCGACAATTCTGCGATGATGAAAGTTGGGGGTCAATCAGAGAGTTCCGTCGACGCAGGCATCAGGATGGTAGCAATCAATTGACATGACATCACCGTCGCACGTTCACCCTGTTGCATCAAAATATGGTACGGATGGTATCCAATACTACACTACAAGTATGCACTGACTTTGTGGGGGCACGTCAACAAATTGATCAACGAAGTTCCAAGACGCCAAAGAGACGGAGAAATTATCGAGAACAGTCATGAAACAGCGCCGATAGTCTTGCTAAACCTTTTAGCATTCGGCATCTCAGTAAGCATACCTAGGCTTGCTAGGTTGGTAGCTTCTGCACAAATTGTCGACAGCCAACATCCATCACTTTGGTACCTAGTTAGTGTGTCTTCCTGCCACTGCATAAAACTGATGCGGTTCTTCGTCGGATGATGCGCGGGATTGGCGGGACTCATCTTTTGACAGAGTGGGTCTGATGGATCAGTGCCGTAGATTTACGTGCTGGTATCCACTAGTCCGGTTACTGCTTAGCGCGGCGCAGTTCAATCGCCAAACAAGGAGACCTCCAGCTCCCCAGACATATGACTTCCCGCTTTTCTTGCTGTGAAGCGTTCGTCATCAATTTTTTTTATTCTTTTTATTCTTTTTTATTCTGGTGACGCTGCTTTCTTGTATCCTTTCCTCTCCCACTCCCTCCAGCATTAGAGCTGGCATCCTCTTATTTACCGACGACCCCTAAATTCTTAACCCTGAAGATCTACGGGATTGCCGAATTGTGGACGCGCCCGACATGTTTCGCCTCTCCCGTCACCAATTTTGACCTTTGACAGGCAGCAGCAGCAGCAGAAGACGGTACGCATAGCTCGTCCACGAATCATACCAACTATCATCGCACTGCATTCAACCTCGCACACGCATACTCCATGTTACGGTCTGCCTCAATGCATCACTAAACATCTGCCCGCTAAACTAGTGGCGCCTTTTGTACGAAATCCGCCGTTAAACAATGTCGCTTTTTGGCTCCAAGCGGCGGCGCCCTCCCAACTCGGTATGTCGTCATTGTCTTAGTCTCTAGCGCTTCCTAGCCATCGTCGTGTCTTAATGTCGATCTGTTTTTGAGCCGGTTGCCGGCCGACGGCTACTGCTTGTGAACCTTTCTGGTGTTCATTAGTGACTTTCCACTACCCCATCTAAACCCCGTCAATCTCCATGTTCTATTTCTTTCCGCTGCATCGCCTGTTTATTGTAACGGCAGCAACAGCGCGACCCGAGGCAAATTTTCGCTAACAATCAACAATGATGCGCACACAGCAGCAACTATTGACATCCAGCACAGCGCATTCAGATGCCGCGACTGCTGCGCTGTCGGCATTCTCCTCTCTTCATCAACGTCAGTCCTCACCGTCGCTGTCCGAAGCCGCCGCAGCTGCTGCCCTGAAAGCCCGACCACACACCCCGACCGATGTCTCAAGCGTGGTTCCCCGGCGACGTAGTCGTCGCGCAGGGTCGGCAAACTCTTCTCACGGTACGGCGAGTCCACATCCATCGCTGCGTCGCTCTTTGAGCTCGGGTTCTATGGGCGAGCGCACCTTCAGATCTCCCAGCCCCCACGGCCGTCAGCCACAGGGCTCTCCGGGAACGAATGGCAACGGGGTGGCGCATGTGGCCGATTACGATAGCGCCCCTCCGGTCCCCTCGATCCCTGAAAGTGTCCAAGCGCTCCCGCCATCGAGAGACCAGAAGCAACAACAGAGATCTGGGAGTGGGCGCGCCTCTGCCCCGCCTGTCCGCGTTGCGTCGCAAAAAATAAAAGAGGGGGGTCAAGGAACTTGGTTCGGGGCACCTGCTGTCGGAGATCTGGAAAACATAAGGACTTCGGATTCAGTAGTGTCATCTACCACGACCCCTCACTTGCAAGATCCCATCGCGAGACCAGAAAGCCGAACATCAGTAAACTTCTCCTACCCGGCACGCCAACGTGTTGGCTCGCCCCCAGCCACGCCATTAGCCGAGGAAGCGCCTTTGGCATCGCAGTCGCGCCAGCGTACAATCGCTTCAGATACCGATTACGATGGACCAGTTCGAACAAGGAGTAAACGCGCCTCCGCTACAATATCTCCCCCTCCAAGGCAGTCCACCCCCAGGCAGAGGCCCTCGTCAATGCCAGATGCACAAGAACTTGTATACGATCCCAATTCTCGTCGAATGGTATCCAAGGCAGAACTTCAGGCACTCGAGCAGATATTAAACGTTGTAGAGCCCAGGCAGGTGCCGAAACAGAAAAGACCGACTAGGGCAGGAAGTCACCTTGCGAAAGGAACACTAGGGAGAACACAGGGATCTGCGGTACCCGCCACGAGGGCGGCAACGGCTGCTGCAAGATACTCAAATGCGTCTAAATCTTCGACTGCGGATCAGACCACTACTCGGTTGTCGAACTCAACTCACGCCCCTGATTCTGTACCACCTGCATGGTCAGGACACACTCAAGAAGTCGAATCGGCCAGGGACAGAACTTTGGAAGCGAAGCCACGCTCAAGGCATTATGTGCAACAGAGCCAAGACCGCATCACCAAATCAGCAGAACCTGAACCGGAGGTTCAAGTCGACAAAACACCAAGTTCGCCTCCCCCAAGCTTGGAGACCCGATCTCAGGAACGCATGCGAAGTCCTCCGGCTGCCCAGCATGCTGTCCAAGCAGATGCCACGAAACAGCCTCAGCCAGAGCCTTCGCGTGCTCCTTCGAATGTTCTTGACTCTGTCACCTCGAGGCAGCACGTCTGTACACGACCGGAACGGGCAGCCCCTGTGTCAGTAGTTGGGGAGTCTCAACATACAACCAAGGCGTCCCCACCACGACGGGCACCATCTGCAGAGAGGGCGAATGATGATCAGACAGGTGAGGGCAAGTTCGCTGTGAGGGATTCACAGTCTGCGCACGCCGAGAACTTGAGGAGTCTTTCCACAAGCCCGGTGCGTGTTGCCCACTTTGGGCCGGTTCAGAGAAATCTGTCAGTTAGGCATTCACCACCTCCCCGGTCAATCAGCCCCCGGAAGTCCGCCTTGAAGCAATACAGCTCGCCCAGGAACGGCTCCCCAAGAGGTGCGTCTTCGGCTGATGATGCATCCGAGATTGGCGCTGCAAATCTGCCAAGCGAGGCCTCAGTTCAAAGGAAGAAGTCTGCTAGGGTCAGCTTCGATGATCGGGATTTGATTCTGGATGACAGCGACTCATCGGATGCGGCAACCCCGCAAGCTGAATTGCCCAAGGAAACCAAGACAAGCCCAGCAAGCAATCGACGGAAGTGGTTCAGCAATATTGGCAGAAGCAAGAAGAAGGATGATGCAAGCTTTGACGATGATGAGGTAATGAAGCCTCGTCCGGCACTCCCGTCGTTTGGTAGCGTGAGGGCCGAAAAGAAGAAGCACGTCGAAGAGGTTGAAAGACCACTAGTCACGCCGTCCGAGGCTACTTACTCTCCATCATTGCCTGACTCCCCGTCTATGCAGTCACTTTCAAGCCCTGTCAACGATCAGCGTGGCGATATGTCACTAGGGCAGTCTACAGACCGCGCTATCGCATCAGTCATTGCCTCGGATTACGCATCGAGGTTCCCGGCCAACACGTCGAGATATAGGGAGCCTCTTCCCCCTGTAGTAACATCTAGAGAGGGCGGATATCTTTCCATGTCTAGTGATAGCAGTACAGAGAGTGATCTGGAATCACTCAGAGATACCCCTACCCTATCGGCGCAACATAGCAATGCTACTACAGTGCCCGATGTCGAGTCTGAGATAATGCCAACAAAGCTACCCACCGTGCCGGAGGCTTCTAGCGACGTCTCTAGCTCACCTTCGGTTCGTGTCCAGAACGCGCCGCAGCCAACTGAGGGTACTGCAGTGGAATCTAACACCTCGAGTCCGATTCCATCAATATCTGTCACAGAAGCAAGTCCGAATCCCTATCAAGAGCAAAGAACCGCCGAAGAAAAGTTCGATCTACCAGGTGGCTTCCCTGACGAGGACTCTGACGACACAATCCAGGGACATCCTGAACCCGCCACAGGCGATTCTGCCATGGATAAGGTCAACGAGCCGGTTCCAAGACAGACAATCACGGAACCCGTGGTACAGACTTTGGACTCTACCAAGACCGATCATACGCCAGCGACGGTGACAGCCATGACCACACCCGTCCAGGATGACTCTGACAGTGACGGGACAAGCATTTACAGCGACGCGTATGAGGACCTGTCTGACGTTGAGGAGACTGGCTTTCAGTCGCTTGACGCTGTTGTAGAGAGCCCGGTCTCGGCTGGGGTAGGCAGAAACCTTGATCAGTCGACAGAGGTCCCTTCAAAACCCTCTCTCGAAAAGAGCGTTGCACCTGAAGAGGTCAACTCATCAGGCCCTGCCACTTCTCTTCCCGTGGATGACTGGGAAGCTGCCAAGGCTTATTGGAGGAGTCTCACAGCCGATAAGAGAGCCCAACTGGAGAGAGAGGCCAACGAAGAGGCTGGTGCCGATGCTGATCTGGAGCAGGAGGCCCGAGATGAGCAGAGGAAGCCACGGCGCAAAAAGTCGGTGGAGAAGAGGCAGGCTGAAAAGCAGGCAATCTTGAAGGCACAGAGGGATCCCGAGAGAACATATATGATCAAGCCCGGGACCAAAGCTCCGGATGAGATTCCCCTTCCGAGCAACGCAGTCTTGAGAAAAAGTATGCGTCAGAAAGCCCTAGAGGAGGCAGCCCCAGTTTCTACGGGTATGAACGGTCGGCTCAGAAAGTCGATGCGTAACACTGCTCAGCAACCAGAGCCCGCTATGCAAGCCCCAGTACAGAAAACAAAGCTACAGCGTGCTCCGGGTCCATCGCCTTTAACAACAACCCAGGCCGCTGCTGGAGCGGCGCACCGAGCTCACCAGCCAGCCAGCCCAACTGCCGCATACCCTCCCCAACGTAGCGGAACCATGACGAGTTTCTTCCCGCCAGTACTCAAGCGACGTGGTTCAACGTCGAGTGAGAGCAGTTTCAGACGAAGCACAACTAGGAGAGCCACGACTGGGTCTTCCAATGGCGAGTCTGGCGGCTTCTCTCTTCGGAGGACAATGCGTGGATCATCAGCAGCAGAGCAAACAGAGAGCCCTTCCACCAATCAACGGTTCTCAATGAGGAGCTTCTCCCCTCCAGGGGACTCTATGCAAGGATCAAACAAAGCTCCGCCGCCACCTATTAGTATGAACGGCTCAAGGATGAGGACATCGCTGCGTGACGCCGGCAGCAAGTCGAAACTAGGCGTCAAATCTGGGGGTGGCAGCAGCATCAATCTTCCATCTTTTGGGCTGAAATCAAAGAGCAAGAGCAAGGACTCTGGGTCCAGGTTTGGTGACTCGAGCGACGATGATGATGCTGGAGGCGGAGGTTTCCGGAGCCGGTTCGAGGACTCGAGCGACGATGAGATTGCCGATGCTGTGCCAAAGCCCCTTACAGGGCTGAGTGCCAAGACCATGCGCACTGGTAAATCTAGCGCTGCTGCTTCTCGTGCGTCGGCTCGACCTCAGCCTGTACGAGAAGAATCTCCAGATCTACCTGATAGCAGTGATGATGAGCTGCCAGGTCGTGAGGTTGGAACCGCGGTCTCTAGGGCTAGTTCGGCTGCTGTCGCAAGGCCCACGCGGCAGATGTCTAACATTGGGGGATCACAGCTTCGACGTTCAGGATCAGGACGCGGCTCACTTGGCAGTGCGCCGGCCCTTGGCACTTCACTTATGAGGAATGGGAGTGGAAGCGGTGGCGGCAGCGGAAACGGCAGTCCTTTGAACTCGCCGCCGCGGAGTCCGACGACCCGACGAGGAAGCTTCATGGCTGCTGTGCTCGGGCGTAGGAAAAGCTCTGCGCCGTCGTCGCCGATTCAGAGAGGGGAGCTGATGGACAGTGCGGCCCGGCGGGATACGGCACTGGAAAGGAGCCCGGCGGAGTTGGCCGCAATGCGCGGCAGTTCGGGCCCAAAGTTGCAAAGGCGGACGACGGCGCCGATGGAACACGAAACCGAGGAGTGGCCGCTAGCCACCCCCAGCCCAAATGATGAGCAACAGAGTGGGCCCCGAAAGCTTGAGCGGCCGTCGTCCGCAGGTAACCTACTGACCGGTACCCGCAGGCCAGGAATACTCAAAAACTCGCGGCGCAGCATGTCGAACGGGGATAAAGTTGTCGGCGCCGTCGATGGTGGCGATGGTGGGATTGTTGTTGTGCATGGCGATAACACGGATGAGGTGGTTCCGGCTGTCGGAGGCGAGCAGATCCCACCCAAAAACAAGAAGAAGAAGTTTGGAGCGCTGAGAAGGATGTTCCGGTTGGATGATTAGGGTCGTCGGCAGGAACATGAGATGCGTAGGGAGTGGGTTGATGTAGAAGCGGACCTGAGCGTTGGTGACGATGGTACTCATGGACATGTTCCCTCGCTGGCTTGCGTGATGGCGGCATTCCGGAAGCGCGAGATGAGGTGGCTTTGCAACACGAATTGATGGGGAGAGGACCGACAAATGGGGTCGCGGAACGGGGGGAAGTTCTGGGTATAATCATGATGACGGATGGGACCTTGTTGTCCCGTGTCTTGTTTCTTTGTTTCCCTTTGTGGTTTGTTTTGGGATAGCTCACCATCAGACGATGGGTCTCTAGACGCTGTTTCTCTTTTGTTTACTCCATGAAAGGAGCGGAAAGATGGGTTTGGGAACTTGGCGCTTGGAGCGTGGTCGTTGGGTATCGGCATTGAATAAGCTTACACCAACTACCTACCTTATTTATATTAATCTCAATACCCGGGTTTCTTTTATTGGACTTTTGGACTTTTGGAATGAAGTTATTGTTTAGATAACTGAGATGGTCAAGAAGAAAGAAGAAACAAGAACCAAGTCCGTCAGCGTGCGGAATGGCCTTGTCGGGGGTTTCCCATGGAAGCTCTCGACAAGGTTCCGATATGGCTTGGACAAAGGGGTGTGTAGGGGTTCGACGTGCGGCGATCAATGGCGATTTCCCGAGCAGACGATGCAGGGATTTGACGTAATAAAAGTCGCTCTGGACGATGATGTCTGTGAGCCTATATATGCTTGACTGCAAAACCACAATGTCCCTTGAATGAATACAGCACCTTTGTCACTGCAAAGTTTATTGCAACGCAGAATAGTCTGTGCCATGATACGATTTCCTATTCTACCTCCAACGTCCCCATGACGAGTTGAGATTACAGGTCGGTACTTAATATAATTGAGTTCAGCAAGCGAACGAGCGTTTGCGGGGCAAACCAAGCCGGCGAGTCGGAAATTATGCAGCTACGGGCCCGGCCTATGCCGTTCAAAGAGCCTGTTAATTCTTCCAAGTCAAACATGGCCACTTTGGGGGGGGAGCCAGCAGAGTAACAAGACTGACTGGCTGATTCGTGAGAAGGATAAAACAAGGTTGCAGAGCAGCAAGGCTACGGTGACATTTACCAGTGAAAAAGGAGGCGGGTCAACAAACACAATCCATCACCGGGGTTCCTAGATGTCCCGGGCGGAGTTTTTATTTTATTTTTAATTTTCTAATTTCTATTTTGCATATATACTTTCGTTCCCTCCCGCTGATTTCCCCGGATTGTTCTAACCCAGCCAGATGCCATCCTCGCATCGGAGCCACACTCATTCGTTTCCCACCCCTCAAGTGACATTGTTCACCCAAAATAATCCCCCGAAACAATGGCCAAGTTTTCAGCCCTCTGCTCGCTTGCCCTCCTCGGCCTGGCCGGCGCCCAGAAGCCAGTCGGCACCGAGACTCACGAGAAGCTCACGACCTTTCGCTGCACCGTCGCGGGCGGATGCGTGGAGAAAACCAACTACGTCGTGCTCGACTCCATTACTGGCCATCGGATCTTCCAGCCGGCCGCCGAGACGCTCGACTGCGGAGCGCGGGGCGCGGCGCCAAACGTCACGGCGTGTCCCACCAAGGAGGCGTGCGCCGAGAACTGCGCCATCGAGGGCCGGCCGGACTATTCAGTCGAGGGCGTCACCACTGACGGCACCAGCATCCGGTTACAGATCCTCCACGACGGCAAAAAGGTCGCCCCCCGCGTGTATCTACTCGATGAGGCGGAGGAGAAGTATGAGATGTTGAAGTTGACGGGCAATGAGTTTTCTTTTGACGTTGCGATGGACAAGCTGCCTTGCGGTATGAATAGTGCGCTGTATTTGTCGGAGATGGAGGAGAATGGTGGCAAGAGCGCGCTGAATCCGGGTGGTGCTCCTTGGGGAACTGGGTACTGTGATGCGCAGTGTTACGTCACCCCGTTCATCAACGGAGAGGTATGTGATGGCCCTATTATTTGAAGACGCCTGCAGGTCCTGGTAAGGTCTCCGAATAACCATGCTATCTGAACTTTTAGGGAAACATCAAGGGCAACGGTGCTTGCTGTGCCGAGATGGACATCTGGGAGGCCAACAGCCGCGCCACCCACATTGCTCCTCACCCTTGCAGCAAGCCTGGTCTTTACCTGTGTGAGGGAGACGAGTGCGGATCCACGGGAGTGTGCGACAAGGCCGGGTAAGTCGGAGCTTGAATTGCTTTCCATTCTCTGCCCTACCGATAGGTAGGCTTATAGCCATGCTAACATGCGCAAAACAGTTGCGCATGGAACCCCAACCGCATCGGGCAGCCGCACTACTACGGCAACAACGACACCTTCAAAGTCGACACCCTGAAGCCCATGACCGTCGTGACGCAGTTCCCGACCGACGCGGCCGGGAAGCTCTCCGCGATCCGCCGCCTCTACGTGCAGGACGGCATCGTCATCAAGGCCGAAACGGTGCACAAGGCCGGCCTGCCCGAGGTGGACGCCCTGGACGACCCCTTTTGCGACGCGTTTGGCGCCAAGCGCTACATGGCCCTGGGCGCCACCGGGGGTATGGGAGATGCCCTGACCCGCGGCATGGTCCTGGTCATGAGCATCTGGTGGGACGAGTCCGGCGGCAACATGCAGTGGCTGGACGGCCAGGCCAGAGGATCGGGTCCCTGCAACGCCACCGAGGGGGCGCCGGCCAACATCCCTCGCGTCCAGCCGAACCCCGAGGTAACTTTTAGCAACGTAAAGTGGGGGGAGATTGGGTCTACTTTCCAGGGCGGTGCTAGGCGGCAGTGAGGAGGAGGCATGTGCGTGTAGGAAGGGCAGAGGGGTGGGTGATTAGAGCTGTGGGCAGACTTGTAATACTCTGCCTTGTATTGTCTGGTCTTGCACATGGCTCAAGTTTCATACCCTGTGGTATATGTCTGTACAATGTCTGATGTCTTGGGCCTGCCACATATGTTCTGGTTGTCCCCATGCTTCAACTGTGTGCCAGCCCTCCGACTAGACCTAATCAAATATCTCACAAAGCAGACAAGTCACCTTGTGGTTCCATGCGTTGTGCGGTCCCACTTGACTCGCATACATCTACAGGCTCCGAGAGCAACGCATGTTTGCGCTTTC
Source organism: Pyricularia sp. CBS 133598 (assembly GCA_004337975.1). NCBI lineage: Eukaryota > Fungi > Ascomycota > Sordariomycetes > Magnaporthales > Pyriculariaceae > Pyricularia > Pyricularia sp. CBS 133598. The sequence goes on from RRCJ01000013.1 coordinate 300,018, forward strand.
AGACCGGGGCCAGAGACAACAACCCCGACTCTACCGCAATCGACTATTGAACAAAAGTCACCATTCGTCTTTGGAGGCTGCAGAGCCATACTCTAGTAAACCCACACCAAAAACAACAGGGGTAATCGCACTAAACTAGTCTAGAACAAACCCCCTCTGCCCCTGACAGCCCTTAGTGTGGACCCACCTTGCCAATATCAAGACCCACTATCAAACATCTCCATCCACAACAAGGCAAAATTATGAAAATAGCCTCATATCCACATCATCCCACCTCGTCATCAACAACAACTCAACAATTTCTCCGGTTCGGTGGTGTAGTTGGTTATCACAACAGTCTAACATACTGTACAATTCACTGTACAATGTTCCACTGTAGGTCCTCAGTTCGAGCCTGGGCCGAATCAAGAGATGGTCCTCGAAAGAGGACCTGAGTTCACTTTTGCTTTTTGCTTCTTGTATTTTTGACGGCACCAGCCTTCATGAGATGAGAAAGGAGAGTCAGATAGCTCTGGAACTGGGTATAATATCATCCAGAATACTATGGACTACAAACGGCTCACTTATACTTGACTGAATATGACTTATAAGTTCCCACTACATCTTCCTCACCTTTTTCTTGGGGTTTTTTCCCGCTGCTACAAGACACCACTCTTGCCCTTGTTCGCGAGTAAGTGCTTGATGTTCCAATGGTCTTAGATAAAGCCAAGCCCAAAACCAGCATTCGGTTGCGGTGACCCCATAACCCACACGGGACTGTCAATATTAACATCCCAAAAGCCTTTCTTCGCCAGCTCGGGCAGCTGTTCGGATCAAAACAAACAACAACATTCAGTACTGAAAGAAGTCATCAAAATCTTATTCACCCACATGAACCTGGACGAGTCAGCTAGACCGTTGACTGAGCCGGTGTTAAACTAGCTCTGTGGACCTGCGATATCCATCTCGCAATAAGCTGGATTGGGACATGGAAAACCCTGGAAGGAGTTCTACTACGCTCCACAAAAACGCTGGACGACGGCCAAAGTCTGGTCTTTCCACTTGCGCGAATATTTATTGCAATAGGTGAGATGTTTAGACACCGCCTGACACTCGGTCGGCATTCGAATGCCTAGCGCCACATGCTCGGCTTCCCCCCAACTCCATCGGCCTTCTTCACTTAGAGCTCTATGCTGCCTGTTTTGTTTGGTGTGAAGCCATGGCGTTTTGGCGCGGCTGCAGTGGCTGTCAGAGTCCCTTGGGTATTTTCAAGTCCCACATCAGCCTGCGTAGCGATGCTTCGAGCGGTGTTTCCTTCTTCGCGGTTCTTGAGATTGGGCATCTTGACGGGGCCATCAACCGGAGCAAGCGCATCTTTCCTTGCTACGGTCTGCCTTGGTGATGGGAGGACACCATGTAGGTGCTCCGACGATGTTACATCATCGACATTATCAAGGCCTACTGGGAAGAGCTTGACTAGGTCGAGTGATTTGGGACCAGTCTTGAGTTAGATTTCAAGTCGCGCATTCAACTTCCTTGGGACTGTAAGAGTCTCCCTCAAGGAGCCGGTAAAGTACGGATCCGTGGAAGGGTTAAAGAGCAACAGGGAGTAGGAAAGAGAATATCTTGGAGGTTTTATCTATGCCTCCAAGGCGCTGATTTGACCAATTTGAGGACAGAAATTCAGTGTTAACAAAAGAACAGCTTGGAGTTGTCATATTCTTGATTGAATCAAACTGGCAAGGTGTCCATTTTACAAGAGATGCTTCCGGCGACTCATACCCAGGGTGAAAATATGCCCTGCGATTCACGACACTCGTCATATGCCATAGGGAACTCGGGTTGACCTGCAACTTTTGGTGGAATTATCCGAACTCCAACACATTTGTGGTTGGTGCCATCTCAATGAGGGAATCTTCTCCGAGTGAACTCCGCCGTCCATACGTTTAACGTGGGTTTCCTGCTTTATTGCAAAGAGAAGCCTTGGCACATGCTAGCCTGTGTCTCAAAGCTGCACATACTTTAACCAGTTCTGACATGTTGGGCGATTTGAAATCTAGGCAAGCGCTGTTGGGCCCAAGTTTATTTTCAAATGCTGTTCAATTCGAAAGATGGCGAATGCCTCGTAGCACTAAAGCCTGTAAATCTAAACACCTAGCAAAAGCCAAAGAGTTTGTAACCGAAAACAAAAAGCAAATAAAACAGTCCAAAAAAGCGGTTACCCGGTCCCTTTGCAACGCCTCAAACCATCTTATCCAAAGTGGTGCGTCACATCTCCCTGAGAATAACCTGCTACCGCGCACTCATTGATCATCACCGACCTCAACTCCAGCAGGACAAAAAGATAATCCCAGAAGCTAGCACGCGCAAAAAAAAGAGAGAGAAAAAATGATATAAAAACAAAAAGAAACTTGCTTGCAAACACGCCCTCTCTTCTTGGTAGAGATGGATTGCTGTAATAGTTCAGCCCAGTATGCACTCGCCATTCACGATCTGGCACGTGCTGCCCATGAAAAAGCACGAAACCTTTCCCTGGCCCTGGAATTCATCATGAAGGATTAGATTCTTGTTCATTTTTCATTTTTCGTTTTTCTTTTTTGACTTGCGCATCTTTATCTAAAAAGGAGGACATGTGGGGGGGGGGGGGACTAACCTTGCATGGGTTCTTCTGCGGTGGCACGGTTGCACGCGTCAATAGTTGTGCCTCGTCGACGCTCTGGATCGAATCAACATTGGGAGAAGGAACCGGGTTTGCTACGACTCCGGTAGCAAGGAAAGCAAGAATGGAAATTTTGGAGAACTGCATTTTTTCCAAGTTGTTCCTGCAACAAAGTGATAACAAATAAAGGAGTGGTAGAAAATCTCTACTATGATAACTGAAAAATAAAAGACTCTCGGAACAAGAGACAAAATGAAAAGAAATAAAAGTTGAACAGAATGATAAAGTCCAAAGTAAAAGTTGCTTATTGATGAAGACACCAAAAAGGATATAAGCCAGTTTGTGGAAAAGGAACACACACCTTTATACTTTTTTTTCTCGCTCATCTTCTCTTCTTCAATGCGGTGTACACTCACCGCTAATCGCGGTAAATCCTGTTTTAGACTCACCTTCAGCCCTGAAATCCCCAAGGATAGCTAAAAATACAAATCATCACTCAATGGGAAGCTGATCATAAGGCGGCGCTTAGCAGTGTTCCTGCCCAAACTGGTATATTCAAACCAGGAGTGATGGACCGTCTCATCTTTCTTACAAGGGGGTGGTCACGTTGCCATCGGGGGTAATACCAAATAAAAACTTGCTTGACCCCAACCCACTTGCTAAATATGGCAATCGAGAATTACCAACATGCGGTATTCCCGAGAATTTAAGCTATAGGTTACTAAATAGCATGTCAAGCACACATCAAGCAAGGAAGTTGAACATGTACACCCCTGACAAGGTTCTTATCAAGCCCACAGCCAACAATGGAGCATAGAAAGACTCACTGACTGAGCCAATGGCGAACATACTGAAGATCAGATTTCATGCAACAAATTATATTCCCCGTCACCTGTCAAATGGCGATCCACAAGGATGTAAAGTGTTTCAGAAAGCTTCCCGATAGAGGATCATACCAGGCAACCGGAGATAATTCACCGGGTGGGTAGAAATAACGATTTTGCTTAACATTCAAGACTAGGCTCTTGGTACCAGACTATTTGGATGCGTCGCAGTTGAGAAAACCATGCAGATTATTCACCAAAAGCAGTATAGCCTGTATAAATGGGCTATCTCTCGCGTTAAAAATTGCTCTCCTGGCATGTGCGAACACAGCCCGAGTCTAAACTTGTGTCCATAAAAATATCCGGTTATGCAGTGTCGCATTTACCTGATAACTCTATCTGATCTGGACTAGCCGAACCTGCGGGCCTGGACACGTCCAAAACCCAATTAAGGTATAAGCTGTCAACCATTTTTAGCCATAATCCCGGTGGATTCCAGTCCAATTGGGTCAGTCACCCCGTTGGTGGCGACTCCAGAACATCCATGAAAAGGTGCTTTGACAGGCGATCTGGGGCGCAACAGAGATAGAAAAATGGGGCCTATAATACGTCACCTGATATCACTCTATATGATCGCTAGTATATGTTACTGCAGCTTCTGACACTATCGGTACATAAGGTGAGGAAGCTCTGGTGGCCATCTAGACTACTCACTACCTTGTGTATCTCATCAACCCGGACTGGGTATCTTTGCCGCTTGTGCACTTCATTTCTGCCATTTATTAAGCATTGACAACATACACAGAACACATGAGAGATCTTCACGCATGACCTTTGACCGAATCACACGGAACACGAAACTAAATCCACAAAAAAGCTCACACACTCCAACAACGTCAACGTGTCCGCGTCGATCCTCATCAGCGCCTTCACCGTATCACCGCCATGGCGCGATTCATGATTCAATGATCCCCAAACCCCGGCCGACGAGTCGCACGACACGTTAGCACAGCAAAGAAACATGATACATGACTTGGCGTAGGTCAGCGTCGATCGCGACGGCGAAAGAAGCGCCCGCAGATGGTATCTGCGTACAAGGTCTTTCTCTTGTGGAAAATGGCCATCGCAGGTAGTTTCATATGGGTAAGAATCCTGGTAAGGGCCAATACTGAAGCTCCCCCTCATGGACTATACAACATCGTGGATAACTTGTTCCGATGATCACAGAACAGTCTTTGATTTTGCAAACCACCCGAGACATCGGCCATGTCACGTCTGGACGACTATCGACAGGGCGTCGCCTGACTTTTCCTAAGAGGCGCTGGTGTGAGGTCGATCGTGCTTTTGCTTTGCTGGCACGAGTCGATTGGTATTCAACCACGTGTTCAACGCCCTGAAACGGCCAATGACATGTGTCGTCCAGCCTCCGCGTGGAAATTTGACTCTTGAGGGGCCTGGGCAAGGCAAACGATAGGGACGGCTTGGGACATTTTCCAGGTGCCCCCCTTGTCGTGGTACGGGCGCCTCGTTACAGCAGATACGACACTGGCGGATTCGCGATCCTTACGTGGCCAGGCTTCTTAAATCCAACGGGAAAATATGTACGATGCCTGCCATCCCATCCCATTATCGCATTGTATGGGGATGCAAAAAGGCCGCCCCATTTCCATGGGATTGGGACATATATATGCTGAACTGCGGCTGACTAGAGACTAGACAACGTCAGATGGAACCCTGACTGCCGAAGTGCACCTGTGCTGTCAGCCGGCGGATAGGAGGACTGGAGCAAAGTCAAAAGATTTTCTTTATCTTTTTTCTTACATTCTCACCTATCTTGGATTCCATTTCGAGTCAACCGAGAGTCAGTCTGCCTTCACCTGAGGAGTAGTCTACTTGCCGATTGCGTTCAACTCGAGGCATGCAGCCGAGAAACACTTGTTTGTTTTAAAAGGAGCTTGATGTTCAAGATATGAATCTCCCCCATCCACATATAGATGCCACGCATCGCCTGAATATAGCGAACCGGAAGAGAATAACCAGAATGTACGACGTTACAATCGCTACAATCGAAGGGAAGGTATAGCAGGCAGACACTTTTTCTAGCTCAACAGTCACACAATGGCCATCCGCACAGGGTATTTAACAACCGCAAAAATAATAAGTTGAAACAAATATCGTATTCGTACGAAAGCCACGTAGCTATCATCAATCAAAGATATTATATAACTTTTAATTTAATAAATGTAAAAAATATAACCATTACTTAGGGATGTAATGGGCGGATAAATACATGTAAATAATAAAATATATTTAAAAATGAGTCCGCATTAAATGGCCTTGACGATTCAATAATTAGCCTCCAGAGTTCTGCACTTCCTAACCCACACAGCAGTTGTCTGCATCGGGTATTTTTTAGGTGTATTTTTCGGCCAAGTCAGATAAAACGTATAATTTAAGAAAACCAGTAACAGCCAACAAAACGACAGCACGACAGTGGTAAGAATCAGGAGTGTCACCTAATTTAATTTAAAAAAGCCGCGTGTTTTCTTCCAACCGTACGGATAATATTCGTGGTGCGCGTTGCTTTGCGTTATACGTTGTGCGTTGTGCGTTGTGGAGGGTATGGTTTGGGAGTTGGGAATAATTTTATATAACGCGTTGTTGTTAAACCGATTTCTTTTTCACCGCTTCGGCAGAATTCGGGCTTTGGGGTTCCCAAGGTTAATATAGGGTCAGATACATTCGGATGGGCAGTAGTCTCAAAAATATATTTTCCGTATTAATTAATATTCGCTGGGTTAAAGTTGGCGGTCGAATAAATAATTGTGGAGACCATTTGATACGGCTTGAAAAGCATTCCAAAATTTGCGTACACGGTTTGGGAAAACTATCGTCAATAAACCCCGTTGTTAGTTTATAGTTATGGCTGTAAATCTTTTTTTTTTAAAAAAAAACCCGGTAATGGTGTAGAGTAAGATACATTTGGGTGAAATGAAGGTTTAAAACGTTCCGGTTTATCTTTTTACTGGGTAGATCCAAACATGACTGCTGAGCTAGAGAAACTGACTGCTCGCTAAGCCTTTCAAAAAGAAAAGGCCGATGCCGCTTATTCGGGGCTTGAAAGATTTTGCTAGACGGCTTGTTCCCGTACGCGCACGCCGGGAGCAGTGTGGTGAGGATCATAGTAATTTCACGCTCGTAGTGCTTGTTTACGTGTCGTTGGCTATGCCGTTCTTTTGCTCCGCTGAATCAAACCTTTCCTTTTGTTTATTGTTTTACCATACATTTTCGCCATACGATAGTGATTCCAACGTCCTCATTACAACCTGGGCAGAACAATCCCCCAACACTCCTCCAACTTTCCCCCCTGTTCGCAGTCAAACGGAGCCCTGCTGCGAGACCGACGGCCAATGTATGAGGAAGGGATTCGGAATGTTCGTATCTCGGGTGCCGTGATATTTCCTTGCCGGGTTTAGTGCCTGCCGTGGCCGCCACCGGACCCGCCCTATTTTGTTTTTGAAACGGAATAATATTCAGCAAAACTGTTCCCAAGGATAAAGATCGCGGTATTGACAAGCAAAAGAAAAATAAAGAAAACAAGTGAAAAAAACAGGGAGGACAAAACCTACCAGGTTGTTGCCACAGGTACCGCCAATACAGCCAGGCGATGAGGTATCTCCGCTGGGCGGAGATTGGGGGGCAGCGAGGCCGACGGCGAAGAAGGCGCTCAGGACCATTGCGAAGTTTGAGAATTGCATTTTGGCTGGTTGGTAAGAACTAGATGGAGGAAACCGAGTTGATAACTATGGATGAGTTATGGAGATAAATGTATTGTAAAATTTGTATTGCAGAAGTGATGATCGTTCGAACAAATCTGGTGAAGTCTTCGTCACCATTGCTGAAAATTTATAACATCTCAAGAGATGAGGTCTGAATCGACAAAAATTCGGACGAAATTACCTGCCACCTTTTATCGACGTTTCAGTATCCACACACCGATATCCCCAAACGGTGACGCGACACGATTCGTCCCGAGGCGAACCAAGGAGCCCGGGGTGTGTCGATACGGGAATCCCGTCAATAGATCCGGCTTTTTGGAATACAGCTTATCTTGTAGGTTATTCAGCAAGTCTGGGCAATCTTGGTCGAACGCAGCAAGAGGCTCTGTCGAATAGTGAGTGAAACCTTTAATGACAAAGTTTAACACCCGCCGCGCTTCATATCAACCTGCTGCCCACTCATGACAGTACTACCGAACCAAGGCCTCAACGCGATTGACCCGGCAATGCCGTGGACATAAATCGCCCGTTAATCTCATTAATCTGACACATGGCTGCGGTGATCCCTTTGGTACAATCTCAGGCCAGACATGCAAAAGCCTCGTGCTCCAAAACATGCAGTTATAACCGTATTCCTTGATTCTCACTTTCTCTGACGATTCTGAATGTAAAACCCTGTCTTTTCGCCTCTGAAGAATGTCGTATCACTGTCAATTAAACTTGGTTGGTTTATAACCACAGACGATTATCCAAATAGCAAGTAGCTACCGGGGAGCTGGTCTGGGTTTCGACAAAGGTCCTCGGGCTCTCCTCACTGCGGCAAAGGATAAAAAGCAACCAAGGCTCAAAACAAAAGCTAATGCGGCAGCCTCCTCGCGACTCTTGGTGTTAATAAAAAAAGATACAAGATTCAGCGACTCTTATTCAAGTCTCTCGACTGTAATCACTTCTCCTTGCACTGCAGACTTTATTACCCCATACATATCGCTTGGAGGACTTTTCATACGGCGTTGAGGACCCTGACGAATATCAAGAGAATAGATGGGGTTTAGTCGCTGTAGGTGCTGTTGGCACTAGAAAGCCCGGAATGTTGCTTTGTGTACCAAGATTTACTGACACAAGATCCGAGTGCAGTCTTCCTTCCCCCTCCCTTTGTAAACAAGCATCGCAAGAAATTGACTTGGTGCCACGTCGCCACTCCGAAGCAGCCCCCACGGGACGCGTGTAAAAGCCACATGCCAGAAAAAACTTAACCTTGAGTCTTTCATTATCAAGACAGAGGTTTTTGGGCTTTGCTAGTTTGTTATGTCTTGCCTATATTGGACAAAGTACAGATTTCACTCAAAGTATACAGCTCACGTTATCTTTGTAACCTCTCCAATACGTTTGAATATCCATTTATTTGACTACCCGACGAATTATGATATAGGATTACTACATGCCCAAGAATGCGGGCCAGGACAGCTTCCTACAATCCAACCGACTTACTACGACCAAGTTTTTCAATACTTGCCGCGTACCTCAAACACGGGCGTCCTGAAGACGTCCCAGTTGTCAGCCGCTCTGGGGTTCCCAAAGGGCTTGAGCACGGCGAAGCGCATCATGTAGCGGCCCTCTGCGATCTGCGACCCGTTGCCGAGCTTGCCGAGCCACCAGTGCTGATAGGTGCTCGGGAGCTGGGTGCGGGCGACGTCGAGGATGGGGAAAGGCGAGGTCTGGTCCGGGTCGTCGCGGGACGGGTCCAGGAACGGTCCCGTACGGGGGCCCACGTACTGGGTCGCCGTCCCGACGTAGCCGTTCTGGCCTACCACGGGAGGGTATACCCAGTTGCGTTCGGTCCAGGTAGACTCGAAGATCTGTGTCGTGGGAGGGCAAAAAAGGCTTTTTAGCAAAGACGCTTGTGAGGGGTGGAAAGTATCAAGGAGGAAATACTTACATCCCAACGGATCTGGCGAGTGCCCCAGAGGAGCTTGAGAGTGGACCTGGGGAAGTCCTGTGCGCCCAGGCTCAAGTTGAAGGAGAACCTGGAAGAGCAAGAAACAAACTGTTAGCCGCAAAGAACCACAGAGAAACCCAAAGAGCAAAGGGAGAAAGAGACAAACCAGTTCTTATCCTGAATCAAAGTGCCGTTGAGTCCAGAAACGATAAAAGGAAAACCCCTCTCGACAATGGACCCGAGCTGATTCCTCAGATCCGCACCGACGCCCATGTACGGAACCGAGAGGACCTCGCCGTTGCTGCCGGCGACGACCACCTTGCCACCGTACAGCGGCAGGGCCGAGGCGTTCCAGCCCAGGGTGTCCGGGTTGCCAAAGTTGACGCTCACGCGCTTGGACTCGCCGGGCCCGAGGGTGAAGTCGCGCGGCAGGCTGACGACGGGCTCGTAGGCGCGCGGGGTGAGCTGGTCAAAGGTGCGGATGCGCTGCGTGACGCCTCCGCCGATCGCGGCGGGGCCCCAGGTGACGGTGTCGACGCCCGCGGCGGGCTGGCTCGAGAACTTGTACGAGACGGGCGAGGAGCCCTGGTTAGTGACGGTGACGTCATGGTAGCGCGAGAAGTAGCGCGTGTCGTTGAGCTCCATCTTGTTGAACTCGAGCTGCGTGTCGTACTCGAGCACCTTGAAGGCGTCGATCAGGCCGGTGGAAACCTGCGCGGTAGGGGCGGCAAAGTTGTAGTCTCGCGACGTGCCGTCCGACCACGGCAGGGCCACGCCGCTGGAGATGATGCGTCGGGACAGGACGCGAGCGAACCCCTTGCCCTGGACGGAGCGACCGCCCTTGGCGCTGATGTAAAGGGCAGCGACGCCGGCAACGTAGGGGCAGGCCATGGATGTGCCGCTGATAATGTTGTAGGTGCCGTCGACCCAGGTGCTGAAAATCTGTCCTCCGGGGGCGGCAATGTCGGGCTTAAGCTGCAGGTCGTACAGCGCACCCCAGGACGTGAAGATGTTGGGGCGGTTGCCTTCAGAGTAGGGCAGGCCGATGGGGATTTCGGGGACAGTTGAAAAGTCTGCCGTTACGTTGCCGCCGGATTTCAGCGTCTCGATGATAGATTCGCCCGACTCGGCGGTGATCATGGCAATAAGCGTGAAGAAGTTGTTCGTGCCGGGCGTCGTGATGGGCGATTCGTTGTTGTAGATGAGGATGTATTGCGCTCCCAGGGCAGCCAGGTTCTCCTGCTTGACCTGGAACGAGCAGGTACCACGACGCACCAGCGGGATCTTGCCTTGCAAGCTGGGCGTACCGGGCGGGTACGGGGTGCAGCCATCTGCAGTGGCCGTGGGGTCGAGCGAAAGTGACACAATAGGCCAGTCCACCACGGTGGGTGGGAAGTACTCGCGGGCCGGGATGTAGCCAACCTTGACGGTGTCGGGGCTGCCGCCAGCGGGGGTGACAGTGGCCTCGAAGGGGTATACTGGGAGAAGAGCCGTCGTGACTGACGCGACAGCGATGACATTGCGGCCTGAAGACCCGGAGCTGCCGTAAAAGGGACCGACGGAGCCAGAGTTACCAGCAGAAATTGTGACGACGACGCCCTCCTCTACCAGGCGAGAGGCCACTTCGGCCCAGGCGTTGTTTGACCAGCCGTTGGCACCACCAATACTGGCGGTAATGATGTCCATCTATAAAAGTCTCTTGTTAGTGCCACCACCCCATTTTAACTTGCAAGCAAGTCTGGACTCAACATACTCCATCTTCATAAGCCCGGAGGAACGACTCGATAAGTGTGGCCGAGTCGGTGCTACCGGCTTGGGAAAAGACCTTGTAGGCATACAGTTCCGCCTCGGGAGCAACTCCAGTCCAACCTTCTGTCTTGCCGGCGACGATGCCAGCGACATGAGTACCGTGTCCGTTGCTGTCAATCGGATCATCATCGGGTGCCTTGGGGCCGCTGATAGGGTAGTTGCCATCGCCGACAAAGTCCCATCCGCCGGCAACCTTGAAGCCGGCTCCGAAGCCACCACCCAGCTTTATTGTAGACACAGACACAAGTCAGCAAATTGCGCGATTTTTCCTAATAATAACACCCAAAAGTGTCCGACTGAAAGCCGATAACAAAGGAGAATGAATACCTACAGCAGGATGGTCGTACCAGATGCCGGTATCAACGACGCCGACCTTGACGCCCTTTCCAAACAAGCCCTGAGCATGCAGCTTAGACACGCCCGTGACGTTGTGAGTGGTATATTCGAGGGCGTCCTCGACAGCGGCGGCGCGTTGGTCTTGCAGAGGCGACAGCTTGATCTCCTCGTTGAGCCAGACGCGGACCACCCCGGGCAGGCGCTCGAGGTCGTCGACGTTGTACGTCGCGGTCTCGATGCTGGCGCCGGTAAAGATCTCGCTGTCAAACGCCTTGACGACCTTGATGCCGTCGGTGGAAGCGATCTCGGCCGTCTGGCGTCGCTGCTTGGCCGACGAGCCGCCGGCGCCGGCGTACTCGAGGATGAAGCTGCGGGCCACCAATGGAGTCGCCTCGCCGTCCTCGGTCTGGAGCGAGGCCCAGGCCCCGCCCAGATTGAGGGCGAGGGCGAGGGCCGAGGCGGTGGAGAGGATTGTGCTGCGCATGGTGGGCGTACCTGCTGAGGGAGGAGGGTTGCGTTGATCTTCAGAGAAGAGGCCCCCAACTGGCTTTTATATATGTGCCTGCCATGGTTCGTGGGTCGGCGCTACATGACAGTGGAAAGAAGCGACGCGTATCACCGAGATGATGTGACCAGCCAAGGAGATGACGCGCATCTGGAGATGGGTTGTTGGTCTGTCGCGACACCGGGTATTCTCTGCCTAGCGCAATGGGTCCTTTGTACACATGGATCGATACCTTACCCAACATGGTGTTGACCTGCCCCTTGTGTTTGCCAAAAGGGTGCCGTGATATATCGACAGGGAGGCGCAGCCACCTGAGGAGCAAGCCTTGTTTATTCTGGACAACCAATGGTGTGGTTTCACCTGCGGCAATTTTAGAGGACTGCCAAGAGGTGCCCGCGGACGGCCCAACTCCCCTCGATACCACCTAACTTGTTGGGTAATGGGGGGTAGTGACAGGTCGCAAGGTCACCGAGAACCCCTGCATCGACAAGCTTCTTTCATACTGCAACTTTCTCCGCTATTGTATGCAGTCTTTCGTATTATCACGCACCTATCCAATAGGCAATTTCCGAACCCAAAAGATAGCTTGAGCGGGAATTGAGGAGAATACCCGCTGGCATTGGTGAGTCGGTACCAGAGAATGGATTTGACTCGGCATCCTATTGATGATAACCGACCGTCCGGTCAGTGGTGTATCAATGCTTGAAGTTGGGTTAGTGTTGGGTGCGAAATACTGCATAGATGCCGCGTCCACAAATTGGACTGTAACCCCTCGCAAGATGAGTCTCTGCCTGGTCCAAGATCAACCGAATCCAGATTTGCTTCATGTCTGGCTTAATTGAACTGCAATCTGCACGATTCGTGGTGGCACTTGGCGGAACTTTTCGACACTGACCACTCCGCTTCGTCAATTGGAAATATTGATGCGCGATAGGAGAAAAAAAAGAAAAGAAAAAAACCAAGCCAGATCAAAGAAACCTTGAATTTTCTCCACAATCAATAAAACCCCCCAAGCACCAGACAGCGACCCGAGTCCCGGATGGGCTGTTCCACGGTGGCCGACCGTCGGCAGGCGGCAGCCTAAATCATCACTAAACGGGAAGGTCCAAGGAGCAGTGTCAGCACCAACTGCTGCGCCAAGCAAAGCACGCCAGTGGATCGCCTCGCGTGCTCTGCAGTTTATTTTTAGTGATTGCAATTTAGACGTTGACGCAGGCCACGCCCAATCATGTATTGACTCCTTTTTTTCAACCTCGATCGGTTTTGCTTTTTTTTTTCTTCTTTTTTTTTCTACTTGCCATTTTACCCGGTGAGAACCGATTGATGAGGTGATCGAGTGCATTTTTAATTTTGCACAACCTGGCAGGTATTTGCTATTCTGAAGTCTTTCGTTGATGGCGACACAAGCCGTAAGGAAAGTATAGCTGTCAGTACCTAGGATCAGCATCTGTCTCAATCCAACACACTCATTCCTCATGGCCGTTAGGCGGGTGATTCAGTTAAGGGTATCAGAAACTGCTACTTTGTGTGTTTTTCTTTTTCTTTTTCGTACTTTTTTCATTACCCTCTTTTTGTTAGTCCTTGACCAGCCTGGGGGAAGTGTCTGTACCATAGGCTATAGTCTTTCGTATGCAAACAAGGTCCGCAAACTTCCCCATTGTTTTTGAGTGTTGCCCTGTTCCACTAGATCACGAGTACAGATGCATGGCGCTTATCTCGGCATGTTGAGACTGCAGTCGCTGAGGTGTATATAATCTTGGAATGCATCATTTCCTCGATTAGACTGCTCGGCATGCCCGCTGCCAAGCTCGGTGTCTGGATTCCCCATGGCAGGCGCCGATAGAATTCTTGGCCGAGGGAATGTCTTGCCAGACCTCTTGTCGCCGAAGTAGCCACTCAGACATAATCACCAGCAGTAAGAAAGCAGGGTGATCATAGACTTACCAAAGAAACTAATCTCATCTCGGGGCTTACTGGCGACTTCGAGTTCTCTTCGAATGATGATAAAATCGAGCTCATCCCAACTTTATATCTATAGGTTGATAATGCAGCCTTGAGCTTGGTGTAATGAACCGAGAATCTGTACTTTGTTTTGTTTTCCTTTGTCCTTTTTTTTTCTCTTTTTTGCGCAAGCTGGAACTATTCATCCGTTTTGCTCCCGAGTGAACGATGCGTTGCGATTGGCTACGTAATGCTTATAGTCGGATTCACTGGAATTACAAACTCCTCAAATTATAGCTGAAGCGGGCGGGGATTGAACCTGTCTCGTTCATTTTGGTGCATATCCCATTTGCGATGGTACAACAAGGTAGCCTCTTAAGACTCCTCTCAGTGGCTTAAAGGTCAGGAAGAAGAAGGAGCAGTACCTACGCTGCGTCAGGAGTGAGAAATCAATGGAAAGGCAATTTTGAGGAATGAAACTTGACAATGAGTGAGAAGTTGCGGGACGAAAAGTGAAAACAGAAGGCGATCCGAGAACCGGAATAGTTAGATAGAAACACAACCACCATGAGATGTTACAAGAGAAGGTTTAAGCATAAGCCAAGAGTCCAGAGTGATCTTTATTGACAACTTGAACTCTCAGCAAAATCTGATTCATGTCTTGAAATGAATTCTCTGTATAAGTTAGCTTGAATTCATTAGATATTAGCGATACTATTACACAACAAGCATAAGATGTCATGCAGATGTGAAGGCTTTAGCCGCTGGAGGCAAAGAGAGCTAATAGGTAACATGTTAACTACTTCTTGCGTCGGTAAAAATGGGTGAATGGTACTTGTGGGCGAGTTCCGAGTGGGAAAGTATGGTTTGAAAGGTTAGGTATCTTTGGTCTAGTTTCTTAACCACAGACATCATAATACATCCCTCTCTCACTCGACGCTTCAACATACGCGCTATCCAATCATTTGTCCACGTTTTCAACGGCGGTGACGGAGTTCTTGGCTGAGGCAGTCATTTCGTCGGACCTCCTGTCGCCAACATAGCCACTTTGGAAAGCGTTGCCAGCAAGTTAGCAAAACATGTCAAAACAAAAGAGTCGCCAAGCGTAATCCTGTCAGAAGAGAGAAGACCAGGGGCGGATAAAAGAACACTTACAAAATGTCATCAATCTGATCAAGCGTCAACCCCTTGGTCTCAGGCAGCAGGAAGAAAGCCCACGCCGTGGCGAGGAGCATCCAGCACGCAAAGAAGAACCAGACGCCAAAGCCCAGCGACGCAAAGATGTACGGCAGAGCTTTGGTAATGGCAAACTGGACAGCCCTGGTGACGTAACTCTCTGTGGTCAGCATGTCGTAAACAACAATTCGAGATTGACAGATCAAGATGCTCACCATTGGCAAAGCGCAGCAAAAGTCCCTGTGATGTTTCTCAGCGCACCGGGAAAGATCTCAGCCGACACGATCCACGGGATTCCGTTCAACCCAAACGACCAAAACACCGAGTAGATCATGATCATGGCAGTCGCGGCGCGTCCACCGGCCGCAGTCGACTCGGAGAGCTCTCGGCCCGCTGCGATGGTGGCAGCGGGGTTGCCGACGTAGACGTAGGCGCCGACGAACCACAGGCAGAGGGAGCACGCGAGCGAAGAGATGATGGTCGGGTTGCGGCGGCCCCAGAGGTCGATGAGGAAGATGTAGAAGAGGATGGAGGCGACGGCTTTTTGTTGTTGTTTGCATTTGTTAGTAACGACTACCTGGGGTGAGCAGGCAAACTGTCTGGTGGGGAAACTCGTATAGAAGACTCACCCTTGACCAGACCGTAAACGCCCGTGTAAAGCGCGACATCGGTGATGCCCAGAGATCCAAACAGCGTGGGGGAGTAGTAGTTGATGGCTGTTCGGCAGCGCCTGTAGTCAGTATCCCTACCGCTGTAAGCTTGACGGGCAGTCGGCAAGAGAAGTACACACCTGCAGCTCCAGACATGTTTTGCAACGCAAACGCGCAAAACACCAACAAGACGCGGTTCCACATGCCCTTGCGCGAAAACTCAAACATGGCCCCCTTGATGAAGGCCATTGTACCAGTACCGTACCTGCTCGCGATGGCTGCCTCGTCTGCGATGCGACCGCGCATCATCTGCACCTCTTCTTGGAGATCTGTTGATTTGGCGTCACAGTAGTAGTCAGCATAACAACTTCCCCAAAAATGTGTGACAGCGAGGTATGAAAAGGCCATGGAAAGAACATACATTGATGATCGATGGGCAACTTCCGCAATGCCTCCAACGCCTTGAACGCCTGCTCGTCCTTGCCCTTGCGCAGCAGCCAGAGGGGGCTCTCGTGCAGCACAAAGGCGCCCACGAGGATCAGGGCCGCGGGCGGGATCTGCACGGCCATTGGGACGCGCCAGGAGGCCCGGGAGTTGGGATCCATGGTGTTGTTGACTGGCACACGAGTTAAGGGACCTTGTGTCAGCTTTGCCTGCGTGCCGCATCTAGCCGGTCGTGACGGGGTAGAGTCCTTGACATACTGCCGTAGTTGATCCAGAATCCTACAAGAGAACCTAGCTGGTACGTTATCTCGAACAAACCCGTCATGATACCTCGGATGGATGGGACGGAAAGCTCGGCGATGTAGCTGGGGACGGTTGCCTAGAAATCATGGTTAGGACTTTGGAGCAAGGATGCTGTTATGATGAGAGTTATTCTCTTACAGTTATGCAACCACAAGCCAGACCTGTGAGGGCACGGCCGGCATCTATGCAGTTGTAAGAGTAGCCAGGTTAGCATCGTCTCGAACATAGACAACATGCACGTTCTCCGTTGGTATTGCAGTGCCAAACATACAGATGTAGTCAAGCTGGTTGGTAGCGGCCGTCATGAGGATCGCGCCGACCAAAAAGACGACGCAGCTGCTGTTCAAAGCCCATTTCCTTCCATAAAGCTCGGTAACTATAATCAAATAGGTAAGCTTATGTGCTCCTCAGCCGGGATCATCGTGCCCCTGGTTGTCGACTCAAGCCGCTGCGAACAAAGGGGCACTGCGCACTCATGAAAGAAGCCAAGGCACCACCCAGAGCCCCGGCCTGGAAGGCAGAGGTGATGTTGCTCGAGATGTTGTTTGCCTGGGGCCCCGAGACGCCAAAGTCGGCCTTGAAACTGGCGCGCGCGATCGTAGTCCCGATGAATGCCGAATCGTACCCGAAGCTTAGTTTGTCAAAGGTTAGGGACCATTGAACCCTCTTGTCTTGATGTGATGGAACCCTATCCGCGGGGTAGTGAGGCCAAAGAAAACTTACAGAAACGCGCCAATGGCGATGATGGACGATTCCAGGTACAACCGAAAGTTGTAGACCTCCTTGGGCGTCGGCCGGTCCTCGACTGCTCTGAAGCCTCCCATGATAGGCAAAGATAGTGCTTCTGCCTTATGTCACTCTGCAGAACAAAATAGAGGAGACACAGGTTTACCAGCGTACCCCGGGAAGCAGACCGCTTATGAACAAAAGACGACAAAGAAGAAGAAAACACTTCACGCAAAAAAATATCGGACATGGTCAACATCCAACATGCGGGGAAAAGTTGGGGAAAGCTAACTGCTTGCTCCGCAATTCACTCCCATCATGACTCGGTCCCGCAGCCGGTTTTTGCGGGAGACGATGCAAAATATTACGTGGTACAACACCACATTTCCGGGGAGACGGATGGGCATGATGGGGTTTCGGTGTGGGGACCATGATACGATTCGCCCACATGTTTTTGCCAATTGTTACTTTGTAGTTCTGTTATGCCTAGGTATACATCGTTAAAAGAGAACCGTCACGACAGCGAGCCGATCGTCGGCTCGGCTATTAGCCGACCTAGTCTCCACCTCAACATTCGGCAACTTTGAACCCGTCCCCTGGCTGTGATAGCTCACTACTGCACGCTATACCTCTCCTTTTGTCGCGTCACGCCCTGAGGATCATCTCGGATCTGGCTGCTAACGAACCGAACCTCGACGCCAAAGCTCCCGACGTCGGGCTCCAGCACCGCAGTGGTCTTGTTCGCCCACTCGTCCAGGACAGCCGAGTCATCCTCGCCAAACCACGTGATGACGTAGCTCTCGGTCGCGTTGTTGGGTATTTCTCGCAGGTCCGCCAGCGGGAGCAGCGCCAGCTCGACCTTGGTCGCTCCGGGGGTGGAAGGGTCAGCGGGCGTCTGGGTGACGTTGTCGATGAGCTTGAGGGGCGATAGGAGGGCGCGCCAGAGGCCCTCGATGCAGGCGTCGCAAAACTCGGACGTGTAGACGTCGCGCATCAGGCAAAAGTCGTTGGTCGGGCGGTATGTGGTCTGGTTGCGGATGTTGTAGGTTGGGTAGAGGGAGTGGTGGCTGATTGTGAAGTTGAACCTGTGGTTTTGTTTTCGTGCTGGTATTTAGCTCATGATATTTTGTCTGTTTGCAGGTCAACTGAAGGATTACTCACTGCTCATCAGCGACGCCATACTCCAGCACTTCAAAGTTGCAAAGCTGCGCAGTGCCCTCGAGCTCCTTGTTCAGCAGCTCAAAGGTCAGATTATGTAGTCCACCACTCAGCTTCGCATCCCGGAATGGCAAGCGGTAAATGATGCGATCCAGTCCGACGCCCTCCTTGTACTTCCAGCCGACGTTTTCTCCGTCCAGCATCACCATCAGATCCTCAGTGGCAGACACTCCGCTGATGCTAAACTGCAGCGAGTAGCTGTCATAAGTTCCCGCGCTCGGGAAGCTCGTGCTCCAGGCCTTTGTGGTGTTCAACAGCGTCCACGGATAGCCCTGGATGGGCATGTTGCTGCGCTGCACGTCGGGCTCCTTCTCTGGGTTGCTGTACCATGCCTTCCAGGGGACGTTGTCGCCGTTTCGAGCCGAGTTCACTCCGCGGTAAACCTCACCTCCGTCATATTCCTCGCCCACTCCGATGATGCTGTGACCAAGCTCGTGTCGGAGGACCACGGCACCGTTGACGCTTGATGCCGTGGTCACGGTGAACTCACCGCCCAGTCCGCCATAGAGATTGTCGTTGCCGAGCAGCATTGGGTAGTCGCATGCAGTCGTCGACAAGCATGCGGCCCGGGCGACATTTGGCTTGTCGTAGTAGACGCCACGGAGCTCGGTGCCGTCACGGTAAAGGCCGTATACGGTGCTGTTGTGTGTGTTAGCGTGGGGTCTGCGTAGGTAGCTAGCTTATCAACCGGACCTCGGCAGAAGCTGCCATACTTACTCTTTAGGTACGCCACCAACACCAATGCCGCTCTGTTTCGCAATGTCAGCTATTGCCCCCTCAAGCAACTTGCCAATGGGCGAAAACAAGATCTGCAAGCAGACAAAACCCACCTCATTGCTAGCCGTAAAGCCCGCCCACCAGTTCATGACGGGCAGGACATCAGCAAACGTCCTTCCGTCCGTCAGCTCCGTGGCAAGAGCCATGGCGTCGTCAAAGAACTTTTCCTTCTCCTCCTCTGTGTAGCCATCGCCAAAGAAGATGAGGTCCACGCGGTTCTCGGACGGCCCGCTAACGATGAGCGGCTTGATCTCCAGCGGAGGCGGCGGAGTGGTGGTCTGTCGTTGTTGGAGTTGAAGATTGGGTGGCTGGTCCTCGCGCTTGGCGAATTGGCCCTGCCACTGATGCTCGCAGAACTGAGCGCGCGCCAGGGCGGCGGCAGCGGCGAGGAGCGGCCAAGACTTCATCTTGGGGGTTGGCCGATTGTAGGTTTGGATTGGCGTGTTGGTGAATCAATGTAAGGAAGAAGAAAAGTGACAGGAAAGTGAGGCAAGTAGGATAATGGTGGTATTTTGTAATCAACTGCCAGCCTGCCTGCCTGCCTGCTTCTGGGGTTCTCACGGCAGCCAAGATCAACCCGGCATCATCCCTTATCTTCACAGTAGAAAGTTGCGATCACCCAAACTTTCAAAGATTGACACTTGAGGAGAATCAGACGGCACCTTCCTAATGTGAGATTGGAGATGGAGTGGGGAGACCAATCTCATTGGAGGAGGATCAAGGTCGGGAATGAGGGGTCATGCTGGTCGGGGCAAACAATTCATTCCTTCGGTATTGATTGAAGAGATGCAATCAAACGAACCACTGTTCGGTCCTTACAGGGCCAATTGACCGACCCGCAGTTGAATTCGATGACATCAGATAAAAGAATTTGTCCGTAGCGATGAATGCGATATGGCTGAAACAAAAGTCGGACTCTAACATTTTCCATGCAGCTTTCGATTCTCACTAGGCCGTTTTTGATGGTTCTCAAAGATGCTGTTAATAAAACCCGGAAGAGTTTGCTTTGTTTTCGAATCGATGAGCTTTTTTCCCTGGTTTTTTCCGTATTAGAGTCAACAACCCCCCACACACACCAACAACCGTTGATCCAGTCCAATCAATTCCTTGGCAGCGGCCGATATCTGGCACCGCCGTCCAGGGAGCCCATCGGTGAAGGCTCGCTAGTATTTAAGTGAGTATGAGTCTGGGCTGTGCCCAACTCATGACCGTGCCGCTCATCACAAGACCCATGGACGTCCCTCCTCCATGGTCCCATTTCGTGATTGTCGTGGGAGTAGCCGTTGGCCTGGTTCACATCTTGTACCGATATACCTTCATTCGGCACACGATTGGCAGCTCTCCCAGAGAGCCTGTCCACCAAGCTCAGCTTCCTGATGAGACTATCACTCGAGTCGAGGCGCACCCAGCCTCTTGCTTGTGGCCTGCAGAGGTAGTTGTATGTTTTGCGTATCATGATGATTGCAGTGAACAGGATGTGCTAAGAAAAAGAAAGCTCCGTTTCTTTAGTCTTAGACAGCAATAATCCGTCGTTGTTAAGAAACAGAAGACGCGCAATTTAACATTCCACTCATCGCCCCGTACGCCCCCCATAAACCTATTGTCCCTGACACCTGTGCGCCACATTGCAGCACTGATGCATACGAAAATGGGAAGGCAGCCGACCAAGTTCGCGGCAGAAAAGGTGCAGAAAAAAGCAAAAATACATTGAAGACCTCTGCGACGACTTGCTGTTGCCTTCCAAACGGAATCTCCCCGCTGAGCATTCCGATAATGGTTGCGCTGGAAGTCTTCAGGGAGCTGCGAACTGTGTCCCTTGTGATGCCTGTGTCGTGGCCCAGGGGCAATGCAGGGCTGTACCGTTCGACGGTGATTATTAGGCCGATGGTGCAGAGAAAACAGACAAGCAGGACTGTCCAGAGAACCACCCGGGAGTACCAAGGTATTGTTTTGAAGTCCCTTGCTTCAAATGCAACCATGGCAACGCCCTCGATTCCGAGATAGCTGAATACAACCAGTGTTAGCCCGTAGCTACAAGAAAAGAATACATGTCATACGTTCGGTAAGTAGAGAGAATATTAGGTAAACAAGAGAGACCTTCCAGGTCCTCTAGTCCAACAGTCCACCTACCAGAATGCTGTTCCGGGGTTTTGAGTTTAGTTGGTATTTTCCTGGAAGCCAGCTGAAATATCTTTTACAAAGAACCTCGTACAATGATCAGCCAAGTGATAACATGAATTTCGGAGCAATGAGAATCGGTGTCGTAGAAGACCTACAGCCTGTCTGACGAATGGGATCTCGATCTGGTCAGCGTTTAGTCTGGCGCTTTTTATACGATTAGAATGCTTACCTGGAAGCTTATGGCAACGGAATAGAGAAGAACCGAAATAACAAATATCAGTGCCGACTTGATCGCGCCACTAATCGTCTCAATCCATCCAAATATCTGAGCTCCCAAGATGTTAGATTTGTCCCATGATTGTCAGGTACGGCATTTTCTGATCACATAAGGAACACCCGTGAGGAAAGCTTCATGCCCACCTTGACATGAACTAGATTGATAGTCAGGGGAAGAAATGGCGAGAGCGCCGATGCAATTGAAATCCTGTTTTCATTGACGTCCCAGAACCTAAGCAGCTTTCCAGCCCCAATCACCCGAATGGGGAGGATGGACGACTACGTGAGCCAGTACATCACCCCGACAGCCCACGCCACGTCGTGATCGATAAATCATGTCGACAAACTCAAAGAAAATGGCGTTAGGAACTGGGGAGAGCTGCAGAAACTCGGACACGGTCTCGCCTACGAACATTGCCACGACATCGAAGAGCGAAACGGCAAGGAGGAGGCCCATGGGCCCAGCCAATAGGAGCACCTCGCCATTGTTATTGAAGACTCCAGAGCCAATGACGACGCTAAGCAAGATAAACTGCGGAGATTTGGTCAGTAAAAATAATGGCGTCTGGGCCCTGAATACTGCGGAGCATCACTTACGTAAATCTGGAGGCCAGTCAGCTCCTGCAGAAGCTTTTTACGGTCCTGTCTGGAATGCGTGTGGTCAGTTTAAAGTTGCCCCGGTTCATTAGTAATACCTTGGTGCTTCAAAACTGGCTTACCGCTGTTTAGGTGCTGTGGTCATCTTGGAGATTGGTGTTAAAGATGATATTATTCTGGTTCTACTTCATCCAATCGAGTTACTCAATATGTGCATCTTATTCAAAATTTCTCGCTCGGAGTATTCGGTGGCTTGGCTCTGTCCTTCACTATGCAGTGGTCTCGCAAATTCAAAAACCGAGCTAATGGGTCTTGTGAATCGCAGCAAGAATCTTATATCAACGGTGCCCACCAGCACGGAGTGGACCGAAGTACAACGCGGCGAACGCGTCGACAGGCCCCGCACCTTCTACGTGCATGGGAATAGTCTATTGCTAATTATGGAAAAGCAGAGCCGTATCCCGAGCATGCTCGGAAGCTCCACCCCGGAGAGGCTTGTTGAGTATTCCTTTTCTGCGTCTGCTTCATCTTCGTCTGGGGCGGGTCTTGGTTCAAACGTCGAAATATGCAAGTGGGATAGGCCGCCGGATCCGGGTTCTCAGCTGCGTGCGTTTGAGTGCCAGTTGTACAAGACTGTTTTGATCTTGCTTCACCCTAGAAGCGGCCTTGTTGAGTGGAGGCAGCTGAGCCTGGAGGAAACTAAATAGTTGCTCGCAATCAAGTAGTATTGAGGAGCAACAAAACAAATTTCAAACAATCTTTAATGTTCCCTTGAGGCACTGTCTTGTCTGCCCGCCAGCCGAACTCTGAAATCTGTAAGTGCGAATTTGGGTAAGTATTCACTTTAACTATGCCCAAAATTGCCCACTTCGAAGGTTCACGTATCGGCTCCTAACTCGTGACTAATTCATACCTATCAAGCAAGCTAGTAGATACCACCGCTTCCAATACCAAACCACACTCACAGTTTTGTTCCCACCCGCCCTTCCAATTCCTCCTCTGAGGCCCGCTTGCGGGGCTGAGAGCAGTCGTGAGATTGCAGAACATGAGCCTTTGGTGTGCCATCGTACAGAGCGTGGCATGTGCTTCATGTCGCCGTGATGAGGGCGCTTGACACCTTAACTGCTTTCACTTGTTGATGCATTGCTGTCAGCAATCTTTGTATCCGTCGGTTGGTCGCTCCCTCCAAGGTGTGATGAGGTAAGCTCCACCGACTTCCTTTTATACTTTGACCTCGTTTGACTAGCTACGAGAACTATAACCAGCTACTAACAGGCAAGACGAGAAATGTCGAAAAGCCTGGCTTAGCGCGGCATCACGATTTTGTTTTCACCACGCAAGACGATCATGTATGCAGGTAGTTAGGTTGGAAGGCAACGGGCAGATAAACCAATAGATAGATAGCTAAAACAAGTGGTATCATAAAAGACGGACTTCAAACACAGTCCCGTTATTTGGATATTCTTTCAACACTAGACAACACATTCTTGCACTTCAAGACGGCCTATAAAACGAAAAGCAAGTAGATCACGCGGGAGTAACCCGCACGGCGCCATCCTTGGAATCCTGAGCCTTCTCGGCCGGCGTGGATCCACCGCTCGGCGAGCCAACTTGCTGTCCTTCGAGTCTCTTAAGCCTTGGATTGCCGCCGAGATCTGAAATCATGAACTTGAAGGTGTTGACTAGCGTCTTGCGGCCTTCGTATATGGGGAACAGTCCAACTGCGCCGAGAGAGCAGAATATCCAGATGATGCCGATGGTGACCTGGGAAGAGACACCTTATTAGTACTCTTTTGCTCTTATTTGGGCGTCGCTGCGGGATAGGACGGTGGTTCTTACCCAGCCAGTAAAGAAAGGCTTCGAGAATATGTAACCTGTGCCGTACATTGGCATCGGCCACAGGACGAGAAACGCGACACTAGCAAGCAAGTATTAGCTGATGCTCCATTGTAACACTGCCGAAGCATACGAGATGAGCATGGAAGAACTCACGTCATCAGCACGGTCATGGTCTTGCTGATCTTGCCGGCGCGCACGAGCTTGCGCTGCTCTTCCTCGAAGCTGGCCTGGGTCTCGGCCTGCTCGGCCTGCGCAACCTCAACGTCCACCCCTGCGGCGTCGGTGAGGTCGTGATCGTCTGCTTGGCGAATGTTCATCATGGACACCCAGTCATATTTGTCCTGCACGTGATAATGTTAGAATAGACCCATAGCCGCGTCAAGAGAAGTTGTAGCAACTTACCACACCAAAGATCACCGTGAAAATCGGTATCAGTACCACGGGCGACAGCAGAGCAACCACGTTGCCCGCCAGCATCGGGTTGTTGGAGCCGGTGCACTTGACGTCGAGCACGCCGCACTCGCGCTTGGCGGTGGCGAGCCACGCGGCCAGGGCAGCGACCAGACCGCAGATGGGCGAGAGGGTGGCGGCCCACTTGTTCAAGCCGGACCAGGTCAGGGTGAGGGCGGCGGGCAAGACGGCGGCCGAGATGATGACACCCATCATGACGTACAGGTAGCCCATGCTAATTCCGGCGTACCACAGGCCGACTGAGAAGGTGGCGATGAAGGCGGCGTAGCCGACCACAATGCAGTGGCTAATCCAGATCAGGCGCTTGCCACTCGCGTTGGGGTTGAAGTAGGTTCGGTAGAAGTCGTAGGTGAAGATGGACGAGACGGCGATGAGCTCGGACGAGGTGGCTGATGTGACTGCCATGAATGTTATTAGGAGCGTGGCTACGGCGCCGCCCTTGCCCATAAGTGCCACGGCCGCGTAGGGCAGGACGAGGCCTTCGGAGACTTCGCCATCGGACATGCGGTTCGGGAAGGTAGGGAAGCGCGGGTTGCTCTCGAGCGCAATGGCGGCCAGGCCCATTGTAGTCGCGGTCAGCCAGGGAATGGCAAACCACGACAGGCCACCGAGGATGTAGCCCGGAAGGGCATGAACGGGCGACGCGGCGATCGCCTTGTTATAGTAGCCGTTATCGAGGAAAACGGTACCGAAGTTGCCGACGATGTTGATGACAAAGAAGATGGCACCCTCCTTGGACTGCATTGTCAGGTAGCTGCCGTCTTTGTTGCCGTCGACGGGGTGGCGAGATGCTGCCTCGACGAGCAGGTCGTACACGGCCGATGGAGAGCCAAGGTCCTCCGAGGTGGCGTAGGTCGTGAGAGCGAAGATGATGATGATGACGAGGAGGATGAAGGTGTGAACCCAGTCTGTCAGGATAGTCGCCTTCAGGCCTCCGACCATGGTGTACGCCACAACGCCGACTGGAAGGAGGTAGATGGCGGCGATTGTGTGCATTCCAGTGAGGGCATTGACGGTGGCCGAGCCGCCGACGATGAGCATCAGAGACACCAGGATGTTGGTCACGAGGCCGAATACCATGAACGTGATGTGAGCAGCAGTGCCAAAGCGCGCCTTGATCACTTCGAGGAATGTGTGGGCATTAGGTGCGCGACGCTTCAGCTCAATGGCGAGGGTCGCGAAGAGGATGATTTGGACTGTGGCGCCGCTCGCATACCTGAAATAGTGTCAGATGATGACTATTAAAAATCAAAATTAGGCTTGTGGAAAATATTTATTTACCAAAACGGCCCCGATACTCCGTAACGGTAACAGACACCGGTCGATTGGAGGAGCGTGGCCGCCCATGTCCACGACGACACAACTGCTGACCCGACAAGTCCCGATTTGACGGTCCTGCCGGCCGTGTTGAACATCTCGGATGTTTGGAGCTCGGCATTGTAACGCTTGAGCACAAATGTCACAAAGATCATGCCTGGTGGATGTCAGCATGAGGCGAAGAATCGACACCAGGGCTCGCATCATGCCGTAAAATCTTACCAAAGGCAAACAGAGCTCCCAGGCCAAGGACGATGCCATAACCTGTGCCTTGATCCAGGGCGGCCGGAACATGGGTAGACATGGTAGCGTGTATGCGATTGCTTTGTCAAACTCTTGCTGGTGGTGGTGAAGTCCGAGTTGACACTCGATGTGGCTAATGTGGCCGACCGTTGACCTCAAGGTTTAGAGTTCCGGGTGGAGAGACAAGGTGAGTTCGCTCTTCTAAAATAGCTGGCTATCAGCCGAAATATGTACCAGAGGTCCAACCCATTTCTTGTATTCGAAATCGAGTGACTAGCCCACAGCAAGGTAAGTAGTGGACCAGTAAATCTGGGCAAAGGAAAATGCAACTTTGACGCTAAACGTTTGAATCGGTTCTCGATGTGGTAACCTTCAGCTCCACAGCCCGAAATCAAGCCTCAAGAGCCTCGACAACCACTGGCTATCATGCATGCCTAGGCACTAAATGAACAAGATCTCTCCGCTCGCTTCCAGAGTGATGGAGAAACCGCGTGGGACTGCATGCTCGTGAGCAAGCAATGTGGGATAAGCACGCACCCATGGTGGCGATAAGAAGCAATGTTGGATAGGTAGCAATTAGATACGGACAAAAATTTTAAGTAAACGAAAATGCGATAGTCAGTTGACTTAGTCGCCGACCCAGGCAGGGGAAGGAGAAAAAAAAACCCTGCTGCAAGCTACAAAGTCGTTTCGGTAGAGGACTGATCAAAGCATGCAGAACTGATTCCTTATCTCTCCCGCGTCCGCGGAACCCTGCAATTAGGTGTACAAGTTCCGGGATCGGGGGATGACACTTACAAAGTCAAACCCAGACCGTCCAATCATGGTCGTCGAGGTATCTTTAGTCTGGCTGATAAGGCGCGGCGGGGTTGGGGTTGAACCTGGGGGCGGGGCCAAATCAAGAGATGGACTGTTGCTTGTTTTGACTTGTCTTTGCTTGTTTTCGCTTCAGCTGTGGCTGGCTAAGATTCCGGAAGCCAGGCTCATAATACCATGCAGTACCGTTGCGGGAATTGATTGTGATCCTGCAGCTGTGGTTGGCTCCGACAGTGGGTTCGATCAACTGCCGGGCTAACCTCCATGGCGTCCTGTCAGATACTGTAGAACGTGCAGACTGGCCAAGGTACCTAAGGTAACGTAGGTAGACTAAGGTACGCGCACCACAAGACGACTACATGTCTGGTATTGCTGCAGTAGGCCGCTGTCAGCAAAGACTGAATTCGGCCTTGTTTCCACGCCTTGTGAGGGAGGGGCTCGTGCCGGTAGTGAGCGTAATGAGCGAGATTGATTGATGCCCTGCCCCACCTTCCCAACTCTTCACACGCCTTGGGAAATCATGTGAGCTCGCGTCGCACTCCGTGACAACAAACTCAACCCGCGTCTTCTATCTCTGTCTGTCTTCATCATCTTCCATCACTGCATCGCTCAACTTCACTTCTCACCACAACAAATACAACTCACGGATCGCTCATTTTGTTCAATTCATCGCGGCTTTTCTGTCGATCGTGCTGGCGCAACGATGCCATCCGATCACAGACTCCGCGACGCTGAGGAGGGCACCCACCAAGATACGAAGCGAGAATTGGCCAATATCTTCGGATCAATCCAAAAACTTTCTCAAGTTTGTTCACACCTGGAGATCGAGTCGGATAAGCTTGTCGATCCCGAAATTCTCGTCCAAGATTGCCCTCAGCTAGATTTCCCAGTTTCCCATCAAGATGCCGACTACATTCTACTTCTAGAAGGCGACCAGGAAGGTCTGACTGGGGGAGGGCTGGATATCTCCAAAATCCGCCTGCGCAATCTTAAATGGGACTCATTTCTTAACGGAACCATTTTGCCGACAGTTTTGCCGAAACTTGGGCTTGAGAACGTCAAGCTGGATCCGCCGGTTTTACGGATCCAAGCACCCGGAACACAGCGGTACAACCTTTCCACCGAGGAGCAGAAGGACAAAGCTCTCAGCGGCGGCATTTCGATATTTTTGCCATCGATCCAAAAAGGTGGCTATGTTGAATGTTCTTGCCCTGGTCTCACCGAAGATGGAATGCTTGCCCAACGGGATGATTCCTCAGTATCCATCCTCGCTTAGTATGACGAGGCCACCTACTGGTTTGGGCCATTACTGAATGGACATCATGTTTCTCTCGTCTACGGCTTTTCTATTCAGTCGCAAGACAACAGGATGGCAAGACCCATTCCACCTGCGGCTGGACTATTCGATCGTCTAGAGCAAGCTCTGAGGTGTTCTCAGTCATCTGACCCTGGTGCTTTTCGCCTTGTCATTCCGCTTCCGGCGACAGGTCAGTATTTTGGTGCAGGAACTCGGGCCTGTCAACAACTCGGGGATTTCAGCCGCAAAGCTGGCTTTCACTCGTTTCTTGCCCAAATGACGCATGCTGCTGATGAACACGACCTCAATGTTCGTCGGGATGATCCTATAGCCTGGAGCATCAGCCTTAGTGACATCATTACAGTAGAAGGTAGCTGCGCCCCTGTTGGTCACTTTTTGCGGATTGCTCCAGGCGAAATCGTTCACGTTAACCTATCAGCCGAGACAAAACTCAAGCAGCATGAGATCGATTCCCTGTTGGTGCATAATCACGACCCAAAATGCTACTGGGCCTTGGACGACTGCGAAGAAGACAGCAATCATGATAACCTCAATGAAGACGACGATGCGGATGAAGACGAGGACGCGTATGACTGCACCTGCCGGAAGACAGTGCATCATGAAGTAAGCTTCCTGTGCATATAACCTTCTTGACAACTTTGTTTACTGTGACTGACCCTCGGTCTTGTGGCTAGGTTATTCTCCTCGTGTCCCACAAGCATCTGTACAAGATCCTTCCAGCAGTTGGCAAACCTGACCACGTCGACAACCTGGTGCGTCTAGTTTTGCTACGCTGCCAGAATATTAAAGAATGGGATGAAGAGCTTGATTCAGCAACGGTGCGCTTTTTCACGGACTGTGTCAGGGGAAGATATATCCATCGACCGTATAAGACACTTGGATTGATCTTACAATGGGCACGTCGAAATTTCGAGGATAGTCTGTACCGCGCCTGCCTGAGGGCTGTCGGCGCTCTTCAGGCTGCACCCGTAGGCTTTTTTTCCGGCCTTGGTGAAATATTAGAGGATGAACTCTCACATGAAATGAGTTATTCACGCACGAAGGCGGCACTGTAAGTCGTCAGGCCCAAAGGTGCTCCAATGTACCTAGTACTTCTCTTGGTATGACTAACAAGTTTCACTCAAGATCCTCAATTCTACGTGGCTTTGTCAGTCAAGTTGACAAGCTTGGGCTGTCAGCCCTGGATTTAATTCTTTCAACGCTGCGTGAGGGGATTCGCTGCCAGCGACTCAGAACTAAGTTCGATACCTGGCAATGGGCTGTGCTCGAGAGAAAGTTAAGAAAAAAGCGTTCATTTGACGACAGCGACCTCTGCTTCATCATTAAATCTCTCGATAATTCTGGTGGCTTTTTGTCATCTATGTGGTAGGGATATCCATTCCCTTTTTAAAGCCCTGTGTCTTTTTACCCTTTGATACTAACACCAGTGTACAGGCCACTCAATACTATAAAAACCCGCAGCACACATTACTGTCTCCTTGAAGTATTGTCATGCGCATTCAAACAGAATATTCGAGTCTGGAACCGGAATTACCGAACCCGTCAAAGCATTTACGAGCAACTTATGGAAATGAAGACAGGCTTGCTCTCAGTGGCTCAGATATCAAAGACACATGGTCTACTGAACCTTACCATTCAGGCAGTTGGTTTATTTCCATCGTGGTTCAGAGTCTCAAACAGAGGTTGATGTCTTCTCTGCTCCCCATTATCAAGAGTAGCTGTCCAGTGTTCGATATTGGCTTACCCCGCGATGGCACCCTTGCATTTCGAGACATGTCTATTGCGGGCTTTCTTGGGGACATGTGCCAGTCACTTCAAGACGCAAGTTCGCCGCTCGACAAGGAACATGAACAAGTTTCGACCCCAGTAACTCTTATTTCCGTCGAAGACAGCAAAGCCGTTTTCGAAACGCTACTATTTCTGAAATCAATGCCCACTCGGTATGTTGCAGAAAGCTTCACTGGATGGGCACTCGCTTCGAGGGGATGCAGAGAGCTAGACTGCGTGGACTGCGCGGTACTTGACGCCCTCTTGGGCCATGAGACGGTCATTGTCGCGCATTTTGATGAGAAGTCACTCTACGGTGGTTTAGATCACCTTGTTGGGCAATTGACCAAGAGAACGGCTGAGTGGCCAGAGCCCTTCAATTATAGTATCACGGGCGAAATAGGCTCACAAACTGTCACCATAACGAAAAAAGAGGAAGAATTGCGAGCAATGGCGCAACGCAGCTATGACTATGCAATGCGGTCTCTTCGGCGGCGGGTAGCACCGCTGAGAAATGACTACATGAAACAAATCCTAGGTCACAGACTCTATGGCGAGCTTGTTCTCCTAGGGGAGGAGGACCAGAATGAGACCCCAGAGTGTGACCAAGGTTTGACAGGCACCGATTCTGACTGTGACTCCGAGTCAACCAAGACGTGCGGCGATGTGGCTCAATCGCCAGCGTCGTCCCTCAAGAGACCTGCGCGGAGCTCTCCTGACCTTGGAGCCACGCCCAAAAGGCGAAGGATGGATTGAACCATGGAGGATATCTTATGTTTTCTCTGAACCAATAGCGCCAGCAAGCAAGACGATGCATTGCTATTTACGGGCTTGTGAGATTGAGGGATATTGGCAGAGTCATATAGCACGTGAATTTTGGAACTGTAGTATTTTGAGGTCAATGTACGCTTATGTTGTGATGGGTTATGCAGATTTGTAGCCTAGGTGCAGTCAAAAAGCTTAGCCCCTGCAAGTCGACGGTGACTCGAGTGCATCTCTCGACCTAGAAACAATAACCATTGACTAGTGACACAATGACGAATGACGCCCCAGACCGGAGCGCGTTTGGGCACAAAGAAACAAAGGTCGCATCCTAATCATGAAAGGCTGAACCGTTTCCACATCCGCACTGGTTCTGAGCACGCCATAGAGTTGAGAACGACAAATTGATACTGTATGATGCTGGTGAAAGGTTGAAAACAAAACATAGCGGGTGGCTTTTGCGCGCCTAAACTTAACTTGGACTCGAAGGGCTTGAACTGGTCGACACGTGGAAATTGGGGGAAAGCGGCTCACCGGCCTGCAAGGGTACAGGGGTGCAAGACACGGATCGCACAGCAGCTTTTGAGCAATGTGGAGCCCAGGGGCTTTCTCTCTCTCTTTAGTGTGGGTCAAGACCGTCGAACCTAGCTCTAGAAACAAATCGAAGTTCCTATATACACGAGAACAGACACTCGATAGCAACAGGGAAAATTGAAAGTTGAAGCTGTAGCAAGCCCCTAATACATCTTGAGACCCTCGCAATAGTCGCTAGTAGGACAGGTTTTGACTAGCGACGGCAAAGAGAACCCATACGATAGATGGTGATGGAGAGTCTGTCTGCGAGACACAGGCAGGCCCGTTTCCCTTCAATCGTTTTCTGGGTGAGGTGGGGTTGCGCAGGGAAGGAAACCCTTGCATGCAAAACCGAGCTGGAACACCTTGCCAAGCTGGGTAGCGCATCAATGCGGAGCCAGCCGAGACAATGTACAACAATTGGTGGCAGGGGACCAAAGAAGAACTCGAGCTGAAAAGCAACAATTCACACCGTTGAGGCTCTCTGCATGCATTAATTCCATGCCGTGTTTTATATATGGCAATGATTTACACGCTCTAGAAATGTCAAGGCGATATTATTGGTGCTCTTGGTTGATGTCTCGTGGGAACGGGAGTAATGAGCGAGCCAGAGCCGACGACGATAACATCTCGGTTTCTGTCGAGCCGTTCCCCGCAAAATCAGGCGTTTCGATATTTTCAGATGGTTCCTGAGAGAATAAACGGCGGTTGTACGGATATCTTGTGGTGATTTGCTGGTTCCCGACAACCCCGGATCTTCAAGTGTCTTGGGTAAACGACGTTCACATATAATATTTTATTTTATCTTGATTTTCTGGGTGACTCTCCAATCTTGAAATGCACCAATATTCTACTGTTTTTGCATCATTTGCGAACTGGGAAGGGTCAAAATACGAAAGAGCGTCGGAGAAAAAAAAACCGGACCAGCGCTCAGACCTGCTTTCTTTTTTTTTTCTTCGGTCTTTCACTGCCACACCACACCGGAACAAGGAGGCCGACCAGGGTTTTCTTTTTTTTCTTCTTCTCTTCGGCGTCGAGATTCTCGCTTACCGGGTCCACGAACAGGCATGTGCAGCGTCACGTCACATCACAAAATAACGGGTTTGTTTTGTTTTATTGCTTTTGCGAAAAGAATGCCTGCCCTCCACAGATCGCTCAAGCCACCAAAATCTTTATTTTCTTCTCCCGTCGCCCTTCTTTTGATCCACCCCTCAACTCACCTTTTTTTTATCGTGCTGTTTGTTCGTCAGCAACGGGAAAATGTCCCAATAATGTCTCAAGCGCCTCCGTGATCGAAAGCGACTTTGAGGTGGTCAAGGGCGCTGGACGCTGGGCAGAGTGTCGATCGCTCTTGCTACTATTCTATTCTTGTGCCTAATCTATTTTTTGACTTGGATTCTATTTGATGATAATAATATTGTCTACTATATTGTTGTGGCTATTTTTATTTTTAACTTTTGACCTTTTTCCCCTGCGTGGCCAACTGGCTACCACATCCCGACAATGTCGTTCCGCAACATGCCCGACGACAGCGACCCGCTAGTGGTGGCAAACTTCTTCTTCTTTGGGTCCATATTTCCCGGCGCAAACCGACGAAACCCGGAATCGTCACCACCGTCTGAGAACGCCGGCGGCCGACGACCTCCGCCGCCGGGAGAATGGAAGGGGTGGCCGTGGGATTTTAGCTCGTTCCCCCACGAAGACTTTGGTCCCCAGGTCAACTATGCCATCTGGATGTTGACCGCCCTGTCCGCGTTGTTCCTGGCGCTGAGGGTGTACTGCAAGTTCCTCAGGCACAAGGGCTTGTGGTGGGACGATCACGTTCTTATCATCAGCTGGGTTAGTTTGTTTGGTGACTGGCGCGGGTTGACCTCTTTGATGAATGTGAAGCTGACCAAAAGCGACTTTGCTCCCTTGCACAACAGATATCCCTCGTCGCGCAAACCGCGCTCATCTCGTTCAACGTCAGCATCGGATACGGGCAGCACATCTGGGACTTCAACCCCAAAGATCTGCAAACCTTTTTGCTCATGTCCAACTCGAGCGGCTTCTTCTCCATCCTGGCCGCCATGCTCAGCAAGACGTCGTTTGCAATCACGGTCCTGCGCATCTCGGAGGGCTGGACGCGTCGCTTTGTCTGGTTCATCATCATCACCATCAACGCCACCCTCGGCTTCGCCGCCCTCGCCACCTACGTCCAGTGCACCCCGACCGAGAAGCTGTGGAGGCCCATGCTTCAGGGGACCTGCTGGCCCAAGGATTTCATCATCGACTACAACATCTTCACGGCTGCCTACTCGGGGGCCATGGATATCATCCTGGCCCTGCTGCCGTGGCGCATCATTTGGAAGTTGACCATCAACAAGAGGGAGAAGCTGGGTGTGATGGTTGCCATGAGCATGGGAATATTGTACGTGTTTCTTTTTTGTCTCGCATCTAACATCACAGCTTTTCAACACATGCTAACAACTCACACACTGGAACAGCGCCGGTGCAATCTCCTTCGCCAAGATAGAACAACTCCCCGCCATCAACAAGTCCGACCTCATTCACGGGCTCTGGCTCTCGATCCTCGGCACCGCCGAGGCCGCAATGACCATCATCGCCGCCTCCATCCCGGTGCTGCGCGCCCTGGTCCACCACAACAGCCCGCAGCGCCACCCGGCCCCTGCGCGCTTCGTCAACAACACCGACATGCTGTACGCCGGCGGGACGAACCTCGGCCGCAACAGCACGACCATCACGTCTCGGTCCGGCAGCGTGCCGCCGGCGTCGCGCGGCCGGTTCAACAACCCCCAGATGCAACACCAGCAGCATCATCATCATCATCATCATCATCATCATCAACAGCAGTACCAGCCGCATCAGGACAGTTACCACCAGGGTCGCTTCCAGCATTTTAGGCGGGATAGCTCATCGAGCACGAGGAGCTGGGCGCAGCGGCTGCACGTCTCGAGAAGGAGGGAGAGTCCGGACGAGGAGTGGTTCTACAGGCTCGAGGCCGGGAGGGCCCCGCCGATGGGAAAGATTGAAGTGGCCGAGGAGGTCAGTGTTGAGTTTGAGGACTCGGGCATCAGGCCAGTGGCGAGGGTGGATAGGAAAAGGAAAACGGGGAGCAGAGGAGGTAGCTATGATGCCAGGGGTCAGCAGCCTGACCTGGAGCGTCAGGCGACGCAGTATTGGGGGCCGTTGAAGCAGCAGGATTTAGACGTTAGGAGGGGTGTATGATGACTTATGTCCTTTGATATTGGGAGCTTTCCAGCGTCTTTCAATAAACTGGGTAACCCACCGACAAGGAGATCCGCCCCTTCCGGTTGTTCCTCCACCTCATCCACGTTGGCAGCAACTCTGTTAGCCACTTCCAGCAGACTCCCGCCTGCTGGAACGCAACTCAAGTGCTTTGCCGCAGTACCTGGATTACATGGTAACCTATCTATATAGCTAGGAAGGAGACTGGTCGCAGGTAGACTTGCCAACAGTCTAGTATTGGTATGCGATGAAACATGATCATGGGCGACCTTATCGACGCGGGGTGAGTATTGTAAACGATTTTATAATCTGGGGACGACAAACTTATTGAGTGGCCATGCTTTGCTGAACGGGTCATCGCCACAGCACCCTGCTTGTCCGGAATTCTTCAAGGCTGCGGCTTTTCAAGTATCTTTCAGGAATTAGAAGGGAAATTCCATGAATGAAAGTCCCAATTCTACTGGCGGCATATGCTACCTGCTAGTCCAGAGCAGTTGCAGTCAACCTAATAAATACGCAACAAATTTCTTGCCGGCGTGCTCCTCTTTGAAGCTCTCGACGGCCTTCCCGAGACCATCTTCCGTAGGCTAGATCAGCAGAGCCAGGGCGGGGCACAGTCATCTGCACCCTTGCCTTTATGGTTTGATTTGTTCGCTCTACCCAGTCTGGGCCCAAGGTGTTGATAACTTTGCCGGTTGGACCTAGAGAGGAAGTGTGACAAGACTGTGCTAGATGGCAGACTTGTCATTAAGCCCTCCTGGTGTGGCCGGCGGGCGTTACTTGAGTTAAGAGGTTCAACCTACCTTGCTGTAATCCAACAAGTACCTCTATCCAGTTCTAACAGGTGCCCTTTCTCTTTGGAAAGACTAATCATTGTCTATAAGCATCTCTTGGTCATTCTGCTGTGGCCAAGACGATGTCATAGCCTGAAAATAGTTACCTACACAAAGGCACATCCCTCTCCAGCAAAGACCAAAGCAAAATAGGCTGTATACTTTACCGTGAATCTTGCACAGCTGCCACATCAGCTCAATCTCAACAGCTCAAAGAAGAGGCTCTAACGACACCCAGTGAGAACTATGCTTGACAATAGCCATATTTTTAACTCCCACCGTCTGCTGGGCCTTGTTGAGTGCGCTGGCTCTCCCTGAACTTTGAGTCTCGCAAGCGCCAGAATGTGACGAGAACCTGTGTGTGCGCGTGCGAAAGGCAGGGATCCCAAGAACTGGAAACGTATGAGGACCATAGAGGGAGTGGATTTAATAAACCCTCAAGTCGAGCTCTTTGTGCTGGAAATGCCTCGCACGTCTCATATTGCCATTCTCAGCTACTCCGCAGCTGTTTTCAAGGCAACAGGTTCATTGACAGACTTGAACAAGGATTGATTTCATTGAAGAGTGCACTATAGCGATCGGACGCGAGATATTCCAAGGAGCTCCCGCTGAGGATACAAAGAAAACAAACAAAAGACGCCTCAATACCTGCAGCCTTGAGGGTCAATGCCCATCGATCTAAGGGTGCCGCTTTTCATAACCTCCGTCGGCTCCCCCGGCTCATAACCTGGTGCTAGAAAGGAGCATTTCATAAAGGTGCAGGCGTGTACTGAGAAGTTGTGGCACTTAGCCACCACTTTCTCGTTACGCCTAAATGTTACGATTCGACCCGCTTTCGCCTGTATGTTATCCCGATAGCCGTCCTTGCCGAAGATCGGATGGTTGCATTTTATTTCGTCCAGGGCGAAGGCGAACCCAGACAAGAGGCACACGGCGGCGAAGGTTGAAAAGTGCATTGTGACAGACTTGAAATTGATGCCAGCAATGAACTGTCTTCTTTGTTACCTGGGATCTTTGTTGGTTGTCCACCCGATATGGCGATTGCTGATTCTGAGACTGAGGAAACAGAGGGGAGTGTTTTAATTGTGCAAAATTCTATGTGACCTTCCGACTTTGAAATAAAACCAAGTGGCGACGCAACAAATGGCAACGCTAAAGTAGGTGTGGAATAAAGTATTAAAGCAAGAGAGAAATGCTGAATGAATGACTGAGTGAATGGAAGAAGGAAAGAAGGAAAATCACAGACCAAAAGCGAATGGCAGGATGGTGGAGAAAGAGAGTAAGTAATCAACATTGGTGGGAGGCGGCAATTACTTTTATAGCCGATAATATGAGGTGGAAAGTTGATATTTGCTGCAAAAATGTGAAATAACTGATGTTACTTGAAAATAGAACAGTTTCGGCTGTAGTTAAGAATAGAAATGATCTAAAGAACAACGCATAACGCGGAGTTAGATAAGCGTGTTTCAGTGATGCCCTGGATACGTTGCAAACTAAATAATCTTTCATTTCGGGCTCAGGTTCGTCCCTTTCTTTTCCCTTTTGCAGTTAAGGTATTTTAACACCTCTTCTGATGGAGCTTGCAAGCTAAATAAGCAAGCGGATATCTCTTTAACGTGGCGATACTTTGTACGGCTTACATGGATAGAAATGTGATGATAACATCGCAATCGGTACCTACATTACTCGGATACGCTTATCCCAGTCACCAGTGCATCAAAGACAGTCGGTTTACCCGTATAAACCTGTCTCGTTAAGTCGGCATTCGAGGTACTCCATGGCACTGCAACCTTGGGGTCACAGGGAGCACCTGGATGTTTTCGTGAGGATCGATGGTGGTCCAGACTTGTGCCAGGTTTGACTCGTCCTAGGGTTCTTTTACGTCTTTCAGGATACCCTTCCTTGGTAGTCTGGTTATCCCGGACCTTTCAACAGAACAGCGGGCCACTGCAGCCGACAAAATGGGACGATTTTACAGTTCTACAGGGGTTAATAAAATGACCCGTCGGTATGTTCCATGACTGTTTCCCTATATTAACATCAATTTTTGCGAATAGCCGATGCTACATCGGATTATTCACCCTCACAACCCAGGGGTTGCTGCTGCGGTTGTAAAAATGCAGTCCCGCGGGACTTGGTCTTCATTCTACTGCTCAGCCACGTCTCGCGCTGGCATGCTGTCGATCTGGTTCTGGAAGCGTCATGTTTCAGCCACTCGTACACATGAAAGCAGGATTCCAAGTGTCTTGGCCTTTAGGTCACGTTCCCTTGTTTGTCGTGGTGTCATCAATAATTTTAAATTGCATCGCCACCTCCTGCCAAGTTAAGGAGCGCACACTTTATCTCTATGTTCAATATCATCCAAACCCAATTTCGGGTGCTTTAACCCGTCGCCAAAGGCAGCACTAACCGACCCTTTGCGTCTTGATGCACATAGATCCCGTTTCTCTTGCCCTCACCCTTGAATCCCTGCGTGCATTAGCTGCGATTGATAGTTTCCGGAACGAGAGTTGAAATTGTTAGCGAAGCTTTGCGACACTGGGCGAACACCGCGCAAACCCATCAACTCTAATTCAATGACCTAGACCTCATGTTGCTGTCGCCTCCAACGTCGACCCATCATGTAGCATGTAGCAAACTTAGCAAGATGGTGGAAGTGAGACAAAGTCTCGGTAGTTACTCAGCTCTCCATTGTTGATGATGGCGCCGAAGCTATGTGATATTGCCCTCGCATTCCAGTCGGTAACCCACATTCCGTGTCTAGTTTTCAGACAGCTAAAGAAAAGAAAAGAAAAGAGAGCAGTGGTTGTAACCAACTCCTTGATCATCACCAAAATCCAGGTCTGCCACTGACCCGATCAAGATGATTCAATTTAGCGGCCCCCAGAGTAGCTCACAACCGCCATGAAACCATCATGCCTCCTGTTCTGCGCTTCCGCGGGGCTTGTGATGGCAGCAAGGTCAACCGACGACAGCGGACAACACCAAACCTACGCATATGTGCCCTCACCACATCCCGCCGCACTCGAGCCCACACTGACCCCTACGACAACTACTCATTCCCGCTCAACCACACAACCCGGGCCCATCGAAGGTATCCGCCCCGATAGGCAGGGCGCGCATTGGCTGGATGAAAAGGTGACTATTAATTTTCTATCATTTGTTTCCCGGAGACCCCTGCTCAAACTAGTTGCATGACAATGTTTTCCTGCAACCGCTAAAAAACAACAAATATAAAAACTTACTATTGCCGGGGCAGTGTAATGGACCTGACACTCGCGGTCGGCAATGCGGCTACCTGCCAGCGGAAAATCAGACTCTGATATGCGGATGCGCGTATGCACCGATCTACCTGACAACCTACATGTGGCAATGTCAATGTCCGCCGTTTGGGGGTTCGACGTATGAAAATGAGCATGGAATGACGTTGTTTCGAGGCACATTCAAGATCGGGGTTTCATCATCCCTCTGTTGGAAAATCCGAATGACGAAAGAATCGATCCTACCCCTGAGTTTCAGAATCTCGGGCCTCCGAAAAGATATATCGATATACTGTATCTCTTGGATAACGCAGACGCACAGGTAACAACAATAATCTACCCAGACATCGAACCACCTCTTCCACCCCGCCCCTGTCCAGCAGATTTTGCAGGATGGACTTTGTTCAGCCCCGGCGCTGCGGCTCGACGGGAGCCGTGCGTTGATGCTCCGCGGAGATCGTCGCTGATCCTCGGCACCAAGGCGTTGCCACCGCTCAGCAGGGTGAGAATTCCACAGCAAGGGCCTACATGTTGTCGTCAGATCCCTCCTATCCCAGGGCCACGCCAACAATACCTCAAACGGCGAGCGTCGGCGAGGGTGAATAGACCAGGGAAGTGCAACGACTCAAACCACAGGCCGCTTGGGCCGGGGGAAACGGGCCGCGATGTCTGCGCCGTTTGGAGTCGTGATCCGCCGCGATCAAGGCGGAGATGACAGCCCGTTGGCACTCCAAACAGAACAAAAATCGAAATGGCGGCGAATCATTCATGTAGAGCTTGGGTTTTGAGAATACCAGGGCCGATGAAACTTTACCGACTCGATGACCGAGGTGCACGATTCGGTCGAGCAGTTGTATCTTTACTTGGGAGCTCATTCGGGGAAGCGGGAGCTAGACTCTTGCGTCTCGCTCAGACTCGTGAGGCATATTCAGAAGTCCGATGAGGAAATTGGTACCCGGATTTCAAAGTAGACCACTCTACCCACCTCCCAAGATACCTCCCAATTAATAAGCACGGCTAGAACTTGAACCAGTCTAGAGCTTTGTGCGATAAGCTTCTTGAGTTCCACGACCAGCCGACACATTGAGGCAAAGAGGAGCGCAAAATATAAAAGTTGAAATGGACAAACGTTTATAATGCTATCAATCTATTTAATAAGCCAATAATTGCTCCAAAAGTAGCTTAAAAGCAAACGCATGTGTTATCAATCTGTGTGATATATGATTCTTTTGCCAATCTTGTCAGCGGGTGATTTTTGAAATCCCGCGATGCAATATAGCAGCCAGTGAAAATCAGCAGGCTGCATGTAAAATATCAGTGAACGCACCCAAAACATGCTAATCGCTGTGATGAAGCCTCAGTCCCTCCGACTCCGATTACGAAAACTCCAGATGCTATTTTCCTCTTGTTTTGCTTTTTCTTTTCGTTCAAGCCTCGATCAAACGCTCCTGCTTCTCACCTTTGTTCTTGACGCCTGACTTGGAAACAACAGGAGCTCCAGGTCCGGCGCGAGGGCGAAGCACGACGCGCCAGTTGCCGGTGTGGAACTGCATGGTGATGTACTGACGGAAGTCGATGACCTGGCCGGGGACCTCCTCGACGTCGAATCGCGAGAACACGTTGGCAGCGACCATGCGCATCTCGGCCCATGCGAAACTGTTCGAGTCGCAGTATTATGTCAGTTCGATCAAAACACTGAAACGATTTCGTCTCCATCGTCTCGACCTCATGGTTGTATTTTCATTGATATTGAAACAAAAGGGGCAAAATACTTACTTGATGCCAATGCACGAGTGTTTGCCGGCAGAAAATGGATAGTAGGCATTCATGCTGTAGGAGAAAATTAAAGACCCGTGTTAGCCTTTGTTGACAGGCATAGCCGATAGAGGGAAAGAAAAACAGAAGAAGAAAAAACTTACTCTGCAGCCGGGGCACCCTCCCTCTGCCCCTCGGGAAGCCACCTCTCGGGCCAGAAGCGCATGGGCTCGGGCCAGTACTTTTCGTTCCTGTGCAGGTCCCTGTAGCTGGCCGAGACGACAGTGTGCGGGGGCAGCTCGTATCCCATGATGGTGACCCACTCCTTTCCGGTGCGGCGGCCCATCTCGGAGGCGATGGGGTGCAGGCGCAGGTTCTCCTTGATGCAGGCCTCGAGGTACCAGTACTGGTCGGCGTCGTTGCGGATGGCCTTGCTGGCCACGACCTCGTCGTCGTTGCTGCGGGCGGGGAGCGAGGCCAGGAGCTTGGCGCGGACGTCGGGGTTGCGCGCCAGCTCGAGGAAGAGGCACGCAATAGTGCCCGACGTGGTTTCGGAGCCCGCGAGCAGGATCTCGGCCATCTGGTCGACGATGTCGCGCGTGTTCATGGCCGTGCCGCTGTCGGGCTTCTTGCCCTCCTCGATCAGGTGCTGGAGCAGGTCGCGGCGGCTGGGCTCCTTGTCGGCGCTGGGTTCGTCGCGGTACGCCTCCTCGGTGGCCTTCTCGCCGGCCGTGAGGGTGTTGGTGCGACGGCGCTGGACGACCGCGTCGATGGCCGTGATCATCTCGGCGGGCCAGTCAAAGTTGATGTCGAGCCCAAACATGCGCAGGAACTTTTTGATGTAGACCATCTGGTAACGCTTAGACAGGCCGTCGAAGATGGAGCGCGGGATGGATTTCCACACTTTTTCGTCGACGCCCTCCTCGACAACAGAGGTTTGGGGGTTGGTCTGACCGAAACCTTTGCCGAAGGAACATTCTCCCATGCTTGAGTCGAAAATGTTAGCCGTTATTCCCTGCAAAAGAATCTCCTTGATTGGCCAGCATGTCAAAAGAAAAATGTTTAGACTTACATGTCCAATGCTACGTTGTGAAGATCATCCATCAGATCAACCTCAATGCCGTTGTAGCTGACAGCATTAGGATCGGCGCTAACCTGAGACTCATACTTGTTGAGCAGCTCACGCATCGTCTTTTGGAAATACTTTTCGAGGTTGTCAATGTATGCCACGGTAAAGGCGGGCGACAGGAATCTCTTGAGACGCTTGTGAGGCTCATAACGACTATGACCAAGGAAACAGAATATCTGTTAGCAACGGCTTTTGATGAACTCGAGAAAAATGAACCTCAACTTACATCTCTCCAAAAAGACCAGGGCTGTGCTTATCCCTCGAAATCTCAGAATACATTGCCACTTTGGGCAAGTCAACCTTTACCAGAATCTCCTTGAGCGCATCCTTGTCGGCAACCCACACCTGCCGGGGCCCGAGACGGACGATGGGGCCATACTTCTTGTGGCTCCTCTCTACGAGCTTCCAAATCTCGCCGGTGCTGAAGCCCCAGCGAAGGTGCATGGTCGTCAAGGGAGCGTACCATGGGCCAGGAATGCGACTGAGCGGAGAACGGTAGGCTTTGAAGATGCTGCGCGTCTGGAGGACGATGACCGTGATGATCATCGCCGCCACGCCGAGGAGGACTGACATAACCGCCATGGTGATGTTTGGTCAGGTGGAGTTGTCCTGATGAAAGGTGCTAGCGCTGCAGGTGGGTAAAGATGTGAAGAAGAGTCTAGATTGTGCAAAGGATGCTGAGGACAAAGGTAGTGGTGGAGAAGAGGATTGTTTACAAGTCTAAATAGAGGTTATAGTAGCTCTGATATATCGATGCCGAGAAGAAAATTTACGGGAACCAAGCGAGAAAGGGACGTGTTTATATCATCGATAAGATGTAGAGCAGCTCTCCTACAGGCTCCAGAACCATGGTCCCCCAGTTTTGTCCCTTCCCTTTGTTCCTTATCAGATTACCTTCTAATTTTATGCGGAAGTGTTAGATTCGCGAGACTGACACAAGCCGAGGCTGTGAGATAAGTAATAAGTCAAAATAACGTATCGGACTAGGATAAAATAACGCCTCTTGTGCCGCAGGTAGCCTCGCTCATGTCCGGCCAGTGGTATTGAGATGGGCAATTTCCCTGCCGATCTAGGTAGAGTATCGTGTCGAGTCTTTCAGACCCAGGGACCGGGCGATTTTGATGGCCAATCAGAGCTAAGCTATAAAGTGATTATTACCTACTAGGTAGTGTATCTGGGATTAGCTCGTGTCATTTGGTTAAGAAAGAATATTGATTGTTCCCGTTATAAACTTTTCCAAGCTATCAGGGTCACCCAAGATGTCAGTTACAGTGGATGTCAGTCTAGATCCCAGGGCCAAGGCTCATATTGGTACCAGTACAAGCAGAGGAGATCAAGGGCATATCAGCGACTAATGTATTCTGTGTTCTAAACATAATTGTTTAAAGAATGATACATTTATTAAAGGGCATTCGAATCAATTCAGTCAGTCAGTCTCGTCTGAGTCCTGACAGATGTCTTCCCTAGTCATTATAATTGGTAACCAACGGTTCGTGGTCATCATGCCAACTCACAATAGCTGACTAACGCCCTTCTAAGTTCTGCAACACCGATCCTCCTGGATCACCGGTCTCTCAAATTATACCACACTGACAGGGAACTAGCAGCTGCTATAGTGC
This sequence comes from Pyricularia sp. CBS 133598, assembly GCA_004337975.1. Taxonomy (NCBI): domain Eukaryota; kingdom Fungi; phylum Ascomycota; class Sordariomycetes; order Magnaporthales; family Pyriculariaceae; genus Pyricularia; species Pyricularia sp. CBS 133598. The sequence continues at coordinate 343,025 of RRCJ01000013.1, forward strand.
AAATTATAATAAATGACTACTGGTGTTTATTTTTCTTTCTTTTTTGGGACATCTTACACAGCATGTCGTTGGACGGGAAATTATGGAGGCCTTAACCGCCACAAAAATGCCGCAAAGCTTAACAATGTAAGTGGAAAGTTCGGGACAAACTTTTCAGCTCCCAATCCACGATACCCACAAGGAGAAAAAGTTTTCTCATAAAGCTATTGAAATATGAAAAATCTAAACGTTTTCCATACTCCATAATCCGCTTGAGATGTTACCATATATCATCAAGGGACTACGGTGCAGAATTGTCTGATTGTCTGAGGGTGAAACGTGTGAGAGTAAAGGTGAAGATCATGGCACTATGGTATTAAGCGCTCTAGTCAGTAATTTCACCGGCGCATTTGACTGACTATCATGGATGGCGAACCCATGCATCCTTTTTTGTTTTCTGAGTAGTGTGTCTAACATGCTGTTGCAAAACGTCTGAGGTATTACGTTATTATTTCTAAATTGGGCGGGATTAGTCTATCATTCTGCTAGGGGGCTTATTTTGAAGGAGGAATGTCAAAGTAGAATTGGCAAATTGGGATATATCTTGTCCACACCGCACGCCGGCAAATCCTCACTTGTTACCATGGGCATACAAAATTGAAAGCAACATTTCATTCCTAATCTACAATGTCTAAACTACGAGAGCTTATCGACTTTGTTCGCGAGAACTCGCCTTTCTATTCTGAGCAGTGGCGCGACGTCGTCCTGCCGCAAGATGCGGACGATGAAGAGCTTCTCAGGGCCTTGCCTCTTACCGACCACAAAGCTTACTGGGAGGCGAACACCTGCCTGGGCAGTCGTGTGCTGACAGCACCCCAGGGCGACGGCATTATCTTCAAGACTGGAGGTAAGAACATACAGCCAGTCTGCTCAACCCCAAACTGCCGTAAAAAAAAGTGACTGACTTGAGTCTTTCCAACAAAAACCCCAGGCACCACCGGCAATCCAAAAGTCACCTTCTATGCACATCAAGAGCTGGACGCCCTTGGCCACATGCTGGCCACCTGTCTGGCCAGATGCGGCGTGGGTTACGGCGACAAGGTCGCGAATCTATTCTACGCCGGCGACATGTACGGCAGCTTCCTCCTGCACATTTACTCTGTGCACTTTCTACCAAGTGGTGCCATCCAGGTACCCATCGCCGGCCATGTCGGTATCCCGACCATGGTGGAGCACATCGTCGGGCTGCAGACGACCGTTGTGCTCGGCACCGTGACTACGATGTGCAAGATAGCCGACTACCTCTTGGAGACTGACGCCTCGGGGAGCCCGGTGCGCAAAGAGGCCGCCGAGGTCGCTGCCAAGCACGTCAGGCTGCTTCTGTTCTCGGGGGAGGCCCTCTACCCAGATCAGATCGGCGTCCTGGCCGCAGCCTTCCCTGTCGCCAGGATCCGGTCCGTCGTCTACGGGTCCATGGACTCGGGGATTACCGGGCTGGCACCGCCGCAACTGCCGGACACGCCGCCTGCAGAGCCCACAGAGGTCTCGGATGCTGGAGGCGAAGGGAAGAAAGTACCCCTCATACTCCAGGACCGCACAGATCATCGGGTGCATCAGGTCAACAGCGAGTGGGGGGTAATCATACAAATCATCACCAACGACGGGCGCGTCACCACGACGCCTGGTGAGGAGGGCAGCATCGTAGTGACCAACATGGGCCGACGGCTTATGCCGGCGGTCAAGTACCCGTCGGGCGACCGCGGGACCTGGGTCGACCATGCCCAGGGCCTCTTCCGGGTGCTGGGGCGAGATCGGACGGCAGTCCGAATCGGGCCCGTGTCGCTCGACTTTGTGCACCTCAGAGATCTGGTCGCGGCGATCATGGGACCCCAAAGGCCCGTGGCCGCGCTGCAGCTCAGAGTCGGCCGGTGCGACGCCAAAGACCAGCTGACGGTGCTCGTGGCGTACCGACCCAGCAGCGGAGAGGAGGAGACGGATCTAAAGCGGAGCATATGTGAGGCGCTGGACGAGGCCAGACCCATGTTCAAGGGCCACGTCAACGCTGGACTAATTTGCCCCCTCGAGGTGGAATTTGTCGATAGCAGTGAGGTGGTCATGACGGGGAGCTCAGGGAAGGTTGTCGACGTAATAGATGTGCGGACCACGAACTGAAGAACGTATCAGATTCGTAAGTAGCTTAAAAACTTGATCTCCTACGGGTACCAATAGCATTGCGCAACTCTATAAGGGTGTGATCTTCTCGTCGTTTGACAACGATTTCTTTTCTTGTTGAACTGGCCCAAATAAGCACACTAACCCCGAATCACGCGAAAAAATGGACCTTACCAAGGCCGCTGAGTTGACGCAGATATCCGTTCCCGAATCCCGTCCGCAACCGTTGCATAGCGCGTAAGAACGTTGAAAAACACGCATGTTTTTATTTTTGATTGCCACAAGAAAAAAAAAAGAAAAAAACTCAAATTAAATTACGTTGAAATATGGTGATTTGGAAATGAGCAACCGTTTGCTATTTCACAGTGGCATGAAGCCCAACGCGTAAATTAAATATGCAGGGTAGTCTTTTCTTTTTTTTTTTTCTTTCGTCGGCCTTTGCAAAATCTGGGAAAAAGGCTGTTTTAAATACCTAGCAAAACCCTTGTAAAAGAAAGGCTATCTCCACCAAAGGCTGCCACACCTCCGCTGCGGAGAAAGTAGCACCTAATTGGGAATCCGAAAGCTTATTAACCCAAAAGATCAGCCCCTTAGTAGCTTAATCTTCTGGGGTACCAATGGCATTGTATAACTGCCTAAACACACACTCCCCAGAGCGCTTTTGGGTACGAGGAAAACTCGGGAATAAAGTACCACAATGAGATGACAACTAGTCATCAGTTCCTGACATGCTAATGTTTTGACTGGGCTCTTGTTCGGCAATACTAACCATAGGTTCCTTACCCAAGTCAAGCTGTCGACTCAATAAATGAACTAAGAATGCGCATGTATCCAAAGATACAACTTGCAACGCTAAAACGAACAGGTAACACCTCTACTCACGACCAGGGAATATGCTGGATAGTTTACAAATGTATTCCCGATTGGTTGACGACGAATAATGAGGAGAACGAGTCGTGTCAATTTTCATGGAACATCGTTCCACTGACCACCTGTCAGGATCGGATGCGCTGGTGACGATTTTGATTCCTTGCTACCTTATTTGGTACCCGACTGCCAGCTTCCCGCACTCTGCATTTGCAGGCGTTCACATCCAAAGCACAAAATGGACCCGTCGGATGATAATCATGCCCTACACCCTGAAGTTCGCTACCTAATGCGAACTCCTTGGTGCGCCCAACACCTTACGTCGGCCGCAGATGACAAAACCGCCGACGAGTCGACAACGTCACTCGTCGTCCATGTCCACCCCAACAGAACCGTGCTGCCCACCCAGGAGAACCAATTCGTCGGCGGCACGCTCAACGGCCCCGCGACCATCGCGGCGTGGGTCAACGTCTATCCGCGGCCGTCCCGACATCTCGGCTTTCGCATCCGTCAGTTCATCTCGTTGATAGCGCTGAGGGACGGCGTGATTGGGTTCCCTGGTGCGCTGCACGGCGGCGCCGCGGCGCTCCTCGTCGACGAGGTCACGGGCATGCACATCGCCTCGCAGCGGGACCCCGAGGAGCCCGTAAATAAGGGCTTCCTGACCGCCTATCTCAAAACGGAGTACCTGAAGCTCGTCCCGGTGCCGGGGACGGTGCTGATCAGATCCGTGATTGAGCGTGTGGATGGGAGGAAACATTGGGTCAGGGCTACAATTGAGGATGGAAGCGGTGAGGTGTTGGTCAAGGGTGAGGTTTTGTATATAGCTCGCAAAGAGAAAGCGAAACTGTAGATTGTGGAGTCACAAGACACTTGTGAACCTTGACCATAGGATCCCCTACATTATTCATTGACAAAAAAGAAAGAAATACAAAAAAAGAAAAAAAAAAATAACGTGGATGTACAGTACCCCGGACAGGACAGTACCCCGGACACTTTTCCAACGTGGACGATCCTTCAATTGCAATGGCGTGTTTTTCCCACATCAACAATGGAATCGTCGAATCGCGAAACGCAAATCATTCTTGCGCTAAATAAGCTCCGATCGAATAAAAAACTGAGCGTTAGAAAAGCTGCAACCATTTTCAATATGCCGAAATCGACATTATACGACAGAATAAATGGCGCGACTTTTTTATCTAACCGTCGGCCCAATATATAAAAGTTAACGGAAAACGAAAAGAAGGTAATTGTCCAATATATATTGGACCTGGATTCCCGAGGGTTTCCGCCCCAGATCGCTAATATTGCTGCTATGGCCGACAATATCCTCGCCGCGCGGGACGCGCGACTGGTCGGAATTTGCTGGGCAAATCGCTTCGTCCAGCGACGTACAAAGCTAAAAACGCGTTTTTCTCGCGCCTACGATTTTCAAAAAGCTTTATGCGAAAACTTTAACGCGTTAAACGCGTAATTTCGTTTGGTGGCCAATATAAAGGCCAAATACGGTATTTAAAACTGCGACATTTATAATTTCGACGAAACCGGTTTTATAATGGGTCAAATTTGCGGCCATATAGTTGTAACCGGGTCCGAAAAACGCGGAAAAAGCAAAAAAATACAGCCTGGTAATCGAAAATGGGCGATTGCAATCTGCTGCATCAGTGGCGACGGCTATAATATACCCCCATTTTTTATCGTTAAAGGCGTTCACCATTTCGCGAATTGGTATATAAAAAGCGATTTCCCCGCATTTTAGCGTATAAAACCTACCCCCAACGGATGGATAAATAACGAAACAGGCCTGGATTGGGTTTAGCATTTCGAAAAATATACAAAATTGCGGATAAAAGGCGTATATCGGATATTAATATTCGACGGGCACGGCAATTACCAATCCCCTAAATTTAAAAACTATTGTAAAAATTACAAAATTATTCCAATTTGCTTACCTGCTTATTTATTTCACCTAACCCAACCATTTGACGTCGGAATATTTAATGTCCTAAAACGGGCGTACGGTTAAGAAATTAATACATTTATCCGGGCCCATATTAATAATATTAGCAAAATCGAGTTTTTTTTGGCGTTTACAACCGCGTATAAAAATTTAATAATAAAAAATAATATGGCTGGGGGTTTTAAAGGAGCTGGAATTATCCCTTATTGTCCGGAATCTGTTATTTCCAAACTGGATGTGAAATTACGTACGCTTTTACCCAAAAAGCCTGCTTTTCCTACCATTAAATCCTGGATTTTACAAACGCCATATAACCCAACAAAAGCTGTTTTTCAATTAACGTTTGTAAAAATTCGAATTAACCGTCATCAAAACAGTTTTCCGACTCCGATTTTCGAAACTGTAAAACAATTAGCGAAAGGTGTGGAAAGGTTAACGTACCAAAACACCTTTATTTTTGCAAAAAACCGCAGTCTTCGGAAAACCAACGAAACGCTTAACAAACGACGAAGGGCCAAAAAAACACGAATCCGTATAAAAGGGTCAGTGAACGTTCAAAAAATCCGAATTTTGATGGCGCAAAAAAATGCGAATGGGCCTATATACGAAAAAGAAGGCGAAAATAAGGAGGGATATAATGCGCAAACAACGACTAAACGGCGATGTGGAAACTGTGGTAAACCCGGACATAATGCACAAACATGTCAGGAAGATGAAGAAATGTCTGCTGTATATAGTTCCGATTGCATTGTAGTTAATTAAGCAACGCTGGCGTTGTAATTGAAATTGGGAATAAGACCGACCGGAAAAGTGTCCGGGGTACTGTCCTGTCCGGGGTACTGTACATCCACGTTAAGCTTTCCTAGTGTTTCTAGAACAAACCCACCTAATCACCGTCAAAAACACGCCACGACCCACCCCACCATTCCGTGTACAATCTAGCCTCCCGCTCGTTGGCGATCTTGTGCTCCTCCCGCCAAGCCAAATCGGCCAGGATCTCCTCGCTCCCCCCGGCCAATGACATTGAGCATGAGGTCGCGCTGGATCTGCTCTGCCACGGTCTTGCCGCGCTCCTAGGCCATGCCGCCGTGGACCTGCTACGACTCCCTGACGGCGCGCTCGACGACCAGCCCGCCCTGGATCTTGGCGAGCGTCACAAAGCTGGCCAGGCTACAGGACTGCCAGCTCCTGACCCTGACGGGGTGGGCAAGCTGCTCCAGCCAGGTCCAGTGGGCCTCGACCCTGCGGGCTAGCGGCGTCCCTGCACCTGCCGGGTTGCAGTCCACTGTTCAGGATGAAGCGCTCCTTGTTGCGGTTGCGCATGGATGATGGAGGAGTCGAGAGGGATGACGAGGAGTGTAAATCTCGCACCGGTTTGGCAGCCGCCTTCCTCCGTCCCGGGAAATGGTGTGGCCGGTGCTTCTATTTGATTTGTGCGCACAGCGGTCGTTGTGTGCGGGTCCAGGGCGTCCCCGTGATCCACTCCCTCAACCCGTTGACGACGTACTCTGGTCGGTCCGGGGTCAGCACCACCGAGGCGCTAATGGCGTTGTCGTCAGAGCAGGCGGGTGTCTACGTACTCACGCACGTGGTTTTGGGATATTTGGTGCGACACGTTGTAGTGTGGGCTTTCGAGGCCATGTAGCCATGCTGGCTTGGATCACCTGTATTTTTGTTATGTTAGATTTCAGATCCTCGAATGATGCTCTAACGACTTCTAACGGGCATCTTACAGCACGTTTTCTCCCATGCTTGATCGTATGTCCGTGGGTTGTTTGCCCACTTTCTTTTGCCCCTCAAAGACATTCTTGACCTTCTCAGTTTCCAACGTTAGCGACTCACCCGGTCTAGTCTCGGGTGCAAACTTGTTTGAAATCAACTTCCTTCCAACAACAGATAGATAAGTACTGATGGCTTTTGTTCATCGGGCTCACCGCCCGCTAATCTCATGTCCGAAACTTTCGGGTATAGAGAGTCATTTTCATGACCCAACTGACTTCGATCCGATCTGGCATGGAAACTCTGACCGCTATGGTACACTGTGATATATTAACTTTAAGACGTGATTTCTCACTGTCAGGTATTACTACTTGTTGCAATGTATAGATCTTGACGTCGTATGACAACAAGCACTGAGTCGGCGTTCAGAGCATGATACAATCTCTACCAGGATGTTTATCCTAGACAGCGTCACAGCGTTACCTACTCCAAGACATGGCTCTCCTACTCAATTGGCAGTAAGCCAATCTGCACGTGTACGTTGGTCTGCGTCAGTATTTAACCCCAAAGGAGCACAAAGAACAGCGGGCCAAAACTTGCAAAGGGTCCGTTTGCCAGGTTCCGTGGCTATGAGAAGATGTATTTTTTTCGAAGGACGGTTTGATGTCTGAAAAACGCCTCGTTTCCTTAGCAACTAAGCCTAAAAGGTCAACATAACAACGTGCAGCGAAAAGTAGTGTACGCTACCTCCCCCCCCCCCCCCCGGAAAGAATGTGCATGTGCATAGGTACTTCAACTTACCCTGGAAACATAGGCAAATCACCTAGTCCAGCAGTACTTCCCTCGCCACAAAGCCCCAATATTGTATTACCTTGGCATTCTGATTCATTCAAGGAGTATTGTATTTTCATACATAACGAAATAGGTAACAAAACTAGACCCCATTAGGGAGGGAACTAAATGCAAAGGGTTAGGGATGTCGACTATATTGACTTTTGTCAACCTTTGCAAAAGCCCTACAAACTAAGATAACAAAAGACCTTCGATCAAAGGCCCCTATATTTTAACAAGGATAAAGGACAGCCTAATTAGGAATAGTAATACCTATCAGCGAGAACCAGGGATATAACATTGTCCGCCTTTTGGCAAATAAATAACATTTGAAAGAAAGAAGAAGAAAAAAGAAAAAAAAAAAAAGAAAAAGAGATCATGTACAAGAATTTTTTAATAGCAATATCGTCTGCCCACATGTGCCTCCTGTCTCCTTCCCTTTCATACCGAGATCCATCTGGACCTTAGAAGCCCTGAAGACGAAGCAGGTTGCACTTGGTCAGGCTTATAGGATCGGCAGAATAGCAGGCCTTGACCCTGGCCGCACCGTTGAGAAGCTTGTTCTTGTTGGCGTTGAGCTGCTGCGCCGCACCGGAGTCTGCGCCGACAATCTCGACCAGGTTGGCAGTAAGAGCCTATTGTCGAAAGCAACGGGGTTAGTCAAAGGTCGTGTGTTATTCCTTCGAGTCGATAACCAGGAAAAGAACAAAAAGAAAAAAAAGAAACTAACAGTAATGACAGTGGAGATCCCGCCCATGGAGTTGATGAGCGACTTGCCCTGGTCGGTCCCATAGCCAACACCGGGCTGGGCGTTGGCGACTGTCTTGAGCAGGAGCAGGTGGCTCTTGGCGCAGTCGCCATAGGCGCCGGCGATGTCGTCACGCTGCTCGTCGGCATACTCCCCGTCGACAGCGGCTGTGCCGGTAATGCCGTTGACGAAGCCGCCGCCCATCTGCGCGGCCTGGGCGAAGCCGTCGGCACACTGCTGGAGGTTGGCCGTGTTGGCGTTGGTCAGGATGGAGAGCGGGTTCGGGCTGAGGGCGCTCGCGGCCGGCTGCAGCTGCTTGGCCATGTCGCGGAACATGTTGAGCCCGCCGACAATCTGTTCGATGGGCATGACGGCCTGGGCTCCGGAGGCGAGCACCAGGGCGGTGGTGAGGGATGCGAGGAAGGAGGTGTTGAACTGCATTTTGTTGAGAATGAGGTTGGTTTAGTTTGTTTGAAAGGTAGGAATTGAAGACTGGAAGAAAGGTGAATGAGAGGCTGGGTTAAGCTGTGGTTTGAGAAATGAAATTGTAAGGTAATGACTGTGGTTGGATGGTATGTGAGAAAGGTCAAGAAGAAGTAGAAGGCATTCTCGGCTTGGGTATTTATATTTTGTTTCATATAGTGTCAAGGCGATGACTACTGTAAGGATTTAGAGCATGTTTGCTTCCCCCCTGGTGCGAATAAGGGATGCAATCCTCCAACCGCAAAAGCCCAAACTCTTCAATGGCTGGTGCATTTACCTATCGGTCCGCCGTTGCATTTTCGCGCTACCGGTAAATTGCATTTCGACAAGCGTCCCAAGCCACGGGAGCATCGAGACCAACAGTCCCTAAGGACTATTTAGTTCTAGATTATAGGCCGGCTAGAGATTTTAGGTGACTAGCTGTCGCGTGGACGTGCGTCAACAGGACGTTGATGTCCGTTAGTCCAGGGACACTAGAGTCTAGCATGTGTGGCTTGGGTCGCAATCATCTCGGCCCTGCCTTAAAGGAAAGGGGTGCAAGGTACTATTTGTCAACGATTTTGTCGAACCAGATATACCGAAAGCGCTTAACTATTCGGCAGGCGAGAGCCGAAAGGGTCAAAAGGTGGCTTTTAACAGAGGAACCGGGCGAATGCTATTTGATTTTTTGCTACTAGTTTCCAATTAGCTCGTCGGCGGAGGTAAATCTCCCGGGCGAAAAGATTTGGTGGAGAAGATCGTGGGGTGATAGACAAAAACAAAAATAAAATCCTAGGGCCCTAGGATGTCTGACCGACCAGTGACGGGTATCATGGGCGCAGGCCCAAAAAGTATAAGCATCTCTCTGTCCGGGAATTGAACCCGGGTCTCAAGCGTGACAAGCTTGCATACTGACCACTATACTAACAAAGATTGGTGACAAGAGTGGGATTTGAACCCACGCCTCTTTCGAGACCAGAATACGCCGAACCTGTGGATTCGGAAGCTGTGGATCGCTTGAATCGTAATCACTCAACTTGAGTCTGGCGCCTTAGACCGCTCGGCCATCTTGCCTGTTGGTGATCCTTTGCCGCACTGTGGGATATTATAAGGGGGACTGCTGGCCTGACATTGGATGCTAGCGAAATAGCAACTTGATCTTTTTGTGAAATCTATAATCTATCCCTCGCACCGCTTTCTATAATCTACAACATAGCTTCCGTAATCTCCTTCATTTTATCCAACACCCTTGAAAACGACTCTCACCAGCATTCTCCAATTTTATTCATTTTATTTCCACCACCCATTACGATTTCTTCGGCGTCCCCTCAGTAAATTGGCCTGGCGGAGCACCATAATGCGTTCCCACGCCAAGGAAACGGTATTTACCACCCTTGACCGCGAAAAAACAGCGATGCGGACCTGCTGGCTTCCCATGCGGCCGGTCGTGTGGCTTGATCTTGAAATCGGACCCGCTGAGTGGGTGATGCAGAATCACCTCGCCAGGACGTAGATTGTTGGCCAAGAAGCTCGGGATATTGTGTTTGTTGCCGTGAATTTCTGTCGGGTATCGGCCTTTCCCCCCACCAATGGGCATCCTCCCATGTCCAGGGTATCGCGGGCTCAGATTGTTGATCTTGGCGCCCTGCTGGAGACAGGTATTGATATTCTTGAGTGTCAAGGTCACTTTTGTGGGAGCAACGGAACTGTTAGAATCGGGTGTTTGTCTGTTTGGTAAAAAATATCAGGGGAGCTTAGGGGCTTGGACGAGCTTACCAGTTCCTTTCCCTGTTTCATCTTGTACAATATAATCCGAGGTAGGGTTATCGATGATGGGTACACTTTTTCTTGGTAGTGGCAACTTTTTAACAAATTTTGCTGCTGTCTTCTTCTTAGGCACTCCCTTGCCCTTGGATCCCTTCCATTTGGCAGTAGTTGGCGGATTCTGTGGACAGATGACATGTAAGCAAAAAGGAGGAATTCTGGTTTGTCACGGAAGCTAATGTAACGGAATCTCCTTACCTGGATGGAATTTGTGGCCTTTTGTTTATTTCTGATTTTGGTATCCTCTGTCACCTTGGAACTCTTTTTCTTCCTGGCGAGTTGAGTGGTGGTTCCAAAGTTGGCTTTGTTCTTGGGCGTATCTGAGATTGTGACCCGAGGCCGAGCTGGGATTTGCCGATTGGCATTCGCATTTCTCAATGGCGTCAAGCCTGTCAATTTCGGCTTCCAGTTTGGCCTTTGTTTGGAATAGCCCGCAGCTTTGGAAAGTCCAGCGCCGGGCACTGGAGTGGACCAGACAACATCCTGGAACCATAGTGTAGATGCCAAGAGGAAGAAAAAGAAATGAGTCTTCATGATGGAAAGTTTTGTAGCTTTGTTGAACCGTAATGGTTGGTTGTAGGCTTGATGGGTTGAGGGAAGTTTGATATCCTGTTGTAAGAACTGATGAGCAAGGAGGAGGCCTTTGTGGTGATATACGATGGTAAAATGTGCAGTAGGAACTCATTTGAACACCTGGATCCCAACCGACCTTTTATGAACAATCTCGAGATAGTCTAACATCTAGAGATAAGCAGTGCTGACTCCTGTTTTACCCATCAATAGAAGATTTTACTCACTCGCATGTAGATTCCAATGCTTGATTACCGGCTATTCTTGATCACACAGAATAGCCCCCAGACTTACTTCGACTGGAGGCTGTATCGATGACCGAGCCCTCAAAGAATCTCCACTATCAAGCCTATACCCCAAAATGCAACAGTACCTACATGTGCATACTGCGGAACCTCAAGCGGGCGGTTCCGTCCAGTCGGTACAGCTTACTGTCCGGGGGACCATGATGTGCAGTTAAATGGAGTGGTTGGTGGCGCAGGGCTGAGATGAGGGTGCTGTCGACCCACATAACATCATACGTTTATGGACAACTGCATTGTGCCCAAATCACCAACAAGGAGGAGCCAAGGAAGTCTGCGCCTAACACATCTGTGCTGTGTTGCACAACCAACAACCTTGGCGGGGGTGGCTGGTCAGTGGCAGAGCGGCCGCAAAGCAGAAAGAATAAATCGAACCAGCAAGAATAATCAGCCTGCATCTCGTTGTTCTTTTTCTGGCAATCTTACTATCATTTCTGTTGTTCCAACACCAAAACACCATGCGCCTCGCCAGTTCGGCAAGGTTGCAACTCTTGCGTCGAGTAACAGACTACACGCCTCGTCTCGTCGCTGCTTCGTTCCCTTGTCCGCAGACAAAGACCAATCGCCTCCCCCGCACAACTGCCGCATACCTTGGAGCTTTATTTTTTTCCACATCCAACCCCCTCGGAATGAAGCACACAGGAGCAACACCGTGGGTTTGATCCACGACGGTGACCCGGGGGCACCGACCGGCAGAAGAAGTTTAGGAATCAGAGACAATGGACGAAGTGGATGAGAAAGACGATGAAATTCCGGATTGGGAGCGCGAGGAATTCGATAAGTTTGAAGATCTACGATTAGGCGAAGAGTGCATGCTTTTCACAGTCACAAACGAACAAGCAGAATCGGTGAGAAGCTTTCTTCTATACGAGACCGATGATACCCCAAAGAAGGCCGAGGCGATGGCGTCGCCAGTGCGAGTATTCGTTCCCAGATGCCTTGGAGGTTCCCAAAAGCTCAGAGCAAGCCGACTGGGACATATCAGACGACCCAACAAGCGCGTCCGAGATGGTATGCTGTGTCTGGATGTCCGTCGCTGAGATGGCTGTGGATCTGCCAAACAGCCAAGCGCGACTTATGAAACTTGTAAACGCAATGTACAGCCTGGGCCCCATCCTGAAGCCATTCGATGAGGGAAAAAAGGCTGCCTGATATTGAATGGGCGGATGAAGGGGGATTCTGTATGGGGATTGACGTCGGGGAACCCTTTCTTAGTGAGTTGAAATACAACGACATTCCTTTTCTTTTCTTTTTTCCACTTGCGCCAGGCATGCTGAAAGCGAGGCAAATTCTCTTCTTTTCTCCAGCCGGCCAGCACGATCCAGAAATCTGTTGTCGGCGCAAGGGGTGGATGTATGAGGTCGCGGGCGTCTACTCGTGGGTGGCAAACATGTATAGGCTTGCCGAGCACGGAGATCGCCCCGCTGGACAATTACCCGGGAGACAGACGGAAGGAAGGCTTTGCAAAAAAAGAAAAAAAAAAGAAAAACAAAATGTACGATCAGTGTATTATTGTATATGAACTGAAGACATCAAATTCTCCTGCAAAGACAGTTGCTGCCAGCAAAACGTTCGGTACCGAAATCAACGGAGCAAGACGGTGAATGTCGCCGTTGACCGTGGTCCAGGCGCGCCGCCCAGCCTCCACAACGGGCCAAGACGCCGAGTGAGGGGTTTTGGGTGGGGAAATGAGACGGCAGGTTTGCCGTTCAGCAGGGGAGATACATGACAGCAAGGGTCCAACTACATCTATGATTGGTTGTGTCTGCCATGCCATCGCTTCTTAATCTATGCATCCTGCGGGTGTGGTTGCAGCCAGTACCACGCAGACTGGTAGAATGCTGATAGACATTTGTTGTTTTCGGCTCATTTCCAGGGCCCGAGCGTGCAGTCTTTGGGGGGATAAATCTGCATGTTCCGACTCATAACGGACGGTCCAAATCGAAAAAGAGAGGAAAAAAGGACAAGCTTGAATTTAGTCGGGATCTTCAACTTAGAACAAATGACGGAGACATCGTCACAAAAAGAAAAGGCAGACCTGTCTAACGGTAGCCAGGATGTTCAGCAACAAACTGAAAGCGCTGACCATGCCGACCGGGTCCTCATCAACGCCTCGGGTCATATTCAGGAGCTACCCAGAAACTTTAGTTTGATCTCACTTGCAGGTGTCGGGGTGACTGTGGGAAATGTTTGGGTACGCCGTTGATCCTTTCCCCAAAAAGATATCAACACCCCGTACTGTTTATTAACTGCAAGTCTGCAAACTGCATTACCAACAGCCTGCAATCGGCGGATCTATCCTGACTGCCATCTTTAACGGCGGACCACCTGGTGTACTGTACGAATTCATCACCGTCTCCGTATTCTACTGGTGCATCGCCGCCTCCATCGCCGAGCTCGCCAGCGCCATCCCAACCGCAGCTGGCGTCTACCACTGGGCGTCGGTGACGCCGGGGAGCCCACGATGGGGCCGGTTGATAGGGTATTTTGCCGGCTGGTGGAACTTCCTCGCATGGGTCGCCGGAGCCGCCAGTATGGCCTCCATCTTTGGCAACACCATTGTGCAGATGTACGCCCTCAACCACGCCGGCTTTAGCCCTCAGCCCTGGCACGTCTTTGTCGTCTACATCGTCGCGACGTGGGTCGCCTGCGCCGCCGTCTGCCTCGCCAACCGCCTCATGCCGCACCTCAACAACCTCGGCATCTTCTTCATACTCGCCGGGATCATCATCACCGTCACCGTCGTGACCGCGATGCCGGGTCGCGACGGCCGGCCTCCGCACGCCTCGTCCGAGTTCGTCTGGAAGTCTTGGCAGGCCGCCATCGGGTACCCGGACGGGTTCGTGTTCGTGGCCGGGATGCTCAACGGCGCCTTCTCCGTCGGCGCCGTCGACGTGGTGACGCACCTCTCGGAGGAGATCCCCCAGGCCTCCCGCAACGTGCCGCTGGCCATGCTGATGCAGGTGTCCATCGGCTTCGCCACGGGCTTCGCCTACCTCGTGGCCATCATGTACGCCATCAACGACTACGACGCGCTCTTCGCCGCCCCCTACCCCATCGCGGCCATCTACCGCCAGGCCACGGGCTCCGCCGCCGCCGCGACCGGCCTGCTGGCCCTCATCATGGCGTGCATCTCGCTCAACGTGGTGGGGCTGCACATCACGACGGGCCGGACGCTGTGGGCGCTGGCGCGCGACGGTGCCACGCCGTTCCCGAGCTTCCTGGGCCGCGTCAACAAGCGGCTCGACGCGCCGGTCAACGCGACGCTGACGTCGGGCGTGCTGGTTACGCTGCTGGGGGTGCTGTACGTCGGCAGCACCACGGCCTTCAACGCCTTTGTCGGCTGCTTCATCCTCATGTCCAGCAGCTCGTACCTGGCCGCCATCCTGCCGAACCTCTTGACGGGGAGGCGGAACATCCAGTACGGCGTGTTCAAGCTCAAGGGGTGGGTCGGGTTCGTGCTGAACGGCGTGGCCTGCGCGTACATGGTGGTCTGGTTTGTGATCTACTGCTTCCCGTTCTCGCTGCCCGTGGACGAGAAGAGCATGAATTATGCCAGTTTGATCTGGGGCGGGACCACCATTTTTGCGGGGCTTTGGTGGGCTTTTGGGGCGAGGCATGGATATCAGGGTCCCAAGACTACGGGTGGCATCACGGTTGATGTGATGGAAGCGGATCGGGGGGATGTTGATGTTGTTTCTGGACAACATAGATCATCAGGAGGTATCGCCGCTTGAGAGCCAAGTAACTTACTTAGCAATAGCAGCTTATTTAGCAACTTGCCCATCCTGCCATCGCTGGATTTGTTTAGCAAAGAAGCATATCTATTGTCTACCCGATTGCTCAAACATCCTCTCTGGGCCCAGTTTTTACATGTGCACGTCTTGTAACGGCCTGTCGGTTAGAAGGCTTCATACCCATAGCAAGCCTTTTTTTTTCTTTCTTTCTTCGTTTTGAGTGAAATCCTCAACACCACTCATATTAAATCATTCCTTTCTTGAGATCCGTGCCCGCCCAGCTGGTTTGAACACAGTTTTCCGCTGCCTAATCCAAAACGTTCACACCATATAGTAACATTTGGCTCATCAGCAACCCAGCCGATATTTTCAAAACACTAACTATCCCCAGAATTCCCAGAGTATGTAAGCTGGTACATTACCTAAACTGCTTGCAATTTTAAGCGCTGTAACAGGGGTTTAGCGAGAGCACCACTCGAGCTTTTGTCCAAAACTTGCACTAGCAAGCTGTTTTTGAGGACGCTATATCTCTCTGATTGCCTGAACGGCACAGCCAGTTTTTCCCACCGAACATATTTGCTGAATGACGCCGAATACTCGCCTACGTCGTGCCACCAAGCATGTCAAAGATTGAGGTTTTGCTTTGCCACATGGTCCCTGCCAGAGGTTGTCCCGGCGCCGCAACGCGATGCTCACACTTGCGATCGTTCATCCACCAACCCGGCACCGCATCACCGCCTGCAGCACTGGCTGGAGCCGCGCCGTCTTCGTCTGCAGCCCCCCCAACGCCGCCAGCAGGAGATGAAAACACCGCGTCGAGAGCTGCGGGATGGACAGCTACAGACACGTATTGGTAGGCAATGGGCATGCAAGATGCCGTGCCTGACATCTCAACCTCGCCAACTGCGGCCCACCTGCCGGGGATAGTGGAGAGGTGACGGAAGTAGCGGATAAAGACAAGCCGAATTTAATGCCGACGATGGAAAGCCCTTCGTAAAACTGGTCGGCCTCGATTTCCTTCTTGACATGGTACTCTGCAGCTGAAATCCAAAAAGGTTATCTGGTTTCCTATACTTTGCACGCTTGTCTCCTAGGTCAAGAGCTTATTTATCGACCAAGGCAAGTCAAGATGAAAGTCTTTGGGCGTAACCTTTTTGATGAGTTCATTCGTATTCGATGTCCGAACTTACACAGCCTTGGGAAAGTCTGAGTAGTTCCCTGCCACCATACTATGATGCGGGCAGTGCCGGAGACTGGGTTTTGATCTTATGTTGTAGAAACCGAGGTAATCATTAAGTTACCCCGAGTCCTATTAAATTTGTTAATATTAGATTGGTCCTTACCGAAGGGGGGAAAACACCATCGGTCCGGGCCCATTAGGGAAAGTTAGTACTTTCGTCCCAAGTTGTGAATG
The DNA here is from genome assembly GCA_004337975.1 of Pyricularia sp. CBS 133598. Lineage (NCBI taxonomy): Eukaryota > Fungi > Ascomycota > Sordariomycetes > Magnaporthales > Pyriculariaceae > Pyricularia > Pyricularia sp. CBS 133598. The sequence goes on from RRCJ01000013.1 coordinate 359,610, forward strand.
AAGATTAAGCTCATGCAATGCGAAATGCGACCTATAGAAATTAGCAGATTTCAGCACTGTACTTCAGTAAAGTTGACTTAGCAAAAGCCTAGATTCTTCACATCGGCTTTCGGTCCGGACAAGTTTGGCCCAATCCGTTATAGAAAATGCAGCATGGGCCCACCGCTTCTCCCGGCCCAGCCACCTCATTTCGTGTTTCATCTTTCCCCATTCCTCCTAGTCATTTACATTCTTTTCCCACCAGTCCAAAATTTCCACCATGTTTCTCCTACTCTTAAGCGCCCAGCACTTTTTGGCCGTCAGACGTGTCAAGCTCTATACCGACAAAACGGCACAGGGCGGGACCGCAAACTCAAGCGCCCGGACCAGCGCCTACAAGGATAGAACATCGCAGGAGCAGACATGCCTCGATTGCGAATACTAGCGCTCCACGGGGTGGGCTGCTCCGCCGGGATCTTGCGCGCGCAGCTCTCCACCTTTCTCCGCGCCGTGGACGACTACTACGAAATCGTGTGCATAGACGGCTTTTTCGAGTCGACTCGCGGACCTGGTCAGTTCCAAAATTCACACCAAGTCAGTCATTAATCAAGCGGCCTAATCGTGGGGAAACCAAACCAAAATAGGCATTGGAAAAACCAACCCAGGTCCATTCTACAGCTACGTGCAGGGCTATTCCCCATCAGATATTCTTAAATCCCACAAACGCCTCAGGGAAGTTATTTCGGAACAAGGCCCATTCGACGGCGTCCTCGGCTTCAGCCAGGGCGGCTCGATGGCACTCTCCTATCTATACCAGCAACAACAGGACGGATTCACCCCCGACTTTAAATTTGCCATCTTTCTCTCTTCTATCGTGGCCTTTTCCGGGGACCGACGCACGCACGAGGAAGAAGTCAAGCATCTCTGCGACCCCGTCCGAAATCCGCTGCACTCCCAGCGACAGCAGCAATCAGCATCCGACATCCGAGACATCCTGCTGCATACATTCACAGCCTCGAGTAGGATCGGCGCCACCGCGCCCGGCTATGACAACGACTACTTCTTCCGGCCGGGCGCGGACCCGGCCGACGTGCCGCGCGTGCTGCACCCTCGCCTCCTCTTCTCCGCCAGCGGAGGAACCACCGCCGTGTCGAACACACGGCTTGCGATACCGACCGTCCACGCCCACGGCCGTCGGGATTTTGACTTTATGAAGGAGACGGCCGAGGCGGCGCGTGGGCTGTGCGACCCTCTCCTGGCCAGGTGTCTGGTGCACTCGGGGGGTCACTCGCCGCCGCAGCGACCGGATGAGGTCGCGGAGCTGGTGCAGGCCGTGCACTGGGCCGTGAGGCAGTCTAACGAGATTGCCCATTTGTGACAGAGGGGAAAAGATGAGGGCGATGCATGAGACGAGAGGGGGAGCAGGGCTTACGCAACGGCGACTTGTCCCCTCTTGTTCAGTTTATTTCCAAGAGACATTTCGGGGCTTGTGAAGAAGTAAAGCGATATTGACAAATGTGGGATGTTTAGCGATAATGAACACCAGAATCATACCATTCTTCGTTTCTCGGTTCTCCCACTACTTGTGTACAAAGCTATGGAGATATATGTTTAACACAAAATAAGCAATCAATCCTCTGTAACGTGCCCTTTTTCATAGTGGAATGTTCTGCCCTGGCCTGTAGAACAGGTTGGGAGCCGCGAACGCCCACCATGGGGCTCTTTTAGGAACGGGTGGGTTTCGCTCCGCCTCCTTAGCCCATTCTTCCTCCTGCTTTTTATCAAACTCCAGTTGTTGCTGGTACTTAACTTCGGCCTGTTCGATGCTTGTCTTGCCCTGCTGGAAATCCAAGTCAAATTCATATCTCATATGACGACCATGGACCATGAATCCGGCAGGCAGCTCAAAGCAGGTAGGTTTCAGGCAATCCATGGAAGTTTTGCAAACATAATCGCCGACGTGGGCCATACCCCCAGGCGGTAGATGTCCCTGTGCATGTTCCTTCAATTTGCCTGTGTTCGGGTCCGCGGGCTCGGAAATAATAATCCTGCACGGCGCTTTGTCGACATCACAAATCTTGGCGGACTGTGGCACTTTAAGCCAGTCCACCCCGTGCGGGAGTGGTATCATGTCCCTCTGGGGCACGCCTACGAGGTGCCCGGCTTTTTGGGCCCAGGCTGTGGAGGATCCGGATGGGACGCGTGCGACACCGGCCGGCGCGGCGGCGTTAGGATCGATTCTGCCTGGCTTGTTCTCCCAGCTCGGCGCCGCCATGGCGCCATCTGAGAGAATGGCCAGCATGGCAGCGGCGGTGGGCAAGGCGTTGGTGAAGCGCATATCGAGAACAGGGTTTTAATATGACTGTACCAAAGTAAACGTAGGCCTGGGCCAGATTGGGATAATAAGACAGAACGAACGTGGATATTGAGTTGGGTGTAAAACGAAAAAGGAAATATATTAGAAATAAAAGGAAAAAAATAGAGACTGATTAATGAGTGCTGGATGAAAAGATCTGGAAATGATTGTGTTGAGGCGAGAGCAAGTAGCATATTAATACCTGGATACATAGTGTAGGTAGTTGCTTGATACAGACCGCTAGCTTTGAGAGTTCCCATGACCTCCACCTTGCAAATATTTTGCACGCATAAAATATCCCATGAGGAGGATATTGGCTTTTCCAGCCTGGCGTCTCAATGTACACCAAAGCTGAACCTGGGACTTCCCGCCTAGCAGTATTCATTTGGGCTTATTAAAAAACCATTTGCTCGGGACTGTACCATATGACATGGGGAAATTATTAACAGAGTTCTCGGTGAAATCCGACGTGCAGTTTACCAAGGTCTTCCTTACCAGAGCATCCCAGGCCTACCGAGAAGATTCAATGCACAATTGACCATCGATCTTAAAATAGGCATCTCGGCCGTATACAACCGAGTAAGTAGTAAATACGAGGAAGACTAAATGTAGGTAGTCCAATTTAATGATTATCAGCGATCGCAGGTCTATATTCGAGTAGTGGGCAGGATTTCAATTTCAATAAGCACACGGTGGTGCCGAGCAAGTTGGCAGTTACGACGGTAAGAATCTAGATAATAATAACAATTCCAGTTCAGCCTGTTGATATTTACCAACAATAATACAATACAACTCAATTGAATAAAACTGCATAAAGTCAAATCATGTTCGAAATTAAGTTTGTAGGCATAATGAAGCGAGTTCAGCTGCCGTGAACTATATGGGCAAATCTAATGATTACACTGGATTGTTTTATTCCTGCAAATTCAAATAGAGATAAATCAAGTCCAGCTCCAAATCTAGGCTAATTTCAACACGCCCTTTCTATTTGCTAGTGAACACTTTTTTTATTATTGTAATATAACATGGAAAGAAACCCTAATGTACCCCATACAGTCGTAGTCGCAATGGTATAAAAAACATAAAGGCTTCCCATCCTTGTGTTCTATTCCTGTTTAAATAGATAAAAGCCGTATCTACCATTATACTCCTATGCTCGCCTTGAGTCCCGCTTTTAACAAGCTGGCACTCGCGTGGCCGGTAATCTTCCCGATAGGCTCGTTCTTGTTCATACTGAAATACCCAAATCCCCAAGGGAGATTGTAGCAAGTAACTGTTACGACCAGACAGTTGGGCCGGTACCAGAAAGGCCAGGTGGGGTCACACCCCTCCTGACGACAATCAACCAAGGATGGTACCGACCGACAGAAAGAGGATTACATATGGAAAGGGTCACGTGACCGCACGTAACCAGAGGAAAGTGCTATAACTGATAAATGCCAAAAATCACATAGCACCCATAACAAATGATAGGAATAATATAACCGCTCACCAACATATCCGACATAACAAACATATTATTACCAGGGACAATGGACTATATAAAACACGTTTATTACTATGTAAATAAATTCGATTTTAGAATTGCTTAGCAGCAATTAAACTTTAATTAACCTTAATATTTATTTAAAAACGATTATAATTTTACCCCAATTATTAAAAACCCCAATTACCCAATTAGACGTTTAATTGCTTTAACCCACTGTACTTTACCATAAAAACAGGTTATTACGATATTTTAATCGTAACATTTTAATTGCTTATATTTAATATTTTATTTTAAAATATACCGAACAGTACCGCCGAAATAATATCTTCCAACAAAACCACCCCTCAAACCCCCTCTATTACCAACGTTCCGGCCAACGTTAACGTTTTGCGTTAAATAGTCGCGACGTTTTAAACCGAAAATCGACAATTTTAGGAACGAATAACCGAACAAATTAATCGAATTAATAAAAACCATATTAAATACCTTTTACTATTATTATACGATAGCACTACAAATACCTTGCAGGGATTTTTTACAGGAACCCGGGTATATTTTTACTTTAACGAAAACAATTTCGATAACGATGCAAATAAGGTTATTTACGCAACCTCGCTTTTAAAAAGCGACGCGCTCGCCTGGTTTGAACCAATTTTGCGAAATTATTTGGACTATAATAAAGAAAAAAACCGTAAAGTTAAAACCAACCGCATTTTCGACGATTACGACAATTTCGAAAAATACCTCAGGGAAGCATTCGGTAATCCAGACGAGGAACGCACGGTTAAACGTAAGCTGGTGCGCTTTACCCAAATTAAATTGGTATCCAAATATACCAGTGAATTTCGACAAATTACCGCTAAACTACTATAGGGTAAAAAGGCTTTAATGGCACGTTTTTATGCGGGATTTAAAAAAAAGGTTAAAAACGAGCTGGTTAAAAAAGAACGACCCGATATATTAATAAAATATGTGGAGTTAACGGTTAAGATCGACAACCGACTGTACGAACGAAAATTGGAACGGCGCGAAAGACGCAGCGCATGGGGTCCAGCTTTGCGACAAATAAATACAGGACGCAAATACCAATACCCCAAACCGTTTCGCCAACACAGTACCTCGTACGATATCCACAGCGGACCCATGGACCTAAACGCAACTTAGTACCGACAGCCTCGTAAAGACCCCAAAAGTGGCAAATGTTTTAAATGTAATAAACCAGGATATATCGCGCGAAATTGTCCCGAGGTATATAATAGCACCCCGGGATTTACCACTAATTTTAGGGGCAAACCCGAAAAACCACGAGGATTTAATACCACCAACCATAATTAGATACAACCTAATTAATACAATATAATAAATTGGACCACTTGTTACGACAATAATTACGTAATTTATAACAGTTTTAAAAACGACGTAGGCCGGTACTTATAAAAACCCCGAAATATTCGAACTTTAACGGTAAAAAACCGAATATTTATTGGAACGAGGCAACCAATTAATTTATACCGATAAAACGCCAAATTACCCGAATTTATAAATTCGGACGTTTTAGGAAAATCGGATACGGAATTATTGGAATAAACCCATTATATTAAAATGGTAAATTAACCATTAACCGAAAAATCGAATGGCGATTTTGGAAAAAATTCCAGCAATAAAAAAAACGCGACCCCAAATATATATAATGTAACAGGGACCAACGATCCGTACAAATATAAAAAAAAACAAATCGATTTATACCGAAACGACCAATTAGTACAGTTTCCAAATTATACTTTGGTATAACAAAAACGAAATTTTACGGAATAGGTAATACCGACATTTGGAAACCATTCCAAATTAAATACCGCATACCCAAAATATACCCACATCTTTTGGGCAAAATGTTTTAAAAATAATTGCAAAATCTATTTAAACAAAAAAATTTACCACAATTTTTTTCCACGACGACGATTAATAACCGGAATCCACGAAATATATACAATTTAAAAATTACCCAGTTGGGAAATTAAAATTAAATTCCGAAACGAACCGGCAGTTATTTTTACATTTAGCGACGAATACCCTATAACGTACTGCCACCAGCCCAATTTCCCATGGTACGAATATATTCGTAATATATATAAAATCCACATGCTAACCAAAACCCAAAATTGGTACGTACGAAAATAACGATACCAAATACCTGCACCCATAACCAAAATCGTATAGGATCCACAAATAAAAAATAAACAGGCACCCACAAACGTACGCAGGATACCAATGCCAGCAAAATATCCATTTGACCAAGTTAAAATGAAAAGCAACCATACGCCCCGAAATAAAAAAACTAAAAACCTACAACGCGAATCCAGCAAATTAAAAAACTAAAACAACCAAACGGTATAGGGCACCGAACGGCGAAAAAAAGAACGGAAACAAAAATCCTAAACGCTACGCAAAATACGGTAACAAAATACGAACATATATTCCTCAATATACGATTCGATAGCAAACTTATACGAACATTTTTCGACAGTAAAGTATAAAACAATTACATATCCCCAAAAATCGTAAAAAAACGACGGATACCTTGGCAGTAAAAGAAAAAACCATACCAGTTGCAAACCGTGGAAAGAAAAGCAGTTTTATACGGGAACGATATTATCGAAATAAAAACCGTACATTTTTGGATGGAAAGTTACGGACAAAAAAAACGAATTACTTTAAATATTACGGAAATAGGAAATAAGGATATAATTCTAAAAATCCCCTGGTTTAGGAAAAATAACCCTCGGATAAATTGGATAACAGGTTAAATTTAATAAAAAAAGCACCTAATTATTAAACGACCTTTTGTTTGGAAAAATTTATACAAAAAACGTAAAATACGGATAAACCAACTAAAATAAATAGCGTATTTATAAAAAGGACGACCAATCCCGGAATTAATATCGGAAAAAAAACGACTATTTACAAACCAAAACCGATTTAATTATATAATACCAAACACAAACGAACAGACCAAAAACGGCAAAATTCCAAAAAAATACCAAATTTACACGCGACTATTTAACCAAAAATTCGAAACAGGATTACCCGAACACAATTTATTCGACCATAAAATACCACTAAAAAAAGGAACCCAACCGAAATTCCATAAAATATACGGTTTAAATCCAATATAAATAGAGGTACTAAACGAATACTTCGCAAAAAATTTCAAAAAAGGTTATATCAAACCATTAACATTACTAATAAAATACCCAATCCTTTTCGTACCAAAAAAAAACGGAAAATTACGATTATACGTGGATTACAAACAATTAAACGACATCACTATAAAAAATTGCTACCCGCTCCTATTAATAAAAAAACTCCGAAACATGCTTTACCAAATATAATAATTTACGATATTAAACTTTAAAAAAGCATACAATTTAATCCGTATAAAGGAAAGCGAAAAATGGAAAACCGCGTTTCGCACCAGACGAAAATATTACAAATACCTAATAATATTTTTCGGCCTTACCAACGCCCTAATAACCTTCCAAACCATAATCAATTACGTTTTTAAAAAATACCTAAACAATTTTGTCGTTATTTACCTGGACGATATCCTTATTTTTTCCAAAACGTTAAAAAAATACAAACAATACGTTTACACAATTTTACAAAAACTACAAAACGCTAAACTTTTAATTAAACCAAAAAATGTTTTTTTTACAACAAACAAATTAATTTTCTAAAATATACCATCGTTCCTGGAAAAATTAGGATGGAAAAATCGAAAATCCAAACAGTAAAAAAATGGTTTTAATTATAAAACGTAAAAAACGTTCGAACTTTCCTCGGATTCGTGAATTTTTACAAAATATTCCTTAAAAAATACGGCACGATCGCCACCCTTTTAACCAACATAACCAAAAAAAACCTAAAATTCCAATGGACGGAATAAATATAACAGGTTTTCGAACAGTTATAAGACGCAGTAGCACGAGAACCAATTTTCAAAATACCAAATCTAACGAAACCTTTCGAAATCGAAATTAACGTATCCGATTACGCGATCGGAAAATAATTTAACCAACGAAATAAAAAAAGAAAGTTGCATTTTTGCGCCTTCTTTTCACAAAAATTACATAAACCAAAATTTAACTACCAAATACACGATAAAAAATTTATAGCTATTATCCGAATATTCGAAAAATGGAAACCCCAATTATCCGGAATTAAATACGAAATATTAATTTACACGGACCACAAAAACCTAATCTATTTTACCATTAACAAAATATTAAACAAACGACAAATTAAATGGTTAAAATTCCTATTAAAATTCCATTTTAGGATTATTTACCGAAAAGGAACAAAAAACGGCAGGACCGACGCCCTTAACCGAAAACCAAATTACGAAAATATAATACCAAAAAAAACACGGGTTATTTTTACGATAAACGAAAACGGAAACCTTTTACCGGCGCACCGAAACCTAATAATAACAAACACGGTAATTACGCCAAAAAAAATCCGGAAAATCCACGGAAATAAAACCCACGGATATTAAAAAATTTCCAAAATATGGAAACGGTTAAAATAACACCACAACTTCCAAAAAACACGACAAAAAATACGAAAAACCATTAAGGATTGCGAACTTTGTACCAAAAGCAAATCCGCAAAACACAAACCTTATGGGTTATTGCAACCTTTACCAGCCCCCAGTAAAGCCTGGTAAACTATTACAATGAATTTTATCGTTAAACTACCACTTTCGGAAAAACCATTTACAAAAACGAAATATAACAGCATATTAATTATAGTGGACAAATTTACTAAATACGTCTATTTCCTACTATATAAAAAAAGTAGCAACACCGAGGAAATCGCCTACACATTTTTACAAATAATTATTAGTAATTACGGATTTCCAAAAAACATCGTTACGGATAAAGATAAATTTTTTACATTAAAATTCTGGAAATTTTTAATGGAATAACTCGGAACAAATTATAAACTAGTAATAACGTTCCATCCCCAAATAGACGGATAAATAAAACGAGCCAATTAAACATTAAAACAATATTTAAAATGCTATATAAACTATAAGTAAAACAATTGGGTACAATTGTTACCCACAGTACAATTCGCCTATAATAGCTTAAAAAACGAAAATACCAAAACAACCCCATTTTACGCCAATTATAAATTTAACCCTACGGTTTATGGAAAATTAAGAATTACGATTACGGTACCGCGAGCCGATAAACAAACGAGCGAATTACGACAATTACACGAAAAATTCCAGCAGGAATTAAAATTCGTACGAGAAAAAATGATAAAATACGCCAATCAGTATCGGATAAAAGGACCATCCTTCGAAAAGGGAAATAACGTTTATCTTATTCGACGTAATATTAAAACATAACGACCCAATAGCAAATTCGATTTTAAAAAGTTTGGACCTTTTAAAATTAGTAAAAAAATTAGCGATACCAATTACAAATTATTATTACCAAATACTATAAAAATTCACCCCACATTTTACGTATTATTATTGGAACCGGTATTATACGGTACCAATATATAAAAAACGATCGAAATCGACGTAAAACAAACCTACGACGTTAAACGAATATTCGATTATAAACGAAACCACGGTAAAATAAAATATTTTATTAAATGGAAAAATTATAAATATAAAAAAAACATTTGGAAACCTTTTAACCACTTTTAAAGTTGTTAAAAACCGTTCCGCCAATATTATTAAAAATTGGATTTGCGAGCAAATTAGCCAAAAAAAAAGGACGATTTAAAAAAACACCATTTACCATTTCCAAAAGTTAAAAACCGACCAAAATTCGAAACTATACCACCAAACGAATCTACAAAAAAACGATTAATATGCAACACAAAATAAAAATACCAAAAAACAATTTACCAACGAAATATTGCGCAAAAACATTTATTTTATCCAACAGCGAAAAATTTAAAAAACCTATCGGGAAAATCGAATCCCAAACAAAATTGGAATTTGGAAAAAACAATTCCAAAAACATTTTAGGAAAGATTTCGGTTAATCGCCGTCGTTTTTCCTATTTTACCTTTTTACGTTCCACCCGATCCAATTCCTCCAAATTATTAATACCACGACAAACCGCCCGTATTATTTTTTTAAACCACATTTTCTTTTAACTTTTAAAACGCAAAAATTTTTAACGTTCAGCCGCTAATTTTTACTCCCGCTCCAATAAACGCAATTTTTAAATTTCGACGTCGGTATCCAGTTTGGAATATTAGGTTGCCAGACGGTAAAATTGTTCCCGCGAAATACCTATTATATTATATCGCGAACGACCGAGGCGAACGTATTTAACACAACGTAAAAAATCGCGAGGCGATATAGCGTATTTCGCAATTTTTTGCGATTCGCAAATAAAATAAAAAAGCATTTCGACCGCTGAAAAAAAAAGCACAAAAAGCAAATCGTCGCGACGAACGGTGGAAAAGCGACCGCGAAATTTGTTAACTTAACTAAACATAGCGCAAAACAATTAACAAAAAAGGAATAAAACCAGAAAATAAAAATTAGGAAAGTACAGACTATTTAAAAACCAAAAGAATTTGGCCAAAAAAAAGGAAATCTAATATTACGACCAAATAGTTGGACCGGTACCAGAAAGGCCAGGTGGGGTTACATCCCTTTTAACGATAATTAATTAAAAATGGTACCGACCGACAGAAAGAGGATTATATATGGAAAAGGTCACGTAACCGCACGTAACCAGAAAAAGGTGCTATAATTAATAAGTGCCAAAAATCACATAGCACCCATAGCAAATAATAGGAATAATATAACCGCTCACCAATATATCCGACATAGCAAACATATTACTACCAGGGACAACGGACTATATAAAACACGCTTATTACCATGTAAATAAATTCGATTTTAGGATTGCTTAGCAGCAATCAAACTCTAATTAACCTCAATACTTACTTGAGAACGATCATAATTTCACCCCAGTCATTGAGAACCCCAGTTACCCAGTCAGACGCTCAGTTGCTTCAACCCACTGTACTTTACCATAAAAACAGGTTACCACGATACCTTGATCGTAACAGTAACCTTGTCGCAATCATGGGTAGCTTTGCAAACAACATCGCCGCCGACCCAGACATAAGTCTTAGGTGCTGCCCTCGCCTTTCCGTACTGCTTTCCAGATCCTCCAACCGGGCTTGTAGGCTCTTCGATCCAAATGCTGCATGGGTATTTCTGCAAATCGATAGGTGGTTGATCTCTCCCTGACTTCGGGGGAACTACCACTTGGCTGTAGTCGAAGTTGGGGGGAAGCTGTATCATTGGCTTCGGGAGCCCTTTCAATCTTATGTTACTTTCTATTTCTTCTTTCAACCTTAATTTGTCTTTAATTCTTGGACCTGTGGATGATCTGGTGCTTTTAGGGGCATCGGGGTGGGCGGCCTCGTCCCCAGGCACGGGTTTAAGGTAGCCCAGTGACCCGAGTTCGTTGGGAAAGGATGGGTTCCAGATATGGTCTCGACCCGCTGATGCGCCAGCTGAAAGAAGGACCAGGATGGGGAAAACCATGTTAACAGTGTTGCCGAATTTCATCTTGACGGTGCTCGAATACAACTCTAAGAACATAAAGTTGATGGTTTAGATTAAAGTTGCAATAGCTTGATTCTGTTGCGTCCGGAAAGTAATTGCTAATATATAGCTTACTAAGGATGGTTCGAATGGCCAATGAACTTTGAGGTGATATCTAGTGAAATGGAGTATAGACTAAAATATTCTATACACTTGATGGAGATGTTGATATAACAAAAGAGTGAGCGTATGATTGGATGGCGAGGACAATAAAAAGCACAAGAAGATTATATTTTGATCCAAGCGAGTATTGTATAACGATACTTTGTTCGTTGGTTTGTGTCGGGCGATGGCAAGTTCGTCCTTAATATACTGAGATGTGCGTGTAGTAACTATTCTTGCAAATATAGATACGCAGTAAGAGTATTTCAGGACGTGGGTGCACGTTGTTTCCAAGATATGGTACGTCCACCGTAAAACTAGGGTTCCCTACCAGCTGTTGACATTTTGACTTATTCGAGGTCCTGATCACCATTGAATTTGACATGCATTTTACGGAAGTGGAGAAAATACGTAGTAGAACTGAGCCCACAGCCCCGACGGTGTATTCAGTCACAAGCAAGGCTCCTTCTAGCATGTTCACTACTTTTATGTGTCTAGGCCTGCCTTCTATTGAGACCTTCGCAGTCGATGATTTAGCCACGTGCAGGCATCTCTTATTTCTTGGTATTTTGGGCGCTAAGTTGTAGTTCCAGCGCAATTGTTCTACAGAATCCGACGCTGGTATTAAATGCTGAATACAAGGTCCAAATTTGATCTTGGACGTAGTCGAGCTTGACACGACTCATACAGCCAAGGCCTGGGAGCCAGCATGTACCAAGGCTACTATTTGTGCACATTCCAATTGCGAAAGAGATTAAGCTGCCTATTTTGGCGTCTACCATCGATATCCATCCCAAATAAGGAACCGAGCTGAAAATAGACATCCGGCCGTGGGGTTGCACTGCCAATCCGTCAGTCAGTGGATGGTCGAACGACTCGAATCTATATTGATGACGGAAAGGAATCATGACACACGGGATCGTAAGGTGCAGCTTTGCTAGTAGTCACTGCGGGCTACCTACGTCCCTACTCTTTAGTTAGTAGGCGGTCTTGCCCATAACGCCCTACCTGATCTGCCCTTGAACTGAGCGCACAAGATTCAAGGTCATGTTATGTACGACCAACCAACTGGTTTGCAGATTCAAATGTCAATTTGCAAGCATATAGTTGCATCGGGACAAGTAGTCTTTGATGCACTGTTGACTTGAAGCCTTGTATCAAACCACAAAACCGGTGCGTACGCTGAGGTCCTTTGGATGATAGTACATGGTCGTTATTGGCTTCTTAAGCTCATTATTGTTTGTCATGACTTGAGAGTTTGTTGACTATTTGGGTAGCTAGATCCACGATATGTTGAGAATTCCTCACAATCCAGATCCTGTTTCTATTAATCACATGGATCAACACCAAGGTTGACGGTCGGTAGGACAAACGGGGCAAACTGCGGTGGTAAAACTTTCCACCATAACTTAGGCTAGCCTGGGGTACACCGCCTGTCTAGCAGTGCCCTCTGTTCAGCAAGCAAATCATGTCTTTACGATCCTGTCATGCGACTGATCATGTGTGCACACGCATGGCAGCCACAAGCTCCGCTAAGGTACACAGGCAGCGAATATTTCATCAAAGTGCTGTCACCAGAGATGGTACTGGCAGTACTCATAATTTAGGCCCGTTGAACCAAATCCTGAAGGACGTCGCTGTGCCCTCTTTTCGTTACGCTGAGAACCACTAGCTCTAGACGTACTCAGATGGCAGTGTGCTCCAACTTGCACTTGATTAGAACTTTTCTATCGTCCCTGGGACATGAATGTTATGCTCGCAAATAGCATTTATTTGAACGACACAGTGATGATGCAGTTGTGCCATGATCATACGTGTCCCGGGTCTACCAATCTCGATATTAGGGTCCTTCACACACAGTTCAAGTGATATATCGACTTCTTTTCTCGAGCTAGCTATTCCAACCCTTTCTACGTCTGAAAATCCTTGTCCTCTTGGGGGATCTCCGGTTTGGGTCAGAAAAAACAAGGTTTCGAAACCCAGCCGGATACCCCCAAGGGGCCAAGCGTTATTTCGGGAGCTCGTGCGGAGCTATAATCAACAAAACAGAATCGGCAGTAGCCGCTTTCCATCCAATGTAAACGAAATATATCAGATGGTTTTTGGCTGTAATTCAGATTAGGCCCGTAGGGTACAGACTGCGTAGGCCACACGGAAGATGGCACAGCTTCAGGTATATGGGTCCCTCGCTATTAGGCTCGCCCTTTGCAGCTTCTGATATTGGTACCCAGGAGATGCTACGGCAGTGAAACCAGCCTCTAAATTGCATACCGAGTTTGACGGCTGCGTAAGTCCTAGACAATCGCAGGATTGTTTTCTATGATATTACTCTACCAGTATAAATAGAAACCACCTTGGGGCTGTGGCAAATGCTACTGTCGGCAGCGAGGCGAACGGCGAACTCACCTCGCAGCAATATAAAGTTCCTCGCCACCCGTATCTTTTCCAACGACGTCGGCTTATTTACCCCTGCCATCATAGCATCAGCGGGCAGCAAGAGTGTCAACGTCGTACTCAACCTGCTGGCTGGCCCCTAGCCGCAGCAGACGTGGGCTTGCGTGGCGCGGTGCGGTCGGTTCGTGGAAAACTGGGCGGCGTAACATGGAGGAGGGCCGCAGCATCGACATGGCACCGTATTGTTGCGCTGCTTTGTTTTTGGCCTTTGACCTGTTCCAGCTGGGCAAGTGTAAAGGAGACGCTCTGCAGGAGGTTTTGCGCCAAGTCATGATTTTGTTCAGCGCTGCTGGGTATCGTAAGTTTCTCCAACAATCGTACTCAAATCTCTTCTTATTTATCTCGTCCTCTAGGCGTCTCTCCTCACATTTAGATCTCGCTCATCCCCATGGCTGGGTCAAACGCCACCAGCCTGTTTCTTTGTACAGCCCGGCTCTCGGTGCTTTGACGGTCAAGTTCACTGAGAAGAGTTGATACGTCGTTTTCTGTGTTGATGCCTGTGGGGTCGACTGATTGATGCTCTGTTTAATTGAGGCCGGGATGCTGACAAGTGAAGACTTAACTTTCGTAGTCGCTTTATTGGTATTGTGATCTTGTCTAAACCTTCTTTTTATCAAAACAACAGGGGATCGTTTTAGGACCGTGCAGTTGTAATTGCTCCACTTACCAACTTGAAAGTCAACCGACGAGATCGGAACCCCGACGCGTTGGCAATCAGTATTCAACCTACTAGCTAGTCTTTCAAGCGGCGTTGGTATTAGGCTCTTCTAGAAGTTAGTACTTCAATGAATGTACAGGTGGGCCTATGATGGCTGAGATACTCGAATTGTCCTGCACCTGTCCGCGAAGTCAGAAGCCCACAAGCAATCTTTCTTGCTTTTGTCCCCAGCTATAGACGGATTGTGGAATGTCGATTCATTCAAATAAACAAGGCCAATCTTCGCTGGCACATTTAGTCAGGCGGTCGGTCACGTATATGTCAAGGGTTTAAATTGCCCCAGCCTTAGAGTGACGTGTCGGTTCTTAAAATAGCCGTATTCCACATTTACCGTGTGCACATAAGCCACAAAAGTCATTTACACGTAACCCAGAAGGGGCGGTGCACGCAACTTTGGCTACCCATAATACCACCATTGTCCAGCGAAGGCGTGCTATTATTGAGTTTTAAAAATTTGCTTAAACCTACTTTGATTGCACATGCTGTTAGACGATAGGCCAACCGCTCTGTACCTGCTAGGTACACTAATAAAGTTATTATTAACGCTAAGTGGAAAGAAATGCAGATAGGTCTTAGCCCTACTATCCCCTCTTTCAACATAGCACAAGTTACGTGTCCTGCCCTGCACGTTAGTCATTGTGTAATAAGTGCAGTACGTTCGAATCCATAACACATGCAACGATTGTGGTGGCTTACGTACAACGCGTTTTTAATTATACGTATCATCAATTGCGTGCAGCCGTGTTTGAAAGGATGATGGTAGTAACCTTTGTGCATCTCGTGCAGTTTTTTGTCTACTTATTTCAATTGATGGGCAGCAAGACTTGTTATTAATATAATCAACGGAGATTAACCAAGTTATTTTAAGAAACCGCCACGTCGGTCCAAGGGCGAGGGTGAATTGGCTGATTGTGCGAAAACTTTTATCGGAAAGATTCCGACAGAAGCCCGTAACCTGTGCCGGAATGGAGCGTCCGTTTCTTTCGCGGCCTGCACGTTGCACTGTACTACCATGGCTCTCCGATTATGGGGTAGAGCGGATACGGGGCGACCATATCTACGTGTACCCAGTATTCCTTTCTCTTTACGGTTAGATTTTGGCCAAGACGTGAAGAAGCCCGGGGTTTTTGGCGGATATCAACCCCTTGTCACCAAAATGGCGCATTGGAATAGGCAGGTCGTCATCGGAACGTTTCCACGGGTGAGGAACAGCGCCCAAAAATTGACATGGTCGGAATAAAAAAAAAGACGTTGATAGGCCAAAAACAGTGGCCAAGATATAGTACCCGTTCGCTGAAGTGGCGGAAATGACAAAAGGCCCCATACTGGGTAGCTCAGTAATTATCATAAAGCTTATATTGCCGATCCATGGACAGCATCGAGTATATAATCGAAGAACATAGCCCCTCATTAAGTGAACAAAAAGACTTCTTTCCCTCCAGGCCTCAAACTTCTTGTCTATAAACACAAAAGGGAAATCCAGAGTGTCCAGAGAGCAACCATGAAGCCGTACTCTATTCTCTCGTTGGCGACGGTCGTCGTCCCCGGCGCCCTGTCCCTCAGCCCAGACATCCGCGCCGACACCAACCGAGACGGCAAAGTTGATGTCCAGGGGTCGTCCGACTCGACGAACAAGATATCGTGGTCCGCAAAGCACGGGGCCATCTTCCTGCCCAACGTGGGCGACAAGTCCCGCCGCTGCGCGAGAACCGATGCCGCAGGCAACCCCTGGAGCAACGACGAGCTGGCCGCCTGCCACGACGCCGCGGGCCACCTGCTCCTCGCACCCGAGTACGCCGCGCCCCTGCGCACGTTACCCCTCAACGTCTCGGCGGCTGGCTCGGCCCGCGTCTACGCCACCCCGAGGGAGGCGTACCGGCGCGTTCGCATCTTTGTGCTCGAGGACCCGGCCAGGCCCGACGCCACTGCCTCGTGGCGTCTGGTCGACCAGGAGCTCGAGTTCAACGCCACGTCGCTGCGGAAAGGGCTCGTGCTGGGCCTGGATGGCCGAGGTCTCGTGACCGACGCGGCGGTTTGGGACGGCAAGGTCACCGTCGTGTTCAACGTGACCGACGGCGGCAAGACGGTCTCGGACTCTGTCACCCTCAAGCAGGCGCCCGTAATCACGCATCACCACCTCCAAAAGGTCGATATGGTGGTCAGCACGGGGACCAACAACACAGACCCGATCCAGACCGGGTTTCTCCGTGAGCTGGACGAGGGTCGAAAGGCAGCCGGCATCCAAGCGCCCATGTTGCTCCTAAACCAGTCCGACGACCAATGGACGCAGGACTTTCTCGAGCCGGCATTTGTCAGCATGCCAGGGCCAAACGGACGACCCGTGTCTCTGCGTGTCATGCTGCGATCCGCTCAGTCGACACGCACGGGCGGCCGACAGATCTTTGAGCAGATGCGGGGCCCCGGCTTCGGCGGCTGGCAGCCGGCCAGCGACACGGGCTCGGGCTTTGGTCACCGCGAGATCAACAGCTACGGCAACCTGGAGACGATCCCGCCGTACACGGCCCGGGACGGCAAGACCCAATACGCAGCCGGCCGCATCATCATGGGCAAGCACTTTGGGCGGCTGCCGGCCGAGGCGCTGCTGACCTTCCTCAACAGTCAGAGTCTACAGGCGCCCCTGATCCTCGAGACCGGGTGGTTACTGATCGGGCACGTCGACGAGTTTGTGCAGTTCCTGCCGTACAACAACAAGCTCGGCTTCACCATCTCCATCGCCGACACGCTCTCGGGCATGAAAATGCTCAAGGAGGTCCAGGCGGGTGGCCACGGCAAGGTCCGTGCCGTCAGCTTCGACAAGCCAGGGGCCAACGAGCCCGGCCTGCGGATGACGGTCGACGAGGTCCTGGCCAACGCGACGTTTGCCGAGGTCAACGCTTACGCGCAGCGACACATCGACGCGAACCTGAAGCTGCTGCTGGCCGAGATCCCGCTCGACGCCGAGGACGTGATTCGCGTGCCGACGCTGTTCCGCGACGGCGGGAACCAGTTTGGGGGCTTCCTGTCGGACGACGGCCTGCCGCCGCACACGTCGCCGCTGCTGGCGGGCGAACGGCAGCTCATGGCCTTCTACCCAGCGTCCATCAATGGCGTGGTCCTGGGGTCGCACTACGTCAGCCCCAAGCCGTGGGGGCCCAGGGTCGACGGCACCGACGTGCTAGCCAAGCGCGTCGAGGAGGCGTATGCCCGCGCCAACATGACTGTGGGGTACGTGGATGATTATCTCAGCCACCACGTCCGCGCGGGCGAGGTGCATTGCGGATCCAACACGCTTCGCCAGACGGATGTTAAGTGGTGGGAGTGAAGGAGAGAAGGAGAGGGTGTAGGGGTTGAGTGGGTGGAGTAAGCGACGGGAGCTATATGAGTTGATGCTGTTTGTTTTAGTAGTGCGGCTCCAAATGTGGTTTTCTAGCAATCAATATATATATACAGTGAACTGTCCATCTCTCAGCATCCCTGTCTAAATGATAAATAGAGGCGATGCCGCAAAGATGTCATCCCAGTCCGGAAAGTCAGTCGATCCGACATGGGCAGAACGCACCGCACACAGATCACGTAGGAAGCAGGCGGCATCACGCATCCCCAGCGACCCAATGTCTTTGGACATGCAGCCCAGCTGGCTCCAGAGCATCTCGACGTGCCCAAAGTCACGCACGCGGACGGCCTCGATACCCGCCACGACCATGGGCCACAAGGCAAACTTGTAATGCGTCCCACCCCTCGTTTTCTGCTCCACGAGACGCGCGATGGTTGCTTTGGCGATGTCGTATGCGCCTCGCCTTTGGGCGTGCAGACTTGCGGACCAGGACGTGGAGGAGTCTGCTTGCGTGGTTGACGACACGAGGTAGATGACTATGGCGGCTCTGAACGCTGCGGTAATCCAAAGCTCACCCGAACCTTGCTCCGTGGGGGTGTCATCACTTGGTAAGGGAGAGTAATCCTTTTGCAAGGCCATGATGATGTTTGACGCAGTGAATTCCAGAAATTCGCGGGTTTGCCACCCTTCGTCGTCGCCATCATGCGTCGGTCGCTTATTCTTGGCCCTGACCATGTTAACTAAAGCTGTCGTCTTTATCAGCCCCCACGGCACCGGAATCATCGAGTCCATGGGGTCGACATCCAAGACCTCGATGATGCTCAAATAAAAAGCATGCTGCGCCAAGGTCTCGTCAGTAAGGAGAGCGGCGGGCGTCATGGCCGAGCCAAACACATTGGTCGTCATGAGGAAGAAGTAGCACCAGTCGTTCGACCCCAGGAGCGCCCTCTCGCCCCAGAGGCGCAACAGGCCGTGGGCACCGTCTAGGTGCGCCCGCCAGGACGTATAGGCCCCGAGCTGCGCCTGCGTGGATATGAACATGACGACGGTGTTCAGCAGCAGCGGGTCGGGCGCCCGGCTAGTCGCAGCGGCGATTGTCGCCGAGACGCCCCGGGCAGCGTGCGCCTGGTGCTGGTAGACGGCGGACATGGCTGCCTTGCCGGGGTTGGTGCGGCACTCGTACGGCTGCGCTACGACGATGCGGTGGAGAGCCACTGTGCACATGTACAGGTGTCGGATGGGCTGGCAGAGGTCCAACCAGCCGCTAAAGTCCTCCTTGAAGGTGGCGTCGGGGGTGAGATCCGGGGCCACTCTGGCGTTGAAATAGGCTAGGGCGTCGAGGACGACGGCTGCCGGAGCCAGATCATCCTCGCGCTGCATTTGTACGGTGAGGCGCTGCGGGAGGGTGCACGTCATCGCGTTTGTGTTGGATGGCTTCCTGGGCGGCGGCATGACATAATACCTCCAGCGTCGCGGGGTCGTGCTGCCGTATCCGAGACATTCCGTGCTCGCTCTCGTGCATCGTTGACAGGCCGGGCGTCCACCGTCGCAACGCAGCCGCCGCTTCTTGCAGGTCCAGCAGGGGGCGATGGTTGCAGCCATATTCGTTCGGGGAATTGAAGGAGAGACGGGGCAAATTGTGGTAACGCGCGGGGGCTGGGAATCCCCATTTAAATTGCCTGCCCTATCTTTCTCATCCTCTATCTATTCTAGTTCTAGTCTAGGTCTAGCTGGAAATGCTTGTGGCTTGTGTGGTTGTGGGGACCCTTGGAGTTGAGGGGTTCCCCAAGATCTGCGTTCCTTGGCAAGATTGTTTGATTGATATATTCAATACTCCCCCAGTCTTGGCAATAGCAATTCGCACGTGTTGGCTGTTATCTACCTAGTGACCAGGGTAGCAAAATGCGTTTTTCTCCCAAAGTCTTGGGGTGATTGATGAAACGCGTTGTGTCAGATTATCGCTCACCTGGTAGAGCTATAATGAAAGAGCATTCACAATTATAATAGTTACATAAAGTGGGTAGGTATACAAGGATCCCCCCTTTACAACTGACTGCCAAAAAATCTCGACCCCTAGCCATTAAAGTGAAAGGAAGCAAAGTGACAAAAAGGACAAAGAAAAACGAGTCTCAACCACCCAAATTGTCAGGGTTGGACCCATGCCCTACTGCTGCCCAGTTAATAGAAACCTTCTCCTGCCAGATTCTGCTGACGCAAGAACGTCCAGTGAAACTCGATTCTCCTTCAGACCTGTACACAGACCTTTCTAGAATTACTGCATCCAAGCCCTCCACAGCAGTCCTTATCCTCAAAGCAATGCGCGTCCTTCGGCACACATGGGGCGCAAACTCCCGGGTAAAGTCCCATGTTGTTTGGTTCAAAGGACCTAAGGGCGCAAATACAAGTGTCGCCATCGTTGAGCCTGCATGTTTTGTCATAGAGCGGCCCTCTTGTTGACCGGATCGTGCAGGGTGTCCCCAGCCGCGGGCAAAGTTCCCGAAATGTGGGGATTCTTGAACTCGTTGCAGGTGAGGTGCTTGATGCGCTTGACGCGCTTGACACGCTAGAGCTTATAGGCGTGTTGGACGTGCTGGAGGTGGAGGAGCTGGCTGTGCTTGAGGTGCTTGAGGTGCTTGACGACGACGACGACGACGACGACGAGGCAGGTGCAGGAGAGAACATGGTACGGGGTACGTCGCTGGTCTGGGAGGCCGAGTTTGCCGACGCAGAATTCTTGCAACTCCCAAAAAGAGGCTGACAGCCCACGCCGCAGTAGTCATCCGAGCTTCCACACCAGCCACTGCTGCTGCAGCAGTCTCCGAACTTAGATCCCAGGCACGTTGTGCCAAGGCCTTTGCCACACGTTGCGTCGATGCTGGGCGGCGTGCTTGAGGTACAAGTTCCAAACCCGGACTGGCAGCCCGCCCCGCAATACTCGGGCCCCTTTTTATCACAAGACCTGTTAGCCATGATTACATAGTAAAAGAGGCTGTTTAATAAGAAAAATAGGGACTCACGCTTCCACAGTAGCCATGGGCCGAACAGCAATTGCCCCATTGTGACCCTTGGCACGTAGTACCGGCGGCTTTGCCACACGTGGCATCCTTTGATAGCTTCAGCGTGGCAGCGGCCAAGCTATAGCCGACGAGAGAAGAACAAAGTAGTAGTGAGAGACGCATTTTGTATAGAGAGAAATGGACTGGGTCAGTGATTGTTATTCCAAGTGCTTCTCGTGGTTATCACTGGTTGATGCTTCTATGGATACCTTGGTCCATAAAGCCAAGCTTGTGTGTATTTATAAAATCGTGAACAAGCCCCTATTCAATCTTTGTTTTGTTGTTGCCCGACTACTGCTGCGGGCCGGCCGCGTGTTTTGCCACCATCAAATAGACGCCAAAACCTCTCTTTCACGACAAAACCTTTCAGCTGCAAAAATCGTTCACTATAGTGCAACAGATGGGAAATTACTTCCAGATGGTGGCTTTGATGAATATTTTCAACATTCCCTCCTCCCGGCGGTCCAGACCACAAGTCTAGCCAAGAGAGATCTTTAGTTCCGTACGTTAGTTTCAGCGAAGCTTGAGAGCTCTTGCAAGCGCGGATCGCGGCATGTGGCCCCAATCGACTTGGCAAATGCTTGTATTGGGGGGAAAAAGACGGGGGATACATTGAGGATCTGGAACGTCAAACTTTTTGAAACTCTTTCCCAAGCTATTCTACTGTACAAAGACAGGTCTGCTATTACAAACCTGAAGCTACATGGGTCGCCCTCATGGTTGCCCGATCAAAAGAATTGAATAATCGTGGCCCTTGAGATGGCTTTCGGCATTTGCCTAGACCTAGAACCTCAATGTTAGGGGTCTTAAATCATCGATTGGCGGCAAGGCTAGTCTTGTCTAGATGTTGCTAGCGTGCTTTGATCAGATCGTGTGCAGCCGCATTGCCCCATGATGCGTTCCTGACGCTAAAATGGCTAACATGCGGATTTAGTTTCTCTGAGAAGATTTCGCGTGGCCAACACGTGTTTTGCAATGCGAGAACTGGCCCCCTTCGCTCGTCGACTTGATATAGCGGCCAGTTCATCGGATGAACGATTCTGGACTACTTTGAAAGTTGAAAGTGCTCACAGTCCTTGTACAGTCCGATCTGATTCTAACCACAAAAGGACTGAGAGGCCCAAGCTTGTTTCTTTCCGGATGGCACAGCACTCCTGCCCTATCAAGACCGCCATGCTTGGCCTTGTGCATTTGACTTGTCGACGAGATGCTCGTTGGGGTCCATGGGAAGAATATTTTGCCGGCCCCCCATCAATGCAAATATCGCGGAATCCTTGGTGAAAATTGCCTTGCTGGCTTTAGTGAGAAGCAAGCAAAAGTCTGGGTATCTCCACACTAAGAATTGGCGATTGGTGTATGATATGTAAAAAAGGCATCCTAGTGTTCACAATGACAGACCATCTTTTGCAGCAAATCAATCTCCAGCTGCTGCAGGTTCAATTACTTCTTC
Source organism: Pyricularia sp. CBS 133598 (assembly GCA_004337975.1). Taxonomy (NCBI): domain Eukaryota; kingdom Fungi; phylum Ascomycota; class Sordariomycetes; order Magnaporthales; family Pyriculariaceae; genus Pyricularia; species Pyricularia sp. CBS 133598. The sequence continues at coordinate 382,202 of RRCJ01000013.1, forward strand.
TTTAGCTTTGCGAGCAGTCCAACCTGAAGCTGCAGCATAATGAGCCAGACCATGGTACTATATCTGTGTGCATCAACTTCTATACGTCTTGCTTTCCCACGGAAGATCAATTCCATCTAATTAGATGCTTGAACGACGTTGAGATTGTCTCATGGAGGCATGGTGGCAGCCAATTTTCTTTTCCCATTCATCACCCCTGGTCCACCGGCTAGTGTGTACTTTCTACCATCTCCAAATACACGCAAGGTTTAAAATCAACTGCGCAAACTTTCAGCTCCGGTAAAGTTACAGAGAGTCAAATTTAATCATGGCCGATTTTAGCCCTGGCGTGTATACTCGTAATAGTTCGCAAAAGAACTATGAAATGAAACTCAGAAAGCCGGAACCACGGGAATACCCAAACCGATCCTCGGCCTGGGCTGTAAAGAACTTCACCGTCGAGGCCAAAGACAACGGCATCGGACACGACCACCCGAGCATGGTCCACTGTCATCCTCGCCAAATTCAAGCCGCTGCAGGACTACCCAGACGTTGTGTCCAAGGTGCGGGCCGGGCACGACGCCGTCTTTTGGCACAGTGTCTCGGACACGTGGCGGGCGCTTTGGTCGGGGTTCCAGGGGCTGCATCGGGGCAGGAGATTGCCGTGGTGGACATGAATAATTCAACCCTCAAGGCCGGCAACTGTATTTTGGCCTGGGGCCGAGGAGCTCGGAGTTGCATTGGGATGAAGTGGATCATCCAAATCCAAGGTGGACATTTGTTTACCCACAAATCACCAATTTAAATGTTGAGTCGCGTTGGCTATTAACGCAGAGGTATGAAAGGGGAAAAACACCCTTGCGCAGGCTAGGAATTACCATACGATGGCCATAATAAATAACTGCTTTCGGATAACGGGGTACAACACGGACCACAAGCGCGACGTAGAGGTCTCCCCTGACGGGTTCATTAGCATCACCGCCGCCGATAACCCGGGGATCCGGGCGCGGATTACAAAGATACTAGGTCTAGAACTAGAGGATTAAACTGCCACAGATGGAGTATGCAAGAACGAGACAGAAGCGCAGGGGCAGTGCCAAGGGTAATGGTTTCGACCGTCTCCATCCCAATAGGGTGTTGACTTTCAGTACGGAAAGCAAAGGGGATGAAGGGGTTCTTGGTCTGCAAATTAACACGTGTGCAGATGGTTGGGCTGATCGCACCCGGCATCCCATTTTAGACTTCACACAAAGATCAAAATGCTTTCAGAGTTATAGACGAATGATTCGCTGTTTTTAGAATCTAAGTCTAGTTCTAGGTATCCCATCAAAACATCAAAACCCTTCTACATATATGCATATCCTCATAAGTAACATAACAACGCTTTCCAATCAACCCTAGTCAAAAAAAGACAGTAGCCGGCCGTCGTGCTGTCTGCATTTATGCCCGGCGCTTGGTGGCGGTGGTGTTTCCGCTGGCCTGGTTGGCAATGGCGGTCATGTTCTTGTTTCCGACCTTGATGAGGGTCTTGTCCTTGGGCAGGCGGTCGAGGACGGCGTCGGACAGGTGCAGGGTGTCCTTGACGACCTGGCGAGGGGTGAGGGCGAGCCACTGCGACACGCTGATGTCGCTAAACTTCTTGGCCTGCAGGACCTCGAGGAAGACGACGTCCTCGGTGCCAGTGTTCTCGATGTAGTGCGACTCGGCGGTGCGGATGTAGCCGACGTCGCCGGCGGTGTAGTCAAAGGTGCGCGACGACGAGGGGGCGGAGAAGACGGTCATGCGGGCCGATCCCTGCAGGAAAAAGTTCCACTCGTCGGAGGTGGTGTGCCAGTGCAGCTCGCGCATCGCACCGGGCTCGACGGTTACGAGGGCGGCGGAGAACATCTCGGCGATGGGAAAGGTGGCCGGGTCGAGGATCTTGACGGAGCCGCCGGGGGTCTGGAAGGGCTTCTGCTGAGACCAGTGGTAGGTGTACGAGTTGGGGGCGCTGATGGAGCCGGCCGAGCCGGTGATGTTCTGCTTCTGGATGTCCTCGGGGGCGGGGGTGCCGTTGAAGATGAAGAGCTCCTCGGTGGGCAGGTCCTTGAGCGCCGAGATGTCGACCTCGAAATTCTTGGCGATAACGGACTCGGGGTTACGCATCATGGTCTCGGTGGCCAGGAAGGTGGCGTCCTCGGAGAAGTCGCCCTCGTCAAAGACCAGAAGGAACTCGCAGCCCTCGTCGAGGGCCTGGAGCGAGTGGGGGATTCCGGGCGGGAAAAACCACACGTCTCCGGCGGTAACGTCGTCGACGAAGCTCTGGCCGTCCTCGTTCATGGCGGCCACGCGGACACCGCCCTTGAGGACCAGGGCCCACTCGCCCGAGGTGTGCCAGTGAAGCTCGCGGTACGCGCCGGGCTCGAGGCGCATGTCGACACCGGCCATGGCCTTGGCGACGGGCAGGACGGCAGTGTTCTGCTGACGAGCCCAGCCAGAGTTCTTGCCGCTGCCGAGCTTGTTGTGGCTCAGGGACATGGGCCACTGCGAGTTGGGAACATCGCCCTTGTCAGAGGTGGGGGGAGCAAAGAGGTCAGGGTTGAGCCTCTCATACTCGTAGGTGCCTATAGGTTGCCAGTGGTGTCAGTCGATGGGTTGCCAGATACTCAAGGGTTGCGTTCGCTGGCTGGTGGGAAGACTCACGAGGACCCGGGTCGGTAGATCCCCTGTCGCCCCTGATGGGCTGGGGGACCTCGACGCTGTTGAAGTCGAGGAAGAGGCCGAGCTTGGCGTCCGCCTTCTGGCCAGTGACCATCTGGGGGTTGGGAACCTTGGCCGAGTCGCCTCCCTTGACGGGCGGGCGGGGAGCAATGCCACCCTGAAGGTTGATGGAGCCGCGAAGCTGGCCGGTAGGGCCCTGAACGGGAGGCAGAGGAGTGACGCCGCCTTGAGGGGCGGGGTTCTGGCCGTAGTTGGCGGGCATCCTGTCGAATTCGTGTTAGACTGCAAGATTCTCTGTCGCCAAGAGGCATGTTCGCCAAGTAATGATCTGAGAAGGCTTACTGCGGCGCGGGGACGGCCAAAGCCGGGGCCAGCATGGCCAGTCCTGCAATGAATTGTCTCATCTTGAAGGCTGTCGAGGTTGGTCGTATCTTCTCTATCTCACGTATGGGCTGGCTGAAAGTTTCTCAGTTAAGAGAACTCAGGGGATCTTTGGCAAAGATGTTGTAAGCTGATCCGGGAGGACAGCGAGTGAACGAATGAGTGAGGATGGGTGAGAAGAGTAACGGAAATTAACTCAAATGGCATCAAGAGGCAGGACGGCCTTTATAGACAATTGCCACCTTGATGCCGGTTATCCCGGGCTGCTGGCATATTCGGCAGCCCAATGAGTGGATGTACGGTAACAAGGTAGCTATTCAGCAGCTTAGTGTGTGGTACAACAAGCCGGCCCGCCCATACGGGCCTGTCGATCCTTGACTGCGGCCATCAAGGCGAAGGGGGCTAGGTACTTGGTGACATCAAGCAAGCAGAGGAGAAAGCTATGGGGGGGCAGACTTACCCGAAGCTGCGGGCATGAAGTTTCCAGGCTCGGGTTGTGGGTTGCATCAATTGTGCTCCCTAACTCCGATGGTGCTAAATTACTCTCCTATGCACTCTTGCAGTAGAGGCACCACTTGTGGATCCATCTGTTCTCTCCATGGGTTGGTTTCCGGCGGGGACGACTAATTCAGATCTTCGAATCAGAGTAGCTTATTAATGCCCTGGTCCTGGTTCGTTATCTGGAGTCTTACTAGCCGTCAAGCTAGTATATGGGATGAAATTCGGGGTTTAGGACTTGTCTCGGCATTTTGACCTTTACTCAGGCTGACCACCTTCTTCACTGCAGTATTAGTCTGGCGGACCGATTCCATCAACTACTGGTAGGGCACCTAAGTGTTCAAGCACGGTCGTGGAGATGGTGGATCACTGGCATCTAATAATCTGAGAAATTTTGTGGCAAACGAAGAAATGTAACTAGGGAACCTCACCGACTAACCTACCCGAGGTAGGTAAAGTATATATGCACCTTAGCTAAGGGACTTAATCTAGGTAAGGTAGGTAGCAATACTCGGACATAAGGCCATTTAATGGGTTGCAGCTACTGTACTACTGCTACCACCATCACTGTACTAGTTCTAGTACTGTAACCCTTTTCCGATTGCAGCTGTGAACAAAACAAGCTTACTTGGAAAAGGCTGCGCAGTCAGGTAGCTTCCTTGCTACGTCATATAAATTTTTTGCCTGATTCATGAGTCTTTATCCGTATGTAGGCCAGGAAGCTGAATCGCGGCAAATCCCGCATCGAGGTAGGATTGTCCCCTTGCAGTCCATCTGCGTTGTACTGCGGGTGGGAATAACTCGTCATGGACCCTTTGTTGTCAGCATGGAAAACAGTCCATACCCAGCTTCTTTGCCCTGTATTTTGACCAACGTGCCCTGGATCTCCAAGCTGGTAGGGAATTAATGTCGACGGACGCCTTGATTCAATTGAGGATCGGGACCGATGAGTTGTTTTTTTTTTTTTTTTTTCGACTTTGGTCGCGACACGCGCATGTTGGCCGGTCAACGTAAGGCGCTTTAGCCGCGAACCTCCCCGCTTCATCCAATGTTGCTTACTCGGAGCAGTCATCCTAGCGCATCTAGAAGTGGGGTCCCGGATTGAACGGCAACAAGCAAAAAAAAAAAAAAGCCTCTTAGATAGATTTTTGAAGCTATCCCCAACCCAACAAACAAAATCGCTCAACGCCATCATAGCGACGTCAAATATTGAAATGAAGGGGTTTTTAAGAACCTTTGCAGCCCGCACAGACGCAAAAATTCCATAACTACCACACGCGCGACACGACAAGTTTGTATCAATCTATGAGCCGTGCAAGTCGCATTGCCATGGGGAAATGATGGCAAAAAAAATAGAAGCAGAAAAGATGCACCCCTTCCATGACAAACAGGTGACGCAGTATACGCGATTACGACTTTTGGTTTATTAGGAGGTGGCTGGGTTGGTTTTGTCGCTCGTTGCCGGACCTTATCCGTGATAACACGACACATGCACGAATGAAGCCACATTCAGGCTTATCCTTGTAAGCATGGGTGGGGAACGTCGGCATGAAAGTGGCCAATGGTGCTAATCGAGAATAAGCAACGCGAGAGGAACAAGCTTTTTCTTGGGAAGCTTACCGCTCGTGGGGGATATGGAGCCTTGAAAGGACCACAAATAAACAAAAGTCCATTCCAACCCACTCAACCCATGCTGAGCCTGGTTTGATCGGGCATTGAGTGATTTTTCATTCGTTTTGTGTGGAAATGTTACTCCGTCATGGATCAAGCTTACGCGGTTTGTTCTACCCGAGCGATGCTGCTTTTGTCCATGTACACACGTTAGCAGCAAGAGGTTAACCCTAGTTCTAAACCGAATCCATTGTAGGGATTGTACCACGACTGTGATATAAAATAACAATGCATGCTTTTGCACGGGCCAGGAACGCGTAATATCTGATCTGTAGGGATGAACCTGATTTCGGTTCTATCGGTTACTACGTGGTATACCATGCACATGATTTCTGGAGAGTTCTCTTCCACGTAGCACCGAAGAGCTTTGCCCGGAATGGGTAAGTCCTTCCGGCTACTTCCCCTAGACTTTGTTTATGCTTTTTTGTACTTAGAGTGCACCCCCGGAATCCCGGATTATCGCAATCTCTTGCCCCCTTTTTCCGATATGCTCGACACATGGTGCAGCATTGTACGTTTTCATAAGTGATGTTTCTTGTAGACGAATCCGGTGACATAGTTACAGCATCTTTATTGTTTTTTTTTGTTTCTCCGGCAAAAGCTCGGCTACGAGATAAATCAGTGGTATGCCAGCGATTGGATGACAGCTGTCAAAAGCTTCTTTCTGTTATGATCACGAGGCGATGATAATGTTTCACAATCAGAGTTGAAGAAAAAGGGGTTTTGCCGCAGTGCTGCTTCTAAGTTCTAATTTTGTTCAGAAACAATCCTTACAAACTCCAAATGGCAATTTCTCAAGATGGGTGCTCAGGAGTGACGACCTGACTTCTCATTTTCTCATTTTGAGCATTCATAGTTTCAGCCCTTGGAATCCCTAGCCATTGTGCCAACACCGCCCAAGCCGCGACCATGAGAAGCGTCCTAAGGCCTTGGGGCCCGGCTTGGACGATACGCTAGGTTCAGCAAATGCCGTGTGTAGACAAGTCTCGACGGCGTTCCAGTCAACAAACCCCAAACCTCTCTCCGGCATCAGGACGGGGCATGCTTCTTGCGCTCATGCAACTTGATGGGGATGAAGCGTTGTGGCGGCCTGCCCGAGGATCCACTTCTCACATAGAATATCCTACGTCGTCCTCATGTCGCTAGGCCACGAAAAGGCTCTTGCCCCGTACCACTACAACCACAACCGGCCCCCAATGATCCCTCCGCCCCCGACGGCGGCGGTGGGCCCTCGTAGGGCATCCTGACCGAAGGCGGGCTGCCCGTTCACGTACTCTGGGAGGCGGTGGTCCAGGAACGGCGCGTCGTCTCCACCCTGTCAACCAGGCGCGACAGGATCGCGTCTGCCAGGGATCCCCTGGCGTGTATGTACTGCGATGCGTCCACCGGTGTGCCACTCTCCCGTGCCTCGGCATCTCCGAGATGATGACTTACGACGTTCCGGTCAGCCCCAGAGTCCCGTGCTCGTCCCGCGTCGGCTGCCACGCCAGCATCTGCGCCGGGGAGGTATAGCTCCCGCGTCGACGCCGCGGCCTTTTTCTCGCCGTTGCCAATGCAGGCCGTGGTCAAAGACGCCGCCGAGAGCGGGGCAGCATGCACATCTCGTCCTCGGCGAAGCGGGGCAACGCCTTTGGCGTCTCGTGGTCGCTGGACAGCAGCTCGCAAGGCACAAAGTATTCTGGCTCGTGTAATAGCTCGGCCGGGAATACGGGCTAGCCCGCACAACGCTCGTCGGCGTCTTTTTTACCCGAAAGCAAGACCTTATCCCCGTTGTCCTGGGGCAGTTTCTAGAGGGCAAATTTGTGGCCAATGTGTCTAAAGCTGAAACAATGGTGCTTGAGGTGGTAGACGCGGCGTCGATGAAGTATTCAGCCAGTGTGGCCTCGCCCATGTCGGCGGTGCTCATGCTCATGCCTAGACCGTTGACCGCGGTGGTTTGACCAGCTGCATCCCGCTTCTGACTGGAAGCGGATGCAGAAGTATTTAACCTTTCGTGGCTATTCGAGGGAACATTGTCCACCGAGACGCTTTCAGACCGAACTAGATGGGCTACGGTACCGGCGATTACAGACCAGTCGATGCCGTTTGAGAGATAGATCGCGACATTTGCACAAAGTTGGAGCCCGATCCTGGACAATCTGCTCGCGAAGCCCTTGCATTATCTGTTGCAGACATCGTATTTCAATGTTTTGCCCGTGAAAGTGCTAGAGGCTGTGGCCCTGTGGATGCTCTGGTAGTAGTCTATGACAAATACCTATCTTCATGAATTCCCAACTGGTAACGTGGGAGTTGTACCTTCCCGTCATACCGTCATACCGGGAATAGAAATCCTTCAAAACCGCCACACTTCCATGCAAAGCCAACCTTCATCTACGTATCTAGAATAATAGTTGTAACTCTTCGAAGCGAGATCTAATTATTATTTCGAAACCCGCCGTTTATAATTGAATGGATACCACATTTAGGCGTCCAGCCAAACGGCAAAAAGGTCTTGGCTTCGGAGGCAAACAACAGTCTCCTGCCGCCACCCCCTATTACCGCCCAAAACAGCAGTTTAAACCCAAGGTCATCCCTGACGGCCATATAACCTTGCCTCGCTCCTTATCATACGAAGTGAATGCAAACTCGCTGCGCAAATGCTGCAAAAATACAGGCACCCCAGTGACCTCATACATTGAATAAAAGGCGGCGACCGCCTCACTATTGCGATGGCTGCGAAAATGGTACACGTGCGCGCGGATCTGATTGTCCCAGGGGCAATCTAAATTGTTAATCTCGTTACTAACCACGGCGTAAGCAGTGCCCGACCTGATGTGTAAACGTTGGGCGTCTGAAGGAGTCAAGTGGCCCAGGCCCGCTCTGGATGATGAGATATTAGCTGAGGTTCCATACTCGGAGTTTTCGAGAAGGCAGAGGTGTAAGAGTAACGCCACGGGACTCTAACGCGTCAGACAAGAAGCCTTGTTTACCAATGCGTTTGTCAGTTGAGATCCAGACACCTTCTGCGTCGGGACCGCTATGGAGAGACTGGGAGTTTTGGCAAGTCTTTCTGTCACTTTCGTCTTCAACATTTCCGGGGCCGATGTTGCGTTTAAATCCCTCATGGAAGGCGGCTGACGTTGACTTAGAACCAGGCAATGCAAGTACTCCGAATATGCTATACATGTCTGCTCCACCATCTCAGCTTTTGTTGCCTGGCCTGCAACTTTCAAGTTTTATAACTTACTGTCCGTGTGTTGCGTTGATTGCAGTCAATTTTCGATTTTTGCTTGAAACGATCTGTATTCATCTGAAGTAACCATCCCACCACCCCACTAACCCATTTTCTTTCTTTTTGAGTCTTCCCAGTCCCGGTGGCGCGGGACTTGGCCAACCCTTTCACAGTACCGGCCAAATTTCGGTGAGCTTTTTGTTTTTTTCCTCTGGAACAAAACTCAAAAGGTCGCCACGTGCAATTAATCTTCATAACTTATCTCCCATGCCTTGCAACTGCATAAAGAACTTTTGGCGCATGTCATACGACTTGTCAGTTGCCCTGGTTGGAAAGGGCTTTGGTTGGTCGATGCATCTGATTCCAGTTGGATCCGTCCAATCTCATTTCACCCTTCTTCCAGCCCTGCCGCCATTGCGTAGCATCCATCCTCCCACATACCGACATCTTCCCGCGCTAGTTCAGCGGACCTGACATACAACACAACCGTTCCTAAGTGACCTCACGTTTACCAAGTCGATTCTCGCAAGCCGTGCAACCAGAGACGGATCTTCCACCAACAGGTCACCAGTCTCGACACTTCCGGCTTATTATTGCATCGATTTTATTGTAACAAGCAGCGGTAGCCACGAAATAGTAGCAACTCTTGTCGTAGTAGTAACAGTAACACTTTCTTCATTTTATGCCTGTCTCCTTCGGAACAAAATAACATCCTTGGTGCCCACTTATGAATCCCGCGCCAAGAATGAATTTCAGGCTCTTAAGACTATTTGTGTGGATGATGCGGATGGTTCTCCCACGGCGCGTTTTTATGGTTGTAGTTGTATACCCATGCATTCCCACCGGCGCCGTGGTCTCCTGGATAGTATGGAGCACTCATACCACCGGGCCCATGAACTCTGTCTTCACGTCAAAATCATTTTCAAAAAGGAGAGAAAGAGTGATGGACGTAATAGTGGCACGTACGTGATGGGTTTTCCTTTATGTTTCTGAGTGTCTGGCGGCGGGACGTATGGGTTGGGGTACGCATTGGCGGGGAGTGCATGGCAACCAGGCTGGGATATCAGGGGAATAGTCAAGAGGAGGACGGGAATGCTTTTGAAGAACATGATAAACCTTTTTCTTTGCTCTTTCGAGAATAAGAGTATGACTTTGTGAGGATGTTGATTGTCTTTATGTGCGGCGTACTCTGGGAGTTCCTGCGTCTTTTATATTCTTTTTTTTGGCTAGGTATACCTATTTCTGGACTTTATCTCCGGCGGGCTGGAAAGCCGCTTTTGGAAGTTGGAACTACCCATGGGCTACTGCTCCTTTTCCACGTTGTCAAGTTCATGAACTTAGCACCAGTTACCAGCTGGCACACGTTTCATCCCTGGCAGAAACTCAAATTGTAGGATTTGCGTGCGGGGTTATACATGAGGTATTACTGATTTTATATTATATAAACATTTCCTAGCAAAGTATAATAAAAAGTTTAATTATCCCCGGTCCGGTATGAATGTCCAGTAAACAGAAATTGCTTTGGCCTTTATCCTTCTGGATTTTTCTAGCAGTTCGCGCTATACCACAGGATTAAATTATTAGCTTTATATAAGCCTATTGATTATCGAACCGAGTATATGCACATGATTAAACTCATGCTTAACTACGTCTTGTTACTCCGCCGCGACAAAGTGATAATTTCTGGTCTTGCTCATCGCATTACGTGTATTACATTATTATCCATAAGCCAGGCCGACCATTTTAAATCTTTTTATACGTTATAACCTTTTACCTGTCGGCATCTTGATTCAGAACCCGTAACATCAATTTTATCGAGATCTCTTCTACCATCCTGATCAAAAGTCCTGGGCTGAAAGCCAAGCAAGTTCACTTTTGAGCTGTTCTCTTATTTCGGATTTCCCTGTTCACCCCTAGTCCCTCTTTACTTTCTTGTACCGGGTGAACTCACTCAAAGTTAAAGTATCAAGTTGGAGACAGACACTCTCCATCGCCTCAGGTTAACCTAACTGCGTCGTATGGCCACACGAACCAAACCTCCGGAACGTATCGCCGAGTATACCAGGTAAAGTATCATCAACAACTGGAACAGTTGTAACAATAGAAAATGACACCCCTGTACAGCAAGCAAGGGATAGTAACAAAATTTCTGCCATACTCTTCTAGGTTAGAAAGGAATTACATCGGCTTAACTAAATATCTATACTGTGTAAAATACTGTTAAAAACATTCAAAACTTCTAGAGTTCTTATGCACCCTAGATAAGTGCACCCTTCTGGGATGGTGGAACTTTCGCCTATAGATTGCGAATCATCTTTTCTCGAAAGCTTCACCACGCTCACAGATCTTGCCCTTATAATCCCTCTACCGACGACTTAGATACACGTCATCTAGCCTGGGCTGGCCAGGCCTCGCACGAAATAGAATGACTGCTGACTCGAAACAAGCTTTTGCTAAGTGTCCCTAAGTTCACCTAGTACGTACCCGGTAAGCTTTTCCACATTATATCCGTTGCTTTTGCCAGATTCCTTACGGTCTGCAGCCCTACTCCCTCCCATGTTGAAAGCTTGGTCAAAAGGCAAACAGCCCGACTTTATGCTTTTCACTTCAACCGAACCCCTGCAAGTTGGCAGCTCTCCGCGGAACCTTATTCCCCTGCCAATACTTGGCGTGAGCGCTAGTATTCTTTGCACGGGCTCCTTCGTGTCCGGTATGCATTGCATCGATCTGACATACACATGAACCCCTGATTGAATCTGAACGGGGCCAAACATGGGAGGTACTTCGACTTACCCTGTACTTAACCGCGATTTGTAAAGCCCCACGAAAGTACTTGCCTTGTCTTTTGACCCGTTTATTTCTCGGATAAACGGCTATAATTGGACAAGAACAACCCTGTTTTGGCCCCGTTCAGATCCATTCAGGGGTTCATGTGTACGCCTATATCCGCTGCCCGTTACCGAGGTCCCGGAGCAAACTTCCAAAAGGGGAGTCCGCATGCCAAGTACAGGGATAGAGTACCGCCAAGTTCAAAATAATTTACTATGCACTTTTCGGCCACATTATGTCTTCGCGCCAGGTTATTGTTGGAGTTTCTTGAATCCGTTCTGCTAGGCCTGTTTTTGCCAGGATGGGAACAAGAATAACAGGATGCAAAGCCTTCCTATCAATTACAACAGAAAGCCGGAACATTAAAGAATACGACAAATACTGACACCCGCTTGGTCTAGTCCATCCTTCTTCACGGCCTATATTGTTCAAAGCTGTCCCGACTGATGTGTTGAGATTCTTTATTACCTAGACATGCATGCTGCAAGAACTCACTAGAGAGATTGGCTCTTGGAATCTTGTAGGTTAGGTATGCTTGGTAAAGCTTATCTCCCAGCAACTCTGTGATGTTCATGTATCGGCGTTGTCGTCTACCTAGCTACCTTGACCATCGGCCAAACCTTCACAGCTACCATAGTCGACTACAAATGACTCACCGTGAACCCCCAAGTTTTCTCCGTCGGTGTGTCGGTGAGTCTCCAAAGTCAAAACTCCAACGACATGACTAGGTCAATCATCAAGCCTTGGGTCTAGGCAAATCCGTATTCAAGCTCATATGCGAGGGCTTGATCGCCATCTACTAGGCTCATGTCCGTCGGGACTTCTAAACCCAACTGTTCAACAAAGCCTGTCAACCGTGACAAGTCACCCTAGTGCAGGGTTGCATGGTTGCTGGAGCCCCCTTTTCCGCATAAGCACAAATAGCCGGCTACAAAATCGGCGATATTGAACTGGTTTGGCCCCGCCGTCACGAACCAAGTGCGCAGGACACGCCGTGTCCGCTGCGCCTGGACCCTGGCCGCCATTGTTACAACCCTGATTTTACTGGGCCGTAGCTGAGGGCCTTTCACGACAATTCTCATAACATTATGCTTTGTATGTCAGTCAATCGGCGCGGGCTGGTGTTCCTTGTATCTGGGCTTGTTCTGCCGATGACGAGGCTTTTGGTCTACATTAGCTTCTGATGTATTTAAATCTTACAAATATAGAATTATTCAACGACAAATCCTTTTGCCTTTGTCTGGTCCTGGGAAAACAGTTGCTGCTACAAGCTAAAGGAGTTAAGTGCGAGTGTTTTAGTTTTGCAATCCAAGTGTAGAATCCACGGGAAATATCACGCGGAATTCAGCCCGTCGCCGGTCGAGGCGGCGGTTTGCCCAAAGCGAATGTATATAAAATAGTAAACAGTTTAAAAAAACGCCGAAAACTTTGAGAATTACTAAGCAGTGGGACAGTAGCATTGTAGTTCACAGTACCCAAATAGAGTTATTGTTATCGCCACGGACAAAAGAAGGGAAAAGAAGGATCTAACCATCATCATCTTTTGTAAATATAGTACGAATCACATGTATTCCCCGGTCTATTACGCCCTAATCGTGCACTATCCATCAATTCATGAGGGAGATTTTATATTTGGTACTCGGCCTGAAGTGTATGGACGTTTACCAAGCATCAAGTCAAATTAACGGTAAGGTTCTGGTCAAAGTGCCCCACTTACCTAATTAAGTGCACCGCTCTGCATGATCGGTATCCCCGAACCAGGTATGCTTTCAAAAGTATTCCAAATATGAAATGTATTTTCTAAAAAAATAGTCAAAACGAGGTATTAGGAAGGAAGAACCTTCAAGTCAGGACAATTTTACTAAATTGGTAGTAAAATCTGTTAGTATATATTCTGGATCATCTTTCTAGTCTGTGATAAGCTTGAGTCTCAATTCGGTACTCGTCTTCTCGTTTGACTTTATTCTTTTTCACTTCAGTCTTTTTGGACCGTTTGTATTTGAGCCTTTCAAAAAAAAGCTGTTTTCTTCCCTGCAAATTCATTTTACAATGCATTTCAAGCTTGTTCTTGCCTCTTTCATTATCGGCGTAATGGCCGCACCGTTGCCCTCATCCGAGTCTGCCGGTGCTGTTCAACCGCTGCCCCTCCAGGCCCGCGCGCCCATGTTCAGATCGAAGAATAAGGGTAAAGCACCGGCTGACCAGGGAGGGTCTTCAAGCGCTTCACAGAGGCCACCACGACCGGGACCTCAGGACTGGCCGAGTGAGCCAGGTCCTAAAATTGTACACAACGACAAGGATTTTCCACCCTATGTTTCGCCTCCAGTTCCAGGGGCCTATGAGGCTACCTACCAGCCGGGTTATCCATCCGCCAAGGCAACAAGTTTAATGAAGGGTCCCGGAGTGGAAGGTGTTCCTGTTGGTGACAACATGGGCACTAGCCCACACACAGCGGAGTGGGAGGGTCATGTCAATTCGTATCTTTACGATCCCCATCATTGATTATAAAAAGTGTGAAGTTGGTGGACAGGGTAAATAACCAAGAATGATGTAAATGGCAGCCAGTCCATCCTGACCCACGGGGAGGGCAACTAGGGCTGCCATTAGTTTCCCTTCTCCCTCACCGAGTCTCAAACTAGGCTGCACCAGAGATACCTTACTTGGTCACATGGCCAGCAGAGATGATTCCTTACGCAGCACAAAACTCATGGTGGTTAACAAGGCCGGCAGGGAATTACATGGAGCATCGGGCAGGCAATTCACCAACAACTAGGTAGCAATAACGTACACCAATTGTCTTTGCGAACCAACCGAAGAATGCTAAGAGGGTGCGTGATAAAACTAATATAGTGACAGTGACTGATCTCGTCACGGCATGCCTCTACTTCAGGCAATGATTTAACTCTAGTTAGCGGTGTCCACTAACATAACCATAAAGTTCCCGCCCCTCCGAGGAAAGAATGATCGTGCAACCACTAAATCCACATAATGTACATTTCCTGGTTTGTATCTTGCTTCGTGAACATGACGAGCTAAAAGCTCTTTCTGGAGCAAGATTACGAGAAAACATAATTAGAACAACCCAAAAAGTGCCGCTGAACTTGCGGCGGAGTGGATCCAAGTTGACTTGACCCAAAGTGGATCGTGACTTAGAAATACAATTTAATGGACTTAGTATAGTTTAAGCTATTTTACCGAGTGCACTTGCAACCAAGAGCTTTCTACGGTAGTTTGATAATGACTTTCGAGGGTATACAGGTAAAGTGCAATAATATCTACCTTTTACCCAAGTGTTCAAGTTCGAAGCCAATCTTTGTTTCTTAGTCTTTATCAGTTCCTGGGTTAATCCTTTTCAACACCCTCGATTCTATTTTTGGAATATCGAAATGTGTTACGACCAGATAGTTGGGCCGGTACCAGAGAGGCCAGGTGGGGTCACACCCCTCCTGACGACACTCGCCCAGAAGAAATACCGACCGGCAGAACAACGATTACCTAAGGGCAAGGCCACGATATCTCACGTGACCTCACGTGACGGCCAAGGGAATGGATCTCTATGATCTGTAGAATCTCAGTTGAGAATCACAGATCAAACAGATCAAGAGAGATCACACTTGGAACATAGTCTATATAAGGCACGCTCATTACCATGTAGATAGATTCGATTCTAGGATTGCTTAGCAGCAATCAAACTCTAGTTAACCTCAATACTTACTTGAGAACGATCATAACTTCACCCCCAGTCATTGAGAACCCCAGTTACCCAGTCAGACGCTCAGTTGCTTCAACCCACTGTACTTTACCATAAGAACAGGTTACCCCGATACCTTGATCGTAACATTTTGATTGCTCCTGTTCAGTACCTTGCCTTGAAGCATACCGAGCAGTACCGCCGAAACAATGTCTTCCAACAGAACCACCCCTCAGACCCCCTCTACTACCAACGCTCCGGCCAGCGCTGACGCCTTGCGTCAGATGGTCGCGACGCTTCAAGCCGAGAATCGACAACTCCAGGAACGAGTGACCGAACAAGCTAATCGAGCTAATAGGAACCATATCAAATACCCTCTACCATCACCATACGATGGCACCACAGGTACCCTGCAGGGATTTCTTACAGGAACCCGGGCATACCTTCACTTCAACGAGAACAACTTCGATAGCGATGCAGACAAGGTCACCTACGCAGCCTCGCTCTTGAAAGGCGACGCGCTCGCCTGGTTCGAGCCAACCTTGCGAGACTACTTGGACCATGATGAGGAAGAGAACCGTAAGGCTGAGACCAACCGCATTTTCGACGACTACGACAATTTCGAAGAATGCCTCAGGGGAGCATTCGGCAACCCAGACGAGGAACGCACGGCTGAGCGTAAGCTGGTGCGCCTCACCCANAACTCGAAACGGGACTACCGGAACACAGTCCATTCGACCACGAGATACCATTGAAGGAGGGAACACAACCCAAGTTCCACAAGATATACGGTCTAAATCCAACACAGATGGAGGCACTCGACCAGTACCTAGAAGAAAACCTCAGAAAAGGATACATCAGACCATCGACAGCGTCAGCAGGATACCCTATCCTTTTCGTACCAAAGAAGAACGGAAAATTACGACTATGCGTGGACTACAGACAACTGAACGATATCACCATAAAAAATTGCTACCCACTCCCACTGATAGGAGAACTCCGAGACATGCTCTACCAAGCACAATGGTTTACAACACTAGACCTCAAAGGAGCATACAACTTGATCCGCATGAAGGAAGGCGAAGAGTGGAAAACAGCGTTTCGCACCAGGCGTGGACATTTCGAGTACCTCGTAATGCCTTTCGGCCTTACCAACGCCCCAGCAACCTTCCAAACCATGATCAACCATGTTCTCAGGGAATGCCTAGACATTTTCGTTGTTGTTTACCTGGACGACATCCTTGTCTTTTCCAAGACGTTGGAAGAACACAAGCAACACGTCCACACAGTTCTACAAAAACTACAAGACGCCAAGCTCTTAGTTGAGCCCGAAAAATGCATCTTCCACAGCAAACAAGTCAACTTCCTAGGATATACCATCGCTCCTGGACAAATTAGGATGGAAGCTTCGAAAATACAAGCCGTAAAGGAATGGCCTCGACCACAGAACGTGAAGGACGTACGGGCATTCCTCGGATTCGTGAACTTCTACAGAAGATTCATCAAGGGATATGGCGCGATCGCCACCCCGCTTACCAATATGACCAAAAAGGACCTGGAATTCCAGTGGACGGAACAGACACAACAAGCCTTCGAACAGCTACGAGACGCAATAGCACGGGAACCAATTCTAAGGATACCAGACCCAACACAACCTTTCGAAGTCGAGACCGACGCATCGGACTATGCGATCGGAGGACAACTCGGACAACGAGACGAAGAAGGACGGTTACACCCTTGTGCCTTCTTTTCCCAGAAATTGCACGGACCAGAATTAAACTACCAGATCCATGACAAAGAACTTATGGCCATCATTCGAGCGTTCGAAGAATGGAAACCACAATTATCCGGAACTAAACATGAGGTGTTAGTTTACACGGACCACAAGAACCTGACCCATTTCACCACTAGCAAAGTGTTGAACAAACGACAAATTAGATGGTCAGAATTCCTGTCAGAATTCCATTTTAGGATCATCTACCGAAAAGGAACAGAAAACGGCAGGGCCGACGCCCTTAGCCGAAGACCAGACCACGAGAACACAGTACCAGAAGAAACACGGGTTATCCTCACGACAGACGAAAACGGAAACCTTCTACCAGCGCACCGAAGCCTGATGACAACAAACACGGTGACTACGCCAGAGGAAATACGGAAGATCCACGGAAACAAAGCCCACGGACACCAAGGAATTTCCAAGACATGGAAACGGCTAAAACAACACCATAACTTCCAGGGAACACGACAAGAAGTACGAGAAGCCATTAAG
Source organism: Pyricularia sp. CBS 133598 (assembly GCA_004337975.1). NCBI lineage: Eukaryota > Fungi > Ascomycota > Sordariomycetes > Magnaporthales > Pyriculariaceae > Pyricularia > Pyricularia sp. CBS 133598. The sequence continues at coordinate 399,431 of RRCJ01000013.1, forward strand.
GATTGCGAACTTTGTGCCAAGAGCAAGTCCGCAAGACATAAACCCTACGGATTATTGCAACCCTTACCAGCCCCCAGCAAGGCCTGGCAGACTATTACAATGGACTTCATCGTCAAATTACCACCTTCGGAAGAACCACTTACAAAAACGAAGTATGACAGCATACTAGTTATAGTGGACAAACTCACTAAATACGCCTACTTCCTACCATACAAAGAAAGTAGCAACGCCGAAGAAATCGCCTACACATTCCTACGAGTGATTGTTAGCAATCACGGACTTCCAGAAAGCATCGTCACGGACAGAGACAAGCTCTTTACATCAAGATTCTGGAAATCTCTGATGGAACAACTCGGAACGGACCACAAGCTATCAACAGCGTTCCACCCCCAGACAGACGGACAAACAGAACGAGCCAATCAGACACTAGAACAGTACCTGAGATGCTATGTAAACCACAAGCAAGACAATTGGGTACGATTGTTACCCACAGCACAATTCGCCTATAATAGCTCAGAGAATGAGAGCACCAAAACAACCCCGTTTTATGCCAACTATGGATTCAACCCTACAGCGTATGGAGAACCAAGAACCACGACTACGGCACCACGAGCCGATAAACAAGCGAGCGAGCTACGACAACTACACAAAGAACTCCAGCAGGAACTAGAGTTCGTACGAGAAAGAATGATGAAATACGCCAATCAGCATCGGATGAAGGGACCATCCTTCGAGGAGGGAGATAGCGTCTACCTCATTCGACGCAACATTAAAACACAACGACCTAACAGCAAGCTCGATTTTAAGAAGCTTGGACCTTTTAAAATCAGTAAGAAAATCAGCGACGCCAACTACAGACTGTCATTACCAGACACCATGAGAATTCACCCCACATTTCACGTATCACTACTGGAGCCGGCACCACACGGCACCAGCACACAAGAAACGATCGAGATCGACGCAGAACAAACCTACGACGTTGAACGAATACTCGACCACAGACGAAATCACGGAAAAACAGAGTACCTTGTTAAATGGGAAAACTATGGACATGAAGAAAACACTTGGGAACCCATTAACCACCTCCAGGATTGCCAGGAACCGCTCCGCCAGTACTATCAGGAGTTGGATCTGCGAGCAAGTCAGCCAAGAAAGAGAGGACGACCTAAGAAAGCACCACCTACCATTCCCAGAAGCTAAGGACCGACCAGGACTCGAAACCATACCACCAGACGAACCTACAAAGGAACTATCAGTATGCAACATAAAGCAGGAAACACCAGGAAACAACTGACCAACGGAATGTTGCGCAAGAACATTCATCTCATCCAACAACGAAGGATTCAAAGGACCCATCGGGAAAGTCGAATCCCAGACAAAATTGGAATCCGGAAGAAGCGACTCCAGGGACATTTCAGGAAGGACCTCGGCCGATCGCCGACGCTCCTCCTGCTCTGCCTCCTCACGCTCCACCCGATCCAATTCCTCCAAATCATCAATTCCGCGAGACACAGCTCGCATCATTTTCTCAAACCACAATTTCTTTTGTTTCCGCAAACGAAGCAGTTTCAGTTGCTTTTCCTGAATCCTCTGCTGCTCCGCCAAAATGTCCTCCTCCAGAGCCTCGACCTCCGCATCCAGCTTCGAGTGCTGCCGACCGATGTTGCGCAATTGGGCGTTGGACACCCCCAATACGTCGCAACCAGACCGATTGACACGAAGGCATTCAATGCAACGAGAAGAGTCTTGCGGCGAGACAGCGCAACGCACCATGCCGCGCGACTCACAATAAGAACAAGAAGGCATGTCCACGGAACAAGGAAGGAGAGACGCAAGAAGAGCGTGGCGACGTTCCGTCGACGAGCGACCAGATTTTGATTTAGCGACGCGACTAGACATGGCGCAGAGAGAGAGAGTTAGCAAGAAAGGAACGAAACCAGAGACAAGGATCAGGGGAGTACAGACTATTTAAGGCCAAAGGGACTTGGCCAAAGGAGAGGAGACCTGATGTTACGACCAGATAGTTGGGCCGGTACCAGAGAGGCCAGGTGGGGTCACACCCCTCCTGACGACACTCGCCCAGAAGAAATACCGACCGGCAGAACAACGATTACCTAAGGGCAAGGCCACGATATCTCACGTGACCTCACGTGACGGCCAAGGGAATGGATCTCTATGATCTGTAGAATCTCAGTTGAGAATCACAGATCAAACAGATCAAGAGAGATCACACTTGGAACATAGTCTATATAAGGCACGCTCATTACCATGTAGATAGATTCGATTCTAGGATTGCTTAGCAGCAATCAAACTCTAGTTAACCTCAATACTTACTTGAGAACGATCATAACTTCACCCCCAGTCATTGAGAACCCCAGTTACCCAGTCAGACGCTCAGTTGCTTCAACCCACTGTACTTTACCATAAGAACAGGTTACCCCGATACCTTGATCGTAACAAAATGGCCGAGTAGTCACAGCCATCGCGCCATGTTTGCTAAATATAAATAATCGATTCGGTGGCTAAATAAGCTTTTTCAGGCCTTAGGGTATTACTGGGATCCTGGTCCATGGCATGGCGTACGAGGGGATAAATCCGTTCCTATAAACCGACGTTTTGCGCCTCGTCGAACGAGCTTTTATTGTGGAAAAGATATACTACACTCAATTTCCATTCCACAGTACAACTAGCCATTTACCTCACAAGCTAACAAAGTGCTACGACTGGGAAGACAGTCTATAAAAACTCCAATCATGCAACTTTCTAAGGTCTTTACCGTCGCTACCACGACTGTCTGGGCCCTCATATTGCACGGTGCCAATGCTGGACACCCGATTTGCAACCAGAGGTTGGGCAGGCCATCGGAATACAACGATGAATTACGCTGCGTCGTAGAACTTATTAAAGGGCGGCAAATCTCCTACGACGACTGTGAAGGGAGGAACAATGCGCCAGCCGCCTCAACGCTTCATTGCAAATGGTTAGGAGGAATGATACGCGTTCTGACAGATGAGAATTGCGATTGGAAACCGTTTCCTGAAAGCAATATACCTAACAAGGAGCAGTGGAAAATTGAATTCCGAGTGCTCCGGAGATGCTATGCTGATTATCGGAACCCTACCCACGTACGAGAATGGGACGCTGGATATGCTAAAAAAAAGGGCGAGCTATAAAACATGAAATATTAGCTAGTATTATGAGGCAAGTCTCCGTTGCCCGTCAATAGATAAATTCCTAGTGGGGGTGAAATGCGCTCGAGTGCTTGATAACATATCTTAGATGGATAATCAAGGTCTTGTTTGGATTAGGAACATAGGCGTCGCTTAACTGGGACTAACCGATCGTCAGGCCGGGGCTCGCCGTGATTTTACGCACGACTAGTGCTCGATGCATGTAAACCCATTTTGTTCTGTTGTATTTAGAGCAAAGCTGTACATCGGCATTCTCCGTTAGTCAATATATGAGATGCATTATCCTGGGATATATTCGCTCAATCTCATGTCTGCTTTATAGAGTGGCTGCGAAGACACTTGAGATTCCTTCCCTAATCGTTTCAGTGCAAAACCAACCTATCCATAAGCCTTTACCAATATGTCACAGCGTGCCTAATTGTTACAATTGGTTTATAACTCGCGTTCATAATGAGTTACTTAACCTAGCTTTTCCCAAGATTTATGGCATGACCTGTCTTTGCTCAACTTTATTCATGGCCGGTGCATTTGCTGCACAGCCCCACTATACAAGGCCATAACCCGGCAGCATCTTTTGTTATGAAGAAACACGCTGCTCCACGGAAATAGGCGGAGGCGGAGAAGACCGGTATAGCGTTGGCGACCCGGACGGGGACAGCACACCAGCTCTCTGCTAGAAACTTTACTTTGCGTTCCAGGTAGATGCTTTGAGATTGAAACATGGAAGGATTGCGATTGGGAAACAGACCAAGACAGCAAAAGACCGGGGCTCGAGAAGGGTCTTGAACATCGAGTGCAGGGGATTTGTGTCGCACGCGACTGCAATGAAGATTTTCACCGGATCTGCCTTGATGGGTATGCTCAAGAGCTTCAAGAAGGGGGTTGCATACTTGTAGGTTTGCACATACCGTAAAGGAGTACCAGCTGCATTACAGCAAACTATTTTGCATGATCCTTGGAGAATATCGGCCCAGGGTATACACGCGAAAGTATAGAGAGGCTTCTTGAATGCGTGTGGAACCAAGGATCGAGGAGATGCTGTGGAATGCTGACAAGAAGCTTAATGATGGACCAAAATATATATGAAAAGGACTGTGGTGGTAGACCAGCCTCTGAAGAGCACCAAGGTTGCTGAGCTGGTCATTTGGCAAAATGTGTAAATGCTCACTTGCTGCTTGGGCTGGGGTATCTTATAGCCGACTTCCTACTGTGTTTACACACAAAACCTCACAGAATTATTACAGCAATGTTGTAATTACATAGCATCCGGAAGGTGTGCAGTAAAATTAGCGCATGGTATTACTATCTCATGTACACATGAGAGGGTAAAGGATCTTGGTAGAAGTGGCCTAGGGGTGATAAAGACCAGAGCAGTATTTAGTCACAGGTGTTCCCTGAACAAATCAAACACAAACGCTTCCCCACATATTGGGTACTCACTGACAGTTAAAACAACCCTCGGACACACCATTCAGCAAACGTAGTAATCTTTTTTGCATCGATCCACCCAAGGAGCCACTTCAGCTTCAATTCCTACATTGACCGCAGCAAAAATGACACCGTCGGATGGCGCAGAGACAAGGGAAGTGCGCTGTCCCGCTGGATCTAGACGCGTTTTCCACAAACTCTGACCAAGTAGCCACAGTCTCGCAGGACCTTGATGCTGAATTTCAGCCAACAAACTTTTTTTTCATTTGCAAGGAACCGAGCCAGCTCCATGCACGGGACCCGGGGCAAGCGCCCACTGATTCCTTCGTCAAACGGGGCGTCTAGCCGTTGCGGTAGACTCTACGAACCCCTAAACAGCCCCCGGTTGTTTCCGAACTGACTTTGAAAAACCTCGCGTACTTTTGCTCGGAGAAGGACCCTTTCGGTGAAGATGTACTCGGAAACAGCCATATCAGACTTCCCAGCTCTATCCAAATAGCTCCCTCCCACAGCCGTGTAAGTAGGGAATGTCCTCTCTACTGCGCATAGCCCGAACAGATCCACGAATCGTCATGTTGCTGGTAAAGATTATGAGCGTGTTCGCCAGGAAGGGGTGTTTTTTATAACAGACCCGGATTAACAAGCCCTGCATTTGGTGATTTAATGGTCCGTCAGCTTGCGAAAATTGTACAGTTTTACAACTTAACGATTCCGCTTGACGATGGAAACAATCTGGACTAGATTGACAAGGGCCTTGTCGCACAAGATGGCCAAAGGTTACCCTTCGAAACTTCCCTGCCGTCTAGGTCTAAGCGCTTCTTGTCGTGCTCAGAACCCGTCCTCGGGATATCTTTGACCGTGTCAATCGCAACAAATGCTTCAATATTAGCCGTCTATACGATAAAGAAGTCTTTCTCCACCGTAACAACCAGTCCATATTTGATTTCTGCGGTGGCCAATAGACCGAACGCGCAATTACCAACCTTCTGGTGTTGTTCTTTTCCTTGGAAAAGGACGCGTGGGCGAAGATGCGATCTGTCTCGCTTGCCGCATGATATATTACCTCCTGGCTAAGAGTCTTGTCCTTTTCTGTGGATGCTTGTTCCTGAACTTCATGGGACCACTAATGCAACTTATGCAAGTGAGTTATCCACAGCTTCATTGCTTCGCCCAGTTCGAAGATATGACAAGACACGGTTTCTATGCAGATCCCTTCAAAATTGATTTCGTCTGGACCGCAGATACGGAAGGCCGCCGAGTAAAAGTTTGCCGCAACGCGCAGCTCAAGATCCTCATTTTGCAAGTAGTCGTCGATGAAGATCAGACACCCGTCGACCGTTGTCCTAAGTATCCTCGAGTATTGATGATTTACTTGGCGCGGCGTGGATTACAAGTCAGTCTAAGCCCTATAAGGCGAAATTAACGGGGGTTTCTAGAGTCTCGTTGTTCAAAGTGGTCGGACGCGTTTCGTAAAGTTGCTTGATAGTACGAGCCTGGAATTCGATCATCATGGCACTGCGTTTATTTGCAAGCAAAGTGGTTTCTTGAAGCTGTGTCGCCATCCCTCGACAGGCGGTAGGTACCTTACTGGGGGCTGTAGCCAACGAAACCCGATGCAGGGCGGTCATTCGATCAGCTGAAAGCATGCTAACATTCTGGGTCACACGCAAAATGCAAAGGAATTGGAGTACGGACAAACAGGGGAACTCCATGACTGTAAAGTTTGAAGGACGTTGGAATAAGTTGACACATTACTCGTTTGCCATGCAGATTCGGGGCCCGAGTAAGAATACAAGGGCAAACTTAAAATGTCAAATCATCGTATTTGCTAATCTTGCTCGGCGCCAAGGACAAGGTTCGTGGTACCACATAACCTGCGGGGGCGGCAGGCGCCAATACTCCGGCGAGCAGTCCCCTGTTTCTTGTGCTTGTTTATCTTTTTTCTCCTTCTTTTTCTTCTCTATCGCCATATTTGGTACCGAATTCTCCAGCCGTTCTGTTGAGTGTTTGGCTCACGACAGAGGAAGGATGGATGCAGCAACGTACATTACAAATTTACTTTTTCAGCGTCACCAAGATTTTTTTTGAGCATTGAACGGTCCCACGGCCGTTTGCGAGTTTCCAATTCGAAGGTCTTGATCAACTAGCAAAACATGGTTAGAGGCGAGAAAAAGAGTAGTATAGAAGTCTAGAAAAGAACAAAATAAACGGGGTAGGTAGCTGGAGAACTGTCTGGAAAATGAGGTGAGAGGAATTATTTAAACCATGGTAATGATATATAATAATAGTACGATCTGTGTATGCAGTTACTCACACGATGCAGATTTCAATCAGTCTAAACTTGGGGGATAGCGCACGAATCTCAGCCCACGGAGATAATGAGCGGAGATAGGGCCCGGAATCATATAAACATCCCGAAGCAGCCTTGAATCCCGTCAGGCCGGCGTGGCCCGGCGGGTCTGCTCACTTTGACCAAGCCTCTGGAGGATGATGGTGCCAGCAAGCCGTACGTAGGCCACGTCTTGTAGTTCCAATTTGTACCAAATTCTTCTTTAACAAGTTTACCTACCTTATGCAACATCGTCATGGCCGGTAGGTGTTGTAGACCTGGAGGACACCAACTCCATTGTCGACTCGTCGCTGAGTCATGATGTCCAAGCCTGAATGGCGCGAGGACGGTAAACCACCGTGGGTGCAGTTATTTTGACCCACTACCTACCTGGACCTACCAGTGTAGGCTTGGCAATAGGCATTCAATTTAATTCAAAGCTTGGTAAAAAAGAAAGAAAACAAAGAACCAACCCTGCCTTCTACCTTGCTGATTGATAGCAACAGAGTCTCTATTGTCTGTCACGTAATATCCCGCACCTGATTCCAGTTCCTTTCGTGGTTCATGATAGGGTTTGGGAAACAACTAGCGTTTCTCACGATGTGGATCTACTTCAATCTTCTTCGAATTCCTATTGAAACCCGGTCAGCTTCCCACCAAATACCGACGAGGCCGCTCTCCGACGGGGTTAGACGCCCTCGGAATCACCCATAGAGGGAGTTGCGTGTAGGTGTGACAGTTGCCAGAGTGTCTATAAGTACTATTGATAAACAACTTACTTGATCTCGATGGACCATCATCAGATTCCCTATTCGTTATCAAAACCTGCCAACATCCCTTCATACAATACTTTTCCAACCACAATTATGAACGTTGACGAGATCAAACAAAAATACGAGGCTGAGCGCACCAAACGCCTTCGGTCTGATTTCCAAAAGCAGTACGTAAATACTGTATCGTCAGACTACCCCAGCCAGCTTTCCGCCGACCCCTGGATCGACTATGACGCACTGGCTGCGCAGGAACCTCCCATCGTTGACGGCGGCGAGGTCAAATTCCTCATCAGCGGTGGCGGTGCCCTGGGATTGACCTGCGGTTACTACCTCACCCAGGGCGGCGTCTCGCCCTTTGATATATGCATTGCCGAAATTGGAGGTGGTTATGGAGGAACATGGTACTGGAATCGCTACCCGGGCATCATGTGTGACGTGGAAGGGTACTGCTACATGCCCTTGTTGGAAGAATTTGGATACAAACCCAAGCATAGATATTCCTACGGCCAGGAGATCCGCGGCCAGATTGAGCGCATCGCCAAACGCACCGGGCTCGACGAGAGAGGTCTTTTCGGAACACGTGTGGTAAAGCAGACATGGGATGAAAAGAGTGGAAGGTGGATAGTCGACCTGGTCCGAAATCTGGGGCCACACGGCCAACACAATTGGACCGTCAAGGCGCAATACGTTTTGGTTGCCAACGGATCCTTCCCTTCGGCCAAGATTCCAAACTTGCCCGGCTTGGGGGACCTCATCGGCGGAGACGTCAAAGTGATCCACACTTCACGCTGGGACTGGAAGTACACTGGCGGCACTCAAGATGTACCGGATATGGTCAACCTCAAAGGTAAAAAGGTCGCCGTCGTCGGCACAGGAGCCACAGCGATACAAGTCGTCCCGGAAGTGGCCAAGTGGGCCTCGCAGTTGTATGTGGTCCAGCGCACGCCATCCTACTGCGGCCCCAGGAACCAGGTCGAAACCGACGCGGAGGCGTGGCGCAAGGTGGCCTACAAGAAGGGCTGGCAAAGAGAACGACAGAGGAACCTAAACCAGCTCATGGTGGACGAAGAGCCAGATTTGGGCGAGGACCTGATAAAGGACGGCTGGACAGCTACACCGGCCGCGGGCGGCTTTTTGGGCAGTCGCAAAAAGGGTATCATTGCTACCCCGGAGCAGGTCAAGCAGCATATTGACGAGATGATCCAGCTGGATATTGAAAGAACCACATATGTGCGCAACCACATTAAAACCGTGGTCAAAAACCCAGAAACAGCGGACAAGCTTTCCCCGTGGTACTACTCTTGGTGCAAACGACCCAGCTTCCACGACCATTACCTGCAGACCTTTAACCAGGACAACGTTACTTTGGTCGATACCGATGGCAAGGGAATTACCGGATACACTAGCAAAGGCCTCATCGCCAACGGAGAGAATATCGATGTGGATGTGCTCATCCTCGCCACCGGCTTCCAGTTGTTCGGCACAAATGCCAAGATCAGCGACAGCACTGGCTCCACCATAATAGGCGTCAACGGCCTCCACATGGATGAGGCCTGGCGTGCCAAGAACTTCCTCACACCTTACATGGGCCTTTCGATGCGCGAATTCCCCAACTTGTTTGCCTTGTTCTTTACCGGCTCTGGCACCTCGTACAACCTCACTAGCCCCCAGGGCTACCTCGCCCGTCTCATCGCGCACGTTGTCTCCAACATCGAGAGGCAGACCGGCGACAAGTCGAACCGGGTCGTACTCCGGCCCACGATTGCCGCTCAAGAGGAATACAGCGCCGAGCTGCGAAAGAACGTGGCCTGGAAGAGCGTCATGAAGATCTGCACTCCGACCTACTTCACCGGCGAGGGTCAGATGCTGATCGAGCCGGAGACGGAGGAGGAGAAGATTGCAAAGGCAAACCATGGGTCTTGGAACCGTGGAATGACGGATTGGTCTGAGTATGTTGAGAGATGGATGGCCCAAGGCATCAATGGTTTCGAGGTTGAGGTTTTGTAAAGTACCTCGCCACAACATCGACTGCAGCCGCTCGAGTGACCTCTAGGCGCGCTCTACCAGAACTCATCGGGTATGCACTTGACTATGGGACACGGGATGGGAAAGACAACATTTGTTGAGAGAAAGAATCGGATTAACAATATCTATTCATTTAGATGGCTACAATGGCCCCTTTGCATTGGTAACACTACTGCGGTAGGAATCTAGATTTGCTTGTTGTCGTGAATGATCAATGGTTACCTCTTGGTTGACTGTGCCCGTCACCTCCAAACGAAGCACCCTAAAACCGGGCTTGTCTCGCAACGGGAGCACCTTGGAAATCGTCGCAGCTATCCCCCAACGTTCATCATGTCTCACTGGTTCATTTGGATCCGCGCCATTATATACACCAGCAACCGCGCGCTGCAGGATATCCTGCCCCCATAGCCACGGGGGTTTGGTAGCCAGGCCGCCTTGGTCAAATGGTTGAGGTTCGTCGGTGGTTGCTGACGTGTTGTAGATGCTTCCATTGCCTGTGACGTTGAGCAACTCTTTTATCACGGCGTCGGCCCACTCTACACCCTTTTGCTGCAAGCTCCTCTGCAAAGGCCCCTGTCCATCGTCGACTGAAAGTATTCGGACAATCATCCGCAAAGGGGTTGACCCGAAGCCGTCGGCACCTACAAGAAGAGTCATCACCCTTCCGTCTTGCAGGCGCAGTGCCAACATGCCGCCCACAGGCAGATGATGGGACGTCGCACCAGACTTTGCACGGTTGTCAAAGGTAAAGATGCTAGTGTGAAAATCAAAGCTCTCCTCTGGGACCACCATCACAGGCCGACTGAACCGGAATGGGCCCATGTACCCACTGGAGACCTTGTAATTCTCGATACTGCTGGACACGACCAGCAGCCCACGGAGCGGTGGCAAGTTATCACCAAAGATTGGCTGCGTCCAGGGCCACGATCGCGATCCCCGATTCACGTACAGCTCCGTCTCGCGAGCCGAATTCCATAAAAAGCTTGTCAAATAGACAGGGTCTGAGACTGGTGACCAGCGGAGGTTTGTCCCCGGCTCCCCGTGCTCCTTCAGTGCCAGAGCAATCCGACCATCAACACGGTTGTCTGCGAAAGTTACGTCCAGGAAGGCGAAAAAGTATCCGGTCGCGTAGACGATCGGGAGGCTTATTCTGAGCCCCGCATTGGTCATGGAGTAAGTCCGAGGTCGTGACCACTCTCCCTGAACCTGGATAGAGGTGTTGTGCCTGACATAATGTGGCAGGTCAGCGTACAGTTCGGGTGTGGGGGCGAGGAGACTGGTCCATCCCTCCGGCACGAGTTTGCCTTCACGCTCCCGTCTCCAACAGAAAATCGTTTGATCGTTGGACGTCCGGATGATTTCTTCTTGCAAGCGAAGAAAAGCCCTTTGGCCACCCTCCCCGTATAGTAGTGGCATGTTGATGCCAAATATCCCAAGCATGCAGTAGGCTCTGTCTTCGGGCTTTGTGGTTTTTCGGCTTGCAACCCAGCTCATTTTGGTAGCGACTGTGGGCTGGTTCCCAAGGCTGAGCCATTCTTCCTTGGTGTGAGAAGTAGCCAGTATTAAATGATGCCCGTCCATCCCTGTAGCTTCACAAATTTCTTCCTCAAGAGTGGTCCTAGTACCCAAACATAACCATTCTTTGTTAAAGAAGATGACCCGCTTTGGCGCGATAAGTTCCTGGAGCGTCCAACCCCGTGTGAACCACTTGCTGTTTTTGACCAATACATCAGGTACATCTTGCAGCAATGCGTAGCACTCTTCTGATTTTCGATACCAGTCATACATGGAATTGATAGCCTCGGAAAGCTCCATCTGGTTGGTCTTGTCGATGCAGACGGTATCCGCCCAGAGCCATTCGTATCCGTACTTGACAGCCTGTTTGCAGGCATCATATATTTTACGGACACCGTCACCCGTGGCCGCTCGACCCCGCTTGGTCTTCCATTGCTGCAGGGTTGGTTCGTCGTCGCCCCATGTATGCGACAAGATGGCATATTCTGGTATGTCGCGACCGAAAAACTCTTTGGTGTTCAAGGTTCTCGCGTTGATGAGGCGCATTGCGGCGCTTGCGTTTGATCTGTTGGAACTGTCAAGTATCTCTTCGGTTGCAGCAAAACCACGGATGGCGATGAGGAGTGGTCAGCTGAAGGAGGGAGCTGCTTATGTGGGGTAGGGTACCTTACCTTTCTTTGCTTTGGTTGCATGGGTTGTGGAGTTGGTACTGTTGGGGCGTTGGGCGCTCCAGTCTGGACCAGGTTTGGTATTCCAGTTACATCGCGTACTGCGGAAAGCCTCTCTCCACGGTCTCGGTAGATGTTATTTGTTTGTTTGTTTGTGTTTCCAGCGACAAGGATTGTCTTTCCTCGTGGCCGTCGACCATTTTATTGTTTTCGGTATAAATATTTTGTATTCCTGTTATAATACACCGAACAAGGGTTGAAAGATCATGCAGACTAAGTACAATAATTTTCATTGGCCCAAGAAGGTGAAATGTTGGTTCTGTGCCATTTACTCCTACTCAACCTCCGTGTCCTTCGCATCGCGAGCTCGAACCCTCCTTGGAACCCGTAGGGACTTTCCAACAGTCTGGAACCCAGCTTCGCCCGTGGGCTTCGTGTCTGTATCATATCGCCGATATTGACAGGTCTCGGTCTGGGCCTCTCAAAGGGTGTCGGCGTCCCCCAGGGTTGGATTATCGTCCGTTTGATTCAACAAAGATAGGTCTTGCCGTCAGCCCCGAGACAAAGGTTGACCGGCTCTCGACGGTTGAGCATGGTATCAGGGCTGTCTTCCCGTTTGCAAAGATGGGTTTTGCCGTCCGCCCCCAGACAAAGGTTGACCGGCGATGCGAGGGCGTTGGCCGCGAAGACGGAGAGGAACAAAATGGCGCAGCGCATTGTGACTGTTCAGTTGATATGATATAGCTGAGAGGAATGCGATAGCAGTACTAATAGAGGGTATGAAGTGACCGATTGATGAAGTGAGGAACAGTTGGGAGGAACGTCGCGGCGAGGATCGATCCTTGATATGGTCTCTGCGACAAACTCTATTCATTATGGCATGACTCGACGTACTGAGGCCGCCGTGTATTCACCAGTAATTTACCCCTGACAAATACCAGGTCATTGTGGCAAAGCCGTTCACCGAAACACGCTAATTCTACTTGGGTAAATGTAGATACCAGAATGCACGAACTGGGTTGCCGTCATTGCGCGCGCAAACTACTGCCTCCAGATTTGGCGCTTATATCAGACCCTTCTGCTCCAAGTAGAGCCTCTAACTTTACTTATCGAAAAGGCTATCTGCCCTGTAAGTTCGGACAAGTGCTGGTACAGTTTATAGCTGTTTGGAGCGCCTGATTCCTCTGCGACCGACCTGTGTGTAGCATCAGTCTTCAGGACCCACACTGACATCAGTCATTGGATCGCCTTCCCCATTGCGCGAGATGCATAAATTGTTGTGACAGCCCCATCCCGGCGACTTGTAAGCAAAACTCACACCGCGAAGTAACTGATATCTTATGAAACCAACGATGCAACCTCGTTGGGGGTTGCATCAAATGCTTTAGAACGGTTGTTACGACAGTGAACTTTCCTGCCACGCTTGGCACGACACAAGGCGGAATAAGAAATAATATTTGTTTCGGCTCACATTCGAAGCTTATACTTCTTTGTGTGACACTTGTCAAATCATCTTCGCAATAAGAAATTGCCGAAACGCTTCAAGCATTTTACAGAATGCATCTCCCCGACCTGAGATTTGTGAGGGTATACCCCACACCCTGGGTCATGTTTGCAGGCATTACACGCAAAATTGACAACACCACCTGACCCCTAAAATCACCAACATAATATAACATTATTTCCCTCTCCACAGGGTAACAGTTTGAACCACGTCATTAACTACCTGCAACAGGCACTTGTCAGATAGCAATACTGGGTGGATAAAGATAGTCTTTGTTGCTCCTTTCCAAAGGTAGTCAATATGTCAAACTACTTGGTTTCTCTTTGGCTTAACAACTGTAGAAAGTATCGGGGATACGCAAAAGTACCACTCTCGAACCTTTTGGCAAGTATTACACTACGCGGGCACTATTTGAACACAAAACGAAGGCGTAGCTGTTTCTCCAAATTTGACTCGTGTTACCTTTCGCCCGAAATAGAAAGTTCTCATTAACCGTCTATAACGCGAATCTACAAGCACTTTTAAACTGCTCACAGATTCCAGAGTTTCCATATTCGGATACTGTGGTAGTTAAGCCTTTGGCACACATCTTGCAAAAGAATACAATGAAGAAAAAGCTACAGTGACGTACCAAAACCGGAGTTCACCTCCCAGGGACACCCCATTTGACCTAAATACTTCAGATGAGGAGGGCTTTTACGCTATTGTTAAGTAGTGTGGTGACAGACCAGAATTGCAGTGGCAATGATATAATTAGCATCAGAAGTCGGGATGCAGAGCAAAAAGCTCAAGTATCAACAGCTGAGCCCGGACCTCATCCCAATTACCAAGTATCCGCACCAGTCTGGTTTGCCACCGGCCAACAAGTGCGTCTCTTCGTTGTGGCGTAAAAGTTGACCGGCCGGACAACCAAAAACTCGGGATCATGGACCACAGGCTCCAGACTAGCATCCGAAAATTCGTAACGATAAACTAGCAACGCCATCGCTATCTTGACCTCCAGCAACGCCAGACTAAACCCAATGCAGCCCCTGGATCCAGCTGCAAAGGGCGTGTAAGCAGACCGGGGCAAAGTCCTCGTTGCCTCGGTGTCCCATCTGTCCGGATCAAACCGTGTCGGTTTGTCCAAATAGGCTGTGCTATTGTGGATTGGCGGGAATGTAGGTACCACGATCGATGCTTTGGGAATCATTATACCCCCGGAGAGGATCACGTCCCTTCGGGCATTTCGTGCGGTCTGAAACGACGGGTTATGCATCCTCTGCGTTTCCTTGATAAACCGATCCAAATATGGCATATTATTCAACTCATCCAGCGTCCAGGCCTTGTCCTGCACGGCACCATGGTCCACAAGCTCCTGGAGCAGCCGATTCTGTACGCCGTCGTACCGACATAGTGCGTATATGCACCACGATAATAACGACGACGACGTGACGAACCCGGCCCCGAATAAAATCACGCAATTGTTGACGAGATATTCACGTGGCATCTTGTTGCCCTCGCCGTCAACCGCCCTTTGCAAATAGTCGGCCAAACAGGTGGCGTGCAGCGCCGCCTCGTGCAGTGCAAGGTCTTTGCCGCCCGTGCAGGCCTGTTCGATGGCCTCGCCGACGCCGGCCCAGACGAGATCGCGCGCCTCGCGCATCCGCCGCGGGTCGCCAAAGGGCAGATGGCCGTACCAGGGCGACCTGGGCAAGATACGCTTCATCAACGAGAGATATTCTCCCAAACGGTGGATGGTTTTGTAAAGTTTAGAATCGAGGCTCTCAAAATGAGCCAGATCGGCGCCGAATACCGTCTTCCAAATCACCTGCCCAGCCAATTTCAACATAAATTGGTAAACGTTGAAAGCAAGTGCCCCATCCGCTATAAGGTCCAAAACACTAAAAGCCCGTCCGACACTCCGCTGTATCGACGGAATGTAATGGCGAACGGCCTTGGAGGCAGTGCATGGCGGTATAAAGCGGTGGGAAGGGCCAAAGGCCGGCGAATCTTCGCAGCTGAACAGGACAGTTTGGTTTGACATAAAGTGCAGCGGGTGAAACGGGTCCAAGGTTTCCTTTGTGAAGAATTCCCCCTCGCGCAATACATGCCGCGCGATAACCGGGTCGTTGGTGTAGTAAATAATCATTCTCATATTATTCGTTTTAACAACTCCGCCATATCGGTTGCATAGGCGATCCACATTGCCGAGAATGTCTGGGTACAACGCGAAGCGGTTGCCGACAAGGGACAAAGAATCGGGACCTGGAGGAAGATGAATGGGTACTCTGGCGATGCGAATCTCAATGGTGGACTTGCACCAGGAGAGGTCACCAAGGGTGTGAAGCTCCGTGCCATCTATGCCGTGGAAAGTGATTTCTATGTAGAGTAAGAAGTGTTAGCCGCCCCGCGCTTAATAACAAAACCGAGTTCAACTAGCTGAAGGGATTCACCTGATGGTTCGACTATGCCAAACTGCTCTCCTACACGTGATCTCAGAGTTTTCAGACTGGAGATGTTCTCCAAGTTGATATGTTGGGTTCGTTGGCTGGCCAAAAGGCCTGTTGTGAGACTCCGGTCACGCATTACCGGGCCGATGGCGAATGTAATGACACGGCTGCCATGTTTGAGCAAGGACCGATTGACAGTCTCATCAACGATGCAATTTGAAATAAACATGAGCTGCCTATTTCGATTGTGTAACGCGTGTACCAATATAGGAATGCCGAATCTTGATGTGGAACTTCTGTGTTAGAGAACAACCTTCTTGTCGGATAGCCACAATGGCTCATGGTCAGCAATTACCAACCAAGAACTTTCGGGTACAAACTAACCTGAGTCATTCAGTTCGTCCTCATAAGATTCAACAACGTCTTGGCTGGTAAATGGTCTTCTGAAGGAGATAACTGGAGTGGAAATACAGAAATCACGATTTTATTGTTCAAGATCGGCGCCCAGATGTAGAAAGAACACAAGGTCAGGTTGAGCAAAGATCCATTCAAGACGTTCTAGCAAAGGGCGTTGACAGTGACACCGTAGATCTGGTAACTTTGCGATTAGCCGACTAACTTTGCCATCGAATCAGAATAACAACCTAACCTTTATTCCTAGCTCCGACCTATTTTGGTAATATGCATCGACCAATCAGAGACCAGCAGAATTACAGACGTTGAACCCTATCTTCCTTTGGGTTCAAAGACAATCATTTTCTGATATCTAGGCTTTCGGCAAAGCGGTTACAGTTGTGCTAACCCCATACGAAGTAGAATAAATCCATAACCGCAGTCTCTGTCAAGCTCAACGGTGCACTCCAACTTGTGAGATCCGATTTTCCGCATCGCATCCAAACCATGGCAGCGCATGTTGACAAGAACTATCCAGAATACGCGCTGGCAGAAGTCGCCAAGCACCAGGGCAAGCAAAGCCTATGCGTCATCCTCAAGGGCAGAGGTTAGTCCAGCAACGCTGCATCCCAAAGAACGCAAAACCGAACTTTTGACAGACGGAAAACTAGTGCACAACGTGACATGCTTCCAAGACGATTGCCCAAGCGGCGCAGACCTTCTACGGGATGCTGCAGGGAGTGATGGCACCGAGGCCTTCAAGTATGCGGGGCACTCTGCCGACCCTGTCCACAAGCCCGAGGGGTTGACTATTGGGGTATTGGCCGACTCGCATGTGAGTTTCCCTACCAGTTCTTGTCTCGCGAGATCCCCCTCCGAACATCAACCAAAAGCTTTAAGCTTTGGGTTCTGGGCTCACCACCGTCCAATCTGTCGGAATTACCAAAAAAAGATCCCATCCGTGTCCTGGTGCAGTGGTGTTTGTCCTTGGTTTTTGACAATTTCCCCACGAAGAGATCGCATGGAGCCAGACTTCAGACCACCCCTTCCGTCGGCAGTTACTCCAACAGTTCGAGAGTCGTACCCGGTAACGGAGGTATCTTTGTCAGGCTGGCTGCGGCCCTGACCGCTACAGTCGGCGGTACGGGACTGCTCTTTTTGGCACTCCGTGCTGACGGCATAAAGACTTTGGGAAGAGAAGATGGGAGTGAACAGGGTGGAGACAGCCGCGATGCCATGGACGCGTTCGCCTGGGTCGGGGTTGTCATGCTTGTGGCATCTGTTCTGGTGTTCTTGGCTGTTTTTGCTCACCGCTGGGCTGTCCGGCTGTTCCCACGTCAGAAAGACGTGTGGGAGTACCCGGCGTACTTTCCGACAAGGAAGGATCCTGAAATGTAGCCAAGCGTTTGGTAACATGGATTTATGCGATGGTGGGTATACTATTAGCGGCGAATGCTTCAATTCATTATTACCAGATCAACGCAGTCTCGTGAGTTAAGAACACCATCAGATTTCAAACTCCCTTGGTCGATACCATTGCCTTCGTAATCTTCTATACATCATCTTCTGGGGCGTTATCAGGCTTGCGGAGCAGCAACTGTCTAGCCCATATAATATTTCGCCCAAGCCGCCAGGTGGCTACAAATCCCAGACCTCCTCGGCCCCAAGAGAGCCCCGGAGGCCCTTCCCCCTGCCAGCAACTGCGATCATAGGCTTTCTGCCGCCAGGGGCGCTCCTCTGCCTGAACTTCTGTTAGCTCTTGCTCCGCGCAACGAAGCCAGATAGTCAACGCGGTGTATCACCTCACCCCGTCTGCCCTTGCGCTACTCAGCCCGGCAAAACCTGCCATCCTTCAAGGTTATGGGAGCGGCATACCGACCAAGGATGACGGGGGCCCGCGCCCAGAAGCCGATGGCTGCCTCGTTTGACCAAGGGGTGCTGCGCGCGAAAAGGCTCGTCGGTTTCCTCGTCCTCGCCGTGGCGGAAGACATTTTGGCATGGGATCTGAAAAGACTGCTGCCTTGGGGGTTGCCTGCGTAGTGTTATCTTCCCTCTTTCCCACTTTACCCCTCGTTTCCGTCAATCTCAGCAAAACGATGGATCCCGTCGTCATCGTCACCGGCGTCGCACAGGCCGGCATCAAGCTCGCCGAAATCATCAAGCATGTCCGGGAGAGGACAAAGGACGGGCCGCAGGAGCTAAGCGACTGACGGGGACAAATAGACGCCTTCAACGGGATCGCAAGCGCCATAGAGCAGGACAAGTATCTCCGCACCGCCGAGGTCTGCAAGGTTGTGGAAAGGTGTCGGGCAAAGTTGAAGCGGATTTGTAGCAACCTTGCGGATCTCCAGATTGAGCTAGACAGTCTTGCCAAAAAAGATGTGGAGTGCGGTTTGCGGCGACAAGAAAGGAGACGACATTCGGAAGAAGTTTTCGGCTTTCGCGGAAGAGCTAGAACTCTTGCA
Source organism: Pyricularia sp. CBS 133598 (assembly GCA_004337975.1). Lineage (NCBI taxonomy): Eukaryota > Fungi > Ascomycota > Sordariomycetes > Magnaporthales > Pyriculariaceae > Pyricularia > Pyricularia sp. CBS 133598. The sequence goes on from RRCJ01000013.1 coordinate 418,154, forward strand.
GATCCAGCTCGGATTGTTTAGGTGGGTTTTTGCTGTGCTTATGGACTGCCCTGTGTGCTTGGCAGTTTATTTCTTAACCAAGAACTCCGACTCCGCTGCAGCTCGAAGAGAATACAGGCCCAAATCGTCGAGCTCCATCGTTGCCAGAAAAGACATCATGTCGAAGCCATCGCGAGTAGCAACAGGACCGAGGAGGAAGAATGCCTAATGGCCCTCTTCCGTGCGGATCGAGAGGTGACTGACCCCAGAGACGACCGGGCCAGTTTGCTCACCAAGAAAGGCCAGATTGTGGAGGGCACGTGCGACTGGATTTTCAACAAGCCCGAGTTCGTCGACTGGAAATCCAGGCAAGGGATCCTTTGGATTTCGGGGGGTCCTGGCCTGGGCAAGACTATGATATCAATACATTTAACGGGGCACATCGAGAGCATGTCCCTCTCAGATCCCGAACCATCGCAACCATCGCAGCCATGCACGACAATTTTCTTTTTTTGTGATAGCGGTCAACGAAGCAGTGGTATATCGCTTATCAAGGGCCTCATAATCCAACTCGTCAAAGCCAACAGGACTCTTTACAGGCATATTCTGCCTGACTTCAAAGGGCGGGGGACCCGCATCTTTGAACCAAACCAAGACTCTTTGGAGACACTTTGGAGGATGTTTACCGCCATGCTCAATGACAATTGCCTAGGAAAAGTTTTTGCATCCTGGATGGCCTCGACGAATGCGATAGAGTGGTTGGAAAATTTAACGTCCAAGATGCCCAACACTGCGCCTCACTTGGGTCTTATTGTGATCAGCCGCGAGTATCCCACATGTCTCTTGTACTCGCTGGGAAGCTTGCCCAGAATCCGTCTGGATCCGGACTCCAAGGAGGAAACCAATGCGGGCCTTGAGCTGTACATTGCATCGCGAATGAGGGAGCTGGCCGACACCTCACGCGGCAGGTTTCTACCAGGGCTCTTGCAAAAAGTGGAAAGAACGATCCGGAAAAAGTGCAACGGTACATATCTTTGTATCGGCTTTGCCATCAAAAAGCTCCAGACAAAGGAGACAAGCGAGGTGGAAGATGTCCTGCGCGGAATCCCCAAGGGGCTGGATGACATGTACGCAAGAATACTTAACCAGATCGCCGAGGATCGGCTGAACGTAGCCGAGCGGCTGCTCAGATGGTGTGCGTTCGGTAGCTTTACGCTCACTCTTCGTAAAGTGGTTGGGATCCTGGGCATTCATGCGAGCAAGACACTACAACCCTTGGAGGCTACGAGAGGCTTTGTCGCCTATTGCGGGCACCTTTTGTCGATTCAACAGTCCAGGCTCCCGAGTAACTACAAAGACTTTGAACTCACTTTTGTGCACCAGAGTGCCAGAGACTTTCTCACACATGCCGTACAATCCGAGACAGCCCTCACCTGGCTGCCACCCTTCGAGTTGAAGAGAGAACGCAGTGCTCGCCTCTGAGTGCTTCAGCCATATGGAAGTGCTCTACCCACGCTTACAAGGTACAGAATGGATCAAAGAGTCTTTGAATGGTCAACACTAGTTCTTCAAGTACAGTTGTCACGCGTGGTTTAGGCATACAAGAGAGGCGGGAAACGCCTTTGGACAACAGTTTCTAAACACCTATGCCGAGTTCTTTGGGGAACAGATTTCGAAAGAGTTCCGCGACTTTTGGGAATCATGCAGCTGCTTTCAGGGCCCAACGGGCTTTCTAGGCCTGGCATGCTACGTGGGCATCTCGCATCTCGCCAGACAGCTGGTGCAGGCCAGGACTAAGCCATTTCAACGTCTGTCTAGAGCCGTTTATCATCGTGTTTTTAGCGCTTCTGATTACAATATGTACGGCCTCTCGCCGTTTCACATCGCGGCCTGTGAGGGTTTTATCCCCATCATCAAAGTGTTCATAGATAGCGGCTCAGACATCAATCTCAGCCGACTTGACTCATTTGACAAGAGGCTCACTCCGCTGTCTGCAAGTGTAGATTATCAAAGTTTTCGTGAGTTCCTTTCCTTCTTGTTTGTTACCCCATGCTCTGGCCCCCTTGGCAGCGACTAGTCATTGAGGATTTGTTTGTTAACCACATCATACACTCACACGATATTGTCATTTTTCCAAAGACTACAAGGAGATGACTGAATTTCTGCTACGAAACGGCGCTGATTCAAACGCCGGGTTCCCACCAACCATATGTTTAGTCGTTCAACATACCTGGAATCCGCGCGACAACAAGATCGAAAAGATTCGGCTACTGCTAAATTACGGCGCCGACGTACGCAAGCGAGGCGTCGATAAGAGGAACGCGCTGCACGAGGCGGTTCTTTGTGGACAATTTGACGTATTCGAAGTCCTTGCGCGCGCCCCCCACGGGCTGGAAGCTGCGCGGGCGGTGGATGTCTGCGGGGACACGGTCTTTCTCATAGCCACCAGGCTAATGGAAAAGGATTACTATAACCCGGCTGCCGGGGGCGCCGAAGAGGAGAAGCAGGCCGAAAACAGGGAGAACTTGAGGCAGCTTCTCGCCCCCGATATGGGTATTAGTGACCTCCTCGGCCGCAGCAACAAACGCGGCGAGAACATTCTGCACGTAGCCTCGTTTATGGGCAAGGCCGAGTTTGAGCTCTTCCTCGGGGCCTGGGAAGGATCCTACGTCACGGCCTGTGACGATGACGGGGATACGCCGCTGCACAGGGCCGCGTTTGCCTGGAACGCCGGTGTCATTGAAGCGCTCCTCAACACCGGCCGCGTCGTCAACGTCAACTGCTTCAACATAAGCGGCAAGACGCCCCTTCATCTGCTGGCCACGTCCAGATACGGGGACGGTAGATTTCACATTTTCATGCACAAAAGCCCGCCGTGGAATTGACGCCTTGGAGTCACGAATCCGTAACTCGCTACGTGCCCTCCTGCAGAGCGGGGCGGACTTGGCCGCGCGAGATAGAAAGACCGGGAAGACGGCTGGCCAAATGCTGGCCGAGAGGGCGGAGCGCCTCAACTTGATAACGAACCCGTACCGTTACCCCCAAAGCCGACCTAGCTTCGAATCGCTCTTTGTTCCTTGGTTGCAGATGGCTTTTGAGGAGATAGTGTTGGAGCTGAGAGCGTGATTTGTGTTAATGACAGAACGGGCTGACTCGATGCCAGAGAATATTGCAGCACAGATACCTCGCTGCTTAATGAAACAGAAAGTCAAAGGGGTCATGTCCATTCGCAATTTGTACCCATATAGGGTTTCATCCGTGGCAGTACTACGTAGGTCTCAAAGGTATCCCCTTGATTAAGTCGGATAATGAAACGGAGCTGATAACACGGCAGTTGGTTGGTTTAGTGATACAAGACTGATTGGACGACGGAGTATGCTGTATCAGAGGCTCGGGATGTAGCTAGGCTGCCCGCGGGGGGAGCTCATAGTTATATATTAACACATCACAAACGACTGAGAATGGTGTGGTCGGCAGTAGGCGGCGATTATCATGCTTCATTCATACATTTGATCTAGTTAACCTTTATTCTCATTGAACCGTCTATAAGAAGGCCAAGACACAAATCTATCGATCGGAAACCCAACGACGACCTAACAAAATCACCTCTGCCTGCATCATCCTCGATTTTAGCAGCTCCGTTGCCGATGATTGCAGGCAGATGTTCATGGCCTCAGCCAGCTCATATGCGTCCAATGGACTTGGCTGTTTTTTGGACCATAACGGGTCGGATTGTCGTACCACCACATGCGATTGTCCTTCGTACCCACTTTATACCAGCCTATGATTGCTGACCATGGGATGTCCTTTCTCGTTATCCACTCATCCTCCCCTTCACCAAAGGGATGGATTTTGCCGTCATTTTTGTACAGCGTTTTCACAAATTGGAACTCGTCTTCTATTCCCGCCGTGTCGATAACGTAAATATATCTCCACCGATATACAGGGTAGTAGATTTTCAGCATCTTTCCAGCGATTTCCAAACTGCCCTCGAGAGATATAAACTCGGTTTTGAATTTTCCCGCGAGGATATGGTGACGTGAGGTCCAGACGTGCTGCTCATATGTCATCGGCGCCCCGTTGGGCTCGGGCTTTCCTTGAACTCTGAGGCCGCCGTCTTTTTCAATCAATCTTGGTTTGATTCTACTGCCATGATATAACTCTTTGCCCGGCTTTGTAGGGAACCTTTCCAGGTCAGATTCTCTCCCATCTTCTGTGCAATCAGGATCTCCCGGAGTCGGGGTTTGACCCCTAACATCCGAGTGCCCGCTTCTGGGCGGTCCTAGAGCTGTGGCGCCATTGAGGAGTAGTGAAGATAAAGTTAAAAATTTTAAAAGAAAGAGGCTGCGCATTTTTGACCATATGCCACTTTGTACAATAAATGGATTTGAGTTCAACGGAAGGAGGTGGTTTAAAAATCCATAAAGGGGGGTAAAGTGCAAAGAACGACGTGGTTGGCGGTGAGAGGATAATTGTTCGTTGTCAATCAGAGCACTAAGGAGAAGAGAGGTTTAAATAGGGTTTTCTGTAGGTTTTCGTCATCTTTGCTTCAATTTCATGTTCTGGAGCCACCCCACTAAGGCAGCACATTTGATTCAAACAATAGGTAGGTATCTTTAATTAGTTGGCGCTTTGATTAGAGGAGCACTCTGTAAATACTGCCCACCCCACAAGATTTGCACAGTAGTTCCATGCAACTCATATATAACAAGTCATTTGCAAAGCCAAAGCAGGATTGCGACCATGTGTTTAATAGAGTTTGACCCCTCAATCAATACTTAGAAACCATTCGGGTCATGCCTGCCCACTGGGCAAGTTCGGAGACGCCGCGATGCGTCTTTTCCCGACAGGCGACCTATAGCACAAAGGAAATATTAACTAAGTATATAGATGAGATGGCCGATGGGTACACCCTGCAATTAGAAATCCGCCTGCCTTCTGCCAAGTTTCCAATATAGGAGATATTTTGGCAAGTGTTGATAAGCGTTTCGTAATGTCGATCGATTAACAGAGCGTTGTTTAGGGGCATAGTTGGTAGTATTGTGCATTTCTTTAAATTATTTAAAGTTGAGTTTTTGAACGTCCTTTGGTCTTATACCTGCAAATAAGCCAGGTGAGTTACGTGCATTTGGCCCGTATGAAACTACACATAAATTATCGCTCTGTTGATAATTGAACGAATAAATCCCTATTCTAACAGCAAGCGCAGTAATTACACGATAGCTGCTTATGGCCCTGATGACAGATACAGTTAAGAGATTGACTCCTGCTGTGTACCAGCCCTAGGTGTGCGGCATTCTAAGCTCTCCAGTCTCTTTTCAAAAAAGTGGTTAGGCATCCAACAGTCTGTCCAGAAACAAAAGGGACTGCTTTGGTCTTTTTTTGTTCAGTAGCGGGCTGGTAAGGCTATCGCTTCGGCTATTTCTACGTGTCCATGAGCTCACTCTCTCTCTCTCTCTCTTTCTCTTCTCCAACTATGTACTGTTTGGGTAATATGATTCTAAGCAGCCGCCTCGATTGCAGTTCCTTCATAAGCCCGCCTTCAAGGCCAAACTCCTCCAGGCTTCTTGTCAATCCATGAGAGTCTACAGAATATACAGGCTTTGACTCTAGACGTAATGTACCTGCCCTCGGCGTCCTGTCCTATAGGAATAACACCCATATGGCCCGCCGCAATCTTGATCTCGCCCAGGTCCTGACCGTGATGGTAAAGCTTGAACTTGCACATGTAAGCCGCGGCGCCCCTTGCTTCAAACGCCATCAAGACCAAGGGCGGAAAGGGCTTTGGTCTATCGTAGATCCAGGACGGCTTACTCTCAAGTGTAGAAGCTTGAAATATGATACAAGTCTGAACAGCAAGTGAACCAGTTTAGTTTTATTTGTGCATTTCGGTTCGAAAAGGTATAAAAAGAACTTGATTCAACGCCGGTTGATATAATGCTTGAAATACACTGCATGAAGCTCCAAAGTCAGTAGTGCTGAATTTCAGAACCCATCACGATGTTACAATCCTCAAAGATAGGATCGATGAATAGTGTTTGATTGAGCTAGTTCAACACACGATAAACCTTGATAATATATACCGTTTGTTAAGGCAAGCTGACTCGATGTCTGTTGCTATTTGTAGGCCAAAGAATGCTTTATGCAAAGCAACAAGCATGTAGCACTTCTCAATCATAAAGACATGACTTGTACGGATGAAATGAGAGCTGAAAAAAAGTAATTATGCGCCCCGTAACCTGCCAAAATCGACACTTGCGCAGCGGCTGGCACCAGGATGTCTGCCTGTCAATACCGACATTTGGGTTTGTCGATGGTGCGGCAAAATGAATAAGAGTGTGAAAGACAAGCTATGTTCTTCTAGGGAACAATAGAAAGGATATGTGTTGCGTCAAGATTATAGCAAACATGCAATCAAGAGCAAGTCGTTTTGTCCACGGCTCCTTATATCTGTGCACGTTACCAAGTCCATAAGCCAAGCAGGGTTTGATCTAGTTGTGTGGATAGAATAGGGCTTGTAAATTGCCGCTCTGGCTGCCCTGGCCTTCGCCGGCCAATGCGCAATAGTACAATGATTCGATAAGAAGAGAATCATATTATATCGTGACATTGTCAAATGTCCCCCCACAACAGAAACCCATTATAACTCTGTTTGTGGTACGCAGAAGCGCTATTTGTACATAACATCGCAGTATTAAACGGCATGTCTAAAATGACCGGGAGTTGATGTGTCGGTATATATTGTTGCTAACTCAATGCCCGCATGGAACAATCGCCCCGATAGCCAATCAAGACCTAACGTTTTGTGCGAAGCTGTTCTACTAGAATAGAGACTGAGCTTCAAGTCTCCTCGCAGGTATGACCAACGTAAAGGCTGCCGTTTAGAAAATCACATGCCCCAGAGGTTTTTCTTTGGCTTCTGGCCATCGTAGCACCCCTTTTCCTTGCTGCACTTCTCCTTTTTCCTTTTCGGCGCACGCTCCACCGGCGCCGGCAAACATTCAGCGGGTGGTGTAACAATCCAGGTCAAGTCACAAACCCATGCTGTTTTCACTTTATATTTTTGGCCCTGACATGTAACATCAGTTTCCGTGTTCCTCGGTATCTCTACCAATTTACCATCAATCTTGTATTTGCACCAAGGAAGGACGGCTGCGACGCTTGTTGCTTGAAAAACCACGACAGCTAACGAAAAAAAAAAGAATTCTTGAGGTTGCATGTTGACGGCGGTGGTACGCTGGGAGCTGCATCCTAGGGTTAGCTTTTCACGTTTAGAAGGAAATGAAGGGATTCTATTTGCTAACCGGGCTTGCTAAAGTCCTTCGCTTGGTTCTGGAATAAAGGTGCAAAGAATGAACAGCGACCAACGATAATCGGAGTTGTCAGAAGGTCACGTCTTAATAAGGGTAATAGCTAGGGAAAGCAATACTAGTAGCTCACATAGCGGCTGTATTATATTGTTGGAATACAACGAGTAATTTGAGCACACCCAATCTAATGTAAGATATAAATAACATAACCGGTGCCGGGTCAAGGCCAATACACAGACACCTCTGGACTTTATGCACAACGAAATAAACCGGTGGTGCCAGGGCCTGTATTCGTAGCGCATAAAATGTGGAAGCCTGTTTTGTTGTAAGCTGACTGGTACGTTTTTCGCCCAAACGTGCTGTCTCAAGAAACTGTCCATTGTTGAAAATTCAATTCGCAATGCCGATAGCTATGTAGCCTGATTTTAAAAGTTAATAATGTGCTGTGCATGGATTTACTTTGAATTAGATCATAAAGGAAGTACACACAAAACCCAGAGATGTACTACATAATTTCAGAAACCTGTTTTCTTTCGGCAGGTGCAAGACAACGGATATTTATTTCTTGTCTCAGCGCATATAAAATTGGCCCCGCAAAGATGCCCTTACGTTGTTGTTAGCATTTGGCTAACTCTACCGGGAAGCCTTCTTAGCTGCATTGGCACAGTATTGTATTATCAGATACGTATTTCAACACAAGCTTTGAGACCGTGAGACCCGTTACCTACAAAATAAGCTCACGTTAAATCCGCTTGTCGCACTTTATAATCGTTATGGCACAGAGTATGCCTCACTGTTGCGGGAAGAGCTTATTTATTTGGGGTGTTAGGTTTATATGCCAACCCACCTGAGCGCTAACTGCAAACCTGTCCCCTAATAATCAAGACCTGGAACAGTGCGTAATTTCAAATTGCTCGGGATTAAGGGTCCAAACTGTGCTTACCCGCAGAGGTAGCCCGACCCCGGCAAAGGCCGTTGATGCAACAATTAGTTGTCTTCGGGCTCTCGTCTTCCCGATTCCCGCAAGTCCCATCCGCCTTCGCCGGACGATCGCCCACGTAGTCGAAAGTAAGTTTCTTAGGCTCCCCTTGCTTCCCCCATACAAGATTGCACCTGTCCATGGCCATGACCTCATATCCTTTCCCTCCATGATAGAACCAAGTTGGTTCACCCTTTTTGAATTCCCACGGACGGTTGCCAGGATTAATTGTGAATTCGCAGCACATTCTGTCCTATCCCCTGTCTGATGTAGATCCAGAGTCCCAGTCGCTGTCCCCTTGAGAGGCCACGACGTTATTCGCTTGTGAAGCCACCAAAGCAAGAACAGCAGTCCAGTTACGGAATTGCATCTTGGAGGCGAGATCAAATCTGTATTCATGTTACCGTGTTAGGTATTTCGTTTGTTAACGTTGGGGGAAAGGGTTCAGGATGTTACCGAGACTCGGTGGCGCTGCAGATACGATGCAAGGATGCAAAAGATATTTAAAGAAAATAACGATCGCGACAGATGTTAGCGGGCAGTGCAAGGAGGAGTTATTGCTTACAAGGGTTGGCTGAGTGAGCATCTTCGGAATTGCCGGTGGGAATTCCTTTTATAGATACCATTATACCCCTCGAAAGCTCAAGGCTTCCATGACTAGGCAGCAATATTGTCGGCTGTCCAATCGTGCAATTATCCCGGAATGGATTTTAAGATGTTTGCTCGGAGCGTTAGCGGGGAAGGTATTGTATTGAGGGCGAATCACGATCATGGGAAGAGCAGCATCCTCCCAGAGGGCACTTCCAAGGTCATAATTTGTCTTGTTAATCTCACTTGGTGCTTAACCTAGGTAGGTACCTCCCTATCTTGAACTGCATAATTCAAAGTTGAGTCAGTTATCCTAGTGATCCACAACTCACCTTCTATTTTTATATGTCTCCATTGTACCACGGTAGATACCCAGCTTGGCGCCGTGCATGTCCCAGTATATCTCGCTGATCATCATAGTCATGCCCTGGCCGGCTTCGTCGACTCCGATCATAAACTTATCCCGGTCCTGTTGGTCCATGCCCAACATGCCTCCGCTCGGGTTGCACCATGTCAGAGCGGAAAAGACCCCTGGCAGAGCGGCAGGAATTTAGCCAATCCTTCTCGGCGTTATTGCGGATGGTATATAATGCTGAGATACCATTGGACACAGTGTGGGCTGCAAAGAATGTCGCTTGGATTCCTATATTCTCGTCGGGCGCTTTTAGACTATTTGGAGAAACAGGGAATACGTGGTATGGTCATCACACGCGACTTACGTCAGACCTCTAGCCGTGGTAGAATGCAGATTATGGCGCAATGATGGGTTGCCGGGTTAACCTTGCCGCAGGGCGCAATACTTAAAAAGAAAGGCACGGGGTGCTACACGCTCTTGAAGGTTCGACTTAAAATGATGGCCTCGAAAATTGCAGATGACACCGTTGATTCTCCCGTTCAGCCGACTTGCCTGTAATTTGTGCAATGCCACGCCCACAATCTTTCGCGCTTCTTGGGCTGTCACTGGGATCCCGCCGTTTGACATTCCTCCCTCCCCGATCCTATATTGGAGTCTTGGACCAGGGCATCATCTGCCATTTCAGACTGAGCAAGGATTGAAACTACTCCGGGGACGTTGAGTCTGGAGACAACGTTCTCCCCTGCTGCGGCAGCAAATATTCTAACGAATCCTACCCAGAACCAAGGGCCGAGCATGACTACTGTTGATGCTACACTGGACTACAAAGAGTGTTGTATGTCACCGCCAGCTGCGTGTAGAGCCCACCACTGCTGACATTTCTTTAGAAGCTCAAGACGAACTCGGGGAGAGTGTGTCAGGTGGCGATGTAGCAGGTCTTGACGCCTGAGTCTTCGAGCCACGATAACCACGATGTCTTTGTTTACTTAGGTAGTCCCGAGAGCTTTTGTTGCTAATGATGACTGATAAGCCACTCCAAAGCGCGCCCCAAGCGACAGACCTGATGACCTACAAGGGACGGCTGAACAACGGGCTGATGCTGGGCAAGGTCGCTATTAGCCAGTACATGGATATCCAAAGGCTTGCTCGCATTTGCCTAACAACAAAGGATACTGGACGGCAATGTTACCAAGGAGTGATTTTACCCTCTTAGATCCTGCAATCTTATTCAACCACGCATCCGCGACCGGCTTTATGGTATGAACACAGGCAAAATGTCCTGTGGCTGACTGGTGCCAAGGAATCGTGGACGAAAAAATTAATCCGCAATTCTATAATTATGGCAGGATGAGTCCCATCACCGAGCTTTTCAGTGATTCGTCTGTACTTGGCTCCATGCGCCCTTTGTTGAATGACTAGGTCGGACAGACTTAGTCCACGTGTTAAAGGAATATCCTTGCATGCAAATAATAGCGTCTTGTCACGATCTGTTCAGCCCGTTTCCCATCATAATGTCGTGATCATGTCGATCACCCCTTCAAAGGTCGAGGAGAAACGTACTTGAGCTTGATAGTAAGTTTAATTATCTATTTATCAGTAATAACTACTAATAGGATGCTACAGTTTATGTATTTTATTATGCTCTCGCCATTTGTGATCTGGTGGTACCCGTTATGAACCAGTTGCTTTCCCTGTGGTCAATAAGCAATACAAGGTTCTGATGAAGGACAGCCCGACGTTGTATTCGGCTCATACAGCTGCCCCTAGCCTAGGTGATGCGGGCTGGCCTAAAACCCTGAGCAACCTGAACTGAAGTCCGCCATACCAATAGCTAGACATGACACCGCTATTGTTAATGCTTCCCCTGATGTTGGTCCTGAATGTCCGTGTTCTCCGTGACGCGAGGAGCTTTCTTCATAAGAGTGTTGCTCCCTTCGATTGCGGTCGACTTTCCCCGTGTCCGGAAACCACTGACGTGGTTCATGGTACCTGCCAGGATTATTGGTGACCGGGCGAGGCTTTTGCAAATTGGTCTTTCGAACTTGAGGATTGGGGTTGTCTACTCTCGTGTCCGCGAAAGACTCAGGTGCGTCATACCAGGTCTCAGGCTCATCTGCGGCAGAATGATGTGTCTGCGAATTCTTACTTTGAGGTTGGGGATGGGGCTGTCTTTTACCAGGTGATGTAGTAATTCCGGGTATATAGGACAATCTTGCCCGCTCCTGTTTATCCCTAGCAAGCCCTCTAATCTTTATCGGCGCAGGGTACTTGGGCCTGCGAGCAGAATGATCTATGCCACAAGCCTCTTTGCAAAGACCAGGTACCTTTTGCTTGGGTCTGGGCGCATCGGCAGGGCGGCGTGGGGCCAAATCAGGGTTGTGAGGCTTGGGGTTCTCCGCAAAAGTGTTTTCATTCCAATCAGGTATTTCCGCCTTGGCCTTGGTTCGAATTTCAGCAGTGCCGTCATGGGAGAAGGCACTTGGGAGGGCTGAAACGGCGGACGATAACACCAAGGTGACTGTTACATAGCTAAGGGAAACGCGCATGATGTCGGTGTTGCTAAAGGTTGGGATTTATCTGAACTATTGTAAAAGAATTTGGGGCTGGATTTCCAGTAATTCGTGGAAAGACAAGACGTAAGCCGTGGCAAAACTGATGGATTGTGAAAAAAGCTGTGCAAGTGCCTTTTATATAAGAGCCAATATTGAAGGTTGGCTCGGCACTGTCAAGAGTCAGGGTGGTACTTATTTTTATGCTGAGTCTTGAATTCAGAAGCTCTATTCTAATCTGAGTGGTCACGGGTCTAGTGCATCTGAAGAGGCTAGAGGCTCGTTCCTTGTAATTGCTGGAAGGAAGCATCATTTTTGCCTGACTCGATTCTAACAACTACTACAAGCCTCCATGGGCGCTGGCAAGCCCCAGGCCCACCTCGCCGGCCAGGGCCTGGGATTTGTATATATTTAACATTTCCATGATCATCAAACCAAGGATGATCGGCGTTGAGCTTGCCTTGACCCGTTTCTTGACCTTTCTTCGTTGTTCCCATGGGAAAGCCCAGATTCGCCTACACATTTCAATATCCTGTAAATAGATGGAACGGAACACAGTAGCCCTGGGTATTGAGGACAAACCACAATGGGGTAGCTACCTGTTGACATTGAAGATCTCTAGCCTTTTTTAATCCCCAATGTTAGGCTGCGCTGCGAGAGACGGGAAGATGAGTTATTATTAAGTCACTCAGCTTGGAGCTGAATCGTTCAAAGGCTTTACAGTTATTTTATCAAAGAACAAATTCCAAGGCTATGTCAAGGCTAAGCAGAAATGATGCACTCAAAGGTTAAAATAGCTTAACTTAATTAGTTTTCCAACTTTGGCAAGTTAAAGAACAAACAAAAAAATAAATCGAATACAAATATTAGGTGCAGGCTTTAAGCCAAAAATCAGAGTTATATATGTCGAAGCCGAAAGGATTTGAAAGCAATTGGTAAAATCCGGACACCACAATAATCCAACCGGGAGGAAATAATGATATCGGATGTAAGAAAGACATGCTTGGTCGTGGCTAGCTGGTAGGATAAAGTTTTCCAATTAGTTTCAGCGAGGCTACTTGCTGAGCTTTCACTGACACTGATAATCGAAAGGGATGGCGGGTTTGATAGAAGCCTACTCGTCTTCCAAACTGTACCGGCCACCGCTGGACTTGGACCGGGGGGTAAGACGAGTTCGAGAATTGAAATGGTCTCCAAGATTAGAACAGAGTATTGTAAGAATTGTGACTCATAAGCAGTATAGAGGGCAAAACGAAGTTTTGGTGGAAAGTAAAGGCCAATTGACATTTGTTATTATATTTTCTCGTGTACGTAAGGCCGCACTATCGCCGAAATGCTGTGAGTAGGTTAACATATTGACAAATGAAGTTAAATCGAACGAGGTGATTCTAAGCCCCACCAAGTTGACATCAACCGATAGTAGAGACCTCTGATCCATTCGGACAACGCTTCCTGTTTCCTTTCTCACTTTCTTCCAGGAAGGTTGATATAGGCTTTGGTTATTGGCACACAGCAACGTACACGTGTAGCCTGATTTATTGGGTAGGAGAACCATGCATTGGAGTGAGTAGCGCTATCTGAGCGTTGACTCGGCGCTTTTTGTCATTTGACGCCAAGATCTATCGACTGCAACAGTTCTTGATATGCCCGTATCTGTTTTACATGCTCAATTACCCGAATTCATATCCCGGTAAGTCTGGTACTTGGACCTCAGACTTGCTGGCGAAAACAGCAACGCAGAGGACTCCGTTACATGATTTGTCGACCCGGTGGCAGTATAACGGCAGACAAACGGAGAGAGCAGTCCTCAACTACCTAATCACTTCCCTTAGGGACAGATGTTTAATGCGGTTTTTGTGGTTGGCGATTATCTTTGCTACAGTTCTTGCGTCTGAGCTGGACGGCCGCGGATTGTTCGGGGATTCACAGTTATTTGATTTTTGGGATTATCCCTTTGGTGGCACGGGGCGCAGGGTCGTCATATTCCACCTTACATATTGTATTGGTCGCGGGTATCCACGCTTTGTGAATTTCCCCTTTCGATGACGGTCATTTATTTTTCTATGCTGCCGTTATAAACCCCGCTCTTGTGCGGGCACCGTCTTCCCGCCCAGGCACACGGCGAGATGCTGTTCGAAAGACCGAAGTTGAAGATGGAATATTGTGAAGCATCACACCGCCACCGGCGCCATCTCCTTGTCCATCCGCACCATCATCAGCTGGCGTATCAGACGACGACACTCGTGGAGAAACGGGACCCGAGGAACCAAACCTCCTCCTCACCCACGGCATGAGGTTGTAGTACCCTCCCGCCGCGAAAAGGCCAAGCCACAGCACCAGCTCCGTGCCATAGATGACAACACCCAAAACGTCCATCTTGGGCTGAAAGAAGACAGACAATAGCGAGAACAGGTCGCCGGCGGCGTCGATGCCGACAAAGATGAAGGAAATCCCGCGCACTGACCGGTGGAGATAGACGTCCCAATAGTGGCGCAGCACGCCTGCTGCGAGCAGGGCGGCCGAGAGGGCAGCCATCAGAATTGACGGCCAGGTGAGGTGCACCTCGTCCCGGGCGGCGCGGAGGGCGAAGATGAGGGCAACCTGGACGGCGGCCATGAACGCGGCCAACGGTGCCACAACGGCCACGCAGCGAGTCAAGGACCAGTTCTTATAGGGAGCGCGTATGTTAACAGGAAACACAATGCAGTATACTTGAGGACGTCGGGCTGTCTCTCACCTTCCAGTCGTAGTAGCAGCATTGCGCCCAGGTGACAAGGCTTAGCAGGGTCAAGATCTGTGGTTGAATGCGCAAGGCGATGTTGAACTCCTCGGTGATGTTGTAGGCGCCCAGCGGTACACCAGCCCAGGCCCATAGCATCATCATGGACGGCTGGAGGCCGATGGTGTTGTGACGCCGGTAATTCACAACTATTTGCGGGATGAGCTGCTCAAAGGGTGGAATTTGTCAGTGATGGATGGATCATCATGTTCTTGGCTACCGAATTGGATGGGGTGCTGCATAGGGAGTGGGAGCAAAACAAACCTGGACAGACCAGCACACCTACACCGAATAGCAACTGGTTAGATGAAACTACAATTTCAGTCACTCAAAAGTAGGATCGAGTACAAACCGCCCCGAGGGTACCCAAAATATTAGCCGCTACAGCATTCTCCATCTTGGGATACTGAACCGACAACCAGGAAGCGCTGACGACGGTATTTAAAGGGATAATAAAAAAAAAGATTAAGGGTATCGATAAACAGATGGCAGCAGTAGATAGATGATACAATCAGGAAAAGTGAAGATTGCTTG
Organism: Pyricularia sp. CBS 133598; assembly: GCA_004337975.1. NCBI lineage: Eukaryota > Fungi > Ascomycota > Sordariomycetes > Magnaporthales > Pyriculariaceae > Pyricularia > Pyricularia sp. CBS 133598. The sequence goes on from RRCJ01000013.1 coordinate 433,227, forward strand.
AATTCTTGGCGCTGAATACCAGAAAGTCGAGGAACAGAGCCAGTATTCCATTGGAAGAAACAGAAAATCCGAATCTTGGGGTTGGTCCATCTAAATACTTCTCCTCATGTGGGGATCTCCTTTTGGCACCACAATGTTGTCGTCAATTAGTACATGCCTGAGGCACTTATTCAATGACTGAAGGCCATCATGAATGGGCTAGGAAGCTGATGGACCTCGAGGATCGCACGATTATTCTTGAGATGGAAAGATACGAATTGGGAGATGTCAAGGCAAATAAATACCAGTGTCAAAAAGACAGCAAGAGGAACATCTCTGGTTCTACTAGAACTGGATCAATAAACTGTAATATCGGTGCGCGTCAAGGCGCGGGGAGGTATGTGGGCCTTGGATGATTTGAAATGCCGCTAAACCCGGTGGGTGTAGCACTTTTCTTTTCTTTTCCTTTCTTTTCTCTCTCTACCGAACTAGTCTAGAACCTAAAGCAGGGCCGATACCCACGCACTCTCCATGTTATACCATCGCAATGCCTCATCCAGCAGCACAACCTCAACACAAATCAATGTAAAGCTGCTTGGGGATCATCCGTCATATTTCTCACCATTGGCGACTTCTAATGGCAAAAAAGAAGAAAAAAAAACAAAATTATCCGAGGCTGATTGTATTGTTTGGCGAGCGACGTTTTTGGCGGCACGCTTGCGATTATATGTCAGGTCCCATGAACCTGGTAGCAGCCATCTTTCGATCTATGACCAAGTTTATCCCCAGCACGCACACCCCTTTCGCCAATGGCCCGCCTTAGTCCCGTAGAATCATGGCCATTCTCAACGCAGTGATCCAGTAGTCGTCCCTGACACCCAGTGCAGTATTCCCCGGACGTGGTAAACTAGCACAGGAAATTGTCCTCTTTGATCCCGACCTAGAACGTCGAAATAATACCAACGGCTACGCACACTTTCTGAACACCAGAAATTATTTATCTTGCAGGATAGCGCAGATTGAAATGAGAGCACATTTATTCCGCGACATTTAGCGTCCTTTGTGGCAATTGTCTTTGTGCTCTTGGCTGTTAAAGTCCTCGGGAGAAGTGAAGATCTTCTGACAACCCAGACAAGCCATTTGAAACCGCTTCTGAAGGCTGTTTTTAGTCTCGGTAGAATGTTGAGGAATAATTTTGGGGCAGGCTTTGACGGCGCGGGTCTCGGTTTGCCGAGTAATTATACGCCGGTTCGTAACACCCACGTTGATTTAGGTAGGCAGACCCATAGCGCCGACGGTAAACAGGGTTATAAGCTTGCATGCTTGCATTTGAGGGGCTTGGAGCTTCAATGAAAACTGAAGTAAGACAATTTGTGTGGTCTATAGAGAGAATCTTGATATTATTTCTGATGTTGTAAGTTTGAAAGTGACTTGCCCGTGATTGTAGAGCACGTTGGCCATTGTGAGCAAATGCTCCATTTTATACACGGACTGACGAAAGCTAAAATGCCTTGAAACAGGGCTGACAGGCTTAGCTAGGCTTCTCTTGAGATAAATAATGAATTACCGAGATAGCCGTCCCGGCCTTAACGCTGCTCAGAGGATATCATTTACACATTGCAAAGTAAATATCCTTGTCAAGTACGTAATGAATTGTAATTTGGGACAGGGAGTTAATGAGCATTCAGTTATGAGTATTTGGTTTCAGTAATAGCGTAGGTTCTGTGACTATTAGATTTAAAAAGAAACTCAAAGAAGAACCAGTGTATTTTATCCTGTTGGTATCCTTCCGCCAGTTAAACAGGTATACTCTTATGAACTTGGACTTTGACTGTCGTTTTTCAAGGCAGCGCGCCTGAACGGTCTCGGCTGGGATAGCCTTCCGGGTATAACAAAGTATCCCGCGGCTAACTTGTAATATTAATATTCATACTCAAACTATGTGTACGCGTAAAGGGGCTGGCAGCTTGGAAACAGGAGGCTATGATTAGAAGATAGACCACTTCATTAATTAAGTTAATTCGCAGCTACTCAGTTACTCAATGCTTTCATGACAATGGAACATTCTGAAACTTTAATTACTTGTACTTCTTTCATGAAACAAGGGTGTGGCTATGTCACAAGAACGTTCTGTTCCATCACAACCATGTGGATATCTTGAACAGTACAAATAACGTGTGTATGTTAACGCGACGCAAAGCCACATACTACCTACCTACCTCTACTCGCAACGAAAAGCAAACTTGCCACAGCTGCGTGTTGGACGACTTGTTAGTGGATGTCAGCAAGATATGCAGCTGCTACACATGTTATCAGCTGCCTCCGATTCAAACGTCATAACAAACACTTGGTTCTCGTCGCAATGACTGTTCGACTTTCGGAGAAGATCTGGTCTCTTTATGCCCTGTAGGTCTACTCTGGATGAACAAACGTGGGTTTTAAATTCCAGCCTCAGCCAGTGCAGTCGATTGACGGTCGGCTGTTGGTGCGTTTAACACTGATAACCCCCCACCAATGCTCAACTGCGCCTGAGCTGTGATAATGCGGGGTGACTCGGCTGAACCATTCTATTTTCACGCGTCACTTTAACTCCAAACCGAACGACTGTTCAGGCCTAGTCTGCTCTTCTTCATCCCTATTCTCGGTATATCTCGAGCCAGAAAGTCATACCGGGCTCCTGAAATTACCATTTTCATTGGCAATGGACTGCCTAGCGTCCCTAGCCACGGAGCTACTGCTCATAATTTTCGCCGAGCTCAGCTTACGAGAACGTGTGCGACTCATCACTACATGCCGCCGTCTACGCCATGTTGGCGTGTACCAGGCACGCATATTTGACGCGCTTTCAGTCGCCTGGTCGAGCGAAAAGGTGTCAGACTCGGCTCTTTTGGTGGCGCGGAACTACGGCCATATGATCTGAAACCTAAGAGTGATCCATGATCCTGCGCAATGCTGCCCAACAGCCGACAACAACATCTCTGACAACGATAGCGACCACTATGGCTATGTCGTCGAAAAGCCGTCCGCCCTTCCTGCCAGCCTCGTAACGCTGCTTGAAGCCCTCACAGAGACCGGCGCTCTTCTGCTCCCTTGCGTCGAGAGCTTGGTTCTGGAGTTCCACGAAACTTATCCCGAGAATGACCATGGCGGTTATGGTTTATGCTTCTATTCTGGGTACTGTAAGGGGAATATCGCATCTGCGCACAACAAGGCCAATATTGACGCTGTTCTTCCAGCGTTGATGAAAAGCCACTACGCCACATCAGCGTCGCCAACCATCAAATCACTGACAATTTTCACCCTCCCGCCTCACCGCTATCCAATATTCTTCTCGAAGAACCAGCATCGTTTCCTGAACTGAGTACGATATCTGGACCTGTCCCTATATGGCTTTACCTACGATAGCATCTTTACGAATAACAGCGTGGAGATATATATCGACTTTCTAAAAGACCTGTATGAAATTCTATTGAATCACCTGCCTTTGGTGACGAGGTTCAGTTTCCACGCGTCTAGCCTCGTCCCCATAGGCTTGTGCGGCGGGGGCCCCGAGAAACGTCCCTAGAACCTCTTGACCATGCCGCTTCTCCATGACTTGGAACTGGGCAACGTCATTATCAGCGACAAACTTGTTCGCTTTCTGAAAGTGTGGAGCGAGGGCATCGACCGGCGACCAATATCTCTCACCCTAGCGAATGCAACTGCAGATCGCGGCTTCTTCTGGGGAACCGAGGACTGCATCACATGGGCCACCCTTTTTGGTCGGCTGCTTGCCCAAGGCATTGTATTTTCCAGCTTTGACGTGACAATGAAAGACGTTGAGCTTACCGACTACGACGGCGACAACGACGAAAAGCCCGAGACGCTCACAGCAGACTGCATTGCTGCGAGGGAAAAGCAGGCGGCGAACCCACATCTCCAAGTATTTGCATATGGCGAAGTCGATGACAAATACCACAACTGGTGGGTGGACGAGAAGACAACCATCGAGCAGTTTTTGCTGGGGGATGACCAACTTTCCTACGAGAGTTTAAAGGACGATATGTTTAGGCCAAGATGGTCCTATACGCCAATGATGATGCATTAGCTCCTTCAGGATCCCAACCGGGTCACCCTGCATCTGATTTCCACCAAAGGTTGCGGTCTTCATGATGAGGGTTCCATAGAATCAATCACCTTGGATGCTCACCTTGCGCTGCGTCTGGTCCATTTTGTGTTTACCGGAGCTGGCCCGGCGGCCCGGGTATTCTCGAATCAAAGGACCTTATCCCGCAAGGGTCCTTGAGGGGTTCATCTTTCGAAGGATTTCGCCAAGCGAGTACACCGGGAAGGAGGACAACGCAATCACCCGATTTATGGCTTGGCGGATTCCAGCGAAAGAAAACCAATGGATCCGAAGCAAATCCTTCCCGAGCTCGCCAGAAGACATACCAGCAGGTACAGTGGGTAGTCAAGCATCCGTATTGGCTTCTAGGCCCTGGAGCCAAGCACAAGAGCCGTTTTTATGTGGGGGTATGGGTAAACAGCCGGAGGAGCAATAAGCTGACACCGCTCATTGTGGATGCGGTTATCGGCGTTAAGATCTATCAAAGGGGATATGCGAAGTGGTTCTTCCTTTACAACAAAAAGATTTACACAAAGATTTCCTATCAAAAGGTATATTCCTCCGCTTAGTCTGCCATGTTACTGCCTAACTGGGATTAGGTGACGTAGGAAATGTTTTTGATATTCACCTTGTTCCACCAAGAGGATCTAAGATGACCATGTTACGTTTCCTTCCACTGATAATATCTCCGGGAACTCGAGTATAAATACCACGAAAGATGACGACTCAATAAACGACCTCCTACTCTCTCATCTCCAGGCTCTCCCACCTACATTCACTCGGATATCAAGCTCGCATTTCCCAGAGAAAGCCCTTTAAACATCTCACATAATAATCCACAAAAATGAAGCCCTCGACCTTCATCACCCTCCTCTTCACCCTCGGGGCCACCGCGATCCCCGCGCCTCCAGAGCCGCTCACCACCGCAGAGCAGTCCCCCAGCCCCTTTGCGGTCGACGACGACCACGGCGTCTACACCGAGGACAACCCGGCCGACGGCTCCACCCCATCGACCGTGCTGCTGGCCAAGCGCGAGTGCTGGTACGGAGCCAACCTGGGCTGCGGCCAAAAGGGCTGCTGGAGGCGGTGCGGCAACGACCTCAGCAGAGGCCAGTGGTGCTGGACTTCGTTCAGCGCCGGTGCCAACTCGTTCATCTCGTGCGGCAACAACCAGGACGTCAGCAGGTGGTGCAGGACCTCGCATCCTTGCAATTATTTGGGGTGCAGCTGCTAGACCTTTGTCTGTGGTTGGGAGGGTACATGACGATGGTCGGATGTGTCGTCTGCGAGCTTTCAGGATGGCGCTTTTGTTGCATACCTGATAGGCAACTGCGTGGAGCCTTGCTTGGAGAGGTACTCTGCGGGATTTGAACAGTATCGCGAAGACTTTTGTATCTAGACTCTACGGGCTTGGGTGCCCGTTTTTTCTGAGCTGTACATCGGAAGCTTAATTTTCTGATTTCCATTCTGATGATACATATCCGTTTATGCTTTTGACCGTTTGGTGCCTTGTGCTGCTTTCAGAGGCCCGGCGTAATCTTTGCAGATCATATGGGGACTTATAATGTTGGACGCAAAAAGTAGCTAATGCATCGCAGGACGGGATCACAAAGTCCTGCCCATAGCGTCGTGGATTATGTTATGATAATCTGTTCAAAACGCCACTAATGAAACAGTTTGGGATGACAGATCTTTAATAAGACTTTACAGCGATCACAACCAGGGAATCCAGGCAACGCAGAAAGAGGGACAGACTTTGTTTGCCCAAGCATTTCTATACTGGTGATATATCTACCCGTTTGGTACACATCCACCGACCACAGTCCGCGCACCCATGACCACTACTCTTGCAGTCCGCTGCCATTTAAACCATTCCCGGTTGATATGTTCAGAAACAAAATCACTTGACAACCCCAGTGTCGGTAGCAAAAGATCATACAAAACTATCTGTTCACTCGCCGCACTCCATCAAAAACAACCTAGTCATCGCGCATGATCTCCAGGGCTCCAGCGGTTTTGTCGAGCAAAGCGTGTCACGTAAAGTGAGCCCCACGAACTGTTGCATGTTTTTATAACTGCCCTACTGTATTACGCACACCGTTATGACTGCCAAAAACAGTTGCGAAGAAGAAAGTCTGGCTACCCGGGTCCGGTCAAACACACCACAGTAACATAGTTCCTGGTGCAGATTTGTCTGCCAACATCATATTGAATGAAAAGAGGGGATTTTGTACCACACCAACTCTAGGAAACCTGTAGAATCTTTTTCCACATCACCACAATCCAACAAACCCAACAACAGCCATGACTCCAATCACCAGTGGTGCCGAAACACCATTCCTGCCCGCGGCGCCCATGTTGCCCGGCGCCCCTGTCGATGTTCCCGTCGTGGCGGCGGTGGCGGATGCGGAGAGACGCGACTGCCGGACGCTGTTGCAGGAGCTCATGGAGCTCACAGCAGCCGAGTTCCTCGAGTCGGCTATGCTCCTGTATACAGAGGTGCACCCGGGTGGCGTGGTGAAGACGTCATTCTCGTACAGACGATCGTACCAGCTCGAGTGGTACGAAAGATAAATCGAGCTGATGGACGCCGGCCAGGGTGCCGTCATGAGGGCAAACACCGAGCCGCACTCGTCCGTCGCCGAAGCCGAGCGGTATACCTCGGAGTAGAACGAGTCCAAGGCGCTCGGGGTCGGGGGCAGGAGCGAGGATATGGCGGTGACGCGCGACATGAAGGCGGATGAGCAGGCGGTCACCAGGTTCCCGCCGGTCCCGTTCGCGCTGGGGGTCTGACGCGCGGCGAGGTGAATTGGTTCCGTGGGGGTGGGTACGGGGTGATAAACTGCCGCCGCTGCGAGGGGCAGGGCGAAGAGAATTGCGTCGTACCTCATGATATGATGGCTGGGGTTGGTGTCGTTCACCAAGAGAAAGAACTGAAAAAAAGAAGAAAAGATAAACGAGAGTGAGACACGTAGTTCTCATCAGCATGATTCTACATCATCCATCGGGGAAAGGTTGCGTTTTTGTACAATGACCGCCATGTGCCAAGCACCCTGCTGACAGCTTTCGACCCCTCATCATTCGAGGGCGCATCGTGAACATTGGCTTTCTGTCTGCATTTGATCGAGGTAAGCTAGGGTGAGGTAAGCACTAGGGGACCTTTTACCGGCACAGCAACGAATTGGACTGAACTATCCTCGTTGAACCCCAATGACAAAGGCCCCTGTTGCCTAAGGGTGCCTGGCTTGTGACTAAACACGCTCCCTCACAGAATATCCCGACCGATGTTGACTTTTTGAGTGTGTGAAACCTGGGGACAGCCGAAAAGTACCACCTGTTGGCTCCTTTAGCAGAATTATTATCCTAGTCGAGAACATTGTTGGTCGATCCTTGAGCCGCCAAACAGCGTACTTCCATGAACTTGGCAAGAGGTCCCTCGATCAACTTAATCAAGGCATAGCCCATGGCCCGTCAACAGCCCCATGAAGACTGGCATTTGCTTGACTGCAGTACTTATTCCAACATGCCTGCTCCGAAAAAAGAAATAGGTATAGCTTAGTGGGCAGTTTGGCAACCTCATAATGACAAATTTCGGAGGATAATTTTGTTGTAGATAGGCGTCATAACGGGAGGAGGGAAACGGGCGTGTGCAAATCATGGTAATGCAATAAACAAAACTCAAAAGTACAAACAAAAGCTGTAAGCGCAGCTACCTATGGTGCGCTTCAAATCATCACCCAGTAAATGCTTTTACATGTCTAAGTCAGCCCGCCAAAACGCCCATACCCAAAAGGAGAACAAACCAATTTACAATAATCCTCTTACACGGCCAAAGCACGAGCAATCCTCGATCTCTTCCAGGCCATCCCAGCACCCCCAGCGGGCGGCATGACTTGAGCCTGCATCATCCCAGGCTGCGCCGGAGGCATTCCAGTAGACCTTCCGGAAGCTGGCTTTGCGGGAGCGCCGGCGCCTGGCGGACCGGCAAGTGTCGGGTCCTCGTCCCAGCCGGCTGGCATCACCGCAGTCTTGACCTTTCCGGCACTTGGAGCAGCAGCAGCTCCCGCGCCTTGCGGCCTCGCCGCTGGAGCCGGGGGATACATGGCATCGTCCTCGCCGTCGAAAAAGCCCTCGTCATCGTCGAACTGGCCGGCGGGAAGGTTGCCGGCCAGTGCGCCGTTGGGGTCGTCGTCGTAGAACCCCTCGTCTTCAAGGTCATCGGCGAAGCCGTTGGGGCCTGGCTGCTGGGCGTTTAGGTTGCCACCCATCGCGGGGGGCTGCTGCGCCAATGCATTGGGATCCTGGTCCAGCATCGGGTCGAACTCGCCATCCATCATGTTGGGGTCACCGAGAGATGGGTCGAGGGGATCCATGCCGTCGTCGAATTGGCCGCCGCCAGTCCCGTCATCCAAAGGCATTTCACCGTCCAAGGGCATTTCGCCGTCCAAGGGCACTTCGCCGTCCAAAGGCATTCCGCCACCCATTCCACCCCCCATTCCCATGCCCATGCCCATTCCACCCATACCCATTCCCATACCGCCACCGGCCGCCAGGCCAGTCAGTGTGTTCAAGGTACCGCCGCCATTAGCCTTTCTGATGGCCTTTTCTTCAGCCTTTTGGGCCTTTTTCTCCGCCTCCAGGGCTTTCTTTTCCGCCTTCTTGTCCTCCTCAGCCTGCTTCGCCATGGCCTTTTTGTCTTGCTTGGACGGCGGCAAGGGGGCATTGTTCACAGATGTCGGAGGGAGAACCGCTGCGCCGCCACCAGGCTGCTGCTTGGGTAGGGCACCGGGCACGGCACCAGGAACGCCACCAGGAACGCCACCAGGAACGCCACCAGGAACGCCACCAGCCCCAGCCTGCTTCGGCAGGGACTGCACCCCATTGGCGTCTGCTGGGAGGTTCTTGACACCTGTGGGAGGCGGCACCGGGCCGCCAGCGTCGGGGTTAGAGCCGGGGGTCAAAGGCTTTGCGACAGGAGGAAGAGGCTGCTGCTGGCCACCGGCTCCAGGAGCCCCAGCAGGGTTGGCTCCCGCATTGGGCAGAGGGGGCGTCTGTGGGTTAGTGCCGGCCGGGGTCTTGGTAGGATCAGTCTGCGGGGTTGGCGGGGGTACTCCATTGGTAGTGGCAGCAGCCCCGGTACCTCCAGCGACGGCTCCACCTGCGACCACGGCGCCAGGAGCCAAAGAAACAGGCTTGGTGTTGGCTGCGCCTGGCTGCGGCGGTGCCTGAGTGCCTGAAGCGGGTGGTGTCGCGCCAGGGTTGCCTGCCGCGGGAGGAGTTTGAGCGCCTGGGGCTGGAGGTGGAACGGGTGGTTTTGTGACGTCGCTCCCTGCTCCCGCCGGTGCAGGCTTAGTCGGGTCGGCGGCTCCCGCTGCAGGTTTGTTTCCATCGGCGGGATTCGGCGGCGGCTTGGCTGTGCCAGACGTTCCAGGAGTTGCCGGCGTTGCTGGAGTTCCTGCTGGAGTTCCTGCTGGAGTTGCGGGTTTGGTCTCCGGGGTCTTGGGAGTGTCTGCTGGCTTTGTCTCGGGTGTTTTAGGTGTGTCCGCCGGTTTGGTGTCGGGAGCTTTGGGAGTTTCCGCCGGCTTACTTGCAGGCGGCTTAGGAGTGTCGACCGGCTTAGGCGCGGGCGGGGGCGTAACCGGCGCTGCTGGCTTGACAGCCGGAACCGACGGTGCAGAAGTCGAGGTCTTGGGTCCCTTGCCCATCAAACTTTTGGCAGCACCGAGAAGCGAGCTGCCCAGCTTTGCGAGGCCAGCATTCCGCCTTTCCAGCCGAGCGATTCGTTGCTGTCTGGCCAGCAGGCGCGATGATGTGAAGGCATCTCGGGCGTTCAGAATCCCGTTTTTGGCAAGCCCAAGCTCGATGTCTGCATAATCGTCAAGGTCAAACTTGCCCTCGTCTTCAACGTGCTCCTGCGTGGACGGAAAGTCTCGTACTGCTAGTACCCCATCGCCGTAGTGGTCCGTCGAGACTGCGGTTGCGACGGCCGGGAGGGCGGCGGCTAGTAGCCAAGCCGCAAAGGTTTCGTATTTCATGGTAGGTTGTGGTGCAGTGTTTTGCTGCTGTACCTCGTTGCTATGTTAAAATCGGGTTTTTTTTTGTCGTTTGACAATTGACTGTGTGCCAAATCTCAAAGCAAAGATTTATCTTGGCCGAGATGTTGATACGGCAAGGACAAGAATAAAATCGGAATAAAGGCCTGTTCAGGGTCTACTCCCCTTGGCGCCATCTCTCTTCTTCTTTATACAAGATGTCATCTCTACCGAAAGTGCCACATCTTTTCACAGTAAGACGTACCTTACTCAACTGGAGCAATCCCAAACGGGGATCGCGCGGCGCAGGAACACTAAAAGCAGGCAGGGGCGAAAGACGAAAAAGGCCCAGGGGGTTTGGATTTGGATTTGGATTTGCTGAGGTGTGGCTTGGCTGCGCTGTGGAGTCAGTCCACTCTGCTTACTATAACACGTGATCGCCTTGCCATTACCCCAAACGCAATTTCAGTGACAGCAAAGCTGATTGGGTCAATTGACAGACAGTAAGCCAATGGAGGGAACTGGAAATGATGTGCAGTGGAATGAGTGAGCGTCAGATTTGGTAAAATGCGCAGCAGTTGTCCTTGCCTTGATCTCCACTGGAGGCCGTTAGGTCAAAGGTCAAAATTCAGGGCGCGTGCTGCACCCCGCGCGGCACCTACAGCAATTTCGTGACAGGAACAATAATAGCCAAAACATTCGCAAACATAGGGTATCCAAGGTAGGTAAACTTTCTGAATTTATTTTTGTTTTCCACCAAGATAGTCGAGGGTTGATTATCCAGAATCTGGATAGTTCTAGTCCAATTGACTCAATGGCCAATCTAGACTACGTTTTGTGAATTTTATCCCTCCCTCTATATCGTAGAGTCAGACTCTCCTATTCCCACATGGCCCTATCTACCTGCGAGATCCATGAGCCTGTCGCCTGCCAACGCTAGGCAGCTTTGAAGGTCCACCAAAGCCGGCACCACCGTTGCGACCGGGCCCGCTGGCGACGCGGAGAACATAGGCACCGCGCTCAAAGGTGTTGGCGACGATGAAGCCCGAGGGGAACTGGAAGTTACCCCAGGAACCGACAAACTCGAGGGAGCCGCCGGCCGCGTCGTCTTCGGGATGCATGTCGAAAAAGGCAATCTTCTCAATCTTGCTGCCGTCGGGGTACTTGGCGATGGAGCTGACGTCGGTCACCCAGACGCCAGCGCCGTAGTTGGACTGGAACATGATGCCGTCCTCGATGTACAGGTTGTGGTCGATGGCCTTGTGGTCGGTGTTCTCGAAGAAACCGGTGTACTTGGGGTCGGTCAGGTCGGTCAGGTCGACGATGTGGGTGATGGGGATACCGGCGGCGGCCTCGCCGACACCTTCAACCTCGTCCAGCTCGTCGTTGAGCAGGACGAACTGGTGCCAGTTGCGCTCGGTCCACCAGCCCTGGTGGGTGTAGGTGGCGCCTGGATACTCGAGGCGGCCGAGCATGGTGGAGTCGGCCTTGTCGGTCGAGTCCCAGACGGTGACGCTGTCCTCGTTGTAGGCGACGCAGATGTTGCGGCCCAGGAAGCGCTTGTCGGGACCGTTGTAGGTGACGCACTGCGCGTCGTGCGTGTAGCCGTCGCTGCTGGCGCAGCCGGGCTTGAAGGGGCTGCTGGGGTCGCTCAGGTCGATGTACTCCATGCCGGCCTGGCAGGTCTGGTTGCGGGGCTGGGCACCCACGGCGATGGCATACTCGTTGTCCCAGTCGATGACGACGTTGTGGGCGCGGCCGATGGGAAGATCGTCGAACAGGCCGATCAGGTCCGTCTGCGGGTTGAAGGTGACGGGGCTGTCGGGGCTGAGATCGGCGACCTTGTTCAGGTCGAAGATCTGGATGTTGTGGCCCACGGCCTCGGACCCGATGATGACCATGTCCTTGAGCACGCGGATCTCGCGCCACGAGGAGCCCAGGGGGTCCTGGGCGGGCAGGCGGCCCAGGTACCGCATCTTGCCCTTGCAGGTGATTTCCACAAAGGCAGTTCCCGTGTGCTGTCCGATCAGGGCGATCTGACGGCCCTTGGGAGAAACCCAGCCCCAGATGGAGGAGCCACGCCTGTTGGGGTACCTGGGGTCATTCTCGCCGCCTCCCATGTCATCATGGTTCATGAAGTCGTAAAGGTCCATCTTGGGGCTTGTCAGTATAGATAGTAGCTGGAATCTGTCCTCTGGGTGACACTCACGTTCTTGCAGCGGAAGGTCTGCATCGGATTGCCCTCCTCGGCAACAGCGACTCCATCCTTGCATTCGAGACGACCGCTCTTGACACTGGCGTCTAGCTGGTCCCAGTTGCGCCAAGACGGCCACTGGCTAGAGTCGAGGGCTCCGGCTGCTTCGAGCGCATCCCATTGGGCGTTCTTCATGTCGATGATCTTCTGATGCACCTCTCCAGATTCGTACTGCTCCCTGGAGAAGTGGGCGGCGTTTGCCACCGCCGAGAGGAACAACAAAACACTAGGCGCCTTCATGGTGAGCAGCTTTTTTTGGAACGATCTTGGGAAGGAGGGAGTCGTCGCTGGCAGAAGAAAAAAAAGGGAGGGAAGCCATGAAGAGAAATGAATGGCACGCAAAACAAGCGTTTATATATCATTCCCCTTTGCCTCCGAACCCCACCCTTATCTAACTGTCGTCATTAGTTTGTGGCTGGCAAAGAGGGTTATACAACTTCCCCTTTTGATGCGTGCCATGCATTGGCGGTTGGGAATTGGAGATGGTGCCAAGCCCAAGTTTATCTGGTTACCTTCTCCTTTGGAACTAGCAACGGGTGAGACCAGCGGCATGGCGCCCAGAGCCAAGAACCATTTTGGAATCCCAAGAACAAAACACCTTGGTAACCCAGGGGCGAGATTGCGCAGATCCCAACTCTGACTGGCTACTAATTTACGACCCAGCCAGCCGGTGTGTGCTGCTGCGTGCGGGGGAATAACTCTTGTGCAGTCTGGGCTGCACGGGAATCTGGATTTTGCTGTAAAGTCAGCAATTTTTTGTCCCCGCGCGGACACCCAACTCGAACCTCAAAAAGGTTCTCAAAATATTTGGAAATCCCCATGAGCCTCTAGAGTACCATTCTGCTTCATACATATGTACTTTTACATATGACAAAGGCGCCTCGGTTTCGGTTTTGGGCTCGCCAATCTGTTCGTCACATTAGTGTAGATAAGGGCAGCTTGCTGGCCTTGGTCTTGGCATTTGAGGTATGTCAGGGCTTCTGCTATGACGACTTTGACACCTCTTGTTGTCGGCCGGCGACAACTTGGGGTCCCATAGTGGCAGAGGACAACCATCGGGCTCGAATGGAAAAATGACAGTCGTCACCGTTCCATAGACTCTTCATGAATAGCATCTGGTACTGGAATACCTGACCTCTCCATCTGCCCGAAGCTTGGTGCTGCTTAACGGGTCGGTAGCTGACCAGTCTGTACCACCTGGCCCGACAGCGGTATCGAAGGGCGTGCCCGGTATCTGTCCCATATATGGGGACTAGACACAGTTGATTCGAGGGGCGCGGGTTTTGATTTGAACATGAGTGATGAAATGCAAGAGAGGTCCTAATCACCGAGCAGCATGGCCTATTGCCCAGGTGTGGGAGTAGCGCCTGGCGACCTGGGCAGATCGAATGCTGGCATCTGGCAGACGATAAAAAGCCCTCTGAGTTTCCAGATCGTCGAGCCGGACGGCGAGATGCCACCATAAACAGAAAGGCCTGTAGCAAACCCATGTCACCCTTACAGTGACGATGGAGGGAAGGTAGTATATAGCACCAAGCAAGTCCGGGAAGTCAGGATATAACAACACCCTTGGACAACTTGGCGGTGCCGCTTGAATGGTTCCGGACTGCTTCTACCCCTGTAGTCCTGTGCACAGCCGTCCCGGCCTTCGCGATGTAAGCTCGTCACCATTGCTTGAAGGAGCTACACAACGCGACAAAGTCTCGTATCAAATGCGAAGCACGGTAGGGTTTGAGATGTATTCAGTCCTGTCTGGCCTCGGTTCGATCCGAGGATTAGTTGAGTCCAAAGGTGGACAACAGGCGCAAAATCATGCTACTCTTCCCGCCCAGTATTCACTTTCTCGCCATTCTAACAGTCTGACAGACCGTAGAGAAGATTTATAGGTCACAGCTCATCTTGTATTACGATGGCCCGATATAGCAACGCCGCCGGTACGATTGTATCGGCCGTAGCACAATGGTCGACAAATGCAGGACATCAGAAGTACTAGAAGTACAAGGAACATTTCGACATCCCTTAATTGGCATTTATGGTTAAGCAAATCCAGGCACAAATGACAGGTTAGGCTTTCTATTTTCAGATTCCACCATTTCGCCGCGTGCCCTCAACAGGAGTCAATTTTACCGAGGACGTCGGGGTCAGACATGTTTGCTGCTCTGGCAGCGGCGAGCCTCAGGATTCCCAATACTAATGAAAAGGTGTGAAAAGTTTTCTTGACTCGACAAGGATAGGAAGTTGCCTTTGCCATGCCGCAACGGTATAGTCCGCTAAATATAGATGGCACATAGTCAGAGGGATCCTTGCCCAGTGTATCGAATCATTAACCCACTGGTTTATTTAATATCTTGTTTCGACCAGCAAGGTATGCCATCGACTGCATATTATGAGTGATGAAAATATTTCTCTATTGAAATTGGGTATTAATGCTACTTGTTCATCACGACCAAGACCAAAGGCCTCCATGAATCTTACTCTACTGCAATTTTCCTTGCATATAGCATTTATTATAATCATTGTCATTACATTAAAACATGAAGAGACGTTTAAAAATAGTCCGACTTTACTCGTCCCAAAATACATACATGAGCCCCTGGGCGAACTCGGGTATATAGGTGATTTGGGATTCTTTGAGCATATGGAAAATTTGATTTCGCGCAAAACAAATGTCGACAAAGATGTGACAAGTATAGATCCGGATTCGAAACATTGTTTTGTACAATTAAAGATACACTTTGTGCAGTCGCTCTGGCACAACTGCCAGATCATTCAGGGGTGTATCTGTCTAATCATGATAAGATCGTATTGGTGACTATAGGGCGAGACCGGAGGTGACCTTGGTATACATGCTTTCGGTGACCACCGGCATAAATGGCGACGTCGTGCGGCATGATGATATTAAAGTCATATTACCCCACATATACCCTCCGTCGTCACTTCTTCAATGCAAAAATAAAAGAAGCTTGTTTTGTCTGTTAATCAACAACTTGCTCAGCTCCATGGGTTGAACCCGCGACTTGGATTGGTGGCTGAAAAAGACTAATAGTCAGTTGTTCGGTAATACCGAGGGGATAATTGAGTGATTCAAACGCAGTAGGTTCTCGTCAGAGGCGCAATTAGAGTGCGATGTCGTTATGCACCTCAGGCACGGCCTGCCGTCTCTGGGAAGCCTAACTCTGGGCAGCGCGACTCGGTGTCAAAGGCAGGGGTTTGGCCCGTTGAGAATAGTCATTCATATACAGGCTAGAGGAAATGATGAATCTATGCAGGCACGGAAATTATATAACTTGTGCTTCATCCCACCCAATCTCGTCAATCCCGTTCTCTATCCACCCTCATCATCACAGCCATCGTTTGCTTTAGATTTCCTTTTGCTCTCCATAGCACCTTTTCAGCTCATTCCTTGCGTTAAAAGCCTTCTTTTCTTTCAATCTCTCAACATGCAGATCTTCAACATCGTTCAGGTCCTGGGCCTACTCGCCGTCGGCGCTTCTGCACTCCCCGCCCCGGCCAACGTGGCCGCCGTCCAGCCGGTCGAGGGTGGCCAGCTCGAGGCTCGCGGCAAGGTCGGCTCTTGCCCCCCGCAGTGTCTTGATGTTAAGGGCGCCAAGCCAGGACACCTCCAAGCACGTAGCAAATTCAGTTCGAACTCCTGGACAGGATACCGGACTGCCAACAGCGGTTATGAAGATCACGTCACCAAATATGAATGTTCATATTGCCACACGAACTGGGACACCACGAGTGAAGTCCAAAGCCATATTTCTCGGAACCACCAAGCCCAGGGTGGCGATACCACTCACTATAAGCCGGTCACGGTTAAGAATAACTAAGGAAGCAACGGCAAGAATAAACATGCCACATAGAATGCATTTCACGACGCATTATGCAAAACAAAGGGCTTTGTTTTGTCATGCATGTTCAGCTTGGCGCCGAGGAGTCTGATTTCCAAGTTCATATCGCCGAGAACGCTAGCAAGGCGACTTTTGCCAATTCGTGGATACTTAGTGAGGGGGAGGGTTCAACGATGAAATCTACGAGACGTACTTGACCAAACATCAGATGGTCTGCCGTTTTGTCTGTTGCTCTCGTGGGAGTTGTGGGTGTTTGATATCGTGAGGGGAATGGAGAGCATTAGCTAGAAGCATGTTTAGCGTCCACTCGTTTTGTTATTGATTTGGTTTTTTTTTCAACCAATCACCGTACCACTTGCTTTACTATGGTGAAGTGATTCGCTGGTCTTTGACTCTTGAGTGGGCTTGAGCAACTTGCGTGATGATTCTGTACCCAACGCTCACTGCGTTGAGAAAGCTCTCCTGTTGTCTGGTTGGTGAGGGGACGTCTATGCCTGGGAGAGACTTGGACTAGCGAACTAGCCAAGGCACTTAATTTTATAACAACGCAGCCATTGCTGGATTGATATGGCGGATGGGGTTGTCGAGTCAATTTAGGTGCCTTTGATTTGCGCGGCTACTGAGCCACTTTTGGCCACCACACACGCTCCCTTTCTGCCAGGCATGCGCACTTGACGTGCAACCATGTTCAGTCACTGAACTGAAAATGGGGAAACGGGGAAAACCTAGAGGATTTTTATTGTCCAAGGTCAATGATATTGGTGGATCTATCACGGCATTTGTTCCCACCCCCTTGTCGTTCACACGTGAGAATGGAACGCGGCGGAGAGCCTGCCTCCGCACGCGGCGAAATGCGTCCGGTCCTGGGGAATTCCCTTGGCAATCATCCACCATGGTACAGGCCGACTGCGGCTTGTTTTCTTTGGTGGAAAAAAACCGAAAACAAAACAAAGAAATACTTCCACAAGTTGCCTACAACGCCTGAGAGTGACTTTAATGGTAATGGTAACTAACAGTGGTGAAATGCAAATTTCCTTTCCCCGCTCGGGACGTGACTGTTTTCTACAACTATAAGTGAATGGCCAAGTCTGCTTGATCCCAGAGCCCGGTTGCCAGCTGAGGTCGTGCACCCAGGCGTACCTTCAATTCTTGCCCCCTTTTTGGTTGGTACTAGGTTCTAGACACCGGCTCGAAATCATGCTGGGAAACATCAAGACCAACCTGGCTTATGCCAGCACCGTCCTGCTGGCGTCCACCGCCCTGGTGTCTGCGCAGTGCACCATTCCCCGCAGCGGTCTTCGCTGGAGGGACAATGGCGGCCCGCTTGCTCAGCCGGCCAACGGCTGGGCTTCCTTGAAGGACTTCACCGTCGTTCCCTACCAGGGCAAGTACCTCGTCTATGGTACGAAGTACCAGCACCCCAACTACGGGTCCATGAACTTTGCCCTCGTCTCGAACCTGCGCGACCTGAGCTCGGCTCGCCAGACCGGCATGAACGCAGGCACAGTGGCACCGACCTTGTTCTACTTTGCCCCCAAGAGCATTTGGATTCTGGCCTACCAATGGGGAGCCACCCCTTTCAGCTACAGGACCTCGACCGATCCTACCAACGCCAACGGCTGGTCCCAGGCCTATCCTCTGTTTTCGGGCTCCATCTCTGGGAGTGACACTGGTCCTATTGACCAGACGCTGATTGCCGATAGGTATTCTCGCCTCCTTTTTATTTTCTATGCCGACTCTACAGCGTCAAGCTTGAATTTGATGGTTGTACCCATTGACTAACATCGATAAAACAGCACCACCATGTACCTGTTCTTCTGCGGCGACAACGGCAAGATCTACCGCTCCACCATGCCCCTGAACAACTTCCCAGGCAACTTCGGCTCGGCCTCGACCATTATTATGAGCGACACCAAGGAGAACTTGTTCGAGGCCGTGCAAGTCTACTCGGTCAAGGGTACCGGCACCTACCTCATGATCGTCGAGGCCATGGGTTCCAACGGGCGTTTCTTCCGCTCCTTCACCGCCACGAGCCTCGGCGGGTCGTGGACACCCGCCGCGGTCAACCAAAACGACCCGTTCGCCGGCAAGGCCAACAGCGGCGCCACGTGGACCAACGACATCAGCCACGGCGACCTGATCCGGAGCAACGCCGACCAGCGCTTCGAGATCGACCCCTGCAACCTGCAGCTCCTGTACCAGGGCCGCAACCCCAGCGCCGGCGGCGAGTACAACGCCCTCCCCTACCGCCCGGGCCTGCTCACGCTCCAGAACCCAGGCGGCAGCCCCGGCACGGGGAACCCACCCCCCACCACCACCCCGCCACCTACTACGACGCCGCCGCCGTCGGGTAGCTGTGCGCCGCTCTGGGGCCAGTGCGGCGGCGAGGGCTGGACCGGAGCCAAGTGCTGCTCCCAGGGAACCTGCAAGGCCTCCAACCAGTGTAAGTGAACATCTCTCCCTCTCTATCCCTTGGTGGTAGGGTCTGGTACTGACGAGATTCTAGGGTACTCTCAATGCACCTAGGGCACCAACATGGTAGGGGTGTAACGTGACTTTAGGCGGGGATCTGCTATCGAGCTCGTATCCCGGTACGAACATTGTACATATTATCATTGCGAGCAAATGGAACACAAAACTATGCCTGCAGCCTCTCCGCAATGGCATCATAGTCGATCCATAGCTGCGCATTCAAGTGATAGCCTGGATAACCTCACTGCATAGTATCTTGTGCTTCCTCCTTAGATTCTCGTGATTATGTCCATAATAGAAGTGTCACCCTGAACATCAAGCGCAGCCCAAACCAACTCTTTGTACTCTTTTTCTTGCCAATTTTGTGCCAGAAACACGTCAAGCCCGACCTCTTCAGCTTCATTAAGGACCCCAGACATGCCCCCTGCCTCACTCGAAGTCTTATCAACCTAGGCCAACCTTGAAACACGCCTCGTTCCAACAGTGATATACGAGGCGTAGCTTTAATGCCACCGATGGTCTTGAGAAGACCGCAGATACACTCAGCTAAGGCCCCGGGCGGCCATTGGTGTGTACCAGGCATTGCTGCGCATCCAATAGTTCTAACAGTCTCTACTAGCCAATACAAGCAATCCCTCCCCACAACTATTATTGAAATGTTTTGTTCACGGACAGCTGGAAGATTCCTGTTACATAGAAAGAGACTTTCGTTACTGCTGGATTTGACGGGATGCCGTGTACCTAGGCTCGAGGTGTTCCCCAGTACCTATTCGACCGCGTCTTTTCTGCACAGCATCTGGCTCTTGTAAAGAAACTGCTTACTTCCCACCGTCTCGCCTGCACTTGCATTCTGGCAAAAGACATAAAAGCTCCTTCAGCGTCGCGTCTGTTGCATTGTCCAGAACTTGAGCCAAAAATGGGTCACTCGGTGGAAGCACAAGAAACTTTTTATTCGCAGCAGAAGCGTGCACAGCCATCTTTCTGTAGACGCGTACGGGTTCGCGAGGCGCCAAGACATGGTGGCAATCATGCTATCTAGACTGTTGGCGTGAGTCTGTGGGCGTATGATCCCCGAAGGACCGTCTCCCCTTGAATCGAAAAATTCCGATTGTTGCCTCGTGATACGCAGAAACTTGTGTCAGTTACTCGACAGGAGGCTAAACTCCGGTCTGTCAATATTTGAAACTTGCTTCATTGCAGGAAGATGATGAATATTGCACATGGTCCGTCGTCGCCATTTGATTCGAGGAAGTATTTTTTGGGGGGCTAGGGTTACACGGTTTTTCTTCCTTGGCATTTCCATTGAGTAGTTTTGCCTCAAGTCGATTTCACTCGAGTTGGGCCCATCGCGGGAATAGTTCCTCCGCATTCTGTGCTTGGCAGTGCTCAGCGCTCTTTGTACGCTTGCAGAGCGTCACACCCACCAGGAAATTTTACACATGTGTCTGGCTCGGTCGGGGGCAAATAAATCAAAATAATGATTGACATGTGTACTGCAGGCGCAAGATGTGTCCCTGTCCGTCTGGTGATATACCCATAGCCCCAGCCCTCTGCCGACGATCCCGCCCTTAGTCCGATTTGTTAGCTCGGTGGACGACTCAGGCAGCCTTTTACTTACGTATACAAAAGGGTACTCTTGAGCTACTTATATCATGATATGCCCCGGTAGGATTTCCAAATTTAGCAAGCAACGTGGCAGTGTACCTTTTCTTTTCCTTCTCTTTTGCTTAAATAGGTAAGGTATGTAAATTGTAACAGTATATAGAGCAAGACGGTGCAGATCTTTGCTTAGCGAGCGTAATTATAGTGGTTATTGGTCATGCGTAAGAGGATTAAATAAACCCAGGTTAATTATAATTCTTCAAAAACAGCTCCTATCGACACTACATAAAAGGAGTCCTGGGTTTCTATCTATGCTTTGTCTTTACCATTATTTCTCGCCCAGCTTTACTTCAGCTCTGCTTTATAGTCACTCTTTATGTCATTCTTTACGTCAATCTTTAAGTTTTCTTACCACACTCGTTAATTTTTTATTTTCAACCCGTCGGCCTTGGCCGTTTGAAACAGTTCGTTCAGTCTGATCTAATACTTGATCGATAATACCTACCTACCGACCTAAATCCCCGAATCAGTATTTGTATGCCGCAAGATTCCACCGACCCCCGCCCATTTTGGCAGCCAAGAGATAGGAAACCTAACTTGATAATAGGTCAACATACAAACTGCGAGACCCTCAAAATGCGCTTCTCACATATTTTCGTCCCATTTGCCCTGGTTACCTTGGAAGCCGGCAACGTCTACGCCGCTGGTGTTTTCGACAGTTCCAGAAATACGCAGCCTGTCCCCGATAAATACAAGTTCCCCCGACCCAATCTGGATCCGGCTCCCTTGCCTGCCGGCACCCCCGTTTCCCAGTACCCTACCTGCATAATAAGTCTGGTCATACCAAACATGAGACCTATCTCGCAGCCGCTTCCCGGCGGCAGGAAGGGTGAATTTACTTTCAGATTATCAAGGGGCTCAAGAATGAGGCGTGTCCAGGTTATGGTGGATTATTACACATGCAGAACTACATTGGTGGAGGGAATTATACCCGATGGATCGTACTGGAAATGGAGAAAAGCCCCACGTTTGAAGCCGAAAAAGCCTTGCGTATTTGGTAGACTTTGTGGACCCCGTGGAACGTCCAGGACGGATAGAGGTTCCCAACAGGCGAGCGAAGGCCAAGGGTCCCAGTTGACGGGACAAGGTGGACAAGGTGAACAAGGTTCGCAGCGGACGGGTTGAACGCTTTTACGTATTGTTTTAGCGAAATATAAAGCTAGCATTAGCAAAGCTATTTAATTCGTCTTCTGTCCCCGCCTTGTTGATTCCCACACAGTCATGTTCGGGATTGCGCTTGTTTATTCTCATCTATAGAGTGTCAGCTCGCTATCTTTCTCCCCAAGCTACTAGACAGACCCAGCTCTTGGCGGCCTGCAGCCTCATCTATCCAGACTGCTATTCTGCGGAATATAAAATGTCCTCAACAGAGCCATTGCCTTGGTTCGGTTTCAATTTCCGGGACTTCTTAGTACTTCACAATTTCGTAGCATCACTTCAATTTGAGGGTTGTGTAGGATCAAGGCGGCACATCTCGACAGCATCAACCTAGCCCAGGGGCTTCGCTTAACTGAGCCATGATTTGTACACATGCACGAGGGCTTTAACCCAGGACTGCACTGACAGGTCAAAGGTGTTGTCATCTTCATCTTTAGAATTTCTCAGATCAACCAGCGGCTGTATAGTATTCTCTCCTTTTAAATACGGTTTCTGGAGCCGTATCCGCTGCGAGATGTTGCTTTAGCAGAAATTGTGAAACAATTGGAAATTCATTTCGGCACAAGGAAGCATCTATTTTTTTGCAACTTCATCGGATGACTTTCTGGTTCTTTGTCACTTCAGCAAAAATAATCGTCTGCGTAGACAGCACTGTGTTTATCGGAAGAGATCCTCTCGCAGTGACGGGATTGACATGAGATGGTTCTATCTAGTAGGCGCATTTGCAAGGGTAAGCATTCTGAGATCAATTCAAAATCCCTGGAGTCAAAGAGGGCAGTGTCGCTACAGTACCTAAGCAGCGACTAAACAGGGTAAACAATATCTAGGCAAGGGTGAATAATACTTGGACTGACCTAACAAAAGCGTGGGGAATTACGTGGTAGATGCCAGGGATGCATGGCTAAATTCATGGCTGATAACATAAAGAATCTAAAGTATAAGTACAATGCAACGGATAACATATGAAAGTAAATCCACAAGACTGCTCAGAGAGAAACAGTGACCCGATCCCAATGCCGGTCATTGAATCTCTACATGTAGCCAATAATGCGATGCCAGGCACTGCTGAGAGCAAAATCCACCATGTCGGCATCGCCATACCCGCCGCGGTATTCGTAGACCGTCCGCTCCTTCTTGGCCCGGTCCCAGCCCTCCTTGGTGCCCTCCTCAGGCTTACCGTCGCTTTGGATGTCGCTGTTGCTTCTGCCTTTTCCGATGCCCTCGATGTAGGTCCACTGAACCACGGGCCTCTGGTGCATGCTGTAAGCCCTCAGCTGGCCCTTGTTGATCATCTCGTTCATGATGACGTCGACCGGAGCGTCAAACTTCCAGTTCATGCGCACGAGGAGGCGCGCCGCTCCGGTGAGCGAGACGAGGTAGCCCGTCGTGCAGAACAAGGTGTGCGCGCGGTACACGATCCGTTTGTGGTTGAGGATCGCGTGGCCCCCATCGACCTCGACCTGGTAGCCGGTGTTTGGTGCGTGGGGATCGTCGTAAATGATGTACTTGCCATCATTTCGAGCGTCGACACAGTGGCCAACAGACAGTATATCCCAAGTGCCGGAGCGGGCCAGCCAGGGGTCGTCTGGGTTTTCTTCAAAAACCTCTCGGTTCTCCGGATGTTCCGTCTGCAGCAGCTTGCGGAAGCCGCGGTTCAGCCTGCCCATGATGGGCCTGAAATTTATGTCCCAGCCGGCGTCGGATTCGAAAACCAGCGCGGCGGCTATGTCCTTCTCCAACATGTGCTGCCAGACGTTGGCGTGCGCACGGAAGCAGCCCTTCTCGCCGTCCTTGAGGGCGAACTGGTCGCTTTCGACCGGTGGCATGCCCTGGCTTGTGAGCTTCGACCCGTCGACGGCCGGGAAGCGGGTGATTTTCAATTTCGACAGGTGTGCCTGGATTGCCATGGCGTCGTATCGATCATTGCGATGAGGGAGGTTGAGGAAAATGATGGAGTCGAGCCCGACGGTGCTGTTCGAGGCGGCATCATCGAGGCCGACGGTGTGGGATTTCGGCGCGTCTGGTTTCGGCGCAGCCAGATTTGGCCTGGACGCGGCGGATTGTGCCTTCAAAATAGAGGGTGGAGGTCTTGGTTGAGACGGGATGCTAACGTATGTGAGGATGAGGAAGATCAAGGCGGCGACGGCTAGTAGGAAGCCTATTGACCTCCTGCCGCCTTGGAATAGCAGGCTTGGGCCCTTTTCGGCTAGCATGGTGCAGCGTGAGCAATGGAATAAAAATAAATTTCAAAAAGGCTCGGCGCGATTGATGGCCAGGTTTGGTCTTGGTGTAAGTGCAGCGTCGTCAATTCTTTGCTTGGCAAACGTAACGATTGTGTTAAGGAATCCCGTGATGCTGTAGTGCACAATCACTAAATGGAGAAAGCAGGAGGAAATTGGGAAGGGGGGCAACAAAAGGAGAGAAGCGCAACGAAAATTATAACCTCACTTGGATGCGCACCATACCTAAACGGCGTACACAAACAAGTGTGCATCAATCATATTTTTACTGCAGCGTACATCCCGGTTCGCAGCCTGTCATATGCTGGCCGCAAAGAGCAGACCCTTGTCATGCGCAGACCCCGTACTCAAACTCTACTTCCCAAAACATTGACAACCCGGCACATTGGGAGTAACCGACGGGGTCCCCTCCTTCACGTCTTACGGGACGGCGCAGGCTGAGAAAGACGACGGGGCATTATGCAGGGATTACCGCGTGAAGGATGCGGCACCGCGGAGAGGAATGCATTTCAGCTTGGACGATGGTTCATTTTGATAGGGCCGTTGATTCCTTAGAAGTAAAAAGTCAGAAGAGAAAGAGGGTGTGCTCCAAGCAGTTGAATCTCAATTCCTGCTTAGCATCCCTCTTCGTATTAACCACGTCGGCAGACTGCTCCGATAGGCCTGCCGTCAGCACTGCCCCCCGGGGGCCCGAGGACCAAAACCTTTTGAGGGAGGGTCGACGTGGGGCCAACACGAATTCTGCCCACTCTACTACTGTAGATTTTCTGACGCTAGCCATTTTCGTCCATCAAGACCCTTAAAGTTTCCAAGGGAGTTCAAAACTGCAGAGTAAAGAACCACGTGTGAAACCAGATGAATGCCGCGGAATACTATGCAGTGATATGGTGCGTGGTAGAATCTGAAACACGATGCTAAATTGTCCTAGTCAGTCGATCAATCAGGGCAAGATGCGGGAATATTCGTAAAATTAGAACGTATGGGAGGGTAGTGTGTAGCTGAGCTTTTCTGGTTTTTCTTTTCTTTTTGGGGTTTTTTGGTTTTTTTTTCTCTCTTTTTTGGAATCCATGGATACAAAACTGGCAGCCCGCGTGTACGTGGTATTGTAGACGAAAGGGCCATTGCCATTTGCCTTGCTTTGTAGCAACTTAAACTCCCCATTAGCGCCCGAAAAGCAAATTATTGAGTGCAGTTACTTTGGATTTCGAATGGTTTTTTTTTTTGCTGAAATGCTGGAGATTTGCCACGATAAGGAAAAGAAAGAGGTCCACTATCCATGTTAGAGGCCTAACCCAATCGAGCCGTCAGCTCCTCAGGCTCTTCATCGTACTGATTCGTTCTGATTAACCGGGCCCTTACCAGTCCTCTCGTATAACACATGGCATTTTTTCTGAGTATGACATGCTCTTTCGCACTTATAGTGGTAGCTAAATTCTTCTCCGGCTTTTATTCTATCCACATAGTTGCAAGCTGCACATCGCTTTGCTTCGCTGCAGGCCAAGACAAGCTCTTCAACGACTTTCGTGGAATTGCTTCTCCGCCAAGGAGCATACGCTTGTTGGTAACGGTCGGCACTGATCCAACAATAGACGAAGGGCATGTTGCCTTTTTTAGGCTTTGTCCACGCTCTCATTGTCAATACGGTAGCTGAATGGTTTCTTTTGTTCTCTTTCTACCACCAGTGCCACCACAAATCCGGTTAGACTAGTTGTCACAACAAACGTCTCTTTGGAGGAAACCCGGATACAAAGGCTTAGGCTGATCTATTATTTCATTCTCTTGACACAAGACCTATGCACACATACGAACAGTCGAGTCTGGGAACAATGCCTGACTCCAGAATTGTAAGCCTCGAGAACAAAGGCATTAGTTTGATGCTAAACAGGGAGTATGTATAAGTATTTCTTTGGTTTCCAGATATGATCAATTGTCCAATGGCAAGCCAGAACGCTCGACTTCATTTCGACAACCACCCACCAGCCAATTGTTCCCCGACCTGGAAACCATAAACGCTTTCATCTCTATATCGCTGCAGGTTCCTGCAACACGATGGGTGACTTTTATGCAAGAGGACTGGCTCAGCTACAAGCGTTAGAAGAAACCATAGTACTGGGAGAGGATGATCAGCCAGAAACCGTTTACGAGGAAAACATGCATTGGTACGTGATTACTGTCACAGATCGTCATGACCTTCCTCGAAGGATTCCAGATGATACCAAGAGGTGGCTTGGCAAGTATGGCGTTTCTGACGCACCATATATTGTCAGGGTCACTGTTCGAGCGAAAAACCCATCTAATCCGGATGCCGATCCCGTCTTTGAAGCCTATTGCAGCATCAACAAGGCCTTCATGTTTATCACGTATATGAATCGTGGCGCATGGAGTACGGACAACATCTACGCTGCAAATCATCCGCTTAAGCGGCGTGCCTACATGTCGGAGTGGATCTATCGCACTTGGAGAGAAGCCGCTAACAAAGCGAAGCATACTGGTGAAGCGCTCCCAACGCTTTTTCAGGTTGCTATTGCTAATATCAACAACGTCGCAGTATCGGGAGCCATCGAAAGTCTCAAATTGGCCAGTCTAAACAGCCAGGGCGAGGGAAGCAACCAGGGCGAATTGTTTCAAGGCAATGATGACCGCCAATTTGTAACCTTTTTCGGCATGCCATTGGTCAGGGCTATTCCGCGTGCGCTGTGGAGCATGTCAAGGTCTTTCCGCCAGCACTTCCCGACCAGAATTGCATGGCGAAGCGGAGGCAGCCCGTATCTTGGTGAGGGTCACACCGGCCAAGAGATTGAGCTTGACGATCGCTTCCTCATCATCTCCTTGGCGTCTTTGCGTCTGTCTAGTGCTGCAAGGCTGGAGGTGATGAGACGCATGCAGGAGGCTGTGGCGGCTGAGGCGGCCGAGGAGAAGAGAAAGCAGCAAGAGGCTGAGAAGTAGAGAATACGGGGAAGATAGTGGTAAGCAAAGGCGCCTGCCTAAGATTGTCAGATGCCCCTATAAAAGAGGTAAGTGTACACTACGATAAGTTATCTTGGTACGTATTATACTTTTACATTGTGTCTACGTAATAGACCCATGGAATACGCCAACCTACTATACTACCATCAAGACTGTTTTATGAAATCCTATGAAGGGATTGCATTACTTATTATTGAATAGTAAAAATGAACAAGAATCCTAGGGGATGTCAACGGTTTCTCTTAAACCGCCCGTGGCAAATATCAAGCAGCGCCCTGCTCGTCTTGTTATATTTTACCGCAACCAAATTGTAGTCTTTATAACAGCTCTAGTTCCAGTCACATTGGTCTCTTCAGGTATGGGCTTGACTTTCTCTTTTGGAAATGCCGTTCAAGTCCGTTTTGACGACCTCGGTGCGGCCCAAACATTCACTTACCAACGCCACGGGACTCTGCGATGAAAAGAAAAGAAGAAATAAAGAGAGAGGAGAAAGGAAAATAAGAGGTCCCAGACCTGGGGAGTAGACGACTCGGAATGGATCAAGTCGAATAATTGTTGCTAGCAACCGAATATTACGGGCAAAATCCAGATTTAACATAGTATAATGGTGCAATTGCAAATCCTCGCATAGCACTTATTTCCCTGTCCCTGATTCCGTCGAAACTCGGCATGCCGGGAGCTGTTGCCTTGGCAGCCTTTGTTGCTTGTTGGTAACCCACATAGCTACGCCTGGCGGTATTTTTCTCTCCGGGCAGACGGGGCTGTGCCGAGTCCCGACAGAGCAGTCCTGAAATGTTCATTGACCGCGGGGGGTGGGGGGCACCCTGCTGCCATTCGCGACTCTAGGTCGGAGCGGAAGAACGGGGCGGAGGCGAAATGACCTTGGCGCGCCGGAGAAGGAATGGGCTGGTGGTGCAGGCTAAGACCACCCAAAGATGCCGGCCAAGGCTCCGGGTTTGGTGTGGAGTGGTTGGTTGGCTTTGAGTGACTTTTTCGTAACAGGTAGTCCCGGTCAGGGTTGTGCGATTTTCGATACAAGGGTGGCCCGATTGATTGGTTGTGGGGGATTTGCACTGCTGCTCTTTGTTTGGTGGGGAAGCCAGGTAGTGGCTGGGGATGTTCGATTTGCAAAGGTACTTACAGCGATGAGGAGACAGGAGCAATCCACAAACCCAAGGTGGCTCTGCCGATGGAACCTAGGTTCGATTGGAATATAAACAGCATCAAAACCTTCCGCAGAAAATATAACTGAAACATGCATGATATAGCAAATACTTCAATGTTATCTAAAAGCAGCTATGATCAAGCCGAGCCCATTCAATGGCTCTTGACAGGAACCACAAAGTGCGTTCACGTGCAAATTATGCCAAGCAGGGTATTTTGAACTTTTTTGCAGAATTCTATGGAAATGTCTATAGCTATCATACAGGGATCTAGGAAGATCCAACCCAGGCGTTCCAATTCACCAGGCTTCTCTCACATTTTGATGTGATGGCAACCCCCTTTACCTGCTTCAGCACCTTGCCATCCCTAGTGATGCTGACAAGCACTTCTCCCTCGCGCCCGTCAAACGGCACGCTCCCGTGGTAGAGCCCCGCCCCCCCTTTTGGTCTATCCTCCCACGAGGACCTGCCCTCCTTGCCTCCGATGGTCACCGTGACGTTGGCCGGCCCGCTCAGCAGCGCCGAGAAGAAGACCCTATCCTGCAGCACCTCGACGGGCTTGACCTCAACCTGCCCATGGCCCCTGTGGTTCCCTGTAGTGCCGCTATCACTGCCACCGGTGGACGGGTTCTTCCTGTACCAGACGACCAGCTTCTCGTCCTTGGCCGTCACCGCAGGCCGCTTGCCCGTCTTGTACGCCTGGATGACCCACGGGAGTAAGGCGCGCCACCCGTCGTGCGGCATGCCCTTGACGTAGTTGAGCGGGGCCTTGCCCGCGTCAAACAGGCCGAGGCACTTGTCGTTAACGGGGCCGATGTAGTGGCTCTCGCCGTAGTCATTCCACGTGATGATCTGCACGTAGTCGGGCTGCACGGCCAGGACCTGCTCCCAGCGGTCGTGCCACAGCTCGTCGCCGCGCCAGACCCAGTTCTTGCCCCAACCGGGGAGGTTGGTGTAGAACCACGGCGACACGGGCATCATGTACACCTTGTCCTTGCCCAGCGCGGCACGGTAGGCGTCGTCGGGGGCCGTAGTCATGGCAACCGCGCTCTTGGGCCATGCCTCCCAGCTGAACAGGCCGTCGACGACCCCCGTGGCGACCGCGGCCGGGGCACCCAGTGAGCTCCAGTCCGGGACGAAGAATGCGCCGGTCTGGGCCTTGATGTCATTCCAATCTGCGCTCTGCTTGGCGCCCTCAAAAGTCGAGACGAGCGGTTTGCCCGTGTTGAGGTGCTTCTGGTACGCCGGGTTGGCCTTGTATTTGTTTACAAGGTGCACAACGGCATCTTTGCTCCAGGGACCTTGTGCTTCGTAGTCGAACGAGAAAAATAGTTTAAACTTGTTGGCGGTGGGCGCGGCGGCCTCAAATGCATTGTGAATGGACGGCGGGATTGAGGGGTCCTGGGAGGCGATATTTAGGGCGAAGCCGTCGATTCCCGATTCGATTGCTAGGCGGATGTCCTCTTGCCAGTCAGAGACTGCATAAGATCC
Organism: Pyricularia sp. CBS 133598; assembly: GCA_004337975.1. Classification (NCBI taxonomy): domain Eukaryota; kingdom Fungi; phylum Ascomycota; class Sordariomycetes; order Magnaporthales; family Pyriculariaceae; genus Pyricularia; species Pyricularia sp. CBS 133598. The sequence goes on from RRCJ01000013.1 coordinate 462,604, forward strand.
TACATTTCCCACCTGTGTGCAGGGGTTTGCGGCTGTTAGTTTTGACAGAAATAACAATGAAATAAAAACAAGGTAGCAATTTGGGTCAAATGCAGCATGCAATCAATAGGGAATTCTTGTTTGGGTGTGACTTACCATAAAATGCGCAAAAACTGCTTTGGCACGGGCGCCAGCAGTAAAGCAGCCAAAGATGGCCATTAGCGTGAAGAGAAAATACTGTGATATCATCGTTAGGGATTGTCGTTTCTGTTTACGGTATGTCGCTCTGTCATGCGATTCCTGATCGACACTGACTGTCCGAACGACCAGCGCGCGGTCGACAGCGTATTTCAAGAAAAGAACAAAAGAAAAGAATAGGGCTAAGGATTGTTGCGATGCATACCGTCGAGATGGCGAAGACTTACTGGTAGCTGAAAGATACGGTCGTAAAGAAATTGACAAAGATGAGCTTACTGCAAGTTTCACCCTCCTGAATCACCCCTTTGACGCCGCATGCGGTTGGAACAATAGTTACCTTGCCTAGTTTAGGTACTGTTGTACTCTTTGTTGCACAATGTCAAAGGGCGGCAGGCACAGCGAGGTGTGACACAAGGAAAGGGATGGAGTGGTGGCGGGGGACTCAGAATGGAACAACGTGTCGTAAAGGACATGGCTGCTTGCCGCCGTAGCGGGGTCCATCTTGGCGATTTGTACCACACCGCGGCCGCCAAAGCCCAGTAAGCAAGCAGGTACGAAACAACGCCAAGCCCCACAAACGAATTCGGTGTCTTACTGTACGCACTAGGAAAGCCTTGACGAAAACAGCGGGCGTTTAAATTGCAAACCGACGATTATGGCTTATGTCAACTGAATATCCCTCCAAACCCCTTTTCCGCTCCTCGCATCTCTTGTATCTTGTATTGAAGTCTGCATTCCTTTCTTATGCCTTCATTCCCTGTTGGTCATCTTGACCACGAAAGCACCCCTTTCAATTGTGTTGATGACGATGAACCCGCTTTTGAAGAAGGGATAGCTACTCCACGTTCCAGTGAAGGCAACATCCCCTCCGCCTTCGAGTTCGTCGTCCTCGGGAAATATGTCAAAATAGGCAACCTCTTTGACCGCCTCCCCTGTCGGGTCCTCGGGTAGACTCGAAATGTCGAGAACGCGCAACCCCGCGCCATAGTTGCTTTGGAATGCATATTTGCCAACGACGAATTGGTTGTGATCAATCGAGGTGACGTTGCTGCGGAACACGCCAGTTTGCCTAGGTCGTTCAAGAGATTTAATGTCCCAGAAATATGTCACTGCTTTGCGCTGCGAAATCGGCCCTGACTGGCTGTCCTCCTCATCCAGCTCATCATCCAAAACAAGGTATTCCTGCCACGTTGTGTTTGTTACCCATCCTTGGTGTGTATAGCTTGCACCTTCATAGGATGTGCGTGAGATTATGTTGGTTGCATTTTTATCGGTGACGTCGTAGCTATTTTTATATCATGGTCAGCAAAGGTGACATCAGCATCTGACAGCAGAAGGGGAGGAAATAACCAACATGGTCAGAGTATCTTCGTTGTAACCGTAGCAAATATCTCGCCCGTTGTATTTTTGGTCTGGACCGCGGTATACAATGCATTGCGCATCGTGTACATAGCCATCGCCACCAGCGCATCCAGGAGAAAAAGGTTGAGAGGGGTCCTTTAGGTCAATGAATATGAGGCCCGAAGCACAAGAGTCGTTGCGAGGCATGGCCCCAACTGCCACAGCATATTCCTTCTCCTCATTGACGACAACGTTGTGCGAACGACCGATTGGAAGCTCGTTCCAGTGAGAGGTCAAGTCTGACTGCCGAAAAGCTTTGGTGTTGTTTGGCTCAAGGTCAAGTAACTGTCGAGAGAGTGTCAGTCATCTCTCAGTTACCATTGTAAAACTAATGTGGTATATGGATTAAACTCACCTTCTTGAAGTTAAATATTTGCACACCGTGGTTGACCGCCTCGCTGCCAATCACAAGATAGTGCTTGTACCCCTTCATCTCCCTCCAGATCTGAGGTTCCGACCCAGGCGTCTGCGGAAGCCTGCCCAGATACTGCAGTTTGCCTTCGCTAGTGACTTCAGCGAATGCAGCGCCATCCGACTGAGCGATGGCCACAAACTCTCGTCCATCATCACTTGTCCAACCCCAGGAAGATGCGCCCCGGCCCTGTGCCGACCCGAGGTCCGCGTGACTGACAAAATCGTAAAAGTCAATGTTGCTGCAGCGAAAGGTGTTGTTGGCGGATCCCGGAACTACTGCTGCGAGACCACCGGTGCATGGTACAGGTGCGGCAGCTCGTGCGAAGGATGTGTAGCGTGTCGGATCATCGAGGCCGGCGGCGTGGCGTGCAGCCCAGCTTTCCTGTTGGGAGTTAATTATAACTTTCTGCTTCGTGTATATGGAAGGATGGGTACATGAGAATTTTCAGTCTGCGACAAGGAGCAGTACATCACCTCACCTCTTTTGCGGATCGTAGACCCCGGTGCACCTCGCCGCTCTCGTAGCGGGCCAACCGGGCTGCATAGAGGGCTTCTATCTCTGCAGCAAGAGAGAGCTTGGAAATCCCAATGAGTGAAGTTATGAGTATCTGAAAAAGGGACTTCATCCTGGCCGTCGTAGAAACGGATGACGAGAAAGGGAGGGTTGCAGGTATCGCGGAAGAGGAAACGGAATGGAGAGCAAACAACAGCTAAAAAGTCAATTCCTGGCTCGTTTTGCGTCCCCCGCCAAGACCGAAGCTCGCTGACACTGACGCGTTGCTGCCTCTCCAAGTTTGTGAGCGAAGCTGAGTGCACGGTGACAACGGGGGCGCTAAGGGTCGCTTGGGCCGTTCTTGCCTTCCAGAAGCAGTTCGTGATCACTTCTTGTTGGGACGATCACGATAGGATGATGGTCTCGTGGATTTGGAGGAAATTAAGATGAAGAAGTTGCCGCATTTGGTAGTTTTTGTATTCTCACATCTTTATGGCAGCAAATGAGACGGGGGCAACCGAGAGAATCGCCGACTGCTCAAGTGGCCAAATCTGTAGCGCGCCAATAGAAATTGTATGCCTACAAAATGCGATTTCATGCAAAGAATCACGCCATAGCAAAACGGCATCGGGTGGCCAGCATGGTTGATTTCGTTATCATCCTCTTTACGTTGCTCCTAGATTAACTATTCATCAGTATTGCAACAATTGTCAGATCTTGTCCCTATGTGGAAGGTAACAATGCAGACCGTCGACTACCAAGTGCCGTCTTGGACCGGCACTTCAACTTCCGAACCACTCGGCTTCGTCCATATAAGCGAAGCGTGCAGATCCCGCACATTAACTTGTTGTAGGTGGCAATCTGCTTAATTATTAATTCATTTTTATACAAGCGATTGTGGATGGAACCTTATTCAAATGAAGCATAATATTACAATCCGGCACATCAGCACATCATCTGTACTATCAGTTGACTTCCAAATTAACAGAACTTTGCGGCGAATTCCACCCCCAGAGCAACCAAGTAGCCTATTTTTGCTCACTACCCAAGCCAATCGATATCGTACCCATCCGCTTCCCCTGCTTGGCCGACACTTCCTCCTCCCGCTTCCTGATCTCTTCCATCACCTCCTTAGTCTCTTCTTCCCAAACGCCAGCCTGTCGCTTACTTGACTCCTCCAGCCTCTTCACCTTTGCTTCCAGCTCCGGGTCCGGTCCCTTGGTGCACAGTCGCTTCAGCCGAGCCTTGAGCAGGTCAAAGTCGAGCGGGGACCGCGGGGGCTGGTCACGGTCGAGGTCGCCGCCGCCCCGCAGGGACAGCGTCGGCGAGCCTGGATGGTCGGGCTCGGAGCATTCCGATACGGTCTCTACCAGAGCCTCGTATGATTTCTTGACGAGTCGTGGGTGGTTAAAAACTGGAGCCCGGACGGGGACATCTTGGTATGTAGCGTTTGAAGAACCTGAGCTCTGCTCCAGGTCCAAAAGTGGCTGGAGCAAGACGAGTAGGCTGTAACCTTTTGTGGAGTCCTTCTGCCAAAGAAGCTCGGTGGGATATCTATTAGGGAACACGGATTGAGTTGCAGTCAAGGCATCAGAAAGAATGCGACAGACACCACCGTCTTTGAACAGGTCGTCAAACTTGACTGGCCCGTTCAGCTTACCTAGGAAATCTTTTCCAGAGCTTAGACTCAGCGTATTGAGCAGGGCACCCCGGGTGTCGTTCAGGCATCCCAGGTTGCTTAGTGAATCCGGGGCAGAGTAGTTGGAAAGCTTTTCAAATATGACTGCCTTGAGGGGTGACACAGTTCTCCCATTGCTCTTCCTAGTAGCAAGCTTGCTCCAGACATAACCAAAAAGCGCAGCTGTTGGCACATTTGCCCTATCGTCGTGCACGGGAAACTTCGTACTTGTGTTTGCCTGGTTAACAACCATCCACCCACTGATGACGTTGAACAAGCCTTCCAAGCACAACATGACGTCTCCTTCACCCTCGGTGGCGTTGGTATGGACGGTCACCATATAAGTGTTATGGGTTGAGTTATCACATCCTAGGAGGCCTGCCCTCGACAAGAGATCCTTGGAGCTTTTCTCCAGAATTCTGTCGCTGGCACATGCTGAGGAACAGATGGTATAATGCTCCCTAATGGTATCGGAGTAGTCAACCTCATGTAATTGTGTCTCCTGAATAGCCTCAGCGAGGGCCATGAGGACACTTGCTCCTTGAGTTGGTTCCATAGTGTTGGGCCGCCGTCTAAAGTTTTTTTCCCAACTAGTGAGTCGAGTTGGAAAGCACTGTCGGTTTGCTTACAGACTACCTGGCGAACGATTTTTAGCCAGCAAAACAAGCTTTCTAGGCTCGTTTCTGTCAAGAGATGCTTTCGTAAACTGAGTAACCGCAGTTCATTACCGCCGCTTTTAATGTCGAGCATTTCTTTAAGCACAGAATAGCTGCTTCAGTCGACAAAACATGACTTTGTCCAAAGGAAGTTAAACAAAGACAATGAACGCATTGTCTCGGCAGATTCCCATTGGAAATGTCTGTTTGAATTGTTTCATCGTTGAAAGAAAAGAACAAAGGAAGCATTTCTCCATGTCGGCCTTTGCGTAGATAGGTTGACGCGTGCTACAAGGTGGTTGAGACTATACCAGGTGATGAAATCTAGATCTGGCACTCTATCGTCTTACCTCTCCCTTGATCTCACATGAAGGCTGCTGGTATCATATTTAAGTATAATCAAAAAAGCTGACTCGAATCTTTTGCCAGTTCAGCAGAGACGGGCGTACTGTGCATCAAGAGAATTCGTAAGTGCCTTTATTGCATTCGTAACAGTAACATGTCCTGTAGTGTCTACACTCCGTGGGTATTATATACTGAGAAGTTGGGCGCTTAGTCATAACATCAATGGGTCCGGTGGCGTAATGGTAGCGCGTCTGACTACGATTCATCAGAACAACGTATCAGGAGGCTGCAGGTTCGAGACCTGCCCGGATCGAAGATGGCGACAATCATAATTCCGCAAAACCTTTTTGATGTTTTGGTCTTTTCGGTGTCGCTGTAAGAGGTTGTCAAGTAAAGGTGTGCTGCAGTTGGATATAATGTTCGAAAAAAAAAAAAACATGTTGCCGAATAAAGTCCACATTTTCTCAAAAAGGATTCGTTCGTGACAGCCGTGACGCACCCAATGCTCATGTCACAGCTAATTCTCATTTTTGTTATATAAGCACTTTAGACCCACGATAAGAGGTTTGATCCTTTGCTGCAAAGGTTATTAGCTAGGCAGGTATTGGTTGGTGCAACGGCCACTTTGTAAGGTAGGAGGATGTTCCTTTATCAGTGGTCGTTGTGTTCTACTTGGGCTACATGGTCCAAAGCAAAAGTCTAACCCTTCATTTAAAACAAAGTCATGCACTCATTGATGGTAATTTATTGGACGTACTGTCAGGCAGAGTGGTCCTTCTTTCCGGGTCACTGTACATTCAACATCGAACAGTATTTTCTATGGCTTCATATCAGCCCAGATGTGCATATTTGATTCCAAGTCTGATTCCCGGCTGCATTGTTCTCTCTCGGACAACTTAATCTTGGCAACTATTACCAAGACTCCCGCTTTGACATGTCCTATCTAGGGTGTCTTGTTGAAGGCCAGCATGACCGCAACGCAACAGCTAGGGGAATGCAGCAAAAGACTACTTGTCGGGCTGAATGATTTGCATGAGACTGACAAGGATGGATACAGCGAGAACACGACCGGAAGGGATATAAAGTGAAAATTATCATGATTACTTAAGTCTATTAAAATGCGTCTATAATAACCCAAAGAAAAACTGAAGCATTGTCTTACAGCCTAACTTGAATAACCCTTGCGATACATGGAGTACCCTGGGCATTCATCGCAAACAAAAACCAGTAGCCCGGCAACAAAACCCCGTTGTCAGTGGGCAGCTTGATGGTGTGCTTGCTGCCCTGCCTCGAGGAAGTCAACGACAGTCGACGCTGGTCGGTGTTGATCGAGTGGGTGGCGGAACCCATCCGTATCGCTGAAAAGGTCATGGTCCCGCTGCCGTCCATGGTGACGGTCAGGGTGCCGCCGGCACGGACCCAGTTGCCGTTGCCGTCGCTCGAGGTGCTCAGCGCCGTGATCTTGGGCCGCGTGGCCTCGGACCCGTCGGCGTTGAAGAGGTACGGCGGCGAAAAGACCTCGCCGTCTGCGTGCTGCGCGGACGCCTCGCACTGCCAGTTGCCCGGCGTGTCGGCGGCGCCGCGGTTTACCCAGCAGAGCCCACCTCCGGCGGCCCAGACCCGCCCGTCGCCCAGGAGCAGGGACACGGCGTGGTAGTTCCTCGGCACCGCCATGGCGTTCATGACCTTCCAGCTGTTGGTCTTGGGGCTCCACAGCTCCGGGTACAGGATGGACTCGACGTCGGTGAACTGGCGCGCGTACTTTTGCCCGCCCGTGACCAGCACCGAGCCGTCGGGGAGGACGACGCTGTTGGCAAAGTTGCGGGGGTACTTCATGTCGGGGGCCTTTTGCGTGGTGGCGGTCTGGCCGACGGCGGGGACGTTGATGATCTGCGCCGTGGTGACGCCGGCGGCGTTGTCGTAGAGGGGAGACCCACCGGCGGCCAGGATCTTGCCCGTGTCGTACATGACGTTGGTGCCGCACATGGCCGCGGCTGTCGAGTTCCTGACCCCGGCGCTGCGCGTGCCGCCGCCGTTGGTCTCGGTGCTGTACCAGTTCATCTGCCCGCTGGGGCCGGCCTGGAAGACGCTGCCGCCGGTCCAGCCGTAGAGCCAGGCGTGGTTGTCTCGCCTCCAGTCGCTGTCGGGCGTGTTGAGCGCCTCGGCCTTGCACCCGTCCAGGAGCGTCCACTTGTTGCTACTCGGGTCGTAGACCTCGCCGTTCTTGTTGAACACGCCGCCGGTGAAGGAGCCGCCGATGGTGAAGACCTTGCCGTTGGAGAGGGTCGTGCTGGACTGATAGCCGCGAGCCACTTTCATGTCCGGGGCGCGCACGAATCGGTTCGTCGCGGGGTCGTAGATGCTGACGACGGCGGCATCGTTGCCGCCCGTCACTACCATTTTGCCATCAGCCAAGGTGCTGATGCCGGGACAGAACATGTCGTGCTGCGTCTCTTGGACGGTGCGCCTCGAGGTGGCGCCGGTCTGGTAGTTCCAGTCTGCAAACATGGTCTGCCCGTTCCGACCTGCAAACGCCATGTTGTCGGCAGCCGCAAACGCCAGGACGCGGCTGGCAAAGGGCTGCTGGGGAACGACGTAGGCGGCAGCCGGCACGACGGGGTAGCTGATCTTGTCGGACCATCGCCCGCCGTTCTGTGGAGTTTGCGACACGGGAGCCGCCTTCTTGATCAACCTCAACTGGTCAAACTGTTTGTTGTCTGCTTGCGTGAGCCCCTGGTTGGAGTCCTTCATGTGGCAAAAGTTGTACTGCTTGTCCCAGACGGCATCTTTGCAAGTCGGGGTGAGCGAGCAGGCCTCGGCACAGGCCGCAGCTGATCTGAAGTTGTCGAACGCATACATGCTCCGCCCTTGCCAGTCGGTGTTTGTGCACTGAGCCCACGTGGAGCCGTCGGATGTCGTGATGATTGTCTGTTGGCTGTTGCATCTCCAGTCGCTGGGGATCTGGCCGTTGTTGTTATTGTTGTTGTTGTTGTTGTTGTTGCTGTTGCTGTTGGTGCCGCCACCACCGCTTCCAGATGCATCAGAGACCAGTCGAATAGAGTCAAACTTACTTGCGCTCGACATCCAGGCCTGGCCAGCGCCCTTGGTATGACACCAACCTGCCTTGTCCCACACAGCGCGGTTGCAGACACTGTTGGCCGCGCAGAGCTGTTGGCACGCAGCAGACGAGGCGACATTGGGAATGACCTGGATGGTAGGGCCCCAAAAGTCGCTATTTGGACAAGTCGTCCACGTCCTGCCCTGGCCATCGGTGCTGTTCGTCTCTGCCCTCGGACACCTGTCAATGGGTTGTCGATCAGGAACGGCAGCCACTAGTCTGATGCTGTTAAACTGGGAATTGTCACTGGTGACCCATTTTTGCTCGCCGCCTTTGAGGTGACAGTAAAAGTAGATTTTGTCAAAGACGGCCATGGAACATGCACCGTTAGAGGCGCACAGTTCCTGACATGCCTGGTCCGTCTTTACGTTGGGAAGGATCTGTATCGAGTTACCATTGTAATCGCTGTTGGAGCAAACTGCCCAGGGTCTACCTTGACTGTCCTGGATGGTGGTCTCGGCAGTTGGGCACTGAGTAATGTCTTTTTGGGCCAGACAGGTGCCAACAAAAATAGCATAAAATACAAAGCGAGTGTAGGGATAATGCATCTTCAAGAATGAAAATGAACGAGTGACAAAAGTTAGGTATTAAAAGAGCGTAAGGGGTAGACGGTGGTCCCGGCAGAGCAGAAGAACATCAGATGACAGCGAGAAGGTCGGGGGGGATTTATATCGCTCCACGTCACCTGAATCGTTCGCAACAAAGCAAAAATCTCACGATTGATAATAATAGTGTTTCAAAGTTTTTCAACACTCAATGCCAAGACGCCGCGGCTACTCGTATTCTTTTGTAATTTGCTTAGCTGGCATGGCGCCGGCACTTGGACAAATGCCACACCTTGCTAAAGTTTGCACTAAATTCAGGTACCCGAATTTTACGGGGAACCCGATTCCAAAGGGCAGAATTTCGATCAGGGGTCTAACATGTCTTCCTTCAAAAGCTAAAAGTCTCCTTCGTACAACCTCGAGGTGCAAGCGTGGCTACAAGCTTAGTATCTCGGCCTTGGTGCTATCAACGCCTATGATGGAAGGTTCGTTCCTACAGAAGGACTTCAAGCTTGCAGTAAACCACAAGGCACTCTAGACTAGTATGCGCGCCACATCAGGCCTATTATTCCGGAGGTAAAATGCAGCTTCACGTATCTTTATCCGACGGGCCGCCAAGCAGAGGGCTCTATTCATCATGAGATGATGGACGTTCTTGGTACTGCGGCCATATTTATGGTGTATTTTTATTCGGGTCATTGCCAAGCAGACGGTTCTGTAATTGGCTACGAATAGGAGATTCCCGGTGCTAGAGAGTTCACATATACCAGGATAGACCGTGTTGCTGCATTTTCGAGCAGCCAAAGATGAAGAGCAGGAGAAAAAGGTGGAAAGACAAGAAGAAAAGAAAAACAACGATCACTAGCTCACCACAGGTTTATTCACGTACAGATAGCAACCGAATCATCAATTTATCCAGCGTGACATAGCTCTCCCTGAACATAAACAATTTGTGTGGCAGCCTCCCGGCCAATGGTGCCGAGTGTTCTAGCGCGTCTGGCGAGTCGTCTAGATCGTCACAAGACCCGACCAGCGCGCTAGGGCAAAGTAGCCCCAATTGACTCGAGGGGAAGACAGGGGGACGCTGTACCCAGTTGGGAAAAGAAGCTCAGCTCCTCGGATCAAAGGACACGAGCCGCCGAGAAGATCGAAGCCAGTCAATGCTCATAGCAAGATGAGAAGTTGACATGGCGATTTAGTTCATGACTTTTTGATAATATCAGTGTTAGTGATGTTGGTGGTCTGCTGTCTTGTGTCAAATATCCAAACTGGACTCCCAGTTCCCTTCATTCTGCACCATGTAGGTGTCAACAGCTTCGCCTGACTGGGCTTATCGTTCTTGATCTCATCAGAGACTTTGACGTTGCTAGGGGCGTCCTTGAAACCAACAGATTGTTGGCCTGCTCATAGACGTTTGTAAGTACTGCTGACCAAATAGAAAACACCACGATAATGTATGGCTGGCCGAGCATGCCGCCTTACGGTAGATGAGCGTGATATTAGGCTCCGCTGCTTTTATGAAGATCCGTCAATTTTAACTTTGAATGTGTCAACAACAAAGTATGATAATGAGTCATTTGACAGCGACAGTCCCATAGTACTGGTAGAGGATCATTGCATCTGATTAACTTTTGTCATTGCTGCGCCCCCTTTCCATGTCTTGCATTCGTTGTAGGGCGAGGAGCCGCACAGGGAGTTGGATGACCACCATCTCGCCGAGCCATGCTTGTTATTCTTGGCCGTTCGCACTGTTTGTGGTAATCAACGAGAGCTAGCGCCCCCCACAACTCTTTAGAGTACACTAGGGTCTAGAATAGTCTTCGGTCAGCTTGACTGCCAAGCGAACGGAGCCGCAAGCAAGGCAAGGAGGATGCGGAGGATTTTGTAGGTGATTTTCCAGCGAAATTAATGCCATGCCCAACAGGGAAGGGCATTAGGAATTTTGCCCAGTGCTCAAACAGGGAGCGCACCTGTAATTAGTCACCAGACGGTCTTTGGCGTTGTTTACCCATGGATGTCTTGTCTAACTCTGCTCAAAGATATTGCAATCCATGTTGTCAGGTATCCAAGAAGCCCCCTTGGGCGACCGAGATTATTTATCCCAGATTGCACAGAAAAGTAAGACTATTGTTATTTTCGCACGAAATTGTGATGGATACAGTAGCATGGTTCGGAGAAGGGCTGCGTTACCATCATGCCATCTAAACTTTGCCGTAGTTGGAGAGCCACTCTTGATACTCGGAGCATAGTTCAGTTATCTCGGGTAGCCCGAGTTCTAAATATGACATTCTGGAAGTTATCCACGAGTAACACTAGCAGCGTAGATTACCAGGGAATAAATTCCAAAATTTGGAAGGTGAAAGGACACGTCTCAGTCGGTACTCAGTCGTGACTTTTCAAATGTGGCCTGGGGACCCCGGGGAAAACGCTTAGCAGAATCCCAAACAGCTCTATATAAATTGCCGCAACGCTCTCTTGTGAAGGCGCTCGTACGCGTCTTTGTCTGCCGCTCTCGGCAGCTTTCAGATGGCCATATATCTGGGCACGCCCCTCTCATCAGTCACTTTCCCGTGTTGTTTAAGCGATGCCCTGAGTCGGTCAACGTGCGGCTATACGGCTTGATTAGTTGTTGTCTTTGCCATGATTTCACGGTTGGAGGCTGTTATACAGTCTCAATCGCGGCATCGCTGCTGTCTGGGCTGAGGTTTTAACTGTATTTAAAGCCCTGATAACTTAGGCGAGTATTCAAGTAACAATATGTCTTTCCAAATGTAAGGATTGAATAATGTCAATATTTCCAACGCTCATCGTAACCTCGGGATGCACTAGCAACCTTGGGATGGCCCGTACAGCGTTAACTTCAAAGCAACGAGATTAGGTTTCCCGCCGCGCAGTCTGATGTTGTTGGAGGCGTTTAGGTGGAAGGATACCCCGCTATTGATAATAGTAACCATTCCCAGAATCGGCAGCAGGAGTGGCGTAATGATTAGATGATTTGGATCCAAGGGCCAATGTCCTTCCTAATGACCGAATATTCACGTGCACCATCGAGTTTGGTCGATCAGGTCCACCAACAGGAGGCTGAGATCCTTCCCCTGTGAAGACAGAGATACGCGGTATTAAACAAAAGCCAAGTTTGTTCCGTCTGAACTCTTTGCTCATCGCGGATTCCTTCCCTCCAATGAATAATCATGGCAGTATCAAGATTCTTTCAAATATTATTATTATACTCATGGAAGCAGCACTAGCCCAGCTGTCTAGACAAACACTGGTTTGTACGGTTCGAGATGTGGAAAAGACGAGGGGCGAGCCGTGCACCAAAACATTCACCTCAGTTGCGCAAAGACTAGAAATCTTGTAAACCTAGAAAATGAGATGACTGGGTGATTCGTTGCTGGGTTTGTGTCTAAGAACCTTAACTCTGTTTCTAAGCTTGGGAACGACTACTCCGTTTGCATATGATCAGGTTTTCACCGTAAAAGATCCCTGACCCATAGAACCTTCAGATAAAAGAATTCCGGGCTGCCCTAAACATTTGGAGGCAAATGTAAAAGAGGTGGGTCGTTGTGTGTGATCAAGATCAACAATCAAGTTCAAAGTCATAGTATCAGACAGGCCACATATGTTCAGGGTTTTGCGGCCATGATCAGGCAAGGTATACTCGCAGTTATGAAGAAGATGCATTTAAGCCTGTGGAACTGGTTTCCAGCATATGCAAAATTTAGCCTGCTTAGGTGCGTACCTACGGAGGCTATACTTTGCACCTAGCTGTATCCTTGAAACCCATCCACATCCTATGCATTAGAATCATTTTCCTATTGGGATATGCCCTTACTCCAAATTTGTCATTTTATAATCCTTCCACTCGTCCTTCGTCCGCTTGGCACTGTGCTACTCCGTGAGCATGACAGCTTCATTCACCTGAGCTTTGACTCTCTGTCTTTTCTCTTTTCTTTCCCTTCGAGTCTTGCGTCTTCTTCACACTCCGCCACTCTACCAGCATGCTGAACGGGAGCGAGATGGCCGCCAAGATCATGGCTAGCATGAACGCCCTGGTCATGGCATAGTTGACCCTATCGAGCGCGTCCAAGTAGTCTGGGGTGTTGTCACCATCAAAGATTTCCTCCAGCTGCTCGCGCAAGTCCCGTGCCCCTCCCTCGCCGTAGACCTGGCTGGTCAGATCGGGGCCGAGCTGCGCGAGTATCTCCCTCTGGATGATGCTCTGGGCCAAGGGTACCCACAACACCAAGCCGAAAAACCTCGTGAAGAGGGTCAGGCTTGTGCCCCTTGCCAGCTTTTCGCTCGGCAGCACGGCCTGAACGGCAACGTTTGCCTGCTCACCTCCGGCTCCCACACCGGCGCCGATGAGGATCTGAGCGCCGATACTGCAGGGTTTGGGCCAGGTTTGTGAATTAGTAGTGGCCAGCATTTCAAGTGATATATCGGGGCACTCGCTTACAGGAAACCCATCCCGCGATTGGGGTCAATGATCATGATCATTGCTGAGCCAGCTGTGGCCAATATGGAACCGAGAATCATGTAGGGGTTGTAGTAGCCGGTTGCCATGACAAGTCCGCCCGCGGCGATGGCGCCAACCGCGGTGCTGAGGCATAATGCCAGCTGCTTTAGGCCAGAAGTCTGGGGGCTATCCCCTTGAAGGGATTGAAACCTAAAGGTTTGTTCAAGGTTATAAGTCATGATGACAACGAAGAGAATGCAACCGTTTTGGAAAAGACAAAGGCGAAAGGACCATACCAGACTGGCAAGAAAAACACAGCAATACCAAAACTCCCGTTCAAAAAGAAAAGAAACAGGTTTGACCCCGCGACTGATCGTTGGCTCACGATGCTCCAGGGAACAGTAGCTTCTTCGCCTTGGAAATGCTGCAAGGTTATCCAGGGCAGGATTGTGGCCGCGGAAACTGCGAGCACGGTGATGACCCGTCCATCACTCCATGCGTATTGTACGCCGCCCCATTCCAGAGCCAACGTAAGGCAGACGATGGATATCAAGAGCAAGATGGTCCCCAGAGGGTCGAACCGCATCATGAACTGCCACCAGGTCCTTTTCTCGCCGGACTTGGACATTGGAGAGTGTAGATTGTTGGGCAGACAAAAGACGATGAGAGGAACAATCACCGCACCAATGGGGAGATTGACTATGTGATGCTCATAATTGTTAGGATCACTGCAGCTACTGCTTGCAACCTGAGGGGTCGTAAATAAATAAAAAAACGAAAGAAAACGACAACTTACACCAAAAGCACCATCTCCAAGATGCCCTGGTCGTCATAAAACCACCTAAAAGTTACCTAATCAGTATTTTCGTCTTTTTCTCGAAACTCTTATCAAAATATTGGGAGTAAACAAATGGATAAATACCAATTATTGGCCCGAGAACACTTGAAATCGCATATACACCCCCGAAAAGCCCGGCAAACAAGCTCCTCTTCCTCAGCGGAGTTATACGGGCAAGAATGATAAAGATGCCGGTCAAGACACCCGCCATACCCACACCTTGCGCCATCCTTCCGACGATGAGGACGACGGAGGAGGGAGCAAAGCCGCAGATGGCGCTCCCCAACAAGTAAATGTTGACAGAGGTCACATAGGTCCACTTGTTGTTGAGCAGCGTGTAGGCCTGACCAAAGGGCAGCAGCATCGAAACGCTGGTGACTTGTCCACCGACGCTGTACCATGAGATGTCCCCAAAGCTTTGAAATGTATCGCTGATGGTTGGGATGGCGGTGGCAATAACTAGCTGGCTGACTGCGACTATAAAGGCGGCGGCGACCAGGGAAAAGATTGTCAGTGCAAACGGTAACCCAGAAGGGTACTGAGACTCCTCATCTTCTTCCTTTTCTTCTAGCGACTGCTCATTGAATTGAATCTCAGACTTGGTGTCCCCATCAAGCCTTCTTTCAGCACCTCTACCCAGTTCTGGATACAGGTTCAGGGCATCTGATGAATGTACATGGCCCGGGTATTCTCGAAGCTCGTATGGGCTTGAGCAAGTTTTTGAGCTTGACATTTGGAAAAACTGTGAGAAGGATGTAATATGTTGTTGCTTGGTTGGGGACTAGGATGTTGACAGTTCACAAGGCCAAGATTGATATCGGTATTCGTTTCCTGCGGATGAGCAAATGATAAAATACAGCGAGAAAAAAAAAAGTAGGATCTTCTTCTTCATGGGTGGGGAGGTAATTCAGGCCCGCTCGCAAAGGTTAATGCATGTGTAAACTAATACCAGTTCACCGTGTGTCATGACTTGCCAAATCCGGGAGATTAATCTACCAAGAAGCAGCTTTTGCATTAGCGCGCCGACTTCGAAAGTTTTCCCATATTTGAGCTCGGTTGACTTCATCCCAGGAGGCAAAGGCAGCATATATAGGGTTTAGGGCCCTCTTTCCCACTCTACTGACATGAGCTCGACTGGCCTGTTTTCAAAAACGCTAAACAAATAAGGCCGTGGCATCACAGCAAAAGTTATTGAGCTTCAAAACTCAACAAATGAGCAGACTGACGAAAAGGATATTTCACCGTCTTAAAAACCTTTCATTTAGACTTTGAGCGAAGAAGAATGTTATACACATCAGACGTATCTCAAATAGAATGGACTCCCCTATTTTCCGTCATAGATATTTGCAAAGTACGTACGTAGTTATACTACATTTCTACCGGAAAGGGTAATCATGATCGCGATAATTGGCAATCTGGGTAACAGGCCAGTTTCTTTCGATTTAGATTCAATGAAATCCTTTGCCCCTAGATAACAAAGATGACCCTTATGCACTCTCACCAGAATCCCACCAACCCTCGCGCAGTCCGGAAGCAACGAAAGTTGCGGCTGTCCTGCGATGCGTGCAGCCCCCAAAAGTATACGATGCGGGGAGCAACGTCCCAAGTGCACCCGGTGCAGCGTCAAAGGCCTGAGGTGCGAATAGAGCATCCGTTCCAATGCGCATTGGAGAGCGTCACCGTCGTCTTAAAATACCTCATGGTGGGGAGTAGGATTAAGAAGATGACTGGGCGGTAATTCTGACTCTAGCCCTCGTCCCAATCACCAGCATCGGATGCTTTACATTGGATAGCGATCTGTAGCTCTCTCCCTCCTGGGACCTGATGGGACAACAGATAAGCTCATGCCAGACGGGTAGTAGTCAAAAGGTATTTCATGTGTCCGACAGCCAAACCAAGATCTTGGCGATATGGTCACATAGCCCGAGTTTGGGCTGCCGGATGATAGCCTTAACTGTGATGCCTACCGTCTACTGCTCCCAAAAAAAGCCATTACTCTGCGGTATTGGAGAACCTTCCGTAGATTAGTTAGCGAACATGGCGGCAGTGATGATTTGAATCGTTTTGAGTGTCCGATACACTCTCATGTCGATGATGGGGACGGCAACCAGTTGTGTGTGGAATATTGGCGGGAAGAACAGAAGCAGCAAAGGCCAGATTCATGGCTGCACGGTTGAAACCCTCATGCTCGAGCCGGATTTCCACATGCTAATGCCCAACTGTCTCACGCCTTCAAACGACCTCGTGTCCGATCCCAACGCCACGGGGTTTCTTGCCAGCCGACACACATCGGAGGACGTGGGAGCCGTGATTCAGATGACCCGGTAGCTTCTCAAGGGGGTCTTCAACATGCTGGGTTGCAACTGCTCGACCAGAGAAGAAGTGTTAGTCCTCGTCTACCCGGCTATATCCATGGCGCTCGAGTGGCACGCAGCCTGTTTTGGAAAATTATGGGGACAGTGGTCATGCCAAGTCTCGGACGACTGGATGTATCGCCAAAACGAACGCCTTTGTGGGGGGTTGCTCCTTGCACAGTGACACCGAGAGGCTGGTCAGCGCACATTTGGTCCTGACACCAAATCAAGAGCCACGTCAAACCCCCTCTTGAAGAAACAGAAATGCAAAATGCATACCTCTATACGCCGGTAGCAGCGCACGATCTCAAAGGTGGATGCTACTACATCATATGGTATTTGCATACCCAGCGGCGTTGGCAGCAAGATGCTCTAGTATCACCGTATTGCCCTGGTGGATTAGCTAAAGCAGTTATCCGAAAGCATTAAGAATATCAAAAGGACAAGATAACTGAGAAGAATGCGCCAGAGAAAAATAAACCCGTGCCAGACCTTTGTGTCCGTTTGTGCGCGTGGAAGCACATAAAAACAGATAAGAGGTTGTTTGTCCTCTTTGTCAACGGCTATGACTTATACTATAACCGTAACATTATACATGTAGTGCGTCTCTCTACAACTTAGGATTTAGGTTCATAGTGGCCTCTTTTGCTACATGCAAGATCGTTCCAAAGCTAAAAGGTCAGGTCGCGTCGCATCATTTGATCCCTATGAGTGACAGTTCACCCTGGTTTGGACGATATATGTTGTTTATCTGAAGCTGGGGCATTCCAGACTGGCATAAAGCCTCAAAAGACTGCTTGGTCCTTCCAAGTTTGAAGACTGCTCAGATTCATGAGCATCAACATATCCTGGTTACTTGGGAAATAGCGATTCGCGTCAAACCAGGGGTTGTGAATATTCTCTATTCAAAGCGGTATGGAAATGTGAAATCGCAAGAAGTCTTGTGAGCTTTTGAGCAGTGAGGACGGAGCAACATGTTTGAAAGCTAAGACGAACAAGGAATGTTGTGAAGGTAGAGCAAGTTAAGGTTACCTACCTACCTAGATAGCAACGATTCCGGGGTCCGGTATTTAACCATGTCTCCCATCATGGCCGCTGAGCACTTGAAAAGGTTGGAATAGGATTAATCCCGGGCTGCACTCCATCGACCCAGAAACACAGAGTTGGTATCTGTTTTGGCTGTACAATCAACGACTGGAGGACTGGATGATGCTCTGGCTGATAAGGGCCCAATCCAGGCCTGCATCAGGGGCATCGGTAGCAACCACAATACCAAGACCGAGTTGATAACAAGACCCTATGCCCAGGCTCAGATGGAGCGGATCAGAGCCAGGCTAGCCCAGACGGTTCTACATCTTGGCCACTTTGCCGCGAGCTGCCACCACTGGAACAAGGGATGTCTTTACCATTGGTCCTGGAAAAGGTCATACTGTGCCCAAAACCGACCAAACATTGACAGCTCCGCGGTGAACGCCCCCCCCCCCCCCAAAATTCCTGCCACATGGTCAATGAACTGCCTTTTTTGTAACATGAATTCCCAGAACACCATCCCGCATGTACAATCACTCCTTCAGACAAATCCTCAACTCGTACATCTTGGGGGGCCCCGTCAGAATTACATACCCAATTTACTCCGCAGGAAGACTAAATCTCACAAACAGACAGCTCACGTCGTTTCATTCACAAATCACTTTCCAACTAGCCTCCCTTCCGAGGCAGTTTGAACCCCCCAGGTACCTGGTTTTGGAAAACCCGTCTGGCGTCATTTTTCTCGCTGACGACAACCAACTCATCCAACGTACTGGTACCCCGACGCATGATGGGACTCTGCCAGCTGTCGGTATAGGTGCCCCGGAGATAGCTGCGGTGGGAACCCATATCCCCTACTCTGCGTTTGGTGCGCTCCAGGAGCTCCCGGAGTGTCTTTTAATCCGATGCTCCGCGCCGCTCGTATATGCACGACGGTACCTGTTAGTAAACTATGGTATTGGTAAAGCCGGGCAGGTGGAGGTGGGGGCGGGGGCGGAACGCCTCGTTTGCCATTTGGAACAGGGCCTCCATTATATCCTCGGACGGCGCGAAGCTGACGGTCACCAGGGCCCATTTTCTTTTTGGTTGCGTTTCCAAAGCGGCTTATGTCCGTATAATAGATATTTATTACGTTATCGACGTATAATATATTGGTGGGACCGCCGGGGAGGAAGGGTTTTTGAGAGATTTGAAGAAAAGGTTTGAAAACGTTTGGTTTAACCACCGGAGGGTCGTTTTTGGTATATTGTCAACTGTTACCGATAATCTAACCCCCAATAACGTTGCTGAAAAGCAGGTTATTGGCGTTGTGGACGTAGGAGTCGTAGGGATGTATGGAAGCCAGGTGGGCATGGGTTTTGGAATACCCCCTCCTAATTAAAATGTTATAAAACCTTTGCCCTCCCCATAATTTCCTTTGCTGGAACATTTTTATGGTGATAACCGTGACGATATCATAGTTGTTACTATCGCCCCTTGAAACTTTTCCAGAGATCCACATTGTTCCGCTGGTAGGCGTGGACGATTTGCCCGCTTGCAAGCTCGACCTCGAAATCCTTAACTTTATCGCAAATAAACCCATACCGGGTGGAGAAGAAGTACGTGCCGCCCATCCCGACACCGGCGACGCGAGCGCCCATCGTGCCAACATTATAAAGGTCGAGCTGCTCCGTAACCCGATCCTAAATCTGGTCTGGACTCACCACGGTCTTGCTTCAATCCTTTGATATTCCCAACGTTCCAAGATGGGACAGGTCGATCAATATGCCGTCGTCGATGCTGGCGGCGCCCTTGAAAGCCGTGAACCCGAGGCCGCGGTTTACAAACTTGCACTCATCCTTGCCAAGCTCGCAACCTCTTGTAAAAGACTTGATAACTATCGAGACATGGTTGGCAGTTTCGGGAATGACAATGGAGGATGGATGAGTCTCGGCGTTTTGAAAATTAGAGTAAGATTTGAGCGAGGTATGGTTGGCCGTTTCCACAGGGCTTACAACTCGAGGATTGCCATTAAATTTCCCAAGTGCGTCACATTTTGGGAAAGGAAGATTTCGCAATTTGCCTGAGCCTAGTGAACAGAAGCAAGGCAAAAAGTCACGACAGTCTTGCGCATGAGTTTGACGACAACATCGCGCTTTCCACCGATGATAACGATGATGGTACGGTAACGACTCTTAAGCTTGACATGGGTTTTTGATTGTCCGTATCAAGTGGAACAAGATATTCGTAGTTTCCTTGTAGACAAGAACAGATATCGTCTAACCAGAATCTCATCATCTGGACGAGTTTTTCAAGGGATAGCTTCTTATATCAAAGGGTTTCGACTTGGACACTTGATGAGATTCCCCGAATGTCCTGGTGATTTTTTACAGTTCCCAGGAAAGCGGGGAACCTTTGATAGTTAACCGGGGCACAGGGGCTTATTTTCTTTATTGCTAGCACTCACCGGCCATTTTACTGTTGTGTTCCTTCTTCAGGATGGACCCTCAGATCATTGGACGGTTTACAACTTATTCTTTTCCAAAAGGAGAAAAACATTTTATCCACTATGCAGCCACTCCCTCCGCTTGCAATGGCACCAAAACCCCAAAACATCAATCAGGATGCTGTCCATGAATATTAACAAAAAACATAACCCCAATGCTTTCCTATGCACCGCATACTCGATCCGGGCAGGTCTCGAACCTGCAGCCTCCTGATACGTTGTTCTGTTGAATCGTAGTCAGACGCGCTACCATTACGCCACCGGACCTCTTCTGTTGTGACTCAGCACCTCAACGTTTAACCTCTAATACCCACTTTTTGTAGATACTATGGGTCACATTATGGTTCCGAATGCGGTGAAGAGCCGAATTCTTAAGCAGTCTCCAGCTCTAGTAGGCCTTTGTAAGTCCTTTGATCCCCGGTTGGCCCATTGCTGGTGTACGCCGTCGCTTATCAACAGGTTTAGCTGCTCGTGCCTTTTGCAAATCGTTGCTTTGAGCTACGTGGCGATGTTGCTACCTTCTCCATGCAGAAAGCGTGAAGCTTCTAGATTTCACCTACGTCGCTTAAATCAAAAAATGTCTAGTTCTAGTAGCTTCTTCTAGCTCGGGCTTAGTAGCTAGTCCACATATTGGTGTGTTTTCAGGATCTGGGCATGACAAGCTTTCAATGTATTACAAATCCGTGTAAAGCTGGGATAGTATCAGCTCGCACTACTCGCAGATCCTTGATACATGCTCTTCTATCATAGCCAAGATGTATTAAGTCCGATCGGTCTTTTGGGCCTGGAAAACGCAGCTTGTCTGTTCTATGACTGGTATATTATTAATCAGAGTGGATACTCTTGCTGGACCTAGACTACCCGGGTGCTGTGAATTGATTTGATAAGCAAATTTGGGCTATAGATGTTAGACCTGCCGTCATAGAAGGTTACATGGCACGGTCACTCAGGCTACAACAATCCCTCCGCTAATATTCTGGAAAAAGGCTCTCAGGGCCGGTACGCCTCAGACGCTGCGAGACTAAGTGTACTCGTCATGCTGCGCTGCTGGTCGCACAGTCTCACCTTGATCGAGGCTAATCATCGAACCGCATCTGGTCAAAGTTTGCTCCCAGTCCAGGATGAACTGCATATGACGCCAACATCATTCCATATAAAGGTTCTTGGATATGTACTCTATTTGAAGATACTATATATCCACCGAATACGAAGCCTCTTGTGCGTTGCAGACTCTTGTCCTATTATTGGCATGTTGTGATCACCTGGGGAAGCATTTCGATTTCTAGAAGCTCACAGAAATCTTGATGCCCATCTCAACACCCTCCACCACCACCTCTTCCTCTCTCCAATGTATACAACTGCCCAGAGCCAATGCCTATTTCTGTCGGGGTCAGAATTTCGATAGAGGCCGGAGTGTAAGTAGATTGTGGAGGACCATTATGCAGCGAAGCTGGTCAATGCATGCTATAAATGCTGAGGCGGGCTGTGCATATTCGGCATTAGTCTACACTGGTCATGGGAGTAAATAGTCCCTGAACCTCGGCCGATTGAGTCACCGCGTTTCCATTATTAGTCAAGAAAGCCATGAAACATAATGATGCCGTAAAAGTCACATTAAGCAAATTATAACAAAGTACCTAGGAAATTTTGGAAAATTCAAAATATTACAATCTTGAGTATAAATACACCTCGAGGCTTGAATACAAGCCACCTTGCGTTGCTTTCTATTCACCATCGACCACGCTTAATTCGATCTCAGTTTTTACCTTTTGAAAGTGTTTTTTTTCATCAGCAAAGCCATCTTTCTTTTCATTCTTTTGAAAATGTACGCCAAACTTGTTTTTGTATTTCTTGTGCCTTTGTTGACATTCACAATCGCCGCCCCAGGCAGCTTGAACCTTGAAAGCCTTAGCCCTCAGCTCCGATACGATTGGCGCACCCGATATATCCCGAGCCAGGGGCCATATGAGCGGGCGAAGAAGGCGAAAAAATTGGAGTCAATGGAAAGGACGGCGGAGGGTGGGGAGATAAACAGCATGGTGCGCTCCTCCAATATTCGCCCAGGCAGTGCCAGCCGTGATTCCGATTATTTTCATTCCGGTTCGCACGATTGGAGAGAAAGCGAGGGAGTCGTAAGTTGCACTTCACCGGCATTCAACAAAGGCGGTTTTCTTTTCAGTATGAACAAGTCTATTAACATTTCTCTCGGAATTTTCAAGGCCACTGCCCCGGCCTCTGCCCCTCCACCTTTGCGCGCGATCCGCAGTAAGAACGGTGGTCATTGTGGTTCTCATTGATGGGACCCGAAGAGATTCCAATTTAAGTCCGCCGCGGTCATGCGGCTTTCAATATTAACAAATGACAAGGAAGATGGCTTGAGTAAATAATCACTTCTTGGAAGCTCCTGGTATCGCCAATGGGCCCTGACAAGGACTTTTTTCTATTAATAGTCACGGCTCTGGCAGTTTTTGTTTCTCTTCGGTTTCCCTTGAATTCTTTTTTTTTCCCTTTGTCATTTCTCTTCGTCAGCTTTTTATACATATCCAACTAGTCCAATGGCTATATTTGGTTTCAATTTTATTTCAAAACTTCCAGAGAATTTTCTCCTTCACGTGGAATTGCGTGTCCAAATATAGTCACCTGCGCTCTTTACTCGCACTGATATTGAGGGTTTAACTGGACAGACGGGGATAACAAGACAAATAGATAAGTATATTAAGGATGATACTGACATCGCCACACCGAGCCTTGTACAACCAGCACGGGAGAAGCCCCCAAACAAGACGCATCTCGCAGGTTTATCAACAGCCGCCGACATGCCGTGGGGCTTTGTACCACGTTAGCGAATGCGCCGTACGATGGTCTCGCTTGTTTTGATGGGCTCGAGACTCAGAGGTGCGTGGCGGCATTGGCAAAACATGGAGTTCTCGGGGAGCTGGCACGGTGTAACTGATCTCGGTCTGAGAATTAGTTGAAAGTTACAAGATACCTCAGAGAGAATCTGGCAGCCATCTTGAAATGACAAGCTGACGCAATCAGAAGACTCTGCCAATGTGGTGCTCAGGCTGCTGCGCCAATGCTTTCTGAGCTTAGAATGTAGTCATAAATTTCAATCAGGCTGGTGGATATGGTGAGACGGCGCTGCGAAATGAATCGCATTTACTGTTTATTAGATGCATCGGGTAGGTTATCCGTACCGACAAAAGGAAAGCTGAGATGCGTCCAGCTGATATCTACCGAAGCCCTGTAACGGTACACAAGAAGCGAGGTAGGGCATGCTGTGGCTGCCCTTATAGGAAAGCCCTGTACGCGCAGTTGCACAAGAAATTCAAGTCGCGTTTTTGACTCTCGTGATGGAACATGCCGTGGCACCTCTGGTCGTTTAGATTTCCACTCACCCTGTCAAACGGTACTGGGCAAAAGAGTTTGTAAGGGCGAACGGGAAATTTGCAATGGACATCCCCACAGTTTTCGGCTGACGTGGTATGCGGGAGCAAGTACTGTAGGATCCAGGGGATCCAAACAGGGCCCGTTTGCTGTCAGACTTTTTAGGATCGGCAAAGATCTGCGTTGGTACCAACATTGGCATCCAGGGGTTTTTTTTCCCTTACGCTTTCTTCTGCACACGGGCGGTCGGCTATTGTTGTCTGGGCTGTCAAGGGTGTCATTTTTACTTTTTCAGGTAGATTGAATAATACAGTAACAGGTGACGACAATTTGTGGCAGGCTAATTGCCGTGTCACCAGTAGAAAGACGGTAGTTTAATTCGTAGGTCTGCCTTTCTTTCTTTCTTATGGTTACGGTCGTACAAGCTGCAAAGAGAAAAAAAAAGAAGACATCAGCCGATTGGTGCTCATTCACAATCTCCAAATTGCCAAGAAAGACACAAGCGCTAGATACCTGTTGGGATTTGTTGGAAGGAGCCAAAGGTTTGTCCAAGATCCATTCCTGAGAACGGCAAACCCACTTTAGCACCTTGCAAACGTTGTTCGACTGCTGCTACGCTGTATCTGATAGGCACAACCACCCCTCCACTTTGGATATAATGATCTTCTGATGATCGTTGCCTGCTCTTCAATTCCCGTCCAGCCGTCCTCGCTTCTTTTTTAACATCCACCTCCCCTCATTCCATCTCTTTATTCTTTTTTGGCGCTAGACACCTTCCCTTCCATTCCATTGACGCCTTTTTCTGTTGCCATATCTACCTTACTTAATTAGTGGCGTCAACAAGGAAAGACAACCCGTCCATCCCTTGTCACATTCGTTTGCTTCTCATCAACACTCATTTCTGTCCCACGACCCAAGTCAATCTTTGTCCGTCAATCTCTTGTCCCGATTCGGCTTCTTGTTGTTTACCTTTCTTCGCCGCCTTCAGTTTGTGATCAACCTGTGCAGCAAACTTTTTTCACTTTCTTTTGGTCCTTACCTCAACCCATCACACTCTACCAGACACCAAAGAGAGACAATATCATCCAACCGCATCATAATGAAGGCCACACTCATCACCGCCCTTGTCGGCGCAACGGCCGTCAACGCCACCTCGTTCCGCCATGCCGCCACAAGGCAGCACAGCCGACCAGAGTCTCACGTGTTCGACCGCTCCCTCCACCGCGGAGGCCCCGCTGCGGTCGCAGGCTCCAACAGCCGCGTGTTCGCCGCCACCGTCATGTCCACGGATGCGGCCGAGAAGCCGCCCGTGGTCGGTGGCGCATACCTCTCGTCCTCGGACATCACCTCGGTCAGGGGCCGCTTCACGGTGCCAAAGGCCACGCAGCCTACCTCGGGCGCCATCGCCGGGCAGGACATCGACTACGGCGCATCGTTCTGGGTCGGCATCGACGGCGTCAACTGCACGACCGGCACGCTCCGCGCCGGCATCGACATCTTTTGGAGCTCCCGCGGCGAGAGCTACCACGCGTGGTACCAGGTGTCGGCCGACTCGTCCAAGGACTTCCTGGCGGGCGAGATCGACGTCGCGCCCGGCGACGAGCTGCACGTCACGGCCACGGCGACGGGCGGCAACGGGACCCTGGTGGTGAACAACCGCTCGACCAACCAGACGGTGGAGCGGCACCTGGCCCCGGGCGAGAAGCTGTGCCGCAGCGAGGCGGCCTGGCTGATCGAGGACTTTGTGCTGGTCCAGGCCGTCGGTGCGCCGGTTGCGCTGGTCAACTTTACCGAAGTGGCGTTTGATGACATGAAGACGACCATGCAGTGCGGCAGCTCAGGACGCGCGGAGCCGATCAACCTGGACACGGTCAAGGTTATGGACGTCGACGTTGAGGAGCAGGGTGGGAAGCTGACGGATTGTCAAATGACTGGGGTTGATCAGATGACATGTAAGAGGTTTGCCTAGGGTCATCCCGAAAAAGATTTGTAATGCGACGTCTGGGTCGAGGAGCAGGGCATGCTTTTGTCGGCGTGCTCGCGGAAATGCATATACTATTTTTGGTGCATAAAAAAGAAAAGAAAACCCGGATACGATTGGACAATAACTGGTATAGCGTTGGGTAATTTGTAAAGCTATTAATTATTCTTGACCCGACTACTACTTCGACCTATTCTAGAATCTTGGGATATCAAAATAGCTCTGCGCGGCCGTTGGGTTTTCCGGGCGGGGAAGCAGGGAAAGTTGTCGTCGTCAGGCAATTGCAATTTAGGACACACCAGTTAGACACGAAACAGGCAAGTCCTCGCGGGGGACGGTGAACATGGGAACCAAAATAGAGAAAATAGAACCTGCTCTAGGTTCTTGGCTCGCGCATGTATGGTGTGATGTTTGGGAATTTTGGTCAATTTGGTCGAAACAATTGGTGACAACTGCAAACTTTGACAAATTAATTAATGGTTGCACGTTTAGCTAAGGTAATCATCGGCCCGCAGTTGTCCGGCTTCGGCGGGGGGTATTGACTGACACTCCACCTGCTAGCAGTCTGCTGCTATCAAATAGATGAGTCCTCATTGGCGACGACAATTGATGATTCATTCAACCAAGATATATAGATGACTAGATTTCACTTCTATATCGAAACGAGAAATAACAAGAGAAAAAAAATAAACAAGATAGAGATTTAACAAAAAAACACCATCAAGCACTATCAAAAATGTACATCCGATCAGTCCACGCTGAAACACACACCCCGGCCTTGCAATCCTTCATCCGGGACCACCCGCTCGGGATCCTGATCACGGCCCTGCCCGACGCCGGCATTCAGCTCACACACATCCCATGGGTTCTGCAGGACACGTCTAAGACCGAGCTCGGGGTGCTGCGCGGGCACATGGCGCGGTCCAACCCGCACGCCAAGACGCTCTCCGCCGCGGCCGGCACCTCGGGCAGCGTGGTCGAGCACGAGGCGACGGTGCTCTTCAACGGACCTCCCGGCCACTACGTCACTGCGAGCTTCTACACTGCCACCAAGCCGGCGACGGGAAAGGTGGTGCCCACTTGGAACTACAGCGCCGTCAGGGGCTACGGCAAGGTGCGCGTGTTTTACGACCACGCCGACGCGCGGACCAGCGCCTTCCTGCAGGCACAGGTCGAGGCGCTGACGGGCCACTGCGAGGCGCACGTCATGGGCTACGACGAGCAGAAGCAGTGGAGGGTCGGGGACGCGCCCGATCGGTACATTGACGTGATGAAGAAGAGCATCGTCGGGGTGGAGGTGGTGCTGGACAGGCTGGAGGGCAAGGTCAAGATGAGTCAGGAGATGGGGCTCGGGGACCGAAAGGGGGTTGTTGAGGGGTTCAGGGCGTTGGGGACCGAGGTAGGGAAGGGGGTTGCGGATCTAGTCGAGGTCAAGAGTTTGGAGAGGGAGCGTGCGAGCGAGAAAGGGAAGGTGGATGACGAGTAAAGAATAAAGGGAAGGTGGATTAGGAATAATGGACAGGGGTGGAAAGAAGTGAAAGTGGCGATTTGGGTTGCATTATTGTTTGCATTGTTTTTTTTTTACCAAGGTACCTACTATTATAGGTAGGTAGTTCTTACATAGTACACTAAGTGACTTACCCCAGAATTTTCACAGTTACAACTGCCGGATGAAATACGACAAATCCCATGCTTATCTGTCCCAGATCGTACCATAAACTCATAATCTAGGAGAATATAGCTTGTATTCCCGATTGCCCATTGTCCCAAGAGAGCAAACTATTCCTCTTCTTCTATTGATCTACTAATTACATCACTCACATGTCTGCAATTTTCCTCAAATCGGATCCAGTCAAAGGTTTTTGTTGTTGCAACGACAAATCAAGAACAGCAATGTGGAATATTCTCCGCTCCGTTTTGCGCTCCAATGATGGAGCTGCCCGCGAAGCTTAGCCGGCACTGCGTCGTATCGCTCACACGTTCGTGGCGGAGACGAACCTGGTTCCGACGATGATCTGGGTCTGCCCTGTTGCGACTGTAGAGATTGCAGGCTCGTGACGCAAGGATCATGACTTCAGTTACATTACCAACAAAAAAAGAAAAGAAGAAGAAAAAAAAAGGAACAAAAAACTTATAAATAAATCCCCATCACGGCGCAGAATCTTGTGCGCAGCAGCCGGGACATGTCTCTCCAAGGTACGAGGCTCTCCTGCTTTCTACTCACGGGTCTACCTCAGACATGCGTCTTCCTCAACTCACCGTCTGGCTGGCTGCCACAGCCGCTTCCGTCGTCGCCCAGTCGCCCGCGCCGCCCGTCTTCACCGACACTGGCGACTCGGCCCTGGCCTTTGACCTGTCCCAGGTGACGCTCAACCCGGGCCGTTTCCGCGACAACCAGGACCGCACCCTGACCTATATCAAGTTTGTCAACCTGGACCGGCTCCTCTACAACTTCCGCGCCAACCACCGCGTGTCCACCAACGGCGCCCAAGCCAACGGCGGCTGGGATGCGCCCACTTTTCCCTTTCGCACCCATTTCCAGGGCCATTTCCTGACGGCCTGGGCCAACTGCTGGGCCGTGCTAAAAGATGAAGAATGCCGCAGCCGGGCCGAGCAGTTTGTCCAGGAGCTAGCCAAGTGCCAAGATAACAATGCCGCAGCTGGTTTTCAGGCTGGTTACCTCTCGGGCTTCCCAGAGTCCGAGATTACGGCCGTGGAGCAGCGCACCCTCAACAACGGCAACGTTCCCTACTACGCCATCCACAAGACCATGGCCGGCCTGCTGGACGTGTGGCGGAATGTTGGCAGCACCAAGGCCAAGGACGTGCTCCTCAAGATGGCCGGGTGGGTGGACGCGCGAACCAGTCGCCTGTCGTACGCTCAGATGCAGAGCATGATGGGCACCGAGTTTGGCGGCATGAGCGAGGTTCTCGCAGACATCTTCCACCAGACGGCCGACGAGCGCTGGCTGACGGTGGCGCGGAGGTTCGACCACGCCGCCGTGCTGGACCCGCTCGCCCGCAGCCAGGACAGCCTCAACGGTCTGCACGCCAACACCCAGGTGCCCAAGTGGATCGGCGCCGCGCGCGAGTACAAGGCCACCAAGGACCAGCGGTACCTGGACATTGCGCGCAACGCCTGGGACTTCACCGTCGAGGCCCACACGTACGCCATCGGCGGCAACAGCCAGTCGGAGCACTTTCGCCCGCCCAACGCCATCGCCGGCTACCTGGCCCAGGACACGGCCGAGGCCTGCAACACGTACAACATGCTCAAGCTGACGCGGGAGCTGTTCATGCACGACGCCGCGCCGGGCATGAACGACACGGCCAAGTTTGACTTTTACGAGCGCGCCCTGCTCAACCACCTGCTGGGCCAGCAGGACCCGGGCGACGGCCACGGCCATGTCACCTACTTTACGCCGCTGAACCCCGGCGGCCGCAGGGGAGTCGGCCCGGCCTGGGGCGGCGGCACGTGGAGCACCGACTACGAGAGCTTCTGGTGCTGCCAGGGCACGGGCATCGAGACCAACACGAAGCTGATAGACAGCATCTACTTCCGCAGCCGCGACAGCAACGCCTTGTACGTGAACCTGTTCATCCCGTCCGCCGTGCGGTGGCAGGACAAGGACGGCGTAGTCGTGACGCAGGAGACCGAGTTTCCGCTCGGTGACACCACGACCCTGACCGTGTCGGGCGGCGGCGGCGGCCGCTGGACCCTATCGGTGCGCATCCCCAGCTGGGTCGCCGGTGCCGCCGAGGTCAGCGTCAACGGGCAAAAGGTCGGCGGCGACGTGCGGACGACGCCGGGTGGGTATGCTGCCATAACGCGCGAGTGGACCGTCGGCGACAAGGTCACGGTTCGGTTGCCGATGAAGCTGCACACGGTCCCGGCCAACGACGACCCGAGCCTCGTGGCCTTGGCCTACGGGCCGGCCATTCTTTCTGGCAAGTATGGCGACCAGAGCCTGAACCAGATCCCGACCTTGGATCTGGGCAGCGTGAAGAGCACGGGCAAGTCTCTGGAGTTTGCGGCCAAGGACGGCAATGGGGCGGATGTCAGCCTGGGACCGTTTTATGATGCCCATGGGATCAACTACAACGTGTACTGGCGGGCAAAAGGTGCATTGTCGACTGCTTGATGGGTCAAGAGACGAGTTTTGAATAAACCTATGTGTTAATATGATGAATATACGATTTGTTGTGGCTTCTGGTCGAGGATGAGTGATGAGTTAAAAAGGTCATGGACGCTAAGTATTTTTTTCTTTCTTTTTTTTGGTCTCAGCGCACTTAATGTAACTGTAGCGGTGTTTGGTATTTGCTGTCATCGGGTGCCATATGTCAAAACCGTGGGTGCTTTATATGCGTCCTATGTATGGTATATGTATTAGCATCATGTATGTTCGAATCTATACAATAAACAGCTTCCGCGATCAAGCATACCCCCAACAAACAATCCCAATAACAAAAGCACCAACAGTAGAGACCGTGAACGCCGTGCTATGGTTCCTCTCTCTATAATCAATGTCTAGGCTCGCTCACCCTCTTCACAGCCAAGCCTTCTGAAACATGCCGTCATACAAGTCACCGACCCAACCACGGCTCCTCCCACCGCGCGCCACAACCCCCAGTCCACCAGCCGCCCAGACGAGCGCCCCGACGAACGCACCACTGTTGATCAACAGCCAAGACCGCCTCCTCCTCTTCCTCACATCCCGCCCGACGACGGCCGCGCTGCTATCCCACGCGGCACCCTGCGCCAGGCCCAACCAGCGCGCCCAACCCCACACCACGTGGCCGGCCGTGACGGCGAGGAGCGACGTGTAGGCAAACCAGGCGACGGCCGGGTGCCTCGCGAAGCCGTGTGCCACGTACGCCAGCCCGACGTCGGCGCTGTCGCCCTCGACCAGCAGCGGCAGGCCGCGGTTGACAAAGGCGTGGGCGAAAACCGCCGCCGCCGCGCCGTAGCCCGCCACCGCCGTGTAGGTGAGCTGGGGCCACGCGCTCGGCTCCCGACCCCTGCCACGGCTCTTGGCCGGCACCATGACGCCGGGGGTGGCGCCGCCGTAGCGCTTCAGGTTCTGCGAGCGGCGGACCAGTCGGAGCGCCAGGCCCGAGAGGATGTGGGCGGCCAGGGGGGCGGCGACCAGGAGGGGCTCCGAGATTCTGGTCTGGTAGATCTCTCGCGAGAGGAGGAGGTAGGATTCGGACGAAGAGACGGATCGCGTCAGGAGGGGTACGATGGATGTGGTGGCGAGGTGAACGGTCGTGAAGATGGAAAAGGCGTAGGATGAGTAGCGTTGGATGCGGGCCACTGTGTATTGTCAGCGATGCTTTCTTTCTTTTTTTTCGTTTGTTATTCCACAATGCAAGTGTGACGTACGGTAGTAGACGGCGCCATGGCCACTCCCACTCAGGCCGAGTGACGACCCTGTGCTTCCTGACGCAGAGGTATTGGTGATTGACGCAGCTGAAGTCGAATCTGCATCGGCAGCCTCCTCTGGCAGCGGCGGAAGGTCTTTGTCTGTTTCTATGGGCGCCGGGTCGAGCTGCATGAGCGATATGAAGGTCTCGACCGAGGATTTTGTGTTTAGGGACCGGGAGTCCATGGTGGCGTCGATTAAAGTTTGTGCTCTCTGCGCGTTGTAGTTACTGAGTTCTCTTTGGCTGAGTTCTGCATGTGTCTTTTTTTTTTTTTTTTTTTTTTTTTTTTTTTTTTTTTTTTGCTTTCGGACGACGCCAAGGTTGTAGATGAATTCCCAAGTTTGACACCAGAATGTCCCAAGTTCCAAAACCGAAAGAAAGTCTGGGGAATTCTGGGGCCGGTTTGTTGGGAATTGGCAATGGATGGTGTGTGAATGGTCATGTTTATGGTCATGGGGCGCGCCTGTTGAATCGCGCTGTAGCCTGGATTTGATGAAGCTACAGGGCACGGGCCGCAGTCGCATACAGGGATCCGCTCACTGTGGGTTTGGTTTAGAACAGTTGACATCACCGCCGCCGGCAATGAATTTGGTCCCTTTTGCAACTTTTCGACAATTTGCCAAACATGAAATCTGGTTCCAAAACTAGAACCCTACCTCCTCCAAGTCTAGAACCCCACACGACAACCCCTCAGACCGACCATAATCTTCAAGATGCCTCCTGTAAGTCGAAACAACAACACAATTAATATCCCTCGCAGCCATCAATGACAGCTAACCATGCCGTCCCTCCCCCGCCCAAAAAAAAACAGCGCCACCAAACGCTCCCACCCGCACAAACGTCCTCGGCCCGCGAGGCTCTGCAGTCCTTCTACTGTCAACTATGTAGCAAAGGCTACAGCCGCATGAACGACTACGAGGCTCACCTGTCGTCCTATGACCACTCGCACAAGCAGCGCCTCAAGGACATGAAGGCCATGGTTCGCGACCCGACTGCCGCAGCGCGTGCTCGAAAGGCAGAGGCCAAAGCGGATGGCGTCATCAGCATCAAGATTGGCGGCGAGGATGGCGGCGCCAGTGCCGGCGGTTTCAAGAAGGGCGGGTTCAAAAAATCCGGCTTCAAGTCTGCCTTTGCGCCCGTCGAGGCAGTACCGCAACAGCAGTCTGCCACGGAGGAGCAGTGCGGCGGCAGTGGGGGATGGAAGAAGGCAGAGGATGGTGCTGTGGCGACCGTACCTGGCCACGAGAGGTTGGACAGGAGGAACGAAGATGGCGAGAGCGATACGGAGGACGAGGGCTACGAAGTCTACGACCCACGACACCCGACCGATTGAATACTTGTCTGCTCAGCAGCCTCCCTTACTCTGGACATTATGACTACAGAGCTTGGCAAAGAATGCTATCAGACATGACTCTGTGCATATTTATTAAGCCTTTGCGCAGGAACCCTGCCCATTTATGAAAAGCTACAGGCAAAACACC
The DNA here is from genome assembly GCA_004337975.1 of Pyricularia sp. CBS 133598. Lineage (NCBI taxonomy): Eukaryota > Fungi > Ascomycota > Sordariomycetes > Magnaporthales > Pyriculariaceae > Pyricularia > Pyricularia sp. CBS 133598. The sequence goes on from RRCJ01000013.1 coordinate 494,868, forward strand.
ACCAGCGGTAGCAACATTACATCCTGAACCTACACTACATCTGATCCTGCCCTGGAGCCTGTCCAGGGCCTCCAACAGGGGCTGCGGCGCTCTGGGCCCAGCTCTCGGGGCTAAATTGGCTCAAATCCCTCTCCAGCATCCCCATCATGGACAAGTTACCCGAGAACCAATCCCCTAGTTGCGCATTCCCAAACTCATAACCGAGTCCCGGCTGCTGCGGCTGCTGCTGATGCTGCAAGACGCTAGGCCCAGGTTGCTGCTGCGGGTGCGCAGAAGGCTGGGGCGGCATGAAGCCGAGGTCCCGGAAATACATGTCGAACTCCATGTTGACGGGGTACGCCGTGGTGCCATTCTCGGCCTGGGTTGCCGCCAACTGCTGCTTTTTGGTCTCTAGGTACATGGTAGCTACGTTGATAAGTGCGCTGCAGAGACGGTGGAGCTTGCCGACCGGCTCGCTGATGTCACGGCCGACCTCGAGAGACTTGACGAAGTCGGTAAGCCGTGCGAGGTCGTCGGTGTTGGAGGTCTCGATGATGTGGCAGAAGATGACGATGAAGGGGATAAATGGAGAGTATAGAATTGTCCTGTTTATGGTTCATTTTTTGTGGTTTTTGTCAGCACGAAACTTGAATGTTTTGTTTGTTTACCCACCTCCAAATCCAAACAAGTTCAAAGCGAGTCAAAAAGAACATACCAGTGGATATAGGCTGTCGCCAGGTCCCGACTCTCGCGCATGAGTTGCATACACCCTTCATGCGCCTGCATGGCCTCCCTCGCAACCTCTATGCACTCTTGGTTAAAAGTCCTCGAGATGCCGTCGCCGCCCATGTCGCGGCCGTCGGGTGGGATCGCGCGGTAGCACAGTGCCAGTGAGCTCAGCATCGACACCCGGTCCGACTTCATGAGCATGTCAAGGACGCCGGCGTCGTACTTTTTGTCCTGCGACGCCTTGGGCAGCTGATAAATCTCCATGCTCGGCAGCATGCCCATCATGTTCCTCAGCTCGGCCGCCAGCTCCCGCGCCGTTTGCACGCGCCTCTCGACCGGCAGCCGAAGCGCCGCGGGGCTGTAGAGCTCGTCGTAGATGCGGCCCTGGACGTGCGCGTGCCGCGTCCACATGTTGATGGTGTCGCGGTACTCGTCATATTCGCCCAGCCGGCCTAGCTGCCGCGGCACCGTAATCTCCTCGTCCCTGAGGACCGCCGCTCGGCCCAGCCGCAGCGCCAGCCCCTTGTCGAGCGTGTAGGCGAAGAGGAACAGCACCTGCCGCTTGCTGCTGGAGGCGCCGCTGTCGTCGCCGATGGACGACCCCACCGACGTCCCACGCCCGTCGTTGCTGATGCTGCTCCTGCCGCTGTGGTCCATGCTGGACGACCGCCGCGCCGTCTCGGCCCCGGCCCGATGGTAGCCCATAGTCAGGCACAGCTGGCAGGCCGCGCTGCTGAGCTGCCACGCCAGGCTGGGCTTGGCCAGCTCGATGGCGTAGGTGGTGCCCAGAAGGAGCGCCTCGACGTTTTCGCGCTTGGCCGGCTGCAGCAGGTTGAACTGGCTCAGCGCCGCCTCGAGGTTGACGCGGCACATGTCGTAGTAGCGCTGATAATCCTCGTTGGAGTGGGCGCCGCCGCCGCCGTAGTCGCTCGTGGAAAAGGCGCGCTCCTCGAAGACGTAGAACAGGCCCGCTACGGTGATGATGTAGTCGGCCTGCGAGTAGTCCTCGGTTGCAAAGTAGACGCGTCGGCAGTGCTCGGTGAACTCGTCGACGCCGAGAAACGAGCACATGAGGGTGAAGGTCACGGGGATGTATTCTATGTGTTTAACGTGTAAGTATGGAGACTAGAGACTTTGGTTTACTGCTTGGTGAGGTGACAATGGGGGTTGGTTGGTTGCGGGAAAGCCGTTTGCTGCAAAAAGTCTGAGGATCAAACATGGGAGGAGCAGTGAGGCTTGTGCACTGATGGGGCTAAGAAAAGCACAGGAAATCAAGAACTTAAACAGACGCTGGGCATTATTGCCTTTGAGCTCCCTCAATATGTCAACCACTACATTGAGAGGGGGCAAGGGAAGGTCCCGAAGGCCACCGGGCGGCAGTAACTTTTGATTCAGGAAGCGAATATCGGCAGTGGTGCTCCCACGCTTCTGCATGTGCACGATCTGCTGGAGGCTGGAAAGGGCGCTGTGGAGGCTCGGGTTGTCCATGACGTGGGCGTGGCCGGGCTCGAGCGAGGTGCGGCCGACGGCGAGGTGGAGGAACTCGGACGCGAAGACGGTGTGTGCCGTCATTGACGAGTCACCCTCGAAGGGAGGGTCCGTATCCCCCTCGCCCTCCTCGGCATCGGAGTCGGTCTTGACGACGGCAGCCGTGTGGCGCTCGGCGGCGGGCGATGAGGTGGACGACGTGCCCGCCCTTGGGGTCACGGCGTTTTGTGGCTGCTGGGGTTTGGGGAGCGGCTTGTCGAAGAAGGAGGCGGAGGATGTTGACGGCGCTGGCGTGTGGTTGGTGTTTGACGATGCCTGCTTGATGAGGCCGGGCAGTTGACGGAGGAGGTTCTCTATGCGACCGAGCCGATCCTCGATCTGGTCGATCTTGCGTTCACTATGGTTGCGGTCATGGTTAGACGTGTGACAACTACAAGGACACCAAGCTACTAGAACTAGTGACGCCCGAAAATGATAACCCCAGGTCGAAAAAAGGAGGTCACATCTACGATCTGCCCTCAAGAGACTTGCCCTTTCGGGACTCTTGGTGTGGGGGCAAGGAAATGGCGTCTGTCCGCGGCGCTCCGGCGTCCGAACGAATAAGAATGGCTGTGGCACCATGGGGGGCAGGCCAGGATGGTGGCAGCCAAGGAGATTTGATAGAAACGCACTATTGAGTCGATATCAGGACCCTCTGACGGGGTTCCTTGGGTCTTTGCCCAATGCCAGTGGACGAACATGTACGTCGGGCCGTCGTGCAGTTGGAGCACGGAGTATTCTTGTCGCATCGGATCTTGAATAGGGAGGGTCGTGTTAGTGTGTTGGTACGTGTGTAGGGCTGAGTGAGAGTCAACTTACCTTTCGAACACGACATTGATCACACTAGAAAGACATGTTTATATATAGTTTTAGTATGTTGACTTTGGAACCGGGGCCTTCCTGATATCCGTGAAACCCCATGTTTCTTTTCTTCATTCCTTTTTTTCTCTTTTTTTTCCTCCCTCGTTTTCAACCCAACATCTGCTGTATTTACACCAGCACCGTTGTTCGAATCTCCGTGCAATATCCTTCTATCCATCTCTAAAAGACCCTTAAATTGAGTTCCAAACATTGCCACTCACCGCACGCCTAATATTACCATCATCGCCGTCAATCGACGTATCCCTTGGATCCATTGTTAGGCTTTGGATAATCGATAATGACTAGGTTGAGTGGTATCTGCTGTTGGTCGGTCGAAACGGACGGCTCGGCAGCCGAATGAACGCAAAAAAAAAGATCCGCGGGAAGAGGGCTTGGGCTTAAATGAGCTAGAACCAAAGTAAAAGAAGGAGAGAGAAAAAGCCAAGTCCGTCACTTGACGTGCAACTGTTGGATTCGTCCAAAGTACTTTTTCCTTTTAAAAAGGATGGACTTTATTTTTCTATTATTTTTCTTGGGCCCCCTTCGAGAAACATTGACTTATTTCTGTTTAGCGATACGCAATTCCATCTTCGTCGCTGCGATTTGGCTAGATGTCAAAGAAAAACCGCGTCATGGCAGGCTGTGCAATGGACGTATTCTTGGGGACGGAGCCCGCGGGCGCCCGCGACTGGCCCTATAGCCGGGAGTCATTTCTACCAGGGAGCCACCCCCACTTGTCACTGCAATTTAGACTTCTTCCCAACAACGCGGAACGCTGGTCGGCTTGGCTGTAATTAACGGAGCTTAACAATACAAGAATTCCTGTTATTTTACACCGGCTTTTGTTAAGTATAAGCTAACAGCGTACCGTGCAATGGTTAATCCGACATGCACACAATTGTTATAGACGTTATCGCCTCGTCTTATTCGTATAATTCTTAGATAGTATATCGCTCTCCCAACAAATCAACAGATCAACCAAGATATAACTGAAAATGGCGACCAGCGGACCAAAAATATCCCATCATCCTGTTTCTCTCCTGACTCCCCTCCTCTTTGAAACCAACCAAGGGACGAGGAAGCCTAAATCATTCGAATGCATGATGAACTCAAGCTTCGTCACGTGCTCAGCTTCCTCTAGACTTTTTACTAGATAGTTCCAATACCAACCACAGGTAAAATATACAGTACAATTCTAGAACTAGTCTAGACTAGTCTAAACCTAGTTCTAATGTTGAAAAATGTGTCCCAACCCTAAACTGCCGCGCACCGAAAATGCCCAAGTGTTGAAAAAATTGGCTGATGAGACTGACGAGCGTCACCATCAGTCATACATTTGCAACGCGTCTCCCGGTTCCTTCGGCGTGCGGCTCAATTCTCTGCCCGAGTGGGTCCGCTTATGTATCTGCCTCTCACCGGTGCGGCCTTGAACGTCAACGCCGTCGGCTGCTTCCGGTGGCCGAATCCGTCTACTGATGACAACTCCGAACCCATGTTATTTTGTCCGATGATAAGTACCCGGTATCAAGACGACAGTCATGTCAATTTTGCATCAGACATAGCCCATCATTGGCGCCAACTGTCGATGTTTACAAACAGGGCACACAATGCCAGAGGCGTAGGACTATTAAGGCCAAGCCGGAGCCTTGATTGTGCCTTGTTGCATGGACAACCACGTCTGGTGTAAGATTTGGCTTGTAGCCATTAGAACAGGAGAATCGATACTTGGTTACCTATACATGGCCAGAATGGTGCAACATAGCCACGCTATTGTGGTCGTTCAAACCTCTGGCTTGGCAATCAATGGTACGACGCTGGTTGGTATTACTCCATTTCCTCATGTTTTTCTTCTTTTTCTTTTGTTTGTCAATGAACAGGTTAATATTTTGGAGCTACCGTAGGTGCTTTTGATCTTGGCTCAATTAGCTACTATTACCAGCATGCGCTAAGCTAGACCAAGGCGGTAAGCCACCTTCAACGGGAAGCTGACTTGCTGCCAGACATCTTTCCAGCGCCTCCCGTTGGAGGGGCTTTGCGCTAAGGGGGACAGGCGATGTGAACTGGGGGGTTCCACCACTAATGGAGGCCGTTTCCTCTTGTTCCTTCGAAGCAACGCATGTTTGGCTTTTTTTGGAACCCCGCTGTCATGCAAATGCGTATGAACCACTCCCCATCAACACACCAAACAAAGAGAAGGATACGGTGAAGGATCCGTCCAAATAGGCGGTCAATGAAATTGCGATTGCGCGATCAAGGGGGCACTGGACCACGTATCAGAACCTGCATGCACAGTTGACGTGGGCAAAGGACCACCAGGGGAATGGCGTTATTCTATTTTTTGCTTTGTCAAATACAACATGCCGTTGCTTTCGGTTCGGGGCATATGGGCAAAGCGGGTTGTGCAAAAAGAAGTCAGGAATGAGGGGTCAAATTGTCAAAAGGCGATGCGATGGGGGATGAATGGGCAAGGGTTGCCAAGGGTTTCTCCAGATCTCTGGTTCAAGATTAGCTCCCTGCGCTTGCAGCCGTGCCCGAGTATCTGCAGAAGATCCAAGGTCTCCTTCGGATAATTAAATTTCTTGTGATAGACCTTCCCTTTTTTTCTTTTTTCGTGAAGTTCATCTTGTCAATGGGTTGCCTTGCGACTTGGAGCCGGAATATTGGGGCCGGACGGAGCAAATCAAGAACCTCTCTCTCTGCCCGTTCCAACAAATGTTCCAGTATCGTGCAGACCGACAAAACCCTCGGCAGGATTTCAAGTGAGGGAAATCCCACTCGGGCGAGCAGATAATCTATCTTCATGCAGCCAAGAAGACGAAGCAAGCGGCGGACGCTGGCAACCTGCGATAAAGTGCGTGCTGCAACTCTTGACTTTCTCCACATCATTGTCTCGCTGTCCCTCTACAAATGTCCCCCAGGCTGTACCTGTGTTTACAGAAGGTAGTAGTGTTAGTGCCCAACTGAGGGTCTTTTCGCGGTGGAGCTTCAGTGGGGTTCGTCGTGAATGATCCTGCAGGTGGCCGCCCAGTGATCGCCGCACTCCCCCGGCTTCGCGCACACAAGACAAGACTTGCATACGGTACACGCCTCAACAGACCCTCCATGGGGGAAGCGGAAGATAAACGACCAGTCAGACAATCAATAGATACCTGAATCAATGCTCTCTTCCCTCTTGTCTCGAAGCGCCCTGTCCACGAGGGACCCAAAAGAGATCACACTACACATAATCTACAGCCTAATACTTTGTACCCTCTCGGAGGGGTGTGGAGAGTGTGGAGGGGCAGGCAAGGCAGGCTAGACGATGATGGAAACTAGGGCGGTCGACTGCCCCTCCATCTTGTATGTCGGGTGGTTCTTTGGCCGGAGGGGTATCATGTGGTTAGAGTGATGGTGGTGGTTGCGGTGTGGTGATACGGAGCCATGTAGAGTGTACCAAGTTGAGAAAAGGCTGAGGTCTTTTTTTCGGGGGGTTCGTTGATTCTTCTCGTTCAATTCCCGGGTATCTCTCTGTCCGATAGAGGAATTGGTGTTTCCGGACATGTCAAAATGAGCCAATGGCTTGTGGTGAACGAGAATCAGGCAGCGGAAACCAGGCACTCTATCGAAGTGACGCGGCCCCTCGTGGATGAAGAATGACGCCCAGCCAAGCAGGAGCACAAATTTCCTGTCAAAAAACCTCATCAGAGGGATTGGATCGCAAAAGTTTCACCTGCATTTTTGTGGCGCACGCTGATTTGTCCAGGTGAGGTTGCGATATCCTCGGAGCCTGTCCAATACCAGATTCCAATTGGACTTTACAGCGTCATTTTGCCTTGGGTTGCCTACCAAAAGTGCCACGTCGGCGATTGAGGCTTACAGGTAATACAAAAGGCAAGAGAGGTACCTTGTTTTTATCTACTTGGTACCAATGGGCCTTACCATAGAATAAATTCCATGCTAGAAATAGTAATCAATTTCCAACCCGGACTTCAAACAACAGAAACTCAGGCAGGCGTCAATCCGCCCCGCGGGTTTAGAATTGTCAATGCTAACCAGACAGCGGGGTATACTAGATAAAAGAAAATAGACGACCTGAGGTATCTCTGGAACCAATTTGACCACGCTAGCTTACTTCATATTTCAAACCAAACTGCTTACGGATTAAGTGCCTTCCATTGAGTATTCGATTGGTTTCCAACAGTTTCGATTATTTCGCAATTGACAAAGTACCGTTACTTTGGTGAGATCTCCATGTGATGGTTTACCACGTAAACTGCTCGCTTTTATCGTACGAAACCTTGAAACGCAGATTAAAGACTTTATCGATTAAAGTCCTAGTCGGCTCCATACACTTACTTACCGTTGGTTCCCAGATCAGCTTAGTGCCACATCTTTGGCCAGTGCACCACAGGCGGCAAACGCCAATGCCGTCATCTGATTTGCTGCCATGTGCCAGTTCTCCAGTATGGGTCATCAAATGACTCACAAGGTGCAAAACTGCTGCTGCGCCTCGCATCATCAATTCTAATCAATCCTCACAGTCATCCACCAGCTAGAACTGTATGGTACAGTACATCAACTCAGCAATCAAATCAATCAATCAATCAATTGGCAACAAAATGGGAGGGGCATAGGTATGCTCAGGAGCCGGATTGGTCAATTGGCTCCGCTGCCCCCGACGCTGCCGATGTTCCCCCGGAATGACGCTGTTGTTAATTTCCTACGATCCTGCACGCCTGCCTGACCGACCAGCTACCGATTTCTGCTACCAGTCCCACCGCTACCCGCTGGTATGTTTGGTTGCTCTTGCGCGAAAAAAAACACCAGGAGCCGCGGCCAGTTTCGGGTGGTATTTTCATCCCAATCTGCGATTGAGTTTCGATGGCCCGGCATAATGGCCTCAGCAAGCTTCGGTTCCTGTCCGGGAGTGAAAGGGCCTCAAACGGCGACAGAGCATGAAGAAAAGAAAATAAAAAAATAAAAAATCATCCCGGGAAATCTCGTCCTGTCCCAGGTTCGGCTCGCTTTTCCTTTGGTCAATTTTAATTTCACTCCCTCTTTTCTCTGTCTGTGCCGGGATTTCACCGTCAGCTTTGATGGAACAAAAAAAAACCCAATTCGAAGCTTCCCCTCCTTTAAGCGCCAGTAGCACACAATGGCGGCCAGCGCGTCTTCTTTTTGCACGAAGCCCATGAAGAAAGCTCAGGGAAGCATCCATGCCCTCGTACTCTTTTAACTCTCAGTCGAGGCCGTTAGATCCACACCAGACCTGTTGCATATTTGCAATGGATGTTTTCCCACGGACAAAGCCTCGTCCTAGAACCCCCCTCTCCAAACGCGCCATTAGTGTGGGCTATACGTCCTGTGATTAGGCCCGAGGCCTTTGCTTGTAGACACGAGAGCGGTCAAATATGTCTGGCATTAATCTACACAAAAGAAAAACACATGTGTTATCAATATTTTCCAGGAGAGCAGTTCCATGGAAATTGTGCGAATGGGTTCCAACAGCGCCCTGAATTTACTCGCTGTCCGTTAGTTTGTTTGACCCCTTTTGTACTCCATGCTTTCCCCTCCAAGTGTACATGGTAGGCGGGCCCATGCATGGGGTTCTCGCTGAAATCACTTTGTGAGACCCTTGATGTTGGTTTGCGGGCGGTCACAGCATGTCGGGATTGGACAGCTTTGGATCGGAGGGGCAGTCAAGGCAGTGTACGGTACTGTACGGTACCGCGTCAATTGATCAAACCCCCAATCCGAAATTCTCGTCGCCAGGTATCCAATGTTGGGTCTTTTATGGGTCAATTGCCCTATTCACATATCATTTCTAGTGGCTTTAATATTGGGTATTTCAATTGTCTCGTAACAAGTTGTTGTTTATGGGAATTGCCATGACGAAAAGACAGCAATGAGAAAGACCATTATGCAAAGCGCCCTGGAGCCCAACAAACTATACAGTACAGTATGTAGGTAAGGTACCTACGTGGTGTGGTATACCCCCAATGGCTTGTGCCTCAGCTGTCACTTTGTACTGTAGGTTAGATTGGGCGGATCTGGGGGACAAGGATGTCGCCCGGCTGTGACTCTTCCATCCCACTTTGTTCCCCACACGCCACTTCAGAATGCTAACATGGATGCATCTCAAGGTCCGAACCCACCCCCACCAGGTTCCTGCTATTGTCATAGTATTAGTACGACAGGGGGGTGTGAGTCCAGAAAGGCCTACCGACCTGCCGCTAATCTACTTTGCTCCCTAGTAGTACTGTAGGTAGATAGCAAACGTACCGTAGGTGGTACGGTACCTTACCTGGCTAGTGACAAGAGGGCTGGCGCCCATGATGCTAACAGTCAATGGCGCCTACTAAAACTTGCACAAGGTCAGTCGCAAATGTTTAGTCTGTTTCCCAGTGGGAGGTGAAGTCGCCAATTGATGGACCTGTGATTCCAGCCAACAATGGCCCGCCGTTGGATTGCCGGCGCCACTGATGAAGATGTGGAAGAACTCAAAAGACATACATGAAATCCAAGAGGGGTTTTGGGAAAAAGAAACACTCAACAATAAGAATCAAGGTGGGGGCAGTAAATACCACGTACCAATAAGGCAAGACGAAACGGGAATGATGAGACATGGACAGGGCTATTATGTGCACATGCCATTCCCAGCGGGCTGCTAACAGACAGTGTTTCGCAGAAATACCACAACCATTCGCCAGTCCCATGAATGATATGGGGGATGGAGCGGAGCCTTCGGGACACATTCGTTTGCGTCTCAGTAAGTACCCGGTACCTGTACCTGTACCTGTACCATTACCCGTGTCTGGCCTGCACATCGCCGCCATCTGGTTCCTCTCTGTTGGCTGCAGATTCGATTCCATCAAGTCAGACAAACTACAGCCGCAGGATCAGTCAGCTAGCACTTGAGCCAAGTTTTGGTGCAGCTCAAGAGAAAGGGAAACAAACATTCGACGTCTTGACGTCTTGACGTCTACAGTAGATACGCACGTGGGCTGTCTATCGTTGCTTAGGTTACTCTATGTATGGCAGATTTACAAAGTGACTTAAGGTTGGGTAGGTATTCTTTAATCGGTGTGGTTGGGCTGCACGCTACTTGCAAGTATAGGCAAGGTAAAAAAAGGTAGGCACCAGACCCCCGATTCTCGCCTTGTTGGCCACCTTTTTTCCCCATCACAGTCATTTGTCACTCGTGGTGTGCTGCCTGCGACCCAATGCACCCCCTCTATTGGTTGGTCCACGTCCTTTTTTATTCAGCATGAGAGAGAGGGAGAGGTGTGCCTCCAGTGACACACGGTCCAGTCCAGTTCCTTCTCCCTTGAATTCATTCATGGACATGCATGCACCACCAGCTGCTTGATTGCTTGCTAATGCAATACTGCGGCTTCCCTTCCTCTTTTTTTACTTTCTACCTTTTTCTCTCTTTGTTTTCCTTTTATAAAGAGCAGTATACCTCCCACTTTTCAACATTTGGACCCCCTGGGCCGCAGAATTGGCCTTTTGTCAAACATAGCACGTAAACCATCGGTTCGTCTCGCAACAATCAGGCACCAATTGATTCGATTGCGTGGCTCCCCAGGACCATTACGACTTTGCCACACCAGCAATTCGACGACCTTCTGACTGTCTCCTCCGCCTCATCCGTCCCCCGCCAGCTGGCTGACAAAACCAACCCCCGGTCGGAATTAAGCAACAAGAGTTCGCCCGCAGCCGCCCTGGTCAATTCAATTCAAGACTGCGGACGAACAAACACAAACTTCTGGGTCGTCTGCCATCCATCCTTTTTTCTTTGAACCCGACAACTCAAATTTTCTTCATTCAGTCTCTCAATTGTTGGATTCGATTCGAATCGATTCAATTCAATTCAATTCAATTCGACATTTTCCGCAATACTTGCGCCGCCGCCGCTTCTACTGTAGAGTACCAACAAGCACACCGACAAGTCGACGCAGATCATTATCCGCCTACTACTAGTCAATCCGATTTCCGCATTGGGCAGCAAACCACACCAGACGCAACACTTAATACAGTACCTACTTTATTCGGCGACTCCCCAAGTCCGCTTACAAGAAGAAAGTAACTGCGCGGAACTATCCACGACAAAGTATTCGCTTCGGAGTCGCATCGCTTACGGTCAATTGTTTTTGACCATCGGCGACGTATTTTTTTCGGCTTTGAAATAGCCAAGAACCAGAAAAGCACTGCCAGTCTTACAAGACCGATTATCTCCGATAATCCCACCGAATTCTATCAATATTCGACAATTTGTGTGTGGCTGCTGCCTGCATCGTCACCCAACCAACCCACATCAACATTAACTTGCAGCAACCTGCACTAGCTTCGAGTATAAGTTGTTCATCATCCGCCCCCAGAATGTCTTTACACGACACATCCACGAATTCTTCACAATCTTGGAAGTCTGCCCAACTACACAACATGGACGCAACTATGTCAGACATGCCTTCGTCTTCCACGGACGACTCCAAGCCCATGGCCATCCAGAGCTTGATATCACCACCAATCAAGTCGCACGACTCGTTTCAGCAGAGCACTTTGCCCATGGACCTGAGCGCAGCAGTCGCTGCCAAATCTTCCCGCAGCCAGCCTGCAGTACACCCACCGCCCTCGCCTCCGGTCTCCCAGAAGAGCTCTCCTGAGAACCAGTCCAAGGACTCCCAAGATATCAATGACGGACGACCAGGATCGAGTGGCAGCCTCATCGACCCCGTGCTGTATCCAGGCGCCACCATTGATGACCCTCAGCCACTGTTCCCGCCCACTCAAGATGGCCAGGTGGTGCAGAACCGCGAGTCGCAAGACGAAGAGATGATAGATGCCCATATTGCCAACAGGCCGCAACAAATGTTCCAACAGAGAGCTCCCCCTTCCAAAGAGGAGTACAAGCTGTGCGTCAGCTTCGTCTCGGGGATGATAGGTGCCTACATGAGAGACCCCAAGGGATGGCTCAGGATGTGCCGCAACGAGCTCAAATCTCAGAATCGAGCCAGGGCCGAGGCCGAGAGACAGGCAAATCAGACGGTTCACAGGCCGATCCGACCTGCACCCCAGCCCCAACCGATGCGCAGGGTACCGTCGTCATCGTCAGCCTCGCGGGTATCCAAACCCAAGCGGCTGCCTACTTCCCCTCGTTCGCCTCCGAGTCATCGCGTGGTACCTGCCAAGCCAGCTCCCTCTAAGCCAGTTGTAGCTCCAGTATCACCGGTTCGTTTCGCATCCGTCCTCTCTAGACCCCCTGTGACAGGAGTCAACCCCATCGCGCCGCGGCCCATGACACAGGATATTCTCCACTCTTCGTACTCGACGCCGCAGCCGCTCAAGCGCACTGTCAAGGCCACGGCCAAGAAGGTGGAGAGCGACAGCCTCGACGCCAAGAAGCAACCGACGACGCGGGCCGACAAGGACTTTGACTCGATCCCGGACTACTCCCCTCCGCTGTCATCGCTCGACGGCCAGAAGCCGGGCTGCATGAAGGTCGAGTGGCGCGGACAGCACATGGACCTGAGCCGCGACCCGCTCGTGGGCCTACTGCACAAGGAAGAGATTCTCCTGGCCGGCTGCATCCGCGTCGACTGCGCCACGTACCTGACCGCTAAGCGACGCATCTTTCAGCGCCGGCTCGAGTGCATGATGCAGCCAAAGGAGTTCCGCAAGACGGACGCCCAGCAGGCTTGTCACATTGACGTCAACAAGGCGAGCAAGATGTGGCAGGCGTTTGACAAGGTCGGCTGGCTCGATTCGAAGTGGATGGCGCCCCACGTCGGCACATTGCGCGCTGCCTAAGAATCTTGCGCACGCACGCACGCACGCACGCACGCAACCCCCGGGACAGTTTATTCAGTTTTGCACTGACTGAACGTCGATTCGGGTACCTCGGCCACATTTCTTGCTCTTCCTATTCCTGCACCTACTTTTTTGAGCACCAGTCTCACAGTCATATTGACTTTCCCCAACATTCAACATATCAAAGTATGAGTTTTATGTGTTTCATTTTTTTACGCTGCACGACGGATGACGGCTGCATTTGCTTGGGTTTACTGTTTTCTCTCAATGCCTTGTTTTAGGATGGGTTGGCCTTTTGCATTTTTTATCTCACACCTTGCTGAGTCTAGTCATAACTGTGGATGTGCGATAAAGACAACTTTTGTTGTTGGTTTGCCATCACAGCAAGACGACAGGACGAAGCCTCTCTCTCTACTCAACATACATCAACGACAGATATCACTATTTTGTATTTAGTTTCAGTGCTTCTTGGTCTTTTCTTCTTTTTCCTTTTCCTTTTTCTCTTTTGATTTCTTCTCTTTTTTGGATTTACCTACACATCACATGGCATGCATGGTACAGGGGAGGTTGTCATTGAAGATACCCGGCGAGTGTACCAGACACCCAATGAAGTCGACGACGCACTCACCACTCCTTTGTTTTTCCTTTTCCATCATACACTGGCGTCTCTTTACTTTTTGGTTTCATTATATCTTGGGTATTAGGCAATGGGATGGGTTTTTCTTTTTGCTTTCTTTCACCGGGAACAAACCAGGCACGATCAGACAATAGTCCGATACATACTGCTTTTTCCCCCTTACCATGTGTTTGGCTCGAGGAGAGCAAGCATAGGGTGCCGAGCAGTCGGCGGGCCTGGCCCGAAAACTACAAGATCCTGTTTCATCATGGGGTTAGATACCACTATTACAGAACTATTGAAGGAAATATTACATTTGGAATTTCGTATTCTTTTTCTCTCGCTCTCTCTCTCTATGCGCTGCTGAATGGAACTCTACTCTCGTGCACAAGAGTCAAATCTACTGTGATCCCAAATCGAAAGACGGTGTCGCCGACTTATACATACGGATCCAACTACACACCCCCTTTTAGCGAAAACAAAAAGCCCAACGGACTCGGCCCCTTTACCCCGAAACACGTGGGTTTGTTGAGAAATAACTAACCATAAATGGTACAGAAATAGAACAAAAGATTGAATTGAAAGAATCCTAACTAGGTAAAATCACATGTCGAAAAAGATGTCGTCTTTTAACAAGTAAAAAAAAACCTTGCACACCGGCGGGCGGTTAATCATTCTCCAACAGGCGGGACGATGGCACGTTCCGGGGGTGGCCTAGATCAACTCAAAAAAAAAATTAAAAACAGAAAAAGAATCCCACCATGCCCGTAGGGCTGAGTCCGATCTGTCGGGGGGGAACCGGGGGGTCGGTCGATGCTTGTTTGCGTCCTTGGGTGCGTTTTTTTGCAGGGGTTGCCGTGGTGGTTGGCGATCCGCTAGGCGACAGGGGTTCTTTTTATTTTATTTTTTGTGGTGGTTGGGGGCGGGAGCACATGCTTTTTTTTTCTTGTACCTCTTTGTCTTGATTTTTTTTATTCTTTTTCTTTTCTATCAAGCTTCTTGAATTGTGCAGTGATGGCCGCATCTTCTTATCTCTTGTACTAAATCCGCAAGAATGCTGACCTTCTGACATGACGTTTACGTTCATTATCACGCCATTTCCTGTGCGCAGAAAGGCACTCATCAATGGCTCCAACACCAATGGTCTCATATCGCCAGGCGAGGGTTGCTAGGTTTGAAAATGCCAAACTCAAGGGTTAGTTCTGGCTGGCAGCCCTACGTCATTGAGGCAGCAACACAGTACAAGGTTAGAATCTGGGTTTGCTGTCTTTATCCGAGTTTACCTAAGAGGTGTTACAGGGCATTTTTATCGGATTTTTTCCGACGATATCATAGACGGCCCCCGAAAAAAAATGGGACGAAAATCCCGTTGGGATGGTCCCGGGAATCACAAACATCAACCTTTCAAGAGCGGCTCTAAACCTAGCTTCCCCTGGTTCTATTCCCGAATTGTTCCTCGGCACACCCGAGTGAGCTCTGTAGCTATCCGATTGAGTTTTTATCTTTCTCGGCATCTGTGGCATGGTGCCTGGAGCTTCTCACACCAATGGCCAAATGTATCACGCATCCAAAGCTTGTGCCACCTGTGTGACCCTTGCTTTGGTATGCGACACTCGTATTGCTTCGGATAACATGTGATTCTTCCATTTCGGAATTCCCGGGATCGGAATTTTGCCCATTCGCCGTCTTCGTTTACCACTCGCTGCGGAAAATCCCGTAAACCTTTCCGATGCTGTCCCCCATCTTGCATGTGAATCTTGAGCCCCAGGTGCCCTGACTGCCTTTCGGTTTGTGGCCGGACGGAAAGGCAATTCGGGTCCGACATGTGTCATCCTATTCGTTTTGCATGGTAGATCGCGGCTCGGCGTCGCACGTTGTCGTGACTCCAGCCGAGAGCTTGAGGCTCATGAGATCTCGATGTTGTTCGATACAACGACGCGGCTCGGATCGAAAGGCGATCAACCTTTTGGGCTGAGCGAGGCTGATCGCCTCCATACCGTTGCCGCCATGTGTGTGCAACCGTGGGCAGGGCCGGGAGATTCTGGAAAGCCTCCGTGTCCGGTTGTAATGGTTAATCACCAAGTGTATACAATAGTTTCCTCAATGGTGTTCAGGTGAAATCGTAAACCATCAAGCTATCCCCGCCACCCAACCTCTCCTTGAGTACAATGACCATTTCATCATCAAACCCTACCCAGTCCCTCCTCTCCTCCCATGCAGCGTCGGCGGCATCTTCGGCTCCCCCGTCGTCCTTTTTGGTCGGGCGAATCTCGATGCTGCGATGGTCACCAACCCGGCGTTGCCTTGCGCCTCCTTCTAGCTCCCAGACGCGCATCTCATCGCCGCGTTGACTTACACTAACAGCACGGCCACGCGAAGTGATCTCGGCATCCGAAATGCCCGAAGTATGACCCCATAGTCTTATTCCGGATGATATGGACAGTGACGTCGAGGTTGTAGTGCAAAGGTGAAGGAGGAGAGTGTTGTCGGGCAGTGTTGCTAGAAGGTAGGGATGCGTGTAACAGAGAGTCTTGGGGCCATCATTGTCGTCGGCTGGTGGTGTTTGAGTCCGGCGCGTAGGTGAGGTCTGTTCTTCTACCTCGTCCTCATCATCCGACAAGGCTATTCCAGGCCGGCGGAGTGGGGCACGGCGTCGTGGACTGCCAGTGGACATTGGGGTGGTGTAAGCCAAGCGGGTAGCTGTGATTTCGGGTGTTTGGGAAGCTGAGGACGCTTTGACATGTAAGTCCTGTATGCCAATGGACCATCCTTGGACGGTGCTGAAGGTGTATGCGATGGAAGCAATCGTTGTTGTCCCTGCTTGTCTGATGGAGAGTGCCAATGGTGGCGTTGAAGTGTGGGATTTGAGTGATGTGAGGAGATAGGGTGGCTTCCATTTGGTTTGATTTGTAGTAGAAACGGATGGAACCAGAGGGCTGGGCCCTTCAAAGGTGTAGAGGGAGATTGTGATGCCTTTGTTAGCTGTAAGGAGGTGGGGGTGCGAGTATGCCATTGAAACCAAGGACCCGTTACTCGACTGTTCGTGCAGGTATTGTGGCTCAAAGGTAGCGTTGGACTCGTTGGTGGTTTGCAGCATCCATATCCCAAAGCTACCATCCTGAAATCCAACAGAAACATGCAGCGTCTTGACATCGAGTCCTTGGTCGTCCACCGCTATGCAGGTGGGCGTCCTCGCGGCAGCTTGGTCGATGCCGCTGTCATCACCGGCAGACGAGGAAAAGAGTGCGCGCGCCAGTATTCTCCTTGTCTTCAGATCCCAGGCACGCAGCCCACAACGGTCGTCGGCTGTTATTGCGATCCCTTCAACAACCTTTACCAGCATCTTGCGGTTTGTACTTTCGTCTTGACCACACTCGCCCAGGTCAAGCTCCTCGACGGCACACTTGCCCCGAGACCAGTTATGCCGAATCTTGAACTGTCTTTTCCAATCAACGCGCTCCACGGCCACGGCATCGTCCCGCCCCAGCCCTTCGTTCCCTGACTTGGCAGTCGTATACCTCGCCCTCCCGCACTCTTCCTTTTGCTTTGCGCCCGCAGCATCCACTATGCCGCCCCTCCGCCCATCAGCCCACAGCGTCCTGCGTCCGGCGTAATGCAGCTGGTTGTTGGTTGAAACCTTGTCGAATCCGGGGATGCGCATGGCGCGCGGCAGGACGAAGCGTGCATAGTAGAGGGCCTTCCAAAGCTGCGAGTCGCAAGCCAGGCGACCCAGGCGGTGGGAGACGAGCGATACCGAGAGGAGCTGCGGGACTGACAGGAAGGACAGTACCCGCACAAGAAGCTCGTCGGAGAGCAGGGAAATACGGTCGATCGCGTCACGGCGCGTGCGGGCTCTTTTGAAAGGTGGTGGGATTGGAAGGTCTGTCGGTATGAGACCGGTTCGGGGCCTTTTTGGAGGCATAACGAGCAACGTTGTGGCGGTACCTGGAGTGGAATTTTGTATGTTTGAAAGTCGAACTCCGACACATGTACATGTCGCAATAGAATAAGGTACGTGATTGCCAAATTGCTCTACCCGCGAATCGCAAAGCGGGGGGTGACTGGTGGATTAGTCATTCAATACCCTGCCTTGCCTGCCTGCTCTGTCTTGACCTACCTACTTAACCGGTACTACCTACAGTACACCTTTGCGACGCTTTCCCATTACGATGTTTGTCATGGCTACTTTCGGCCAGGGCGGCGACACGAACCACTGTAAGCAGTCGCGATGAATGAGTCTCATTTGGCAGTGGAGGATACGTGAAATGCCTACTAGAACTAGACCTTTAGATAGTTCTAATGACACGATACTCCTCCTCCGACTGACCTCAATCAATCAATTTTGAGGGTCAAATTCGGGGAAAATCAATCCATTGTCACGTGCCGCTTTGGCAGTCTCGTGCATTACGCCCTTCTTTGATCGTCGATACGTTTTGCGATGCATTATACAAGGTAGGTAGCCTACGTACCTACCCTACATTGAGAACAATCTGGTGGAAACCAACCAAGGCTTGGGTCACATCTTGTCAAGTCACCTGGTTCGCTACCTCTGGTCAGGGAGTTGCTGTTGCACTAGAACTAGAACTAGTCTAATAATAAACAGAATAACAAGACAGCATAATCATGTGCACCACCGCCAGAAAAAGGCTCACTCCGCTTTCATCTATCTATATTAGGTCTCGGGGGATCGGCTCCGCATGCAATCTATTCCATTTACATACGGCCAGTTTCTCTTCCCGCCTTCCCCGTCAAATGTCCCGGACTTGACCTAATCTTGGCGGATCTTCAAGTGCCGATCTTGGTTGAAATTAAGCAACATGATGTCGCATTACATTTAATGTCCTTTCCCGCCTTGGGAGTCTTGTATACATACCTCTTGGAAGATTGTACCCTCCCCAAAACCTATTTCTACTGGGGTTTGTGGCATGAAAGGGAACTTGGAGTCTTTTCTTATTGTCAACGCTTTGTTATGTCTTTACAAGGATCTGCCACGAAAGAGGATATGATGGACTAGATAGAGGTGTTGCGTTTGGACAGAGATGTTGATACTGTTGGGGTTTGTCTCAGGGGCTCGCCCGCGTTTCTTATGGTTCGCCCCATGGCTGCCGCTCACGATATTAACTGCCAATCCCGTCCTCAACCAAACTTGCAACACTTCCTTACCATGCATACACGCAAATTGGTCCTCCACGGCTCGTCGACTCCTTCCCCATGAGGACATATTGCAATTCCGCAGCGTCCGTACTTCTCCAATTTGAAATGCCGCCGAGGTTCGCCCGCCGGTGACGTCTCGTAGCTCCGTCATTCCATACTGCAAATGTGATTTATATATAAGCATATCTTGACATCCGTCTGTACACCCATCTATTACAGCATCCCTCATCCCTCACCACTGTCCACTCCGATCCCACCATCAACAACTGCCAACATGTGGTCCTCCGTCCTGACCCTGGCTGCCGCCGCCCTCCCCTTTGTCCACGCCCATGGAGCCGTTACTTCCTACCAGATTGGAGGTGTCACCTACCCGGGCTACGAGGGCTTCTCTCCCGCCTCGTCCCCCAAGACCATCCAGTGGCAATGGCCGTGAGCAACCCAACCCAACCCTTGGAGCCTGACAGTATGTTAACAAATGGCGTTTCATGTACCAAGAAACTATGACCCCATCATGAACCCGGCCGACTCCAAGATGCGGTGCAACGGAGGCCGCGGTGCCGACCTGGTCGCCCCCGTCGCCGCCGGCACCAACATCACCGCCTTTTGGAAGCAGTGGACGCACGCTCAAGGGTACACACCAGCCACTTCCATCCGCCCCATAAAATACGGTAAACAACCGCTTTTGCCAAACTATTGCTGACTTGACTCTTTCAGCCCCGTGATGGTCTGGGCTTTCAAGTGCAGCGGCGCACACTCGCAGTGCACCGGCGACGGCAAGGGTTGGTTCAAGATCGACCAGATGGGCATGTGGGGGAGCAACCCGAACTCGGAGAACTGGGGCACCGCCACCGTGTTGAAGACGGGCAAGTGGAGCAGCAAGATCCCCAACAACCTCAAGGCTGGAAACTACCTCATCCGACACGAGCTGTTGGCCCTGCACCAGGCCAACACCCCGCAGTAAGTCAAGCCTTGTCTTTTATGAAAAAAAAAACTTGCCGTTTTCCTTTTTTTTTCTCTCCTCGATTTCTGTGTAGTTGGTAGCTGACATTCTATCTTCACAACCAAACAAGGTTCTATCCAGAATGCGCCAACATCGAAGTCACAGGCTCCGGAACCGACCTGCCGCCTGACAGCTACATGTACAGCATCCCTACCTACGCTCCCATGTCTGACCCCGGCGTGAGGGTCGACATCTACCAAGGTGGCTTGACTTCATACTCTCCTCCTGGTGGCGCTGTCTGGTCGGGTTTCAAATAGGCGGTGGTGAAGGGTCAAGTAAGGGGGTGGTTGGCGTGTGCAAAGCTGGGGAACTTGTCCAAATTCCGATTTCTTTGATACTCTCGTGCTCTAGGTAGCTATCCTTTCACTTCAACTAGCTGCTCGGAAAGCTATATGCTCAATTATAGAAGATTCTTATCATCCTCTCTTGTCCATAAACCTTGCCCTGACCCGGACTGGTGACTAGATCGAGTAACACAAGCACCAAATCACCCTGAGGCCATTTTTTCTGAAATTTTCAAATTTCTTGATCTAAAAAAAAGAAAAAAAGTTGAATTGTACGATCTAATCTTTCTATTCCTCCAACGCTTGCTTTTCCCAAAACTCCGACGCATGAAAACAAACCAATAAATAACAAAAGAGACCAGAGCATATCCGCCAAATCTGTGCGGGTTAATATGCTTTTGGGAACCGAGTCCTTGTGACCCATTTTAAAAACTCAAGAGCCCGCTCCTCCGCTTGCCAAAGGGGTAGACGACCAGCGAACTCAAGAACAACCCCACAGTGATGCCGATAGCAACCTGGATGACGTTGAACAGGACACTGAACGCAGTCGAGTTCAGGTTCGTCCCGAGACCCAGCGCCGCCGAGGCAGGGTCGATGGCTCGGCCCGAGGGCGCCGTCACGTTGACCAGAGTACCGTTGACGATCGTGGTGATGGTGCTGTTGGACCGCGTGATCTGGTTCGCCGTTGACAGCCCCGCCAGCAGCGAGCCGCCAGCCGCCAGACCTCCGGGGACCTGCACAAAGATACCGGGGAGCATGGCGGCGGCCGCGAGACCGTAACCGACGTTGCGCCGGCGTTCAGGGTCCGCCGGCTCCCCGCCGTCTTCGGTGGTCTTCTCCGTCGTCGGTGTCGGACCAAAAGATGGGCTGGGAGGGACGCTTTCCGTGGCGCCCTGTTCGTACGTCCCACCGGCGACGCCGTTCCGTCTACGGCTGGCGGATTGGAAACGAGGGCGCACCCTGACATCCCACCAGTCCAAGAAATCGAGGTAGTAGTTGTACACGTGACGGCCCAGCCGGCTGTACATGTTGGCGAGAATGCCAATGGTGAAGGCGCCGAGCATGTTGCTGATCTGACCTCCGGGGAATGCCGTGGCCGAGTACAGGTTCACGACATAACCGAGCATGGAGATGGCAACCATGACAGGCATCTGCTTCCACTTGGCCTGATTGATGATGCAAAGGCAGACGGTGAAGATTACGACAAAGAGGAAGTACCAGTCGGTGCCGATGCCACCATTGCAATGCGTGGACGAGGTAGCTCCCTCACGGTCTATGATGCCATAGATGGCCGTGCCGATGGTCATACCGTAACCGAGGAAGAGCGTGTAGATCATGGCGTACACCATGCGAACCGATCCAGCGACGATATTGTGAGATTGAAGCTCCAATGCAGCGCTGAGAACCATGTAACCCGGCAAGATGAGGGCGATGGAAGACTGCGCCATAGCAGAGAAACAAAACAACTCGCCGCCGCGGATGGAGCCGAACATGCGAGCGAGGAAAGAGGTGACGATGGCAGCAGTGATCTCAAATACGTTGGCGTAGAGATAGTTGCTCGGTGCAAGAATGAGCTGCATCCAACCCAGCAAGCAGCCAAGGCCAAAGATTATGGGGAGGTCGATCAACCGACCACCAAATGCAAAGGGTGCGACGCTGGCCGAGGCGAGACCGTAGATGGGGATACGGGCCCAGTCACCGAATTTAACGTCTTGCTTGAGGATCTCGTCCAGCCTGGTCGTAGCCTCTTCAACACCAATGATGTCGTGAACAACTTCCTTGTAAATGGTGTGAACATCACGCAGCTTTCCGAGGTTAAGCCCGTGCTTCTGACGGACGATCTTGACTTCAGTTGTGTGCGTAGCCTAAAACACATCAAAAACGCAGTCGTTAGTAAGTTTGAGAAGCTGGCAACAGAGAGTGAAAGACGCTGATAGACATACCGAATCATCAAACGAGATAATCATGCATCCGGGCAAGTACAAGAACTGACCCTCGATCTCGAGGATGCGTGCCGACATGGTCAAAAACTCCTCCAGGCGATGTGTCGGAGCACCGTACATCATAAGCGCGCGGCAGAGCTTGAGCACGTATCTGTGTCTGCTCAAGATCTTGGCAATATGCCTGGTTATGCGCAGGTGCTGGTCTCCCTTGGACTGCTTTGGCTTTTTCGGCTTGGCCGGCTTGGGTGAGTCTGTGCCAAATATACCAGACCGCCGCTTTGTGTTCTGTCCAGACTGGCGCACCCGGTCGGCGAAGCCCTTGCCCGATGTACTAGACCCGGGCGCCATCAATGTCGAGCTCGACTTTATGAGCTCACCAAGGGCCAGGGACGAAGCCGAGTGGCTCTTGTGGTGGGTCTTGAAGTTTCCAGTCGAGTTGCCTGGGCCTGGGCTCCCGCCGACGTGGAAACCACTCCATATGGCACTACTGGGCCTCGAGGGCCTAGGTGAGCCAGGTGTGGATGGTGCATTCGAGCCTGGGGGTGAGTGCTGAGGCGTGTGAGCCGGCGTCGATGCTCTGCTGTTGGATCCGCTGCCTGTTCCTTCGTTGTAAAGCTTTAGAAGCGAACCCAGGATGCCACCGTGGTAACGATTTGGCTTCGGGACATAGTCCTGAACAAATGGCTGCACCGGCTCGGGAGTCACGGCTCCAGAACGTGCTTCCGAGGCAGGTTGGAAAGCAAAGTACCCATCTGGCTGGGTCTCGGATGAGGCGGTTCTTTTGTGTTTCTGAGCCCTTTTCGTGTGTGCACGAACCAGATTCTTAGCAGGCTCGAGTACCTCTGGTGCAAGGTGAGAATTCTTGCGTTGGAGCTTCCTGGGTCGAACATCTTGCTGCGTGTTCTCGGAATTGCCGTTTGCATCAAAGGCAGTGGACCGAGCCGCCCGTGCACCGGCTTCGAGATCATCCTCGGAATCCAGAGAGGGCCGGTGTGAGGCGTGTGGTGAGGCGTAGTTCTCGACCCTGACGGCGAGATTGTGTGCCCTTTCTCTGGCAGCCTCCCTTGACCTCTGCTCCCGCTCTCCTGTGTACATCTCGGCCAGGTCGGCCTTGACCCTCTCCTCATACACATCGTAGCTGGTATCACGCCTCAGAACCGGCCTCATTGGCCTCTGGGGGCTTTTGAAGACGGCAGGCTCTGGCGGCGCGGCATTAGAGGGCCCAACACTTGATGAGCGGCCCTGTCTTCCGCGGTCATCTTGAGCTTCGTCTTGCGTGGTCAGGATCTTGGTCAAGGCACGACGAAGTTCGGTGGCATCTGGTGCCCCCGTCGGCGTGATTGGTGACCCTGCCTCTGGCTGTGGCGGCACTGACGGTTCAGGCGGAGATGGCCGCGGGGTTGTAAATGGATCCGGCGAGCCACCTGTGGCCGCAGTTGGTTGCAGTGTCAAAACCTGCTGCTGCGAGGTCCCATCGTGGACGACGATGCTCGTGGGCCCGTCACCCTCATTTTGATGATGAAAACCAACTCTTTTCTTCTCCTTTCTGCGAGGTGTAGATGTACCCGTGGTAGCAGAAGGCGAGGCATCCCTGCTAGGATCTCCGGTAGTGTTGGAGGATACCATTTTTGGATGAGTAAGTATAGGTTAGAAACTTGGATAGATGTCAAATCCCCTAGAAATCTTGGTTGTTTGCTTGTGTACTGTATATATGTGTCCGACTGTCGTCACTTTCTTTTTTTGTCTTGGTACCGGATATGACCAATTATGGGTTTCTCAGGTGTCAGGCTCGGGCAAAGGCGGCCATCCAACAGATCGAAAGCAAACAAGTCCCAAACTGGCCATCGCGAATGTAACTTTGGAAAGTATTTTTTGGTCTACAAGGACGGCGACATGTGCAGCAGATTTCGTGGATTTGGGAGTGCTGTCAAAAAAGAAATACGCGAGGGAGTAAACAAACAGAGATAAGGAAGAGAGAAAGAGCAGCAGCACCACCAGTTGAAGGGTTGTTGATTACTGGCGATCAAGTCCAGTTTTGTCTCGTGTTGGGCGGGGGGGATGAGCGGCCAAGCGGCGTCGTCGACTGGAGACATTACATTTTTTCGGAAATCTGGATGGCAGCGGCAGTGGAACCCCGGTGGAGCCGCGCGGAGGCACAGCACAGGCATCCGCCCGACCATATCCGTTTTATGTGTCAAGGACCCTGAGGCCAGTCAGAGCAGGAACCGCTGCAGTGGAAAGGCCCGAAAGGTTGTAATCAGTGGGTTCACGAATCGCGCTGACAGTGGAAGAAGAGAGAAGGGAAAAAAAGTCGAACTGTGGATAGTTCTCGACTCGACTAGACTACAGTAGAGTGTTTAGTTTACCCACACAAAGTGGCTAGTTAGTTAGTTAGGTGGACAATAAATATAGCCGAATGGATTTTTTATTTTTATTCTTTTTTGTCTTTTTATTGTGCTTACTACTAACGTGATCAACTGACTAACATTAATACATGAGGTAGTCGACAATGGCATGAAATGATGAGAAAATCAGTCGGTCAAGAATTGCTTAACAATACAAGACTTCTGGGCTGACTTGAGCCGAGACAAATCCAGTCCAGCAAATCAGGGAAGTGCTTGGAAAATCAGTATGCGAAATCGGACCTGTCAACACAGTACAGTAGGTGATCAGGGGAATGGAACTCACAAAGACCCACACCGTGGACTGGGACATTCCTTCTTTGACATTTCCGGAAATACAGTACCACCTTGTGAGCATGCAAACTTTGTCAGTGGGGGGCCAATTCGGTAAGCCTTGGTTCCAAAAGAGAAAGAAACACCAAAACCAAACATTACCTACCTACCCAAGCTACCTTACCGTACTACCATGATGTTAGTGCCGAGCTATCAAATTCAATCAAGTTTAATCCCTAGAGAGAAGCACGAACCTTTGGAACGGTTACAACCCGGCTGGTCACTGCAATCTCGCGGCTTTAACCGTCTCCTTTAATGGCTGCCCAAACGACAGGGCAGTCAGGACTCAAGCAGGGCTCAAGCAGCCCAAAGGTCCACCGGAGCCACTAAGAAGTGCATTTGGGTTCCTCCCAAAATTGGCATGAGAGAGACCATGCGTTTCTTGCCCTGTAATATGGATTTTTGCACGTGTGATTGCCATAGGCACAACCACACATACAAGACTGGACTGGACCAACCAGGTGCACAAACAACCACACGTCGTCCCTTTCTCCTCTCTCCACCTCTCCGGAGTCGAGAACAAAAAGAAAAAAAAGATCCAGACTGGTCTGGCCTACAAAGACCCATCGGCTCCGTTACCGAAAAGTCAGGTCTAGGCCGTATTCGCTCCGCTTTCCGACTCACGGACTATCGGATCTGTCGGCTTAATCGCTTTGGGTTCCGCAAAACACGCTCACCACAGTAATATACAGTACATTTATGCAAATCTTGACTCCCTCGAGACGAGGTTGCATCACATGCCTGCGGGCTTGTCGGGTTTAACACTGCTCCGTCCCCACGCCGGGGTCTCCAGGTTAATGCCGCCGGGTTGTTCGGACGCCGTATAGATTCCACCTGCGGAGTTTTTTAACGACATCCATTACGGCTCGGGGCCGGATCGACAATTCCTGAGTCGGTGACGCACTGTGAGTGTGCATCCATGATGAATGGTTGGTGGGCGATTGGATGTTACAGACACAAAAGAATATGGGTTTGCAATTGAATTACATCAGCGAAATAAGTCGTTTCCTATGTTGGTGTTAAGTACCGATAATATCAATCGCAATTTCTGAACTATTCTTTTTTTTCTGCTTGGTTGTTTTTTCATTGGTTCGGCTGACTTTCCGTCACACATCTACGTAGCTGTTGGTCCAGTCTGCAACCAACCCCTCATAGAAAGCCTCTGCCTACCCTGCACTTTTTCGCGCGACAGAGCACGTAACGGCGGGGGTGGTCAGGCTGTAAGATTGCCCCATGTTTGACCGTTTTCTTGTTGGCGGAATCTCTGTGTGATGGTAGTTTTCATCATGGTTGCCTGCCCTCAGATGATGCGTCGCTCAGCTTGCGCGCTCCGTCTCTTGATCCATAAATCTCAGCGTAATCTCTATTTGCCAGCCTTTCCCGGATTCATCCCAACACGCAAGCTTCATAACCTCAAAACACGGCGCATGCAATTCGCCGTGCCACTTCTTAACCCCGGCCTTGCATCATTGTCCCCAGCTCAATTATCGCCATCGTCACTATCAAGGTTATCATCACCATCATCATCAACCCCACCCAGATCCACCATGTCGTCATCAGCTACCAGCTCAACGGCAGTCCAACCTCTCACTCCACCCCTTGACCCAGCCTTGGTCGCAGACTTCCAGCAACACCTGGCAAAGTCTCGCAATATCGTGGCCATCATCGGCGCCGGTCTTTCGGCCTCCTCGGGACTCGCCACCTTCCGCGGCCCCGGCGGGCTCTGGCAGAACCAGGATGTGTTTGTACTAGCCTCTCCGGCTGGCTTCATCAACGACCCAGGCCTGGTTTGGCAGTTCTATTCGTACAGGCGTGAGGAGGCCCTCAAAGCCCAACCAAACAAGGCCCACAGAGCCCTTGCGGAGCTGGCCAGGAAAGTGCCAGGCTTCACGATGCTGACTCAAAACGTCGACGACCTGTCCCCGCGCGCTGGTCATCCGGAGGACCAATTGCTGCAGTTGCATGGGAATCTGTTCGACCTTAAATGCTGGAACGAATCCGGCTGTGGCTATACAGAAAAGGGAAATACAACGGTCCCGCTGACGCCAGCGCTCGACACGGCGCTGATAAGGGGCCCAGGGGACGGCGTCCTAGATGATTCCACCCGACCGCGCGCTAATCCCATCATGTTAGCCAGCCTGGACCGTAAGAATCGTGAAATTCTAGGCGACGACTACGTCGCCAGCGAGCCAACTATTAATGATGTGGCTCCCCTTGGTACCACCCAGGGAAAAGGCGTGCCGCTTGGCGATGCTCTGCGGTCAAAAATCGACAAAAAAGACCTGCCGCAATGTCCCAAGTGCAAGAACAACCTGCTGCGGCCTGGCATTGTCTGGTTTGGCGAATCTTTGCCCGAAGACACAGTCAACAAGGCAGATGCTTTGTTCGAAGACGAGGCGGATCCGATCGATCTTTGTCTTGTAATTGGCACATCAGCAAAGGTTTGGCCTGCTGCTGGCTATGTCGACGAGGCCAGGGACAAGGGGGCGAGAGTCGCCGTGGTGAATCTGTACGAGGACGATGGAAGCAAGAATGTCATCCCCGGGAGGGACTGGTCATTCATCGGCGATGCGGCCGAGGTTATCCCGCTGATCTTGAAGCCTGTGATTGGTGAGGTCTAGCCTAAGCCAAGTCAGAATTATTGTGTTTCTTTGTGATGCTTCTGGTGCCTTTGTTCGGCAAACCCCATCCAGATTTGGTACACTGCGGCATTCCTCGCCTTACCTGTTTATTACCAAGGTGTCGTATTTGTGTATAATCTCGAGTCATCCTCTTGATTTGACATCTCAGGCGGCCTAATTTCTCCGCATTTTTATGCAGTATCCCGCGGTTGTGACACCCCAAACGCTACATCCAGCATTGCCAATTGGATAGTCTTGCAATGCGGGAGGCTTACCAACAGCTATCAGATCCGAGATGGATGTCCAATCATTTGGTCTGCGAGATGGTGCAGGTTAGCCTTGATTCTTTTCGTCTTCGGCATATTTTTCCTGGGGGTCTTGAACTTGAACCATTTCAGTCATCTACTCTTCTACCCATTCCACGTCCACAAAAGCCCCCTTGTTTTTTTCATTGAAATCAAGATGTCTGCTTCCCACTGTACATCCAGGAGTATTCCGTGCCTAAGTCAACTAGTCGGAAACCCGGAAATCCAAGTAGCTGAGACGATCTACGAACGCCTTTCCCGTTCTAACAGCGATACCGACACTCGTGTACTGGCTCCATATTACGAACTCAACTTCGCCAATGACTTTGCATATTTGGCATGTACAGAGGAAGGTGCCAGAAAGATATCAGCAACATGTCTTGAAGAGGGCAGAAATGGCTTGAAGATACTTGTTGCAAGCAATGAGCTACCATCCGCGAAAACTATAGCGTCGTTGCAAAACATTGGAAATGCGATCAGCAGCTACGCCAGTCACGGTAGGTTGATTTTCCAGGCTCGATGTGCCGCCCAAAGTAACATCCACATTACTGAAGGCTTAGCGGGGAGGTATAGAAATCCATCGCCATGCCTTTCTGGAAAGGTCATTTGATCTAGTGATGCAGCTCACCAGCGACCGCATAATCCAGCGCGTCCGACCGGTGTGGTCTCCAGAACCATCATGGCACAGGAAGTGGACCACCAAGGACAAAGGGAACACTAAGACATCACTCTTGGAAAGGTTACAACAACATTCCCCCTTGATAGGGAGCGAGTTCGAGCATCGGTTTCCAAAGACAACTTCAGCGCTCAAGAACCTCCTCGAACAGCTTCAGAAACTCGAGAACGAGGGCAACGATAACAAAGCAGCGAGACTGAGGATAAGGATCATAATCACCAAGGCTTATGAGGTCTCTACTGCCGAGATGCCTCGGACGTTGGAGGCCAAGCTGCGAGAATGCAGCATGGCGGATCTCGCCGGCAGAAAGGAGATCCGACAGGTAGACAAGCTTGCGCGGTATTACGGAATTTGCAGGAACTTTGCCAAGATTGCACGGCGGGAAGGCCATCGGCGTTTGCTCAGCAATATTCTAGTTGCAAGGTGCGAAGGGTACAGCACCGTCTCCAGTCGTCCAGGGAACACCCTCGGGCTGCACGTTCACGCAGAGGTGCAGCTGACGATGCACTACTTGGCCCGCAGCCCTTCACCAGCGCCGAGGGCCATGGGCTGCAGCAAGTCTGCCTGTTTCCTCTGCCATGCTCTCATCACCCGCCTCGCACAATTTTCCGTCTCGGCCTGCCATGGGAAGCTGTATCCTAAATGGAACATCCCAGGCGGCGTGCGCTTGGAAAGCAAGAAGTCGGAGCAGCTGGATAACGCACTGAGGGAGATCAATGAGGAGGTGAGCGCTCTCATCAAAGCCCCCGCGGCTCGTGTAGCGTGTCCACCAGAAAGCCGTGCACTATCATTGTTGTCGGGGGCTTCCACGGCTACGCAGCTCTCTTCGGATTCTGGATCCGAAGTGTCGTCGGCGGAGACGATCCGTCCAAGTTCCGTCGCAGGACCAAGCGCCAATACCGTTTCAAAACTACATTCTAGTCTGGCCGAGCTTCAAAAGGAGTTGTTGCCGCTGAGCAGTAAAGCCACACCCGCAAGTTCAGAAGCAGGAAGCCAGGCCAAAAGTCCAGCAGATAATAATATAGCAGGTCCTAGAGGAGACCAATCTCCCCAAGCCGCAGCACCAACAGAAGGCACTAGAGATTCCAGCCCCGATGCGACAACCGCAGTTCAACAACCAGACTGCAACAAGCCGAATGACATTACTGCCAAACCGTTGTCAATAAGAGAATCACCGGTGGCTCAGATCAGACTGAGGAAGACGGACCTGCCATATGAGCGTCGTATTTGCAACGATATGCCACTCCTTGATCTACGGCTTGGTCCACTTGCACTATCTCTAGACTTTAGCAGCATCAGTGTCGGACGACTTTCAGTGACGCGTGGCAATAGTACTGATACCAGGTTCGTTTTGTTTGAAGCTTCAGAGCTCCCTACGAGCAACCCTGGGCGCATTATCAGCCGTAAAGATGGTAAAAACACAGTCTGCTTTCAGTTGTTGTGCTTTGGCTATGTTGCTGTCAATGTGGAGGTTACCTGGGGCACAACAGAAGCTGGGGGTGATTAACAATCGTACTTCTCCCTACCAAAGGGGCGGACTCAGTGAGTGACGCATCGTACTTGATTAGTGGATACATGGGCGATAATCCGGGAGTTACATTTGAGTTAGCACCATCTCCTGGATTCAACTGTCCCTTGCCGCCCCTGAAACCATTAACATCATATACTTCATGAATGGCTCTACTACATATATATTTATCTGTCTATCATTTTCATTCGTGCTCTGCCAAGATTCATCGCAGACGCCAGGCTTATATGTGGAAAAGTGCGGGAGATGAGAGATAATCAAGACACGATATAATTTAATACATTGCTGTTGCTTCTATGACAGTCTAGTATACTGAATCTCTCCACAATCTCTTAGAAATCTCACCCGCTCCCAACATGGGTGACGTTGCTGCCCAAGGAGCTGCTCTGGCGCGAGCTACCGCTACTGCTGCCGGTGCCGCTGTTCACCACCTGGCCGCCCCTCTTTGTTAACCTGAAGCAAGAACCTTGAGGATCTGATGCCATTTTTTGCGGATGAATTTCTTAGTTTCTGTGGTGATAACGGCAAAGGCGAGGACTCCCAAACCTTTGTCTGAGGCGTTTGACTAGAAGTTGTTGCTTTTGGTGCTTTGAGAGTAGTTACGGCTAGCTAAAGCCGAAAGGGAAATGCCATTTTATGAGCAACGAATGGGGTAACAAGGGCTGTGGCTGGCTCAGAGGATGCAAGGGGTAACGAGGCGGCCTTTGCAGCTATGTTTGTTTTGATATCAGGTTTCTTTGTCGCGCTATATTAGACAATTAGGGCCGAACGAAGAGAATTCACAAGACTTTCTTTTTTCATCCAACAATCAGCTACCAAAGTCTCATTGATTCTTTTTTTTCCTTTGGTTGGGCCACGAGTGCTGGCATCGTACAAAAAGAGGATCTTTACGCAACAAGTGTCCAGCTAGCAATATTTTATCTTTATAAAGCGTACTTCAGGCCCAAACATGGAACCGTACTGACCAACTAACAACTCAAAGTGAACCAGAGCACGACGTAGAGTAATCAAATAGTAACAAAAGAACAAGTGTGCAACATAACCTTGTCTATTCATTCCCAAGGTAAAGAACATCGACTATAAGACTGTCCAATTCGAGCAAACGCTAGGTCCCCTCTCAACTTCCCAACCAAGTCTAGATAATAACAAATTCAAACATGTCGCAACCACCAAACCCGCAAGGTTCCTGCTTCAGCAAGTCCGGCTCGTCCTCAAACCGTGGAGGCGGCGGCACCGGCAACAATGGAAGCGGCATCACCTTCAGTGGTGGCAACAGTGCCAACAACAGCACTCGGTCCGGCTCGTCGACGGTGGTCAATGGCTCGAGCACGACTGCTCGGAGCTCCACTACGGATCCGTACAACTCTTCAAACTGAGGTGTTGTGGAGGGCGGCGAGAAACAATGGGGTATTGAATATGTTAGATATTGTCACTTGGAATAAATAACCAAATACCATTACTTTCTTTACCTCGTTTCCTGCAGATAGCTTCTTCACATGATTGCATTCATCCAGGTCTGCTCATCTTGCTCCTGTAATCCCAGCCAAGAAGAGGGTTATTCTGTGAGCATCAACTCGGATTTCGCTGCCATAATTGCGTTGGAAATTCTGAGATATGAACTGATTTTGAAACCAAGAAACCGCGATTTATGCCGTATAATGATGCAAACGAAGGGCCTGGGGTGTCTTTCACTTAAAAATACCTCATTTTCCGGTCTGAGCATCACTTCTCGCCTCTCCCTTGTGGACGATCCGCATCGACTATAATTAGTCCCCTTTCTGGTCACCAAATCCACCAAGAATATGGCAATTATAGTTTTTCATACCCTACTCTGCCTTGTGCAATGCATATTGAAATGCACCATAACAAGGCGGGGAGTCGAGGACATTTATTTTCAGGTTAATCTGCTCCAAGCTGGCAGATTCTCACATCCAGTCGGCATATTATTTCTGGTTCTTCTTCTCAGGCTTTTCCTTCGACCCAAGGTTTTTTGTCCATCGTGTCCACTAGACCCTTTCAATGTATTGAGACGCCCAAAAATTATAGTTTGTCACGAACCTCGGAAAGTAAACGTAACCCGTGGGTCCAGTCTGTGCATCATCGCCACGACCTTGACTGCGACCCCGATTTGGTGTTGCTACCGAGACATTACCACTCGCGGTGGACACGTGGGACGGTTCGCTTGTCGCGTGCAGGCTGAGAACGACTATGGCACGGACTCGCGGGATTTCGATTTCTGGAGCCGTTCCTGTCCGCATTCAGCTCCCACGGACGATGGAATGCGATCCTGGGTTCCGCCCCGCTCCGGTCTGCTGGGAATCATGGGGGCTGACTTTGAGGGTGAACTTGATGGCGGCAGGCTCGGAGGTAGTTCAACAATCTACTATAGCGTTTTTCTTTTCTTTTTTTTTCTTCGCTGTTTCTTTGCGCGTCTCCTACATTTACTTGCAATACTGCGTGGTAGGTCGACACGATCCAGGACCCATAGGTCAAGGCAGAAGAAACTTTGGAGAACATCTAGGGGCATGGCATGGCCTACATATTTATATGCACAATCATTTGCGTGTTGCGCACTCGACATGTACGTTACACGGCATGATGCTTACAATGTAGTTAAATGAGACTGGAGCCAGCTCCAGTTTAGAACTAGACGAAACACTTCTTTCCCCATCGCACTAACGACGTATGTACTCTATCTGATGCGGAATATTTTGCATCGGCCTTTTTCTCTAGACTAACTTCAATTACTGCTTACGAGAAATCCTCCATTGGGCAATCACAACGCCCACACTTCCCCACCCACAAAAGGCTTGTCGCGTTTGTTCACGAGATCAATGCATGATTGAGGGGCTTTTTAGAAGTGGTGTTACTTCGGATGAATAATTTGTTGACTACTACGTAAAGCTGTTGATCCCGGCTTTCTCGAATGAATTTTGTTTTCATCGTAGTCTAGAACTAGAACTAGAACTAGAACTGGCCTGGTGGGTTTCGTGATGGGGTCGTCGTATACCAAATCACAATCGTCATGGAGTACAATAGTAAGCAGTTCAAGCCCCCTCCAAATGTTGACAAAACCAACCCCCTGAAACATGTTGCCCTGCGAGGCAACTCCAGGGATTTTCCTTCAGTATGCATCGAATCATGTGGTGATAAGCGGTCGGAATATGGGGCCACTGGGGGGTCGAGGGGCGAATAAGACTTTACCTGATCGAGTGAAGCGAGGCATTTATTACTACTCTGCTGGAGGTAGTATTCGTAATTGCCTAGGAATGGCGAATCCTCGGAGAAGAAATCTCAATTGGGAGAATGGATCCGGACCTGCAGTAGCTGAGAAAGTACGACTAAGTAGGTAGGAGACGGAGTGCATAGTTTTTTATCAGACAAAAGATTGGGGGGGGGACAAGGGGGGGATAATAGACTGGCAAGACTGACCACACCATCACGGCATTCGCCACGTGTCGAGCACGAGAATTTAATGGGTTTCCCGGGGATGTCGGCAGGGTATCACCTCTTGACTGCAAGGGCAACAGATGAAGAACAAATGGCAAAAGACTGCAAAAGAAACTGGATGACAGCTGCAGAAGCCTGCAAGCCAACCCCCCGCTTGGACCGTTGACCAAGTCGCCAAGCGTGGGGAGACAGGGGGAGTCCAATTATCGCTGAGCGATTAGGGGCTCAAGACTCCATCTTTTGCATAGAAGCCTTTCCCAAAAGAGCAAGTAAATATGCGAGCTGTATGCAGGCACAGGCATTTGACGATGGCAAGCTGATGCGATGCAGGCATTTGATAGCAGCGTGGATCCTGGTCTGGTTCTAGTCTAGTTACTCCTCCAATCCTCCTCCTCTCTGCTATGTGTACGAAGTACGTAGTACGTCCTCTTTTTTAACTCTACCGTAACGGTATATCTGGGCCGGCCTCGTCTCGCCGAGCTGGCACACCACCTGGAGCGTCGATCTATGACCTCTTTTCTTCTTTTTTTTTCTTCTTAATCTCTTCTCTATCAGGGCCAAGATAGAAGTTTCATGTTTCAAGAAAAGAGGTCATCCATTCCCTCGGTTGACTTGGCAAAAAAAGGTGACCTGCGGTAGATAAACGCAGCCATCCGGCCCCTGCAGTGTTTCCACCTCAGCCCTGCCATCATGATACATTCCTTTCTTGCTTTTACTTCTTTGTCGATCATCTAAAGAAAAGAGGGTTTCAAGCCAGCGGGACTAGCAACACCTCAAAGATGAAGCTGTTGAACCTTTTCCTGCCAGTGCTGGCCTTGTTTACGCTGTCAGTGGCGCAGAGCAACAACACGCTCGCATCGCTGGACGATGTGCCAGCTTGTGCTGTAAGTGCTTGTCAACTCAAGACATGAGTAGGTAGCTATAACATACACTCAAGTTCACGACTGATAACAATCACCACACGCCACCCTCACAGCAAGTATGCGGCTTCATCGCCTTAGCCAACTCCTACTGCGTAAATGTGCCATTCGAAAGCATGAGCGAATGCACATGCAACAACGCAGACATGAGCGCCGAGACTAGAAAATGCGTCGTCGAAAAGTGTACCGTCAAGGAGTCGTTAGCCGCACTCCGCTACTCCAAGTTATCATGTGGCCAGCAACCGCGCGACGACCGCCAAATCTACTACGTTGTCACCATATTCTTCGCCGTCATGTCGAGCTTCCTCGTCGTCGCCCGCCTCGTCTACAAGGTTGTGACCTTTGGATGGCTGGAGCTGGGTCTGGATGATCTGTTCATCTCCCTTACGATAATCACGGGCGTTATCCCCAGCGCGGTCATCACCATCCACGAAGCTTTGCCTAACGGGCTAGGGGTGGACATATGGGCGGTACCGGTCGACAACATCTACACGTTCTTAAAGTTCCACTTTGTGGTCAGCATCATCTACTTCCTGCAGGTCGGTCTGCTCAAGATGTCGCTGCTTTTCTTTTACATGCGCATATTCCCCGCCAAGGAGATTCAGCGCGTGCTTTGGGGAACGGTGGCTTTCAATGCCGCCGTCACCGTCAACTTTGTGCTCATGATCGCCCTGCAGTGCGCTCCCAATCCTCAGCTTTTTTGGACAGCATGGGACGGCGAGCCCCAGCACCAGGGCACGTGTAACCTCAGCTTCACCGATGTAAGTCTGGGCAGCGCGGCCTTTAGCATTGCCATTGATGTGTGGATGCTTGCCGTGCCGATATGGGAGTTGAGGAAGCTGCAGTTGCACTGGACAAAAAAGCTCGGGGTGGCCATCATGTTTGCCACGGGGACATTGTAAGTGGTGTTGGCTTTTGCCACCTCTCATTCTCATCTAGCTTCTCTGAGTGGAATATCAACGTCAACTCAACTAACGTTGCCTTGAACCAAAAGCTTCACCGTCCTCAGCTGCATCCGCCTCCGTATCCTCGCTGACGTCACGCGCACCCTCGAAAACGTAACCTACGACCAGCTCGAGATCTCCATCTGGTCCTGCGTCGAGATCACCGTGGGCATAATCTGCGCCTGCATGCCAACGATGCGCCTGCTCATCGTTCGCATGTTCCCATCGCTGTCGGGCTCCACCGCCCGCAGCTACGCCCTCAACAGCCGCAGCGACGTCGGCAAGTCCGCTTACGCCCGCGCCAGCAGCCGGCGTCAGAGTCACGTGCTCGGCGGCGGCGGCAACGGCGGCAACGACGCCGAAGACCTGTCGGCCCACCCGCCGTTTCCGCTGCGGACCCTGACCTCGGGCACCACGATCGGCCACGTTCGTTCCATGTCTCCGACCTCGTCCATCCCGCCGGGCGCCATCAGGATGGAGAAGGATTACTCGGTCGTGTCGACGCCGCAGGTTCCGCCGGTTGTCGGTCGGAGCAGCATGCCGACGGACTCGGATGATGACCAGACCAGGCTTGTCATAATGGGAAACAATGACTTGTCAAATTCGGGGTCGGTGAGGAGTACTACCAATGCAAAACGGAAATAAATGACTTGAAGATTTGAATATGTAACCATGATATATGTATGTATGTAATAGCCAAGAAAGTCTAAACCCATTTGAACAGGAAAAAAAAAGAATTTATATACAAACCGAAAACTCTGAAATCAGTGATTATGGTCGCACCCATCCACAACAACAGCATCCTGGTCAGAATCACCCTCGATGATGTTGATGGACGCATCCCTGATCCTCAGGTCAGGCTTCAAGCCCAGCTCCCTCTTTGGCGTTTTGGCGTTCTTGGGCACAACCTTGCTGTTCTGTAAGCGATTCTTGCACTTGGCCTTTTTGTCGGGCGTGATCTTGCTGCCGACGTTGTCCACGACCGTCTTGAGCTGCTCCTTGAACAGGTCCCACTTCTTGCTGTCGGGCCAGGGCCCGACGTCTTTGCTGCGTGCGTTGGGGACGTTCTTGTCAAAGGTGGCCATGATGACCGTCTCGGCAAAGTTCTCGACCCACGACTTGCGGGAGTACTCGGTCGGCACGTTGCTATCCTTGCCGACAGAGTCCTGCCACGTCTTTGTGTTGCTGAACGACGAGACCTTTTTGCCGTCTTTGGTCATCTTGTCCTTGAGGGCGAGGAAGTCTAGCGCATGGCCGATTTCTGTTGTTTGGTTGATTAGTAAAGTTTACAGCCACAACAGGTTAGGGGTTTTGAAGGAACCAAAACAAAACCTACCATGAACCAAAGTAGCCAGCTCGACCTTGACAAACGTCGTCATGTCCCCCGTGGACCTGAAATGCGCCGTGACCGTCTTCTTCTCAAAGTGCTGCGGCTGCGCCACGAGGTTCCTGACGTACGCCCGCATGCCGATGGGAATCCTGCCAAACTGCTCGGCCAGGTGCTCCTTGCTGGACCCGGCCTTGTCGTGCACGCACATGTGCCACGGCTCGTCGCAGTCGCCGTACCTGACCTCGTAGACCTTGAAGTCGTCGGCGTTGAGCTTGGCCGCCTCGGCCTCCAGGCGGCACCCGTCCGGCCAGACGCCCTTGTTTGCCCACTCGGTGATGTTGGGCTTTTGTCGCGTCCCTTCGAGGTGCTTGCCCAGGCCGTCGTTGATGTTCTTGCGGTTGTAGCTCTTGTCGACTGGCGGTTTGGTCGGTGCATCTTGTGCGGCGGCCAGGAGCGCTAGCGCAGACACGGCTAGGAATGATATTAGGCGGGTCATTGTATGAGGGAGGTTGCGGAGAGGAGGTGGTTGTGGGTAAAGCTGGCTGGTTAAGGTAGACAGGAAAATGAATTCAGGTTCTATCTATAAAGGAGAGGCCTGGCTGATGTGGCCAAGTGATGCTATGTTGCTATATATCTGTTAGGTGTCGTTTTGG
The DNA here is from genome assembly GCA_004337975.1 of Pyricularia sp. CBS 133598. Classification (NCBI taxonomy): domain Eukaryota; kingdom Fungi; phylum Ascomycota; class Sordariomycetes; order Magnaporthales; family Pyriculariaceae; genus Pyricularia; species Pyricularia sp. CBS 133598. The sequence goes on from RRCJ01000013.1 coordinate 531,912, forward strand.
TGCTGATTATAAATTTGGCCAACACGAATGTGATATCTCCAAAGTGGAATTGTGCATGGTTTTATTGTTGTTCTCATTGTCGTACAACGGTCCCCTTTTTCTCGCATTCTAAAATCCTGAAATGCTTCGCCATGATGTAATATGCCCCCTTTCTCGCAAAAAGACATCACCAAACTTTCCCTTCTGGACCCAAGAAACCACAGCTTACCGTTACAATGGCTCGCCTTTGGGGTGCCTGCATACCTAGGTGCGCAGGCTACGACACATACATGCCTCAACTTAGGGTACCTTAGCTTACGGTTGTGGCTTGCATTAGTGTTAAAGGGCAGCAGGTCGGTCGGTTTGTCTCAGGTCTGGGAGGGCGTGGGCAGCCACCTGCTCATCAAATAAGCATGCGCTCCTGCACTGCACCGTGGCTTGGTTTTCATGTTCCCCATTTTTCGCATTCACTATTGGGTAAAACAGTACCCCTGATCGTCAACAGCCGGTCCAGCTCTCTCCGCACCGCCCACCTTGGCGTCAGCCAGACCGCAGCGGGTCCCCGGATTGGGCCTGTCAGCGGCTGCAAGGGATTCCGAAATCGGTTTTTTTTTTCGATGCCGCAGCTTTGTCTTCCTTTGTTTTTTTTGTTAGGTGTTTAATGTTTAATGTTTCGAAACGGCTGACCGGCGTTGATTACTGTTTGGCGGTGGCTTGCAGCATGCTGTCAGCGCTTATGAGAGCAAAACATCAACCAAGCCAGAGGAGCAGCGAGACAGAAATAAAACTTTGAATGGCGGGGGATTTACAGAATGCTGCGCAATGAGGCAAAACTAACGTAGTCACAGCTGTCGATATAGCGTTGGTCACGTCGTTATCTTGGGTGTGCGCCAACAAACAGACGACAAAAGTCAAAACGGTATGGCGGTTGTTCTAGTTCTAGATAGAACTAGTCTACTATAGGAGACGGGAAGATGGCACCCCGCAATATGTGAGTGGTTGCTATGTGCGCCACGTTTACTAGGGTCTAGTCTGATTCAAGGAACGCGTAACTACCCCAACGATAGTCCTGTCCCAAACAACTCAATGGCAGATACTTCTCATTCTCCTGCTCCCAACTTCGTCAGACCAGCAGGATATCGAACTGTGGATGGCCGGTATAATGAAGATGGCCAAGGGTGCCATCAGCAGACAACATAATGCAAACAGGGTGACGCTGAATCTGATGACATATAGTTCCGCTTTCGCAGAGCAATTGCAGCATTGAGGTTATTTTCGAGTCGTGTGTCTCTAGCTAGTGATACGAGGCTGTTGATACGTCGAGTTTGGGTTAGAATTCGGCTTTTGCTTTGCAATCTTTACATTTGAGAAAGGAAAAAGACCACCGTACGCATTCTGAAGCAATCATCTGCGAGCCCACTTGAAAAAAATATTCAGCAGGGTGCAAAATTTCCCTGAAATTACCTGGCGCATCTTTACATCGGGTGGAAAAAGTGCCCAGTGGTGAGAAGCCATAAGCCAACCGCAACCCTCCGAGCTGGAACCGCTTCATGACTGCTGACTATGGGCAATCTCTTGCGACTTCTTTCAAACTCTCAAAAAAGAAGAAAAAGAAAGACTTTGGATAAGTATCAGTGTATAAGTCATTGGGGTTTTTGATATCTTGTTTCTGCTTGAAGGTCTCGCGAAAACAAGTCGGTTGAGAATGAAGCTCTTCATGACGTGGCTTGTACCACAAAAAGCTGTGAATAGATTCAGATGGCTGATGGGGACACGTGATCAGACAGTTTCATACGAAAGCGGTACTTTTTGTATTTCATATGGTATTCAGTTTCCGGTCGAGTCGAAGCATTGCGTCTTGAACTAGTCTGGACTAGAACAAAAGACGAGTCAAGGGATGGTTCATGTACAAGGTTGTCTCCCTACATTCCAGCAATCATTTACAAGTCACTTGGCTATCAAATGGCCTGTCACATTGTCTGATGTGCTTTTTTGTTTTCGTTCTCCCTACATTCCATCGATAATCAGACCTGCTTTCGGCTACATAGATCCTTGGTATTTCTGTCTCTTTTCGTATTTTCCTTTCCGGACATCGGCTCTCCCGGCTTCAGCTTTGCCATGCTTGAAAATATGTGATGAACCATACAAAGCTCAGGTATCTTGGGCATATATAACGTCCGCTCCAGACGGTTTTCTTCTCGTTGAAGTTGGTGTAACAGACAAAATTTCCCTCCCGGTCCCCAACCCCACTTCCCCCTTTTCTCTTCCGCTATTCAACCAAAATGTCCATTATATCGGTTTTTGTGATCCTTTGGATCGCAACGCTTTGCTGCATTTTTTTATTCAATTTGGCAGCTCCAATGATATGGCATCTCCGTCCAGCCCTCCATCTGGCGCTTCGTCCTCGACACACTCCGCTACTCCATGACCCGCGCCACAAAATGGACAGCCCGGCTGTTCGTAGGAGCCATATATCTATTCGTAGGAGCCAAATGCTTCTCAATGGGAATGAACTGGTACAAGGGCCTTGTCATCGACAAGCCACCCCCTCCTCACAAGCTCCGGAACTTGGGAGTCGACCTGGCGTTCTCGTCCAGCCTGCTCGGCACGATCTGCGCCGAGCCGTACCCCGGCGGCGTCACCCTCGTCGCGGCGCTGGGGATCACCCTAAAGCTGCTGGGTGTTTACGACTACGAGAGCCTTATTGAGGCCTTGAGGATGGGCACTCCGGAGTTTGAGCTTTTGACCCACGTGGCCATGCTCGGCTTTTTTATCGTCCTGGTGCGAAGCTTCCTGCGCACCCTGCCGAGCTCTGGTGCCGCGACTGCCGTGTTTGGCAGGCTTTTGGGTTTTGCTCGGGTGGCCGCGCTGGTTCTATCTGCGGCGGTTCTGTCCAGCGTCGTCTGTCCCGGACTGCCGCAGAGAATGTGGTTCGGCATGGCGATCTACACCTGCTGGGTGCTGGCCCTGTTTTACGGCATGCACCGCCGGAGCGCCCTCTACCTGGGCAGCTGCGGGGTGGCGCTGGGGTTGACCTTCATTAGTCCAGCGCTCTCGGACGCCTTTGTGGTCGGCATCCGCAGCCGGTGTGACCAGTGTGCCCAGCAGGAAGCCCATCAGGCAGCCTATTGCGAAGCCTATCGCGAGGCGGACGACTATCTGAGAATGGCTGGGTATTGATCGCATATAATGTCCGATTAACTCATGTTCAAGCCCGGGGTGTACTGATTTCGAATCACCTGTGGGGATGTCAATGGGGAGCTGAGCCTGGTTTTGTAGCTGCTGTGAGCAGTTTTGGGAGAAGGATACGGTAGAGGAATGGCGTGTGGGTTTTTTTTCCCTCTTCCAAGTTCAGGGGGCTGGTGATGCGTTTTGATAAGAGAGGTATAGACTTTTTAGATAGTGGAATCGAGTCAGTCGAGTGCTTGCTGGAGTACATGTAGAATTGAGAAAGAAAGATACGCCTCTTGCAAGTGTAATTTCATCCATGTATTTTCATTTTTACACACCCTCTTACGTACATCACTCCCCATATTATTCTGCTACGTCATGTTCACTGTGAGATCAAAGCCCACACAAACACTAGGCCGGGACTGTGGTGTGAAGTGAGCCTCCTTGGTTTACTTTGGGCACGTACGAGCCCGGGATGGGACGGGATTCTCGTGGCATTAAATAGCAGTATTCACAAACTGCTTTATGAGAACTTGGCTATCATACAACAAACCATCACCTACTCCTCAATGACCTCTGCCGACGACCTATACGACCATACTCTTGGGCGAATTTATCCGCCTCGACGCAAATCCAGTAATCCAACCCAAGACGCGCCGCGCGGCTCGGCGATGGGGGCTTGGGCCCGACCCAGATCACTACTCCTCCGTCTCCCCTCTCGTGCACGGCGTGCGACAGCTTCGCAATCATGGCTTGCACGTTGGGGATGGTGGCCGCCGTGCCGACGACCAGAATGCTGTCAAAGTTTTTCAGCCCTCCGCCGCCGGCGATGTTGCTGATGTCGGGGATCTCCTTGGCGGTCTCATCGTACCTGCGCACGTCGGCCTCGACGCGAGACTTGACGTTGCGCACGCGCTGGCCGTTGGCCCGGCGGCGGCTGGCATCTGCCTCGCATTTGGTACATGGACCGCAGGGCTCGGGCGCGTCGTCGTCGGTTCGCAGCCACCTGTGATCGCTGGGGCAGATGGTGCATCGAACCGTGTCGAGGCACCCGTGCAGCCGGACGGTTTTCCTCTCGGCAGCAGGGAGGGACCGTTCGAGACAGTCTATGTTCTGCGTGATGTGGAGGACAATACTTGGTTTCTCTTCCAACAAGGTGTGGAACGGGGTGGGTTTGGCCTGCTGGGCGAGGTGCCAGAGGTCCGTCATGTCAAGTTGAAAGGCGTCATCGTCGACTGTTGAAGCCTGAAAATCAGACCGTTTGAGTTGCGCGTCGGCAAAAGTTGGAACTTGTGACTTTATCAACGGCTGGCCAAGGACGAAGAGTAAGGAACGACAGGGGGAGATGAAAAGCGCAACCAAGAGTCCAAGACGGTGGACTTACTTCCTGCAGAGACGGAGATGCCAGCACCTGAGAAGACGACAGTTTGGCGATGCGATCGCAAGAGTTGCATCGCGTCCATCAGGTCGATCTCGGCAGGCTGAGGCGATGACGGTCGACTGCGGTCTGAGGTTGAGGCGGCACATCTCCGGTTTAGATCCTTCAAGAGCAAGGAATTGCCAGGGAGTACCTGCGATGCGGGCTCCCAGGTTCGAACGACGGATGGGTCCCAAATGCCCTCCCAAAGGACCTCGACCATGTGAACATCTTGCGGGTCCCAATACTGGCGCAGGAAGCTGTGAATTGGGAAAGTCGCGTCCTCGTCCCACGTAAGTTTGCCACGCGGCATGGTGGAGATGAGGAGCGTGTTTTGTGGTTATCTGTTTCTGTCTATATGTAAGGTACGTAGGTAGGTACCTTACAGTAGCCAAGTTACTTGTAGCGTGACACCCGAAGAAAACTCAATTTCTCTGCTTGTGCTGTGTTTTTTTTTAATGCGATCAAGAGGCCGGGAATCCTAGGCAAGTTTTTCAACTATATGTGAATCAAACTAAGATTTGGACACATTGAGACATGGATTTCCAGCACTGACCTGACCGACCTGCATGGATTCTCTAGCCTTTTGAGAATTGAGATCCGGGGTGGATGATCGGGAGTGGGGTGGAATGCAGGGTAGGCTTGGGTAGGGCAGAAATTGAGAGTCTCTAGGGCGTAGCGGCGGCAACAAAGGGGCCCGCGTTTCAAATGCGGAAGGCATGAATAAGAGAGAGTCTTAGCCCACTTGCCACATCCACAGTTCGTGCAAAAGCAAACAAAGTGATTCTGAACCCCATTCATTCACTGGCTAACTAGGTAGATGGTTCTAAACCCATACGTCGGTCGTATTGCATTTGTTGTCCATTCATCCATCTCAACCCTGATTCATTAGCAACATTCCCAGTTGATAATTCATTCATAGAAGAAGAAAAAAAATAGAAAAACAAAAAAAACACTTGAAGAACAAATAAACACCAACCCACAATTGCTCTTACATACTCATTACTCGCCCTCCCCTTCCCAAATAGGCAAATTGCAGCCAACCAACGAACCTCAAAATCTACAGCACCCTCCAAATCGAACAGCCCCCCAAGTATACTACTAGGGTAACCAGAGCGACTGAAACCTTGTGATCTTCACGCACCAACAGCATGGCACAACCCAGAAATCTGCACATCAATGGGCACAAAAACATAAGAACCATGGCCGAAGAATATCTGGCCTCCACCCCCCCTCATCCTTCAACATGTCGGCGTGGTGTAACAAGTAAATTGCTCCTCGGCCACCCAAGTTTCACCACCAACCAGACAGACACAAGTCGTGACAATTCGAGTAGACACCCCGCTCATGTTTGCGTTTTCAGCACGTCCGACAACAAAACTCGTGGGTATCTATTCAAAAAGTAGAATAAGGAAATTGATCATCATACGTCATCATTATCCGTCACCAGTACAGTACCATCAGAGCACTCGTCAGCTAGCTGACCTTGCCTTCATCCTCATATATTCAGCCTCCAGGGCCTTGTAAATCGCAAGCTTTTCCTGATACTCGGCCTCCAGCGAGTCATCCCTCTTTGCCTGTATGTCATTGACTCCTCCAAATTTCCTCACCGCCGCGTGATAGACATCGGCGAGGCCGTTGCATACCGGCTTCGCAACGGTCTTGACACTGGTGCATTGATGTTTAAGGCTGTTTTTTGTCATTTCGATGCGGTTAGAAAAGGACTCAAAAAAATAGTTGGAAGATTTAAAAAGAAAACGCAAAATAGCGAGTGAAACACTTACTCTTTCTGAAAGTTATCATCAATCTTCTTCTTGTTCTCCGCCGTGAAGCGGCCCTGAGCCTGAAAGTTCTGGTACCCAAAGTCGTGCCTGTTGCATCCGGGCGTAAACGGAAAGCCCAGCGGGTTGTCGGGCGCCTTGGTACAATTGTCTGATGAAAAGTCCAGCGCGGCAGGGTCCAGTTTGTTGCGTCGAGCGATAAAGGTCTCGAGGGGCACTTTGAAGACCAGCTCGTCAGTGACGGGGATCAGCTTCGGGTCTGCTGCCGATGCCTTGAGCGCCGTCTCTTGGGGCTCGACCTGAGCGAGCTCCTGAGGTATCGGCGTTGCTGCAACCAAGGTTGCGAGGAGGAGGATGAGGAAATTCATGGTGAGAGGGAGAAAGGAGTTGAGAGGAAACCTTGCCGTAGATCAGCTACAGCTCGGTGATCGAGAGATAGACTATAAAATCATGCAAATCTTTGGGTGGGCGAACCCCCCAACCTTTTAAGCAGCCGTCATCTGCCTCCATTCTGGCTGACGTAGCCACCAAGTACGAGATAGAGCAAATCCCGTATCATCCTCCATACGGATGTTTCAGCAGCCAAGAGCTGCCCACGCTGTCAGTTGTCAGTACATGACCCCTGAGTCAGTCATTACTGCAGACTATAATTATAGCTCAATTGCGGGTACTTGAACCATAGTTGGGGAATATTATGTGGGTTTCTTTTATGGTTTGCCGAACTTTGGCGAGCTCTTGGGTGTTCAATGCAAGCAAGTTTTCTAGGGTCAATAAAGTTTTCTATATCTAGGTAGGTATACACATCAACATGCCGTTTTCCCGATTTCGTCTACGGTACTCAGTTTGATATCCTGTTAAAAAAATGTATTGGTCGATTGGAAGAAGCCCTGTCAACTGAATCGGGCCGGTCCGACCTGTCATCCAAGCATTTGATTTAGGGTTTTGTCCCATTTCGAGCGGACAGTCTGTCTGTGTGTGTGACTGCTATCACCCTGACTTGCTTGACATCTGTACTCCAGGTCCACCGAGTCGCCTTGTCTATGGATGTTAAATTCGTGTAGTGACGCGTAATGTGAATTCATCAGATGGTGTATATGCAAGTTACTAACGAAAAGCGGCTCTTTGTTATTGGTGGTCGTACTTGTCCACAAATTTAACCTTCAGTTTTTTTTTTCCTTTTTTCGCTTCATTGTGTTTTGTGTCGTGTTATACTTCCTACATAGGCATTTAACTCCGTGAATTTTGCAACTCCGAAACCACTGCTCTGTATGGTACAACTTTGTTTTACTACATTCGGTCCAAGAACCCTTTGTGTGTATTTTTGGGTGCAACGCAATCGCTTGATCGATGGATGGCCAAATCGAGTCTGGTCACCCAGCGAAACCGGAAAAGCTGTATTAATTATGTTGGCTACCTGTTTTAGGGATTTGCCACTCGCTTGCGAAGATCCCACTGGAATTCTATCATTATAATTAGTTAGCATTCCAACTAGTCTAGACGAGGCCAGACAAACAAACCATGCTAGAATTAGAATCCTAGCACATTACAATCATAAGATCCATCTTCAAGACTGGGGCCATGGCTGCCGACTGCCGACATCCGTATGATCACCCGTCAAGCCTATCTAGGAAAGGATTGCAGTAGTAAATCGCCCGCTGTAGGGCTTTGACTTGGAAACTTGGAGATAACAAGGTTTATCTACTCCCGCGACCTACGTGAATAATATTTCCTAGTTTATAAGCTCGTGCAAAAGCATTGTACCAGTGGCGTGCATAGCACAGCTTTAGCCTTTTGCAGAAAAGTTTCCATCTAAAAATGATCCGCTAAAACAAATCCCAGGCCGTCGGGATGCGGGGTGACTACCATCAATATCAATGCTTTGGGTCTGCACCCACAACTGTCGATTGTCACGGTCGTTCGTTGACATTGGCTTAGGTGACGGGTGCGCCCACGAGCCAACTGCCAACTGCCAGTTTGCTGTCAATGACCAAACCAAAGTCGACTACTGTAGTTGACAATGTCGCTCAATATAGATTAGCTGAGATGGGCAATTTCATGACTGTCTGTGCCATTGATACTTTAGCCGAGTCGATTGGACATAGGTTTGGTACCTGCTTCGTACCCGTGGTCTAGGTAGGTCTAATTTTGAGTAGTCCAGGAACGAAAGCAATCAATGCCATCCATCACCAAATTAGCGGTGCTAAAATTTCCGAAACGTCATCCCCATTCACCTCCATTCGTATCCATTACGAACGGGGTTTGTCTTTTTTTCTTCTGTTTTTCGCCCTTCTACAAGCCAAGCTTGCCAAGCTATCAATTGAAGGAGAATATTTCAAGTAGCACGGCCGTCGGTTGGGTTAGGTGCGGCGTCAGGGCAGGACAAGGTACTGCCGCAGCTCGTGGTTTCATTCTACCGCTTTTCTGCTTATATCAGCCTCTAACAGCGCCTGTCGAAAAGAAGAAGAAAAAAGGAAAAGAAAAAAAAACACAAAAGACCCAAAACGGAATCTCCGTTGTCTCTCTACAACCAAAGAAGCTTAGCCTTGCTACAGAGTTTCCATGCTAGCTGCAATCGGCGGTTCCACTTCGTCAGCTCCCAGGGAGTCCCAGCTGGGTGGTTATCGCCTTCGCATGTTTGTATAATGATTGCTTATTACCTTTCTTCTTCCGCTTTTAATTTAAAAGATTCCCTGGCGCAACAGTCAGTTATCATTCCTAGGAGGAAATATCCATGGAAATTTGGATTGAATTGCGCTTCGGATGTTTGTTTGAGCAGCCCATAACCCAACAAAGCATTTCTTGGGTCCGGGGCGTCCACCCTTTCATCTCGTTTCATCCCGGTTGCCGACTGCAATAGACGCCGACTCTGCGGAGCTCCTTGTGGTCACGAGCTGGAAATTCGAGAAAACGCCGTTTGTAAATTATGTCCCCCAGGAATCAATTCGAGGTGCAAATCACTTGGGGGTGGGTTCTAGTGAAATCGACAAAATCAAAAGAAAGGCAAAGACCTATCAACTAAGCCGTGATGATGCAATGAAGAAACACACGCCAACACGATAGCTCCGCGCCCCTTCATTAGGGGGCATCCTTCAGCTCAGCTCCACTCCCAGTGGGACTCAGGAGTACTGGGTTTCGAATTTCGACGATCAGGATCTCCAGCACCTAAATTTCCCACATGGTCCCCCCTTTTGTTAATAAACATCTGCTGCACTGCGGTCTCTTCAAATTTTTTGAAATTTTTAGTCATCTTTGGCAATCAGTCAGTCCTCCAAGACTTTGGACAAAAAAAACCCATAAAGTAAATAATACGACAAACAAACAAAACAAAAATGCCGCCCACCGCAGCCCGGCGACACCGATCAAGATCTTCGGTCGATTCGCTCCTGGAGCTCGTCCACGGCCTAAACGACCATGACGTGCACCGCCTGTTGGTTGACTTTAATAACACGTCCGAAGGGAACGTGGCCGTGGCAAAGGCACTCGACATTTTCCAAAAACCCAACTCGCCCAAGTTCGAATTCGGATCGAGGCACGTCAGCAACCCATCGCCGACCCTGCTCGTAGCTCGCTCCCGCCGCCTGGCTGCCGAGAACAACAGGGGCTACAACAACAACAACCAATACACGCATTTACGCCTGCACCATGCAACAAACTCGCCTGCTGCAAAGGCGAAAGCAGCAGCCGATGGCTGTGTTGCAAATCCTGGGACCACCTTTGAAAAGCGCATATCTTCGGCACCGCTTCTAGACAGAGAGCGCGCATTGCCTCCACGACAGAACCCGACCACGTGCGAAACAGTTACGGAAAGCGAAGCGACGAATTTTTGCATACCAAGCCGTGGCAGGCCTCCGTCAACTCCTACCAGCACACGTTCTCCTCGCGCCGAGACATACTCGCCAGGTTCGCCCTTGAATGCACCACAATCCCCGTGCCTCTGCGCGCCCACGGCCCTGCCGACAGTCCCGGTTCCCACATTATCACCGCCACCACCGCGGGCATCATCCCAAGGGCGTCGGGTGTACAAGCGCATCAGCCGTCCAAAGTTCCACCTGCCGTTCTCTGCGGCAGGGGACAACACCACCCAGACATCGCTTCACGTGCCGACGCTGGCATTCCCCGGCGACGGCAGCCAGGAACAAGACGATGACGAGGAGCACGGGCAGCAGCCGGATCTTCGTGCCTTGCTGCTAGCGGCCTACACCTTGGGGGATGGCTGCAACCTGCCCGTGCCGCAGTCTCCCCAGTCGTCGCCGCTGAGGGGTCCGCGGTCCATGGTCAACTTGCGATCGCTGCGGCGGCAGCAGGAGCAGGACGAGGAGTTTTGGTTCGACGGCAGGAGGCCGACCACGCCGGACAACATGCTTCTGGAACCCCTGCCGCGCTTTGGTGTGGCGGCGCCGACCGCCAGGATGGATCCTTGGCGGATGGACAGTCTTTCTGCGATTTTGAACGAAGCTTAGCCTGAATTTGATTTCTTCTCCTTTATTTCTTCTTCTTTTTATGACAGAGAAGCCATTTTGAGTACGGTCTCAAGTTTTTTTTTCCGTGTTATCTCTAGTTTCAGTCACCAAACTAGGTGCCATCTTTTAGCGTTTAGTTCCTTTTGTTCTGGGCTTGTCTTTTTTTTCTCTTTTCTTTTTTTCTCTTCTTCACCCAATTCTCTGTTTTCTTCGAACCCACACTTCCTTTTCTTGTGTGGGATCTACCCCCTTATCGGTATCTCTTAGCTCGACCTCCCAAATCTTTAGTCTGTAGCTCCCGCGGTCTCCTTGGCCTGAGAATAAATCAAAAGACCACCCGTGCTTTGGACAGGCAATGCCCGTGCTCAGGACTACTCCGAAATCTTCAATGTCAAAGGGGGCTCCCCGCGAGAGAGGAAAGGAAGAATGTGGACATTGCTTATGCTTGAGTTAGTTGGCGGTTTGTAACGAGATAAAATGGCAATTTAATGTGGACAGATATTCCGTGACTGCTTCACCGCGTGAAACATTCAAGTGGAAAAAGGAATGAATGGGAAACAAATGGTGCAATCAAAGGAGGGCTCACATGATCAACAGCATGGAACTTTCCCCGGTACTGGAAAACAAGCACCTGGTTCCGCAGATCTGCTCCTTCCTCGGCAGCTTCCGTAAGCGGCACAACCTCCGCCTCTGCATTCCCCCTTGGCCCTGATGGGAGCGGGACACGGAACACCTTGCAGGCTGGCATCGATGCGGTGGTTGATCCCGCGGCAGCGCCGCAGGGTGCTGGTATGTCCTTTTCCGCCAGGGCGCCGTCGTGGCTGTTGTCGATGTTGGGGAAGGACGATGCCAGGCCGGCGAAAAACCAGCCAGATTCGGGGCGACCTGGGCGATAGGCCTGTATGGCCCGGGCGAGCCCGTCGAACATGGCGGTGGGGTGTTTTTTTTTCTTTGTCTTCAGAGTAAAGTTGTACACTGAAGAGATGCAACAAGAACAAGGCAGGCAGGCGCAAAGAGGGGTGCTCACTCACTCGGATCTAAATTTTGGTACAGTAGCCCCCAAAACGGGGAATGAAATGAATGGCCATTGGATGACGACAGGAGAATCTTTGATAAAGTGGGGGTACATTTCCCCAGATCGATTCGATTGACAATGTCACTCACAATCGTCCAGTTGTGGAGTCAGAGGGTCCGTTCATGTACCAAGGCACAGACGCGTTCAACCAACACAGCTTCAACTTCAATCAATTCTTTTTCATCTTTCCTCTTCTTTGCTTCCAGGCAAATGAACAAAGATCAAGAAAAAAAACCTATTTGTCTTCTCTCACGTCGCCTTTAAGCCACCCGAAAACAATGGGCTTTGTTTGATGACGAACAAACCACCGCCTTCTCGGCTTCTCTACTCCAATCATGGCGCTTCTGGTATTCGTTATAAAACCGATGGACGAATCTCCCTACTTGGGCCTCGAGCCCTGGTTTGTGTATTCCGCCAGAAATTTTGCCAGATTGACTTGCTACAACATTTAACAGGAATCTACAGGATCCGAACTGATTGATTACCAAAGCAACCAACTAACCCCTTTACCAAGCACAATGACAAGCCACTCCAACGAGAGCTGCCAGCTGGATCTGGCCCGGCTGGACGTTGTCGCAGTACGCACCGGCGATTCCCGTCGTTTCAATGGTCCCAAGGCATGTGAGTGTCGTCAGGCCATGTTATATTTCCTGCGCCAAGATGACAGTGGGCTTCTGACGAACGAGATTGACCACGCCAAATTTTTCAGCTGGTTGAAGTCAGAATTGGGCTTCTACACAATACATGATGCCTTGGCCTTCCAGCCACGTCAAGGCTCGCTTAATATGACTGGCATCTGCAGCCCCGTCGACCTTTTTGCTATCGTGGACAAAATAAAGCATGACGAGGCTTCATGGCCTGCTGATGGCAAAACCATCTTCTTCCTCATCTATGAGGTTGCAACACCAAAGATGCCTCGGCCCGATGGCTGCACTGCTGAGGAGGCTGTTCTCGACTTGATGGATGAGGACATGGATGTGCATCTTTGTTGCGGCATTTCACCACCAAATCGCATCGAGGAAAGCCTGGCCTGCTCTTCCGAGGCACAAAAGCCACTTTCTCAAACTCCTTTGTCGCCATGTTCATCCTTTACATCACTATCATCGGAAGGCGGCTCTTCCGCCAGTACTGACTCGTCTCAGACAATGTCAGCTGGTAGCTCACCATCCCGGGCGACTTCGCAACACTCACCAGCAGTGGCTAGGGGTAAAAAGTCACAGGTTCCATCTGTCCCTGGGAAATCAACCGTTCTCGCTCGCCTGAGTCAACCGACAGCCAGCAGCAGTGCCAAATCGAATTTTGAAAGCCGCGTAATCAACCTCAAATCCAGGCCCAAGCCCACGGCCGCTAGCACTCCCAATGTGGTAGCGACGCCACGCCCGGCCGACAGGATAAAGGTCGACGCCGAGTACTCGGCCATCGACGAAACCAACATTGATGCGACACTGGGAAGCTACAACACCGATGGAAGCCAGGATGTATGGCTGCAGTGCTTGGACCTCTTCTGCATCGAGCCGGTTGAATACGCAAACCGCGAGGCCCGCGATATGCAGGCTTCCAAAACTGGTCATTTGCCCGTCAAGAAGCTGCATGGGTTCAGGGGAGGACTGTTTGACTACCAAATTTCGGCAGTCTTCCAGATGCTGTGCCTGCTGCGCAAGGGCGTGCGTGGAGGCTTCCTCGCCGACGAGATGGGACTTGGGAAGAGCATAGAGATGCTAGGAATTCAGTCCGTGCTCTTTTCTCTGAGGAGCATGCTCCAAAATATTCAGGTGAATCGCGGCAAGCACTCTTTTTCCGGACCTGCATGCAAAGCAGAGGGGCGATACATGATGCGGTGTCCTTGCTACCACCCCCTCTCGCGCGAGCTGGCTGACCTGGTTTTCGATGGCCCCACCGTCATTATCGCGCCTACCAGCACTAGTGAGCAGATGTTCCAGATGACCAAGCAGAGACTCGACCCCAAGGTATTCGAAGTCCGCCTAGTTGGCGCCTCTGTTGGAGCCGATGGCGCTCTGTCGAGCACCGACATGCGTGGGCTGGCTTGTAAGTCCATCAAGAACCCTGTCGCCGGCGAGCCTGACTTTCGCGGCGGCTTGTTTAGCCAGAACAAGTTTATCCTTGTGTGCCCCGACTCCAAAATCAAGGAACTGCACAAGCTCATGCCAGGCGCGGTATACATGGACGAGTTCCATCGATACACGCAGGCTGGTAGGCCCATAGATGGTTGGCTGAAGGCGATTCAGGGGTGGGCAGCTCCCGAAGGCGGACCTCCCCCCTTCTATTTCGTCGGCGGGACACCGATCGAGAACTCGCCAGCAGATATTCGGCCCCAGCTGGAGCGACTTGAGCAGCCTTCGTGGAGTGAAGGTCCGATGAAGGTGGCCACGGTGAGTGCCCTGGATTGTGTAATTGCGCGTTACACCGAACTACAACAGATGCAGAAAGATGGCCTTTGCATCCTTCCCCGCGATATACGCAACTACCACGTTCAGCTCAATACAGTTCTCCGCCAGGTTATGGTACGCCGCTTGGCGACCGATTCCTTCCGCGGCCGCATTCTCGCTCTCAAGCCCATGCGCGTCAACATTCATCAGGTTCCGGTGCTACGCGGGGCTCAAGACCTTCTCGGGGCATGCTCCAATGCCACTCGCTCACTTGTAATCAAACAGACTGGCAGTGAGGAGGAGCAGTTCATATGTCAACATTTGGACAGTGACTCGGGAGAGGGGGTGCTGGAAAGGCTAAGATTAGCCAGCTTCTTCCCGCAAACGGCCAAGCCTGTCAAGAGCAAGGCTGCATGCTCCTTCCTGGAGAGGGATATTGTCAAGTACATGCAAACCCTCAAAGGATGCATCGAAAAGTCCAAGTACTGGGATAGGATCGAAGAGTTTACGGCCAACAGCGCCAAGCTGGACACGCTCAAGAAGCTGATCCACACGATGCTCAACGACAAGACGCAGATCCCGAATGAGCACTGCCGGGCCAAGAAAATGTGCATCATCACCCCTACCGAAGGCGAGGCGTTGCTCATCTTTGCGCACCTGCGAAAGACGCGAGATGCCTGTCCGACGGCCGTCAAACCCAAGCCCACCTGGCTGCACAGCGGCATGTCCAGCATCGAGGCCGCCGAGGTGGTCCGCACATTCAAGCAAAAGGGCAACGTGACGGCCAACATACTGGTGGCGCCGCTCTCGCGCGCCGGGACCGGGCTCGACCTCCCGCAGGCCAACTACCTCGTCTTGACGGGGCTGGGCTGGCGCAAGCGGGACAACAAGCAGGCCTTTTACCGCATCCACCGTGCAGGCCAGACACTTGATACTCATCTTCACCTCATCGTCAGCCGTGGCAACCCGGCCGAGCGGCGGATCTGGGCGCGCCATTCTGGGGGCAAGGTAGCTGGCCAAACGGCCTGGGAGGTTTTCGCCGAGAATGACGCCATCCCCCAGGATGAGCTGCCGGATGCCGTGAAGGATGCAGTGGGTAACGTGATCTCTGAGAACTCGACCCAATTTGTCTAAGCCGATGGGAGATGTTAGTTGGAGGTGTAAGGTAAAAAGATTCAAGTAGCGTAGACTTGAATTTGTAAATTAACTTATAGGCTTGACTCGAGGTGACTTGTGACAGACTCTGACATTGTGATATATTGTAATCAGAACATGGTACCCCCCACTTGCCGGTGTCGTGTGGTAGTTGTAGTGTTGAGGCAAGCATGGCACACCTTTGCATTCAGCTTCAGCAAAAGTCTCTACACTAAGGAGTATGCGAGGTAAGCAACTCAGTCCTTGGGTTAGGCGGGGAGGTGGTGTAGACTGATATCAGATGAAACGCGTCTCGAGTGTTCGGCCGTTGTTTACTCCTCCTTGAGCAGTTCCTATCGGCCCTTCTTTTGATGAGCTCAAATTCGTCTCATTCACTGCCAAAAGGCAATTGACAGCACGGTGCGGGGAAAGAGAAGGGGGGATCAGGTAGGCACACTTTTCACCTGATAAATTTCAAATAGTTTAGATTTAGACTAGAATTGAAACCGGGTGATAACTTGGTGGCTGACCGTCCTGGTCATTCCCAAAGTTGCCACCCGGAGTATCACATTGCCCTGCAGGTATCATTTCGAAAGCAGTAAATAACATACAACACTTAAACAAAAGAAAGCCCCAGCAAACAAAGGGTGGCAAGGCTCCCCTCGTTTGCCCCAGAAAATTCCGGAAATAGAGACATTGTAGGTAACCTCGAATCCCTTTGTAATATGATTACCGGAATCCTCATCGTCACACCCGGGGGACCAACTAATCAAAGGGGAAAAAAAGCTTACACTCACTCAGACTTTGGCCTTCAACCTTGTCCAATTCAGACTTGGGCTTCGACGGCGCCGTTGTTCCCCTGGGCCGGGACGGGAGTCTTCTCGTTGGCCTGGCCGGGCTCGCGGGTGTCGAACCCCAGCGAGGCAAAGTCGGTGTTGCGGTGGCCAAAGAGCAGGACGAGGCCGACGGCGGGTCTGCTGAGGATGTCAAGGATGCCGTAGAAGATGGCCTCGGAGTCGGGATGGATGACGTTGCCGCCCTCGCTCAGGCCCCAGGAGATGGGATAGAAGAACCAGCAGACGACGACGAGCAGCGACGCCGTCAGATAGGTGCTGCCGACGGAGCCGCCGATGGCTGAGGCGTACTTGCGGCCGGGGATGAGTAGCTGGTAGAAGACGAACCATTCTGCCATCATGGCAAATGTGAACTATTTTTGGGGGGGGCGTTTTATTTCAGTCCGTGTGTACTTTTGTGATATTGACAAGACAGATCAAATGTATTCATGGTGTTACTTACGTATCCCCATTTATAAGTGGTCTGCGTCAAGGCGCCGACCAACAAGGAGATGTTAAAGATCTCTGCGGCCATCATTGTGGTCAGGGTGGTGGACAGGGGCACACCCGAGGACATCATCAGCGCCAAGACGACCAGCGGCAGAGACACGGCCCAGTCGACGTAGCGGGCGTAGAAGATCTCGCGCGTGCCGGCGGCAAAGGTGTAGGAGCTGTCGGGGCGCGTGAACTCGGCCTGGATGGGCACCTGGCCCAGGCCCGACGCCATGCTGAAGTAGCCTATGGCGGCCACGAAGCAGAACAGGGCCGAGGTCTGGTGGAAGACGCGGTGGGACAGCGGCTTCTTGATGGCCGCCCCGGTGAAGGTGACGGCCGAGACTGCCATGACAGCCGTCACGGCAAAGTACCAGTCGCTGCCATGGCTCGTGAGGGCCGTGTTGGCCTGGGACCCGACTGCCGAGTTGATTTCGAGGGCTTGGTTGCCAGACATGGTGTTTTCTTTGTTTTTCTTGGAATTTGATATTAAAAGTGACAGATATATATTTGGTTTAGGGCTAGAGAATATGAGATATCAGAGCTTTATCGTCTCGTCTTTCTCAATGGTCAGCCAAAGAGAGGAGGAGGTCTTCGTCCAACCACTACTTGAGCTGGTGAAGATGAACAGATTACCAGGTCGGGACTGATGAAAAGAAAAAACAAAGAAAGGAGCGGCAAAGAGCACATATTTCTACACAGAACAACAAGGCAGGATCGGGCCACGACCATCCCGCACAACCCCGACAATCTTTTTCCGCGTTACAAGTCACACATTTGGGTAGATCTGGACTGGACTGGACTGGCTGAGATGGACTCATG
This sequence comes from Pyricularia sp. CBS 133598, assembly GCA_004337975.1. Lineage (NCBI taxonomy): Eukaryota > Fungi > Ascomycota > Sordariomycetes > Magnaporthales > Pyriculariaceae > Pyricularia > Pyricularia sp. CBS 133598. Next base: position 549,463 of record RRCJ01000013.1, read on the forward strand.
ATCGCGAGTGGAAAAGTCCGCCTCAGGTTCCATGAGTTCCGACCATGCCGAAGACAACGGACGTTTTTCTTTTTTCCTCTTCTTGTTTGCCTTGCTGCTTTGGTTTTCCTTTGATTGTTTTTCCTTTTTTTTCTTTTTTCTTTTTTTTTTGACAAATCTTGGAGATTCGGCAGGGTTTCTTCACCGGAAAATCCAGGACTTTTTGGTCATGAGGCCGATCCAAGTGGTCAATGAAGACCTATCATCCATGGGCTTCAGTCTTGTTGACCAACCAAATTCTCGTCCATTGTTGGTTTATGGTTTTTTGTCTGATGATTTGGATGAAGTATGACCCTGTTACCGGCAGCTGAGCAATCTTCAGTTCGGAGTTAGTGCGGGATGTGGTGAGGAACAAGTTTTTGGGAAACTGAAAGCCAATACATACATTACCTGTAGGGCAAGTAATGTAGTATTGAAATGCAGTGTCGACATTGGCACAATAGAAAGTCGTCAAACTACCAAGTAAGTAGTATATCCAATGTGGGATTATAGTAATATAGTCCTGCCGAGACAAGTTTTTCGGCAGCCTCGGATGTTCCCCATCAACGTCATACGACCCTGAACCACCCCAGAGATCCAGTCATTCGGTTGCCGTCAGACCATGTCGGGATGCTGCTCACCAAATACCACATTCGGTGTGCTTCCAAACAAACCTATATACGTCTAGACCTAGTCTAGTATAGCAAGAGGTTGCAATGCGACGGCCTATCAAGACGGTCTCGGGCGGGATAATAGATGCGGGGAAGCAAGGAAGCCTTTGCGCCGAGTTGCGAACCGCACGTACACATATCCAGCGATTCCGGTCTCTGTACCTTAGTCAGTCAGATTCGAAAGTCTCCGACGGGGGAGATGGAGGGGTGGATGATATGCATGTCGTGTGCAGCATGCAACAGGACAACAAGCATTGGACTTGATTCGCCAAGCTTTCTCTGTTGCCAGAGACGGCCCGAGTGATGATGCTGCCCCCTCTTTTAAACCAAAAACTCAAAAAAAGAAAAAAAGATGATAGAGAATTTCGTCGCCTTGAGGGACAGCCCTGTCTGGCGTCAGGGGTAAACTCTCATTTCGCGCTCGCTGCTTGATTAAGCTTGGGAATGATCTGCTCAGGCTGGAATGTTTCTTCTGACAATTGAACATAGCAGCCGGTGCCTAGACCTAAAGCCTGTAGTTCATCTCAAAAACTTCTTTGGGTGGTTTCACGCTTTCACCATATCAGGAAAAGCAGCTCCTCTTCGCCGAGAAAAAGAAATGCACGGGGTACCTTCAGAAAATGTTCAAAAAATTAAATTCCACAATCCAGATCTATACATGTGTTGTACATTGACATGTATCCAAATTTGCGCCGTCTGAGCGTATATATACCTTGATATAAAACAGGTAGAAAAGTAGTAAGAGGGAACCAAGAAGAATAAGGGGGTAGGATAGCCTAGACAACCTTTTACGGTCGAGTAAATTGAGTGAAAAAAGTAGTAAAGAATGGCAAGAAAGTATTCCCTTGGGAGAAGCCAAAAGAGTGGAAATTGTGATTGTGACGAACCGGAGTGCTTTTTTATCCCCCAAAAACAAGAAAAGGAAAAAGGAGCTCAACCACCCACCGCCATCGCAGCCTCACCCAGCTTCCTAATCTCCTCGGCCAAGGTCACGGAGCTGATGTACTTGCGCCTGTTCCTCCTGCTGACGCCCTCGTGCTCCTGATTCCACTCCAAGAGCTGCTGCACCATGCCGTCAATACTCGTGGTCAACCCCGTGTACCCGATGCCTCCCTCGCTCACGGGCTTGGTGGCATCACCCTGGTGGTTGGCTATGAGGTGTGTGGTGATGGTGAAGAGCGGCGGCTTGAGGTGCTTCATATCGTGGTTTAGGGGTGGGACTATGCGCTTCAGACGAGGGTAACGATGCGGCAATAGCGCGTACCACTCGATGGCGTGGGCGACCATCAGGATCACCACGGGGCAGAGGATACGCACGGTCCGGAACATGGTGACGCTCAAGGTGCCCAACATCGACCACAGGTTGTTGTTCGTTATGGGTGGGTTGGGGTCCGTGACGGTAAAGGGTCTTCCTGCCTGGGGACGAGAGGCCGAGTCGACCGGGTCTAGAACCGCCTCCAGGTTGAGGTGGGCGACGGCGCAGTTGAGGGCGTGTATGTATGACTGAACAATTTGGGGGTTCCATCTATGCGAATGAATATATTTCGTGAGCATATGATATGGGAACAAGATGTTCAAACATATGCCCAAGTTGCCAAGTAAACAAAGAAAACTCACGATGGGAACAGTCCCATAGCCAGTGGACCGCCGATAATGTTATCAGTTGGGTTTCCATAGATGCCGTTGGCGGGACGGATAGCTAGATTAGATTTCTTTTTTTAGAACGATTTCTCTCGTCATCAAGATATAGGAGGGGAAAAGGGGTCAGGTGCTTCCTTACATCCCGTTCGCATCTTGTCCGAGTTGGCACCGCACACTATCCGCTCGGCAAAAGCTTTGCTCGCAGGGTAATTTCCGAAAAACTCGTGGTGCGGCCGCAGTGGCTTCCAAAAGTCTCTCTCATCCAGCACTTGGGCGTGATACCGCGGCCCCTTGGTGAGAAGCTCCCATGGCGATATCCAGAACTCGACAGGCCTTATACTGACCGACCCTGAAGACGTCGCGATGAAGACATCGGCACCTGCAGCCTGGGCTTCCTCGACCAGAATGCGGGTTCCGTCGATGTTGACCTTTTGGCACAGACCAAAGACCAACTCGGAGCGGTCTGAAGGTACTATGACGGCGGCCGTGTGGAAGACGGTTAGGGGCAGATGCTCAACCGAAGAGGGCCAGGGCCGCGCAAATGCCTCGGCGACGGCAGTCTTGGAAGAGATGTCGGTCTTGACAAAGTCCACCTCGGCGGCCGGGCCGACTACCATGTCATTGCGGTGCGGCTTTTGAAAGTCGACGATCCGAATGCTCTCGGGGGGTTGGCCACGGGCGATCAACAACAAGACGAGGTAGCCGCCAACCAAACCGGAGCCGCCCGTGATTATATAGCGCCTCTGGAGCTGTGGAGGAAGCTTATGGGCAATGGAGTTGATGGTCATGGGCTTTTCCTTGATCGAATCGTACTTTTGCTTGAGCTGCTCTCGAGTCCAATGCTTCTGGGTGACCTTTTTAACATGTGCTGGGGTTCCGCACATGGCCCAATTGAGAATGGAGAGATAGATGAGGACCAGAAGGAGGGCGAAGAGAACGCCTGCCACGAAGATGATGCGTATGCAGTCTATGATTGGAGGGAACTCCATCTTTGCGGCCGTGTCTGTTTAGTTTTGTCTTGAGATGATCCTATGCAAGTGTATGAACTTCGAGATCTCGAGGAGAGAAACAAAAAAAGAGAAGATACCCCCCAACGGCCAGAGCCTATTGTGATGCTGATTGAGGAATTTCTCGATGGAAAGAATGGAAGTGGGAAAGAAGCATGTAAGTATGCACCTATAAGTGTCTGTGTGTTTGTGACTCGGCAGGCAGGCAGAGCCATGTGCAGTTCAAAAACCCTGTTCAGAGTGTGGATAAAAACACACTGAAAGGTTCTGTAAGGTACCAAACATGTGCAGGTAGCAGTGCAAAGGTACCTGACCTAGGCGTATTTTCTTACGTGGTAAATTTACTCCAAAGGATCGGTTCAGGGCAGGCAGAATCGCTCAAAATAACCAGACACACTGGGTGGAGGGTGGAACTGTTTTATTGGGATGACGACCAGAGATCAGACGTCGGCATGGAGTGCGTCGAAACCTGCTTCAACGGGCAGACAGGTTAGCATGGGGACTATGGGAAATAATAGATTAACCTACATACCGATACTGTTAGCACGACAAAGGATGGCGTGGCATGGCATATCCTTGTCAACCAGTCTCTACCACTACTACTATACAGTTCCACGGAAACCCAGCGTCGTTCTTGGCGCAACCTTGAAATCAACTACTTACCCCTGCAGCAAGAGGAGGGTTTTATTCGCAAGCAAAAGAAAACAGGCTCAACTTTGGCTTTCTCGTTGTTGTTGTTTTTTTCTTCTTCTTTTGTTTATACACGGTATGCGCCATCACAACACAAACCTGACACTTTGGCGAGCGAAACATCTCATCCTGTCGGTCCACAAGAGAGAGAAAACCGAAGTCCATAAAACCCGACCACGCCAAAAGAAGCAAAGCAAACGAGGAGGGGGAAGGGACGGGCCTGAAGAAATTGCAAGAGAAATAATAGAGAGAGAGAAAAAAGAAGAAGAAAAAGAGAAAGAGAGGGGAAACCGCCCTCGGCTATTGAAAAGCAAGGCCACCTGAGGTGTTTGGTTCGTTTCGGCTGTTCTTTCTGCAAACAGTAGCAACTGTATGCAGCCCCGACACAGATGACAGAGTCCAGCCGCAGATAAAAAAAAACGTGGGTACTGAACCGTCTCTCTCTCTCTCTCTCTCTCTTCTAGTTAACGGGCATCGCAGTGGTTCCAGAAAACCTTAATCCCGACGCAGCCGCCGAGAGAAGCATTCGTCTGTACTGTAGGGCTGCACATGGCCATGATTGGTGGGGCCAACCATTGAACTTGGGCCAACTCGACGCACAACAGCTTTCCAGGCTAGTTATAGTACAGTGGTACAATAAATACACTAGAAACCAAGGTAGTTAGTTCTAGGTACAGACAGTTGCTCGTAATCGGGTCTGTGTGACCACCCAATGCCGTGACAGTTCAAGAGAACAATAAAAAATATTGAATCCACAAGACACATTCCACCTTGCGTACTACCCAAGGTCCCTCCCTCCCTTACTTACCTAAATTTTGGCATGGATGTAGAGTACTCGCCTTTGTTCCCCCTCCATTTAGAACTACAAGCTTTCGGGGTAGATCGGCCTGGGCACTACTACCTCGATTGCCAAGACCTGATGAGCAAAGTATACACCATAAAGTGACGCAAACCAACCAGGTACCTACCTGTTAGGCTATTAGCTAAGGTAGGTACCTCCCTTACCTACCTAGGTAACTTCTTCAACTATCAACCGCTCACTAGCTTTGACAACGCATAGCAATGATTGCGTCAAGCTCTTTTTTTTTACTGCCTTCACATGACGCTTAAACGCGGATACCATCTCTTTTATTGAAATGCTGCCTGTAGGATAATAATAACAAGGCTATTAATAAATAGTAAGCCTTCCTTAATAGTAGCATGGGCACTGGACCATAACGGATCTCGCGGTTGATTGACAGGAAGGAATCTAAAATCCAAATGTGCTTTGCTTATAGTGCATGCCATGTTATCGTTTTTCTTTTGTGTACCTGACAGATCATGCTAAGCAGACTAGAACTAGACTAGTTCTAATACAAGTCTCAATCACTTTGCTCGCTCGCTCGCCACGCGCCGCTAACAGACAAGACAAAGGAACCCCCCAAAAGAAAGAACAATTTTCATGGTTCTCATCCAAACAAAAAAAAGAAAGAAAACTAATTTCAATCAGTTAAACGGCGTCACCTCTTCCATGTAAAGGTCGTATATCCCGTTGCCACAATACTTGTCCTTGTATATCCACATTGACTTTTCTTGTTTCGACTCGGCCGAATTCCTTCCCATCGTGCTGCTGCCGTCACTCCTAAACTCTGCTGATGGCTTCTGCAGGCCCGCCTCTGTGTATCGAACGGCGGCCTTGACCATGGATTTGAGCACCTGGGCCTCGACGATGGGCGACTGTTGTGGAATCACAATCTTGTGCGCAAGTAACACGCCGGCTGTTTTTTTTTCACCGTATTAGAATCAAAGGTCCGCCACTCTCACTTTTTTTGGTCTCTCTTGACATATCTTGGCAGTGTAGTGACACCGTCGGGGTGGGATAAGGCAGGTATGAAGGTATATGCAGGTACTTACTCAAACCAAGCACAAGCAATCCGGTTGCTGTGGCAATCAGTATCACATGGATGATGGGCCAATGCTCCATCTTAAGCTTGTTTCCAATCTCGGGCATCATCCCTGGTAGGATGATTGCGTCGTTGTTCTCGGCGGCGATGGCAATGACTCCTGTGGCGAACCTCGACATAGTGGCGGCCAAGGTATTGATTGCGCCGCTGAACGGCGTACCGTATAGGTTCTCTGAAGGGTAAACCTGCGACTGGACCACCACCTCGGTCTCCTTGCTCTGGGTGCCCGAAGGCGCATCAGCAGACACCGAGGCGAAACCCTGCAGGGCGATGCCTGCAGCAGCCATCCTAGCCAGCTCATCGCCCACCATCTCCTCGGGCCGGACGGCACCCTCGACATCGCCCACGGAAACAGTACAATTGTACCACCACGCATCGGGGAAGGCCGCTTCAAACATTGTGACGATGGCACAGCGCGGCCCGCAATCCAACCGGGTGTCGGTCATATAAGTGTTTTGATCGAGACCACCTCGAACCGGCAGGTTGACAATCCCTATTTGGTTGTTGGGTAGTCGTACGGTGATGTTGGATTGGGTGCCGTTGCCGCCCTCAATGACGGGGAAGGCGCGGCATTTCGTGTTGACCTCGATGGATCGATCCGTGACGGCCGTGACTGGCAGACGATCGTTGTTGTTGATAGTGTTGGGGTTGACCTCGTGGAAAATGTAGGAGCAGTTCGATTGTGCCAGCTTGGGATCGCAAAAGTAAAGCGGCTGTGGTTATTTGCGGTAACGTAACGGTGAGCGTTTGGTTTCTTTTACATCAATTCACATCTGATGCTTTTCCTCGACTAGACTAGGTACTTACATTGTCCGCATAGTAAAGATCAGCCCGCTCGGGCTTTTTCTCGGGCGCGGCGACGGTGTACACTTGTGCAAAGACGCCAAAGCTGTTGGCGGTGTACTGCCGAGCCTTTTTCAGAACGGCGGGTGAGGTCGAATCCGACGGGGAGGTTGTGGATATGGCAGTCATGTTGCGAATCAGTATGTCCCCGGGGACCAATAAAGCCTTATCCTCTGCGTTCTCGACCGAGAAGCAAAGACCGATCGAGGCGAGTGCGACCTGGGCAGCCAGGGCGATAAAAAGCCAGAGGAATGCGACAGCCAAGACTCCCATCCGCTTGGAGCTCATGATCAGCTTCGCGATGCGCGTCAGGCTGTGGGCGTGCAGGATGGCCTCGACCTTGCCGTGCGAAAAAGAGCGCCGGCTCAGGATAAACCAGCGCAGGTCGCCGACGATTCTGTTCATGAAGCTAACCACCATCAAGGCAAGACCGATGGAGAAGCCGGTGATGAGGGCGTTGAACACCCGCTTCCTCCTCTTACTCAGCACCGGCTCGCTGGAAAATGTATAGAGGACGGCATAGATTCCTCCAATGAGGAGCAGCACTATGAGCCACCGGAGAAGCATGGTTGCCACGGCCTTTTTCACCGACGGCCTTTTCGCCGGAAATCCCTTGAATCCATCTGTCGGCTCCGGGCTGCTCATCTCTCTCGACGACGGCGGTCCATATTCGTCCTGGCCTTGTCTTTGCTGCCTATTGCTGTCCCAGTTGCCCTGCGGGGCTTCGAATCCATCTTCGCCTCTTCTCATGTATGCCTCGGCCAATTTCGGTGGTGTCCTCGTATCTTCCAACATGATGTAGGGCTGAGCTTTGTCATTTCTGAACGAGTTTTGCTGATCCATTGCCGCTGCTAGCACGGGCTGCAAAATGCAGCTCGAAAAGGATACAAGTCTCCTGAAATGGGATGTCAGTCGTCCGGTTTTCCAGATGAATCAACCGCTAGTTCTAGTTGTAGTTCTAGTCTGGTTCTGGAATAGAATAGAGTAGAATAGCATAGACCTGTACCCAACTCGGGCAGGAAATATAGGTATGAGTTATGCAGCTATTCTTGAGCTGTGTCGGATTTCTCGGCTGAACTTTTTATCACAATAGGTTCAGGAGAAGAAATCAGAGAAGAAAAAAAATACAAGGTTTCTTTTGATGGCTGCGCATTGAATGGCAGCGGACGATATGTCGATTCTCGGCAGGTCAACCAACCGCATAGCTGACTCGTCGTAGCCCCTTCCCAGACATGTACATACGTAAGGCAGAAGAGTACCCAGACCTAGCCATCCATGCGGATATAAGAGGGCTCAAATGCATCCCAGACAGCTTGTCAAACAACTGACAAGGATATGCGTGCGGGTCGATCGTGTACCGCGGGGTCCGACGACGTCCCAAAAATAGTATACCAGCAGAGTCACCCCCGGCTAGCTCTACAATTACCGGTACAACGCCCCGTCGGCCGGGTCGATGAAGCCGCCCAATTCTTTTCAGGAATAAAACCTTCATTTGCACCCCCACCCACAGGTAACACGCTGTACTACCGTACGCAATCACAACTTGCAAAAGCATAATTGTAACGACCGGCCAGCCCCCTAGGGTTGAGAACGCGCGTCAGGTCCACAAGAGAAGCCACCGCCGACAAAACAGCAATCTTCTGGAACCAACTCTATGAGCCACAACAGCCGCAATATCAGAGCTATATGTGTGATAAACAGGCCTGGTTGCCGACCGTTCCGGCCACGATACCTAGATTATAGTTCTAGTAGATCTTGGCTACTTTCGGACCCCCACTCACTGCAGGATACAATAAAATAAAGTATTCCTATTACATTATCTAGACCTAGTCTAGTCATCCCTTTACAAGGTCAGAGTCAGAAGAAGAATTATCCTCTCTGCTTTTCGCAGGTGAAGGCTGGTTGCAAAGGCTACTTGTGAAACAAAATTGTCTGACAGTCGTATAGATGGAGTAGGTCAAGACGCGGACGGCTAAAGCCGGCCCCTTATTAGCTTCAGAAGCTTGGGTAGTCATTCCCGGATTTGTCTGACAAGGCAGAAGCCTGTCTTGTCATAGCAGCAATGTTCGTCCGGGGGAGAACGCTGCCATTTTCGTCAAGGACGGGAATGACTATGCTTTTTGAGGGTATATGCTAGCAAATGTCCAACAAAAACACACCAGTCTTTGTGGCGGTGTTTGGCAGATCATATCCGGTGCCGCCGCTCTGTTTCAAACTAATCACTGTTTTATGACCCTGATGGCTTTTACAATTGAGTGGCATAATCGACCTTATGGCTGGTCAAGCCAATGATATCGAAATAAACAGCGTCATTGGTAGCAAGGATGTTTAGACAGCATATTAAGTTAAGAAGCATTGTGAAAAGGTTGGCCCTATTACCTTTTAGGTGATAATGCTGTCTTAAAAACAACCTCGAGTGGGATCATTAGCCCCAGCAATAACGGGCGATTGAAGGCTCGTATGATTATGAGGAATCATAAGAATAAAACGTATAATGCAGGACGAAGTACACATTGCAATACCTTGGCTGTAGCTCTGCATAAAAAAGGTCGCTTATTCGTACTTCTGGAAAAGAATGTGCAACGAGCCAAGCATTTGGCACCGACACTGACTTAAAGGTCAAAGACATGGCCAAGGCTGATCTGCCAGTTCAAAGTGGACTACGTGTTAGCATGACTCCTCACTGCTGTCAGGTCTCTGACGAGGCCAACAGACGGGCGCAGAAGGTTGGCGCAAATGCCGACTTCCGGTCAGGGATCCTATTTGTTCAACCTTGAATCCAAACTGTGGACATACGCGATTGGGATTGCCCGCGGACAATATCAACACAGTCGTAACACAAGATTTAGATGTATATATTGGCGAATGGACCAGCCTCGGTCATTGCTCACAAGATGCTAAGCTGTACCAATTAAGCTGGACCTTTTTGTGGGAGAAATAATAAAAAGCCCAATGGCTTAATAGTTCTCCATGGAAACGAAATTGATTCTATACTCACAGACAGAACATACAGATAATGATCTGCCAGGTCTGCGATGCTTTTTGTTATTAGAGTGCCGTCTCAATATGTCCATCAGCACGTACGTGCCTGTAGCGAGCTTTCCTGGCCATCTCATTGGGTTTTTCCTTTGACAGCCGGCAGGTCGTCTCCAAGCCAGCCCAAGAGATAAGCCAGCTTGATAGAAAAAGTCACTACGGGGCCAAACATGTGTCTAAAAAAGGATAAAGGGGGCATTTGAGCAATGTAAGTCAGTTATTCCAATTCGATTCGCCTGCTGCGCCAAAAAAAAAGAAAAAAAAGATTGAACGAGTGGCTATTGCACGCACCCCTTCATTTCCGTGGTCCAGTTGACAACCTCGATTGCAGCAGGGCCAGCCGGACCCAGGACAGCAGCAACAGCGCCCCAGTGAGGAATATCAAAGAGCATCAGGGCTAGGGCAACGAGGTGGGCGGTGCGACGGTTCTCGCAGGTGAACATGACGATGGCAACCAGAGCACCGACAAGCAGCATCATGAATCCCATATTCATGCTTGCGAGCTTTTCTGTAGGTAGGTAATCTACATCGGATGACGGAAGGTCTCCAAAGAGTGCAGCCGTGTAGTGGCCAGGATTGATGATGTGTGAAAGGCCACCGTAGCAGAGGAGTAACGGCTCCACGTAGCAAAAGTAAACGCGCGGGAAGGGGGCCATGAAGGATGCCATGATTGTTTAAATTATTGCAGGATCCTTTTTTGAGGGGTGATTTATGGTGGTGGTAAATCCTACGTCTGAAGATGCTGACTGACTGTATGACGGTAAGGTACAGTAAGTAGGTACAGTAGGTAGGTAGTGGTGCCTACAGTACCTCCTTTTGCCCATAAACATTGAGCGTCAAAATGAGAGCGCGTTCACACGTGACAGTGGAGGTGACGCTGGTGGGCAAGTGGGGTATGCATAGAGACTCTGGGGAAAGCGCCATGTCCGTCTAGGTTTATTGCCATTTAGCACGGGGACCTCGGCAGGACTTGTATCCATCCTCCCCCGGAGTGCCGCGCGCGCGCGCTGCAATTTACTGTCTACCCCCAACCTCCACGACCAACCCAAGTCAATCTACTTTAGCTCAAAAGTCCATTGATAGATTGAAAGTTGCGACATTCAACATCATTTCGATTCGTCGACGGGAGGGGAATACTGCTTAGGTCTGCACCAGTGCACTACAATTGTTTCATTTCCTTCCTTTCGGTCGCATCGTTCAGCTACGCCGTACCGACCTTGGGGACCTACCCCCCTAACTACCCAACGCAAACATAAACCTTGACTCGGCTCGTCTACATCAAGACCACCCGCAGCAGCCATGGCTACGATGCCATCGGCGCCTGTCACTGCGGCTGCTGCCGCTTCGCGCTCCAAGTCGGCTGCCGCTCCGGCCAAACCCAGATCCGCAGTGCGCCAGGTTCTGTCGCTGCCGCCCCGCCTATTACACATGTACGACGACTTCATCATCAAGAACGCGAGCCAGGTGTCGCAGATCGAAAGCGCACTGAGATCATTGACATATGTCATTCCCGGTATGTATTCTACCCTACTTGCCCATGTGCCTGTGTCTGTTGCTTCCCATCGATAGCTAACCTGCGGCCCGCAACCCCCATGACAGGCCGCTTCCGCGATGCTGAAATAGCCTCAGAGTCTCTTCACTCTGGCGTCGGTCTCCTCTCCTTATATCACGATCTCGTCCTACAGCAACGCGCTGCCTCGCCCTCCTCTCCGAAACTTCAACAACAGCCGACGTCCGCCCGGCCGGCGCATACGCGCTATACGACCTTTTGGTTCCAAAAGTCCCCGATATACCGCCGTGTCGCCCTCGCGCTGCAGGTGGTCCAGTATACTCAGCTGCTGCTCGAGATGGCCGCCAAGCGCCGGGGCGACGAGCGCCTGCGATGGCGCGTCGTCGTCCTCGTCGAGGCCTTCAAGGCCTTTTGCAAACTCGTCCTGCTCCGCATCACCCGCGGGCGGCCGCTGCTCTCCCCGCCCGTGCCGGAGCGACAGGTCCTACCCGAAGAAAATGAAGACGACCTAGATGGCGTCCCGCCGGAATTAGGAGACGAGCATGGTGACGGTCAGCACGTGAATGGTGTCTTGGTCAATGGTAACGGCAACGGCGCTGCCAAGACTAATGGTCACGCCCATACAAACGGCAAGACGATAGCAAACCCCTCATCCCCCCAAAAGGAGTGGTTCATGCCACGGACGCAGGCTACCCTCCCATCGCTGCCTTCAAACTCGGACATCGGTTCATATCTTCTCTCGCGCGTCCTGACCGCCGACGACATCAAGCCTGCCCCTAAGCTGCTCCGCCCGCTGTCCGGAGCCGCCCGCGCGGCCGAGGTGCTTCACATCCTCGCCCCGCTCGTTTACGCCCTGACCCTGGCGCACTTCTCCCTCCGCGCAGCCGAGAAGGGCGCTTCGGGCAAGAAGAAGAATGGCGCCGCGACCTGGACGCCCTGGCTGCTCGGTGTGGCGCTGTCCCTGGCCGCGCGACAGCTGCGCGACCGGGGCTTTGGCGCCTCGGCCCTGGAGCGCGAGGAGTGGGACCGCCGCGGCTGGGGCGTGGGGTGGTGGGCCATGCGCGGCGCCGCCTACGAACACGTCGTTAAGGGCATGGTCGAGGGTGTCAGGAGGAGGATGCCAAGCTTCGTCGGCGGCGTGCTGGAGGACTACGAGTACCTCTGGGATAACTACTACTTTAGCACGGCCGATTAGATCCAAGTGCTGCTGGCGTGAGATTACAGAAACGGTACTTGATGTGCGTGCGGTTTTTTGTTCGTCAGGATGATGGATGTATTCATGTATAACTTATTTGGTCTCGGCCAATGTCGAGGTTTCCATTTGTGCTTGTCTTTGGTTGTGCGATAATATAATTTTCAGCAAGTGGAATCAGGATCTTGACCGGTCTTGTGTATATATGGGAATTGATGACGAATTACTAACAATGGCCTTCATTTAATGGACGTAATAGTCGCAGACAACACGCGGGCCTAATGTGTTGTCGTACTGAGACAGACTACACAATCTTTCCTTTCCCAGAGTTTAACACCTAGAGCTAGACATAATCATCAAACAGTCGGTACCTACGACTGCAGTTATTGAGTACCAAGTATTTGCAGACATCTTCAGCGAGGGCAGACAAAGTAACAAGGCAACTAGTTGCAATTTTCAACAAGTTCGCTAATAGTTTATGATAGTACATGACCGTCTACTTCGTTCCCAACAAAAGAGTATGAAATAGCTAAGCCACACGTTTGAAATAATCCCCCAAGACGCCATGCAACCCCCGGTTCCTGCCGTCCATATCCCAAAGACATCTTTTCCCGTCAAAATCATAAGACAAATGAACAGAGGAATGGGTTTGACCAGCATGGCAAGGAGGACTAAGCGGGAGGGTGTACTGTGGTTCAACCCATCGCCACTATAGACTACCTTGTTCGTTGCCAGCCTCACTCTCCTCTCTAAATCTCTTGCGGTGGTTAAGTCCAGATCGAGCATGCTTCAATGAGGACATCTGATCCACAACGTTGTGATGAGGCCTCTTGGTAGAGGTCTTTTTGGCGTCGGCGCGGGCATTCATCGCTCGCTCCTCAATTTGAATGGCCCAGAGCAACGTCAACAGAACCCATTTGGATGGCGGCGAGGCATTTTTCCATAGGCCCGCCTCCTCTCCTCCGAGTCCCGCAGGCGACGTGCGCGAATCCATCGTCGACGTCTGGGCGATATCGTAACCGTCCACGCGACCTCCATTGACCCCATCGACAAGGCGTTGCTCCTCAGATTGCACCAACCGCAATGCCGCCAGCGTCGCATCCGATAGAGGACGCGCCAAGCTGGGGCTGCAGGTTAGGATCTTCCGGAGAAGACGAAGTCGTAGGGTCCTGGAGGCCGTGGGCAGACTCGATACCGGTCGAGACGCCGTCGGCAAACTGTTGGCCGTCGGCTGCGGGGTGCGCGGTTGCGCCCTCGAGCCATTCGTTGTTGTTGAGGTACTCGTTGATGTCGAAGTCGAACGGGCCCGTCGGTTGGGAGAAGGCTGGGTCACTAGCCAGATAATAGTCTCCAGAATCTTCGGGGCTGGGGGTATCGAATACCCCACTTTCAAGGACATGGCTATCTGAAATAGCGGCCGCTGAAACATCGAGAGAAGCGTCGCCGAGCACGCCGCCATCAGCGAGAGCTGCCACTGAACGGAACGCATCATCGAAGCCGGCATCTGACTGGAGGCTTGCGGGACCTTGGCTGACTGACACTGCAGGTCGGTGCACAACATCTCGGCAGGATGTTGTGTCAGGTCAGCCGAGGTCTTCGCTTCCTCGCCAGATGCAACGGTCTCGGTCTGCTGTTCGGGGGCAGGGCTTGAGCGGATCGAAGCAGGGTTGACTGTGGTTGGGACGTTTGTGGATCTAAAAATCTCCTCAAGAGAATTGGCAGGGTCTGCCAATGTAGCCGAGACGGACGTGGCCGAGGAGGCAATGGCGTCTTGAGACCGGAACAGCTCAGGTGTCAAGGTGAGGCCATCCGGCTTTTCACTAGATGTCACAACACCAGCCTCACGACGCCTCAACTGAAGCTCTTGGTACATGGTTTGAGTGAGCTTTTGGAAGTGGAGTAATTGCTGCTCGAGGGCGGCGTTGCGTTGCTCGAGAGCCTCTACTTCCTGACGCTTGCGTTCCCTAGAGGACTGAGCAGCGCGGCGGTTACGGAGAACCCGCTCGACACGACGCTGCTCTTTCTCATCCTCTGTCTTGGCACGTTTCCTGAAGCGGCTGACGTCAGCATACTTGCTCAGGGCGATCTTGTCAAATGTGGGCAGACATGTTATTGAGCTTACCTTGGTGGAAGGTTGGTTTTTGGTTCCGGAAGAACTTGACCCCAGGACTTTCGCTTTTTTGTCTTCTTTTCTGACGCCGCAGCCGGTGATGAGGTCTCCTCGGGTGCAGGTGTTGATTCGGCGGCACGTAGCGCGGCGGATTCTGACTTCAAGGCATCGAGTTCTACGGGGTCTTCTTGAGAACCTGGTGGGCTTGCCAGATCCGATGGGTTCAGTGAGAAGCTTTTGGCGTCGCCGAATAGTGATGGGTACATGTCTCCTGGAGTCGACAGGAAGGACTCGGCCGGCGATGCTTCCATCTTGAGTTCTGGGGTTGTGCTCCAAGTGTTCATGTTGGACAGCTGGGAGCTGGAGGACTTTGTGTTCGAGGCTTTAATGGTGGGTTTGCGTATGTGCGTGGTTCGAGATGTGCCTGCCTTTATTCTCGGGACCTGTATCGGGAAAAGACGTGGATTCGCGATACTTTTAAAACTTGCTGCACTGCATATGCCTCTATGATTGTTTCGAGTGACTAATGACGAAGCATGTTAAGGTAGGCGACGTCAACCAAGTGTTTGGGTGAGTCACTTTGTTTCTTGGTGGGGAAGATGGAGACGAAGGATTTATGCAACAAAGCGTTAAAATGATAATTGACAATGAACGAGTGACACTATGACTGAGAGTGACTGTTGCCTGGTGTCTTGATGGGAAAGAGAGGACACGCTGTTCTGACCAGAGAGTTGGGGGTCTGGCCGTCGAGCTGTGAGGCGGATCACAAGGGCCTTTAATGGAAAGGTGTCCTTTGGTTGCCTGAGGCAGAAGCTAGAGTATGGGGGCCGGCGAAGGCTTGGGGCCCCACCCGGAGCTGTGAGATTGGCGGCACAATTTAGCTGTAGCATCCCTCCAGTATTAGGTGTACACAGTATGAGCCGGCGCCCAGCCATCGGTTCCCGCCGCGAGTTGCGGACCTGCAGAAGCCCAAACGGGGGCAGGGAGTCAGGGGCTTTGTTTATCTTCCCAACGTGGTAACCTTCCAATGACTCTATTTTCTCCGTCTAGAATAGCCTGGATTTCCCTGAGGGCAGGTAGTAGCAAACCTTGCCTTGGCCACGATGGATCGACAGGCGGCAAGTTCGGTAGGGTCTTTTTTTTCTGCGGGCTGTCAAGGGCCCCAAAGGGACCATTTCCAAAAAGGGAGCCGAAATGGTTTATTTGTGCTCTCCAATTAATTCTACGTAGTTCGACCAACTACCGTACGGCTACATATTCCGGTCTGGACTTTGGTTGCGTCGATTCCAGTTCCCATAATGACGGGCTGTGTCTTGCTGACGGCAGACTTACGCCGCTGTGGTACGGTACCAACAAGTCCCAGTTCAGCTGCTTGGGAAGATTCGACTAGGTCGCCATTGGCCAAGTCGGGGTATCCCCCCCTTTTTTGCCCTCTCAGCAATGTGCTTGTGCAATAATACAGTGCTGCACCTTTGTGGATTCGTATGCTTCGGTTCTACGCCGCCTCACGCCAAATGCCCCAATCAGGACGATGCATGTTGCTAAATTTACTCGGTGTAAATCCGCGATACTGCGTACCGTCAGCTTTCTGCATTAGACCGTATTGGCCATGTCAGCGACCTTGTGGGTGCACAAAGCCTTTAGTATTGATGGTATGGGTAAGGTGGTTTATTGCATACTAGAATAGTTTAGTTCTAATTCTAGGCAACGAGTAGGCAGCATCAAGGTAGCAGACGGATGCAAAAGGAAAAGATTGGTGCTTTTCAATCGTACGTCTTTAGGCAAGGTAGGTATGGTAAGGTACGTACGGTACGGTACGATACAGATACAGTACGGTGCTCCAGGCAGTATCTTGGTCGTGTCATCGTGTCATCCCTTCCCCACAGTCCATGGAAAGCAACGCTTTGTGGCATGTCATGGCATTTCAGAATGAATCTCCGTCCAAGCCGTCTTGGATTTGGACCCGATCCGCATTTTGCCTGGTCTGCAATCCCGCAACTGCCTGTCTGGGAAAGAGATGGATCGCCACTAATTGAGGGGTGCATGTCACGATTGACAGACATCAAAGGGCCGAGGCAGATGATCAACTTTTACTATGGTACTAGCAATCTAATTGCTACTTTTGACTTGGAAATGCCGTGCCACACACTTTGCAAATCAGCCTGAGCGTACCTACCTCCGTGCCTTTCATTGCTACCTAGACCTTTTAATGGTGGGGTTACCTACCTACCTACCCAGCTGAGGTACCGTAAATACCTAATATTCCCAATTTGTTTCTGCAAGATCCCAAAAGGCTGTGTACATAATCGCAATGGGTAATTATGGCACAGCAGCAAGGAAAATCCTACCCCGACGCCAAGGCTAGTCAAGGACCTCTTGTTTCCCGTTCAGGAAACCCGGAGCTTACGAGCGTTTTTTGTCGGAAATCTGAGTAAATGTCCCTTGATGTTCCCCTCGCAATGCCAAATATTTGCATGCCTTTGCCACCTGCTCGACTCGATCCGAAACATATTGTCGGACATAACAACAAGGCGATGAGTCGGGGGATGCAATGTCGCTCAATTGATCTAGTCGATATTGTCGCAGGACACGCTTGTTGCAGCGTAACGAATTGAGAATTTCTTTGATCTCCTTTCATCGGAAACAAAGAAGAAAACATCCAAATAAAATAATCATAGTAACTGACACAAAAATCTGACAATTGCATGCACAACTGAGCTAATCCTGTCAGCCCTAGCTAGTCTACTGTACGAAATAATAGTTGGTACCAGAACATTCGGTAACATGACATGATGTCAAAAGTACTGTACGAATGAGTACGATTGACAAAGTAAAATCTCAAAATTCGTATATTATTAAGTAATTACTACAACGATGGATGATCCGAGCCCCCATGTTAGAAATTTGTACGAAGTAAAGCTATGTCTGCGGTTTTTTTTTCTGTCTCTTTTTTTTCTCGTGTTGCATCGCACAGACTGCCACGGATTCAGGGGAAGGCTCGCTCATCTCTCAAGGGTTCCATCAATTTCCAGGGAGCACCCGCCATCAAAATACTACGCCAGCCGCCAGATGCGACGTCGATGGTGGCTCACAGTGCATACTTTGAGCTGCGTTTCGACAGTATTTTTTTATACTTTTTTATTTAGTCCTGAATTATTTTCTGTCACACTCTTCAATATGCAACTCACAACAAGCTACAGCACGTGCCTCGTCTACCAACCTCTTATCGTGCTGTCCGACTCGTTAAGGTTCCGAACAACCCACTTCAAGTCAAGAGCAAGATTATGGGGAAGAAACATTTCACGGGGTGCTCGGTCTAGGCTCAACGAATCACAGCCCACAAGCCCACTTGGGACCGGAGGATCAGCTACCCCTGTGTGGAACCCAACGAGACAAAGCGAAACAGCCGCTGAGTCCGCCGGCCCCTCGGCTTTGCCAGCCGGGAGGGTCCTGATTCCGTAGGTCGGTGGCGAAGAGTCGCTTGATCCTCTTTTGCTATCGGGGATGCGGGCTCTACGGAGTACTGGACATTACTACTTATCTACCGTACATTACATTACCGTACCATACGGACTCAGTAATTACCTCGCATAAGCGAACGTACTACGACAAGTACGAGTTTAAATAGTAGTACACCCGAGTAGTGATTAATCTGCTTACGCAATGCTGTACAGTGCAGTACTGTACTGTACGATATCGCCGATGAGAGTTGAACATCGAACGTTGATCATTGAGCATTGAGCCGTAAACGACCTTGTTGCTTGACACTGACTTGGCTTGCTTTTCATATCTTGCCGACTAGAACTAGGTACAATGTACAGAGAGAGTATGTGCGATTCATACTGTAAACTAACTTTAGCTTTACAAAGTATGCAACCACAGAAGGTCAAGTCAGACTATCAAGGTACCCAAGTACCTTACTTTACTCAACTCAGCCAACCTGGCCAACTGCTTGAGTGGGTAGTACATCCTATCGACCCTCCACCGTATACCACGTACAAATATGATCCACCTTAATAGTGTCCGGACCCATAGCCACCGTTTCTATCGACATTACCGCAAACCCTTGAAATTACGGTAGCCTCAAATTCACACCATCCCTCCCCGACCTCAACAACCATTCAATTGTTTCTCCGGTTCGGTGGTGTAGTTGGTTATCACAACAGTCTAACATACTGTACAGTCAACTGTACAATGTTCCACTGTAGGTCCTCAGTTCGAGCCTGGGCCGAATCAGTAATATTACTTTTTGGCGGTTGAGAAAGTGTTGTGTTATTTTGTGTTTCTTTTTTTTCACAGATGGGATGCTTACTGGCTTCGGTGGTATATGCTGTAGGGGGCATACTCGACTAGCTTGTAATACTTCAAATATCATGTTGATGTTGGATAAGGCGGAAATATCGGTGTAGGATGATGGAGTTGTTCCAATGTGTGTCACGTGACTATGGTTCGTGGGCATATCCTGACTTGCTACTTGCTACTTGCTAGGATTTTCAACCAGATTGAAATAGAAACATCTGCTTGTGCAAATAAAGTAGCACCTATTATATATTCCATGCTCTATTAAAAATTTGCTTACCCAATCTGATCCAGTGGCAGTACATGTATTTTTTTCAATGTGTACGGAGTATATGATGCATTGAACGCAAGTACACCGTATGGACTATTATTTTTTAAAACAAAAATAAGTTGCAATTTTACGGAGTATTAAAATAAAAAAAAATAAAAATGAAAAAAAGCTTTGTTACCCCATTAAATCAAGCTCTAGGGCTGCTTGCCAGCGCATAGATGAGCAGCGCATTGCAGACCTAACAGCGCTTCACCGAGCCCATATTCGTAGAGCCATCCAAGCCATCTTATGCTACACAACTTTCTTCTCCTTTTGAACACTTGCTTTTCAGTTGGGTTGAAACATATTTTAGGGCATACGGAGTATTTTCTAGTAGTACTCCAAGCCACCTCATTCAGTGTCTTTTGCATGGAAAAGAAATCCCATCATGTATTGTATTGGATCAAACAACAGATGCGGTGAGCGGTTATACCGGTAAGTCTGAACAAGCAAAGGAATGAGGTCGGGCAACATTTACCGCGCCACTCGTCTATCCGCTAACGCTTTCCGAGGCTGGGATCACGCTGTCACGGTCAGAGTATTTTTAAATATTAACGTGGCACATTAATACTCTGCGCATACTAGAAACATACACCAACCTAAGTCGCTAGACAACGGATCCTTAGAATGAAGCATGTTGCTTGCAATATTTGAAGATCGTCAGCTTTCGATATTTTTGGCAGCATGAATGGAATATTATGCAACAAAGTCTCAAACACAAAAAAAGTTAAAACTTGGTTGTATTAAAATCTCCAACGCCCGGTGCTGCCGATATTAGTACATCCGAGGATCACATCAACACTGTGAGCTTCAACGTCGACGATCCCAAGCCTCACCCCAACACTGTAACGTAGTACAACTTTAAAGGATGGCAGGACACAGTGCTTCTACAAGGATCTTGATGTCTGTTACAGTTTTGGGAGGGAAAAAAGAAAAGAAAGAAGAAATAAAAAACCCAACATTGTTACCTGTGGTCCAACACGTACTGTATGGAGTACGGGCTGAATGTGCATATCACTACCGGCATGTGGGCATTGGTATGCAAATGCAAAGAATGCAACGAATCTGAAGAGTGAGTTATTATATGCAATGAAATTTTTTTTTTAGTTTTTTTATACATACAATGCAGACAAAAAAAGAGTATTCGTATACCTGTATTTGTCACAATTATTTGTGTTGCTAGGTTGAAATTTGATCATTCCAGATGCATAGGACCTGTACTTACTCCATACACTCACTCTACTTGGGATATGAAGCCCTCAAGTCAGCATAGAGGTCCCTCCATATCGCCAGGATTCCATCCGAGAAATGTGACAAGGCAAAAACGTCTACAACTGACGACATTCTAACAACCACAACCTTCTGATAAACATGCGCACACGAGGTAGCTCTTAGACGAGGCTGCCGGGTGTCTGCTCACAGCTTCCCTAAGCATCTTTACCACTGCAGCATTTTTCGCCACACCAGTCTTGTTGCCGCTGAGGCTTCTCGCGCTGCTACGCAGAGTGCTTGTCATTGCCGCCGCACATGCTGGGTTGGGACACGGGATTTTGATGCTCACAAAAACTGCTCCCACCGTTTCGCACACGTTTTCGGCAGCAGGCGCCCTACTCTTAAGCTTGGCGGTGTCGCAGCGGATCAAACTTGAGAAGGAGTGTGTTCCGCAGGTGTATTTGTCGCCAGCCTTGACGCACATAGTGAGTGTCTGGTTATCACAGTTTGTCGGTATGGTAAAATGTGCGCTGGAGTGATGATGGTTAACGGCAGACAAACATGACCCTGACGACTAGGACGCAATCGCATCTTTTATGCACCTTCATTGGATATTAAAAGACACTACTGTATAGACAGAACCTTTGAACAATGGCGTTGTTCTGGAGCAGAACAAAAGAAAGGTCCCAGGCACAATAGTCGGCTCTGGTATTATCAATGCACACAAAGACCAGACAATGACAACGATGAGCCCCCAGCAGGGCGTGGAAACTGATCGAACCAGTCCTTCATATCCGAGAAACCAAAACGTATGGAGAGCGACGCATGTGTGACACTGCTACACATATTATGATTTGGTTATACATAGATATTCATGACATCCCCACATTTAGGAAATTGGTATCAAAACGCACTCAACAGACTGCCCACCCTTACAAAGTAATTATGATCTTACCGGCCGCCCTTCCCGTCTTCAGCTCCGCAAACGCCTCCTTGACCTGCTCAAAGGGAAACGTCTTGTGAGTCACCGTCTTGAGCTTGCCATTGGCCAGCCAGTCCGATACCCGGGACAAATCATTGTGGTTGTTGGACGTCATGTAGAATTCCATCTTGCGCTTACCACCGCCCAGGAAGCCTGGCAACACCAAACCCTTGACCATGCTGGTGACGACAGCCGAGTTTGCAGCACCGCCTACGGCGATATACTTGGCCTCGGGTTTGAGATAGTCGGGCGAGCTGGTGTACAAGTTTCCAGGCGAAAATCCGACGAGGTCGACTGCCAGGTCAAAGACCTGTCCCTTCTTCTTGAGCTCCGTAACCACGTCGGAGGTCTTGTAATCGATGATCTCGTCGGCACCCAGGTCCTTGCAAAACTGAGCTTTGGCCGTGGAGCACGTAGCTGTGACGTGGCAGCCGAGCTGCTTGGCAATTTGGATGGCGTAAGTGCCAGTACCGCCGGCGCCTCCATTGATGAAAACCTTGGCGCCCGTACCCTCCTTGATGTTGGCGGCGATGGGTTGCAGACCCGTCAAGGCTGCAGTGTTTGCGCCGGCTGCCTCCTCAAACGAGACGTTGTCGGCGATCTTGGCACTACCCTCTTGTTCCAAAATGGTGTACTCGGCTAGCGTACCCTGACCGCCACGGGGGTCGACGCGGCCCAAGACCCGGTCGCCTACCTTGTAGGCGGAATCGGGGCCTGCCTGGACGACAACGCCGGCGCAGTCCATGCCGGGGATCTTGCCAGCACTGACCATTAATCGGCCAACGACAGGGACGGCGGGGAACTTGTAGTCGGCGGGGTTGATGGCCGCCGCCTTGACTTGAGTGAGGACTTGGCCCTTCTTCAATGGCTGTGAAGGGTAGGGAGCGGCATCGTTGAGCTTGAGGGTTTTGGCCACGTCCCCGGGGCCGCTGAGCTGCCAAGCCCGCATTGTCTTTTTCTCGTCTGCCATGTTGTTTCTTTGTTATGTTTGTTGTTGATGAAGGTGGTGTAAAAAAACAAGTAAATCTAGACTGCTGGAGATGCTTGCTAATTACTAGCTTTCTTGCTTTCTAGGTACAGATTGAGTGGGTGTGAACAAAAAGTTTAGGAAGACGAGCGACAAACACGAGAAGCGCGTCATTGAAAATTATAGTTGATCTAATGGTGATGCCACTACGTGGGAATTGGCGCGGACAAGGTATGTCCCGGGTGCTTAAGCGGAATGGGGCCACTTCTGTTGCGCCTCCCTCTGTAGATACCTACCTACTCCGTCCCGATTCCGCCCCCTTTCTTCCTGGTCGGGAGAAATGCATATCCTTGGGCCCGATTGGGGCGGACCGATTCTTGCAAATATCAATGGAGGCTTGGGAGGTTATCTGAATTCAGTACTTTGCCCCGGAGCGAAGTGGACTAGTCTAGTCAGGTTAAAGGGATTTCAAATAAACTCGCCGCAAACTGCCCGTAAGTTGACGTGGACCCACGCATTCAATGGCAGGAACCGACGCATCAAATCAGGATTCAGCTGAGGGCCAATAACGCAAGGATCTTTTTGATTGGCAAAAAACCTAAATTCTCCCGAACTCCGCTTTTTGCATATGTCACGCAATTCGCAAAGTGTCCAAGACAAGCTGAAGAACAACAACAGTCACACCATCACAAGTAATCACAAGCAAAATCCCATTGCTCTCGTGTGAAAAAAAGGATGATTATTTCTCATGATCGTTCAGATGGTTTGGTGTGGCTGAGCGTATTCTTGTTAGCAGGGCTGCATTCTTGCCTGTATCACGTCGCCCCACGGACGGAGTCGGAATCGGATTATTTTCCGATATCAAGGCGCAACCGATTACAAATGTTCTGGGTAGAAATATCCATTGACGGTAACCATTGCGGCTACAAGGCGAAATTAGTGGCCGTGCTAATATCAGTACTTATTCTTGTGCACGGGGTCAATCCTGACAAATCGCTACCAAAGACTCAGCCGAGGGACAGATAAAATTCACTCTTGGGATTGCCTTCTCCAGGTCAACAGACTCCATGTCGGCGCCCCCTAGAAGTTGTATATGTACATAGCTGGCACCACACATGTCCGTATACCAACTCGGATCATGTCAGCAGACACGCACGGCGTTCGCCTTATTTGATGTGGCGTGACGTCTCGTGACCGCATCCTGTCCCAAGCCCGTTGCACCAGTTGAAACACCCGCAGAGCTCTTTCAAAGCTTTGAATGGTATCAGTTGTAGTATCCAACTCACGAAGACTCCTTCAACGTCTTGCCCTCCGCTGCGAGTTCTCGCTCAGCCTGCCTGTAGTACTTGGCCGTGTCTACTCCATGCTGGTTGTGGTTCACAAAGTTGAACCACGGCACCACCTCGTGGAACAGGGCCGAGTAGCGCGACTGCCTGGCCGCGACACCCTGCATGTTGGGCGTCAGTTGCGACACACCGTACAGAGGCTCACCCGTCTTGACCTTGGCCACCATCTCGCGCATGTCCATATCCACCTCGCGCGAGTTCTCCGACATGCCGAAGAAGCGTACTGTAGATGTAAAAAGTGTCGGTAATTAAATTCCTGCAAATCAGAGAAAACATATGTAGCAAAAGGTGGACCTACAGCACGATCTCTGATAGTAGAGCAGGAAACCTCCCGTGAGCCCAACGGCTCCAGTAAGCCTCATCGCCTGGGCAAAACCACCCCTGCCGACCAAAGAAGGAGAGATCCTCTCCATCAGAACGAGGAGACCGGGTCCGGCGGCCGCCGCAGCAGCACCGTATGCATAATCGGATGGTCTCGCGTATGAGATGACACGCTTGAAGTGTCTGTAGTAGTCGATGTAGCCATTGAGTCAGCCAAGTTCACGACAGAAGCAGCCCAGTCTATTTTTCAATCGCGCGAAAAGAATCGAATCGGTGGGACGTACGGGTCGTTGTCTATCAGCTGTAGGTATTGTTGAATTGACGATTAGCAGGTGCCTTGGTTCGGTTGTCGGAATCCATCCTCCAAACAACAGTTGACTTACGGGATACTCGCTAGGGAGCGTCTTGCTGGGCACATATCGTGCCGTGCTGTCAATCGACATTGTGAAAGGCTGGCTGAACAATGGTCGTTGTCCGGTTGGTCGATTTCTCTATGTCGTCCCCCTTCGTCGTCATTGCTTGATTGCATTGAAGGGAATTGGAAGCTTAGCTCGCGACCTGGTATATTGCTGCCTCAGGCAGCAATGACTTGTTAGGTGTTGAATTAGTCGGGCGGAAGCCAATGCACGCATGCCAAGCCATGGAAGGTCAATTCCTGCCCCGCAGAGTTGCATTGGCTAATCACTTTACGCGTCTTGTGGTTGGTCTAAGACGCGTTTGCACAAACCCATCAACATCATCAGTAACAATTGTCTTTCCCAATACGTACCTACCTGCTCTCAGTGATAACGGGCCAAGGATCACTCAAATTCAAAATAGAATTCTTAAACAGGTTAATCTATTCGCCTCAGAGAAAAGACTTAGTACCCCAAGATGGCTACGTCTAAAGCAAAACAGCCGTCTGTTCCGGCGCTCGACAACTACCTACCCGACGATGAGGATTTCTTCGACCCCTTCGCTTCGCCTACCAACTCCCCCAACCAGAGCCCCAAATCAAAGGGCGTGGCAAAACGTAGTGAACCAGATGGGGGTCTGGGTATAGACGAAGAGGTCTCTGTTGCAAAGCGCGCCCGAGTCCCGCGTGTCAAACTCGATGAGACAAGGTGCGCTACAGTTTTCTCGACATAGTTCTACTTGTCGCCTCCCCACATATCAAAACTAACATGGGATACTGCCATCACAAAAATGCAGACTCCTATCGGATAAGGGTATACCTGCGCTTCGCAAGCGGGCGGGAAACCTCAAGCTTAAGGGCAAGGGGCACGAGTTCTCGGACGCAGCCCGGCTCTTATCCTTTTATCAACTCTGGCTTGACGACCTCTTCCCCAAGGCCAAATTTCTTGACGCCTTAGCCATGGTAGAGAAGGCTGGCCACAAGACCACCATGCACAAAGCCCGTACAGATTGGATCAACGACTTGAAGCCCAATATGACGGCTCCCAACAACGATGACCATGCCGACATCGATGACGCTCCAACAGTGCAACCACAGTCATCTAGGATAGCACCGATCTTTGAGAAGCGACAAACGATCGATATATCGAGTGCACCGGGAGGGGTTAGCAATGATGTGGATCACTTGTTTGGCGGGGATGACCTCGGCGAAATGTATACTGCCACCCCCAAGGTTACCAAGACTATTGGAGAGCCAGACGATGACGATATCGAGGCTTTGATGGCCGAGGCGGAATCTTCAACAAGGCAGCCAGCGCCTGTAGCCAGGAGTCTGTTCGGCTCTGGAAGACCGGCCAAGACTGGTACGGAGGCACAACGCGGAAATGGTTCTCCAAATGATGAAGACCTAGATGCGCTCATGGCGGAGGCGGAAATGCACACAGTGTCCCACGCTTCGTCTGGGGCTAGTAAACAACAGGGTCAGACTGATCCTGGGAACGAGGATGACGACCTCGACGCGTTAATAGCGGAGGCCGAAGGTGTGCTGGAGCAGAAGCCAGCGCCATCACAAAAGATGAAGGACAAAACAAGTAGTTTTGACGACGAAGAAGCAGCTATGGCGGAGCTGGACCTATGGTGATCCAAGGTCCCATCATTTCTATAAAATGTATTTGTCGCTCATGGGAAACGGTATTTAAGTGTAAACTCTGTGATACCCCTCTTCAAATTTCAGCGTTGGCTAGAGTTTTCAGCTCCCCAAAATGGTCGTCATGCAAGGCCGTGGGTGATATCTGACATAAACTTGCTAGGAATGATTCCTTGCAAGATAACCAAGCCTTGCAATGAATAACATGTAAACCAACAGTTTTCGCCTCCCCGAAACAATGCTCATTTCTTCTTGCCCTTTTGAGTCATCCTCCTGAATGCATCTAGGCCGCCTGATCCCATAGGGCGGTAATCACCGCCGCCAGGAGCATTGTAGGTACTTTGGGGGGCGACAGTGTAAGTCTTTTGCAGGCCTGTGCCAGCAGTTCGGTACGGATTCTTGGGAGCGAGCTTCTTTTGGATTTCCTCTTCGAAGATGGAGCGGCCGGCAGGCCGCGAGGGCAGAGTTGACGCCTGTGAGCTGCCGTAGGAAGCTGTTTCTTGGGCTTGCTTTGCGGCACTGTGGGAAGTTTGATTAGTGAAAAGAGAAAAAAAATAACACAAGAGAAAGAATGAATGCTTGTAGCAAAGGGAGAGATGACAAATGGAGATAGAGAGTATGGGGACAATACATACGCGTAATCAAACTCACGAGTCTCAATATGCCTCTTGCGGAAGTCATCAGTGCGCTTGAGAATAGGTCTGCTCCACTCTCCTATGAGCTTCTCGGCCATTCGCTTCACACCGGGCTCCGGACGCTTGCTCTTGGTGTAAAAAAGGACAACCTTGCCGATGCCGCTGCTCAGAAGCGCTTCCTTCTCCACCGGAAGTCGCAGAAGGGCAGTAAAGATTTCTCGCTGAATGTTATAAGCTGGGAGGGAACCATCGTTGAGCGGCTCGAGGAAGAAGCGGAGTGACTGCAAAAAGTTTGTCTCGGGGTCTAGAATGGCGTGTTGGATGGCGTTACGGTTCATCATTGCCACTACCTTGGGTAGAAGCTTCAGTTTCTCAATGGCCGGTTTGCCTTCCTCGCGTGCCTTGTTGTCAGCCACACATGCATTCTCCATGCTAATCTTGAGGGCTGCTATCTCCTCATCGGCCATCTCCTCAAGGTCCTACAAGCAGGGGTTAGCAAATGGAACATCACAGCACTGGACCAATTGAAACAACCGCGGGCATATACATACAACCTCGTCCTTCTTGCGCCGCCTGCTGCTGCGACCTTTGGCGGCAGCATCCATGGCCTTGAGCAGCGCCCGCTTGCGCCTTTCCTCGGGAGTCAACGTAGACTCATCGATCTCTGGTTCAGGGCTCTTTTCTTTTGCCTTGGCTCGTCTAGAATCACCAGCCATGCGAGACTTGCGTTGTCTTCTGGAACCGTTCTCATCATCTGAGCCGCCAGCGGCATCACCAAGGTCATCGGCGGCGGCTTCGACAGTACGGCGCTTCTTGAGCTGTGTTTTGCGCTTGGGCGGTGCTTCACCCTCTCCGCGCTTCCGCTTTGATGCCTTCAAGCTTTTGGCGATGTCTTCGTAGTCGCGCTCCTCCACACGCGCCGTGTCGGGATTGTATTCTTCCTCAAAGACACCCTCGTCGATGTCAGAGAGGACGTCTGAATCTTCGCCGGCATCATCGATCTGATCATCATCCTTGGGAGGGGCCCGGGGCGACCCGGCTGTCTCTGAATCGACGTCTGACATTGTTGGTCGAGCGGAAACCAAGAGTAAATGAGGTAATAATGTTGGCTGCGACTATGTTCGCTCAGAGCGATAGGGCATGAGCCAAAGCTGCTCGTGCCGAAAAGAGTTGCGAATTGTCGACCTGATGTTCGTTTCGATTTAATGAGCTTGGCGACCGACTGTCTGCATTGGCAACGATGATTGGAATCTGTGCTTTGGCTGATAAAAATGGGAAGTTGGAGTCTCGATGGACTTTTTTTTTCTTCTTTTTTTTCTTTCGTTTGACGTGAAGTCCAAGTAAGGTGTTCGAAGTACCTGTAAGGGTACCTCCGGGTCTCTATCGATTTGCCGGCCTGGAATCAAGTCAATCGCGTTTGCTGGTTCAGGTCGCTCAGGCTGAGGTGATAACGATTGGCAGGTTCTATCGCCCGAACCCCACTTGCCCATGGCGTCTCCATAATAATTCCAGACAGAGTTTGAGGTGGTGTGGCCCAAGCTTCTTCTGGATGTTTACTTTCATGTTTGTGCTGTTTTTGTTGCCACCGACGACGGGCCTGCATTTGAATGGCCGCCCACCTTTACCTTTGCTCTGCTGCATGGTATGAACTTAACTACTACACACATGCCGCCTACCTAAAGCCGCCATCATCCACGACAACACTCTCAGTCTCGCATAACCGTCCCTGCGCTGACTGAATTCAACTCTCCAGCTCTGCTTAGTCGACTATATAGCTGTTTGCTGGATTTTTCAGGGACTTGGTCTTTCTTCATCTTTCGTTCAACAGTGACCACC
Organism: Pyricularia sp. CBS 133598; assembly: GCA_004337975.1. NCBI lineage: Eukaryota > Fungi > Ascomycota > Sordariomycetes > Magnaporthales > Pyriculariaceae > Pyricularia > Pyricularia sp. CBS 133598. Next base: position 578,073 of record RRCJ01000013.1, read on the forward strand.
ATGAGTGATCAACGGAGTTATGAAGGGCATATGGACTGGGAGTACCACAACAACAAGGGGCCGGTTGATGCTACCAGTCCGTTTGCTCAGGCTTCCCAGCGTGGTGCAAAACTTTGTGAGTTCAGCGTCGAGAGTCCCCCAGGTTTAACCACCACGCCGGCGCGGAAAAACTGATTAAAAATTCTCTATTCATGCAGCTTCCTTTGCCAGTCCCGCACCACCACAATACCCCAGCATACGACCAAATCCGTTTTCGAAGCCAGACATTACCATGACCGACTCTCCCTTCAAGACGCAGGCGCAAAAGCCTCCACAGTCCTCCATCTTCAATTCTTCATTCCAGAACCATCCAAGGGCGACACCCTTCCGCAACACCGCTTTTACGACCCCGCAGCGTCGCGTTGACGAGTTGGCTTCCGAGATGTCAGGCGCCGAGACAAGCCCTGCCTTGACCGACATATCAGAAGCCGCTATGGACGACACTCCGGAACCAGACCATCGTGATGACTTCGGCAAGATGACCATCACCCCCGCAAGGGCCAAGAACCTTTTTGCCGCATCGCCAACTCGGAGCACTGCCGCGCATATGTCAGGACGCGGAGAGCTCCCGCGACCTAGGGACGCACGAGCACACGATAGGGTTAGAAAGCGCAGGAGACAGTTTGGAGACCGGGATGTTGGTAGTGTCCGGCCGCGGCTGCATGCGGACTCAGACCAGTCTGACAGCGATGTGGACGATGAGGATAGCTCGCGTGAAGGCGGCTGGAGTGGTAAAAGCCGCAAGCAACGGCGACGTGATAATCCTGGATGGCTGAGTAACTTCCTCACCACCATACACGATCACCCCAATGCGCCCGTTATCATGTCATGGTGGATTCAGTTCGCCGTCAACTTGAGTTTTGCGCTCATGGGCGTCGCGGCGTTTGCTGTTATGGGCCACATGATCCTGGCCGACTTCAGGTATGCGGCCAGCGAAGCAAGGTCCAAGCTGCTTGCCGAGATGGAGGCGTGCACGCACGAGTACACCAAGAACAGATGCGCACCCAAGGTAGACAGGCTGCCGGCGCTAGGTGTGGTATGCGACGAGTGGGAGATTTGCATGAACCAGGACCCGGAGAAGATTAAGAGCCTTGCCATATCGTCAAAGCAGATGGCCATCACTATCAACGAATTCTTTAACGTCCTCAGCTTCAAGGCATGGGTAAGTAAACCAGACGAACGACGTCGCTGATCGCGACGGCGAGGCTCCTTTGGTCATAATTTTCAAGCTAACCAAATGCTATCGTAGGGTTTCATCCTTTCTCTGATTATTATTTTCCTACTTGCGAACAATCTGGGCCACAGCAAGTTCCGCCAGTCCATGGCTTCTGAGGTCAAATCACATCAACCCAGCGCCCCAGCGCCATCGCAGCACCTGTTCCCACCGTCACAGGATTCGAAGCAGGCCTTCATCTGGGCACCGGTAACGCCCAAGAATCTGCGTCGAGGAATTTTTCTCAAAGACGACGCTTCGGAGACGGATGAGTCGCCGCAGTCTGACGTCAAGGCCATTATGCCAGCACAGACGCCATCGGGCCGGAGGAGTCCCAGCAAGGGCGAGCGCGATCGTGATAGGGATCGGTTTCGCGCCTATAGCCCGAGCAAGAGGAGCCCGACTAAGCTCTACTGATTCAACTTTTCTTTTGTCTGGTGAAGGGTCAGGAATTATGGACGCACGGGCATTTGTACACGTTTGATATCCTTGAAGATTCCAAGTGTATTTTTAAATGCTTGATTTTTGCCCCTTTTTGTCGTACCACGAGCCTGATGCACTCTTTTGCGGCATAACCTGTGCCAAGGGTAAATCACAGCTCTGCAAGAAAAGCAAGCGCACAAACAAACATGAATGGATTTACATTGGATCCAAGACTGCAGTGCATCTACGTACACGAAATGAAGTCTGTGCCAGTAAGGTAGGCATCATGCAATGACAGAGGCGCAGGCTAACGCATTTTGTCATGGCGTCTTGACATCAGGTAGCCAAAATCAAAAATCATTTTAACTTTTGGGGGTAATGGAGGGGGAACAGCTCTCTGTTCGTAATAAGAAGAAAGGGGCCCGTAGCAACTATCTAATTCAATGGTTGTCTGCCGGTGATTTTGCTCCGGGACCTCGTCAGGGGTCGCTTGGACGGTGGACTGGGATGGCTGTATTACTATTGCCGAATTGGACTGAACCTATAGCAGACTAATTATGTACAACGTACAGCAAACGCCTGATCCATGAACTTGTCTGCTAAGATCGATTTGATTGCAGGCTCGTCACTTCAGCGGAGCTGATGTACCGGAAGTATGGTAAGTAGGACTTTGGTGGTAGAGGGAAAAGATATGCGAACTGGCAACCATATCGCGGTATATGAATACAATGGAAGATCCCTACCTAGGTACCGTACGGTAGGTCACCGTCTAATAGACCTTTGCTGCGAAGGTTGCATGTACCTACCAAGCTACGTAGTAATCATTTATGTCCAAACTAATTCGATAATACCTCTCGCATTAGCGAGTGGGGAATATTTTCCAGCCCGGGCCTGGGGAACCTTCGTACTCCGTATTCCCGCATACCTAGGCATCATTGGACGTCAAACGTTGTGAAAATTTCAAAAAAGGTACATACCCCCTGAAGGATCTTCAAGGATCTTTGGGTGTGTGAGGCAAACTAGGTACATTGGCTTGCTTGTGGCCCCAGGACAGATAGATTGACCCCGACTTGACTGGGTTACCAAGAGCTGCTTAAATCAGGTTTCAAGTAATTACTTTCCTCGGCCTAGGGAGTTTGAAGACAGTAAAATTCTTCACATCAGCAAATACCTAGAACAAAATGAATGTTTTGAAGCGAAGCAGACGATGGAAGCTTGAGCAGATTCTGATATGGTTGGTTGGCTGGCTTGTCTTGGCTGTGTTCATCAAATCGACTCGGGATTGTACCGACTGGGCCCCACCTAGCTCCTAGCTTCGCCCCACCAAGTCTCTGTCGCCTGCCTCTGTCTTTATGGGCAATTTAAATACGACGGACCAGGTTGCGTCATTTTGAATTCAGAATATTCGGGGCAAACAATTCATTGTTGAGTGAAGCGCCGACTGTGGACCTACAGGTTGTAAAAGGTCCCGAAATCTACAGAGATGCAAAATAGTGATTAAAACAAATAGAAAGGGGAAAGACGTGTGTGTTGGGTTGTTTGTGTATGTACCTATGTGTATTTTCGTCGACAAGTCGAAAAGAATGAAAGAGGAAGCAATTATTAATATCCATTTGCTATTTTAGGCCAAACCTGGGGTCAATTTACGGTACTGACGTCTCTTTTTCGTTTTTTTTTTGAGCCCCTCGGCCAAACTTCTCTCAGCGGGTTTTCGGCTCAGAACTGTCCCCACCTTGACGGCACTTTTTGAGTTAAGGTAAGGTACCGTAATGATTGCTTTCCCAGAATCCCATCACACTCACTCTCCAGAGTGAGCATCGCGCAGCGCAAATATTTGAGCACATCGAAATACCGGGCGCGAGCATCTCTGGGCTACTCTAACCCGGGTAAAAGGTCAAGGTACCTCAACTAGGTGCTTTTTTCAATTAGGTGCCTGGGCTGCCCATCATCCGCAAGCAGAAAGGAGCGCGACCAATCGTCCACAGCGAATGACAAGACTCTGACGCAACCTCTATATCAGCGCGAAGCGCAACATGCAGCCAGTCTGACGATTTGATTTTTGATTCCGTCCGCGGCTTGTTCAACCTCTCACGTGGGTGCATCATAGTGCTCATCGTGTAAGTATCCAGACCCATCTCTATCTAGTACACACTAAAGTTAGGTAGGTAGGTTGGTTGGCTGGTACGAAGTACTGTAAGGTAAGGTCTGGTAGCTACCTTAGCTATTGAAGCTTAAGCACCTCCCCACATCCATACAACCCGCCCCCTACCTTACCTATTTACCTACCTACCTTTCCCTCACCTACCTACCTACCTACTTTACCTTGCGTACTCCGAATGTACCTACTTTACCCAGGTACCAATGGAAGGTATCTAGGTCTAATACTTACTCGTTTCTTCTCTTTGCTTGAAGTTAGCCACCAACCATCACCATCATCACCTTACCCACCGGTCAGGATACCTCGTTCCTCAAAACACACAACCTCTGACTGCCATAGCGCGCCTTCTGTCGTAACCGCGAAGCTTAGCTTGCTTTGGGCACAAGCATGTTTCAGCAAGCTCTCAACCCCGTCCCTCACCATCCGCCTTTTCTCTGCGCAGGCTTCTGGATGACGCACGGCCGGTTCGATCCATAAACTTCTCTTTTTTCCCCTGCATTTTTTGGGCTAAGCGGGCTGCTATTGGCCCCAATCTCGACCCTCAACCTCCTGTTTGCGCCAAGACTGTGTGTGCTATGGACATGGAGCCGACAGAACCCATGGATGAGGATTCGAAAACGACGACGACCAGCACGAGCCCGAAAGCATCCGCCGAGTCGTCTGCCACTCCTTCGTCCGGCCCGGTAACCACCTCATCCGCGAAGCATCCCGCCCCAAGCCCGGCCGCTGCTCCGACGCCGCAACAAAAGCGCAAGCGAGGGCCCGGCATCGTTACTCCAAACGCATGCACCGAGTGCCGCAAGAAGCGCGCAAAGGTCCGTAGCCCCTGCCCGCCTCTGCCCACCACTCCAGTTGCATATGTCTTGCACATCCAGCCCCTCCTCTCCCAGTCGCTTCCTTCAATCTCAACTCGGCCGGGCTGACCCTTATTCATTTCAATCTGTCCAGTGCGATGGCCAGACGCCCTGCTCGCGATGCAAGGCTCAAAAGGACGTCGAGTGCGTCTACGAGGTACCCGTCAGGCAGTCCAAGGAGTACCTGAGAGCCGAGATCGACCAGCTGCGCCGTCAACAAAAAAGCAATGAGAGCGTCCTGTCGGCCCTCGGGGTGCCTGGACAATGGGAAGAAGTCTTGCGGCGATTGCGCAACGGTCAGTCCGTCGAGTCGATATCAGAATGGCTTGGCGGGACCTTGCCGTCTGGCGGCGGCGCCGCCCCTTCTATCAACCGCCCTGCTGGTCCCGGTTCCGGGTTCACTCCCGTGCCCACGTTTTCCGGCTCCCACGTGGGCCTTCACGCGACAGCTCCGGCAGGCCCTCACCTGGACGGGGCCACGAGTCCTGCCTCGGCTCACCTGGCGAGCGGGCTGCGTCAAGACAGGGAACCAGCCAGTCCCTGGGGTGGGAATTTCTCGGCACAATCCGCCCCGAGCGAATCTCCTGCGGACGCCATGAGCTGGAGCGGTGAGCGTCGGGGCCAGTCTTCGCGCGTCGGTACCTGGGTCGATGGTCTTGGGGACAGGGAAGCCAAGGAAATGGGAGACCCAGAGGCTCGGGGTCGTGTTCTCCACCAAGGTCTGCCGCCGAGTATCCCCGAATCGAGGATACCGGTTGAAACGTGGACGAGCTTGACGGCCGACATTGCTCTGGTGCAGCATTTACTCGCCCTCTACTTCTGCTGGGAATATCCCACGTTTGCCTCGCTCAGCAAAGAGCACTTTGTCAAAGATTTCCAGGAAGGCCGCCAAAGGTATTGTTCGGCGGTGCTGGTGAATGCCCTTATGGCGCTGGGCTGTCGCTTCTCGAGCAAGCCCCAGACGCGTGCGAATCCAGACGACCCCCACACTTCGGGTGACCACTTTTTCAAAGAGTGTCAGCGGCTTCTCTACGAGGAGCAGAACCATCACAGCCTAACCACCATTCAGGCGCTTGGGATCATGTCTATAAGGGAGGCCAGCTGCGGGAGGGACTCGGAGAGCTGGTTTTACGCCGGGCAGAGCATCAAGCTAGCTATCGAGATGGGCCTGCACAAGATACAAGATGGGGGCGGCCGTGACGACGCCGAGATCGCCGTCCAATCTGCAACCTTCTGGGGCGCCTTTGCGCTAGATCAGTCAGTAGAACCTCCCCTTTCCCTTGTCGTCGTCGTTTTATTTTTTTTTTATTTTTTTTTGTCGTTCTGTTCCTTACTCATTTCAAAATTCAGTGCCTGGTCGTTGGCTACCGGTTCACTGCCGCAGGTGTCATGTTTCTTACAACTTCCCCCAAAACCGGGCATCATTGACGACATTGAGGCGTCCCTCTGGATTCCCTATACAGAAGATGGTAAGTGACACAACAAGTTTGGAGAAGCGACACGATCTTTTTGAAAAATTCCTGGGTTCCCAAATCTGACGTGACATCACATGGAATGATGAACAGGCACGAGTTTGCAAAAGTCGTTTGAACAGCCATCCAACGTTCGCTCCGTGTATAAGTGCTTCTGTGAGCTCAGCGAGCTCGTTCACCAGTCCCTATACATTCTACACTCCCCCGGCCGGCCCTTGACGGCCCGTGACCTGCTTGGTATCTACACCGAGTTCCTCAACTGGTACGCGAACATACCAGAAGTGCTACGACTAGGCGCCAACTTCACACCCTCGGTGCTCTTTGCTCAGTAAGTTGCCCATATGATAGGAAACCCCCCCGGGCTTGTTTGAATGGCCTTGCCGCTTGCTGACAGCATGCACTCCAAGTATGTACTACCACTTTGCCATATTACTCCTCTTCAGGCCACTCATCAAGCTGCGCATTATCGGGTCCAGCGTTACGCCCCGCGACGTCTGTGCACAGGCAGCAGATGCAATTTCAGGCCTTCTACGTTCCTACTCACAACTATATACATTGCGACGGACACCCTCGTTTGTACCCTACTTCGTTCTGACCTCGGCCATCATGCACCTCGCCATAGGCGCAACTGCAGCCACTGATAAGGGCGCACAAGAGTCACCAAGCACGGGCAATAGTTCACGGGATACCTCACTGAACGGCTCCGACTCGGCGCTAGGAGGCCCACCACCATCCAGGCCCGAAGTCGACGTAGCCAGGATGAATCCCAAGGTTACCGCGGCCATCAAGCAGGGCATAGCGGATTTGACCGAAATGGCACCATGTCACCATTTTGCCGAACAGGCGCTCAACATATTGCGTCATCTGGCCAAGAAGTGGAATATTGATGATATCGAGGTCTACGGCCAAGACGAGCGCGCCACGCCGACCCCTGAGGCTGAAAATAGTGTTCTACCGGTCACGTCAAGTCTCAACTTCTTCACCCCCAACATGTCGGAGCAGGATTTCATCTGCGACTGGGGCAACGACAATGGTGCTGCCGGTAGTGTCAGCTATACGACGACGGCGCAGGGCGTAGACAAAGGACTCAATGTTGCAGCCGCAGCCTCGGCTGGAAGGATGGCCAACCCTTTGTTCTGGCCCTTTCCCATGCAGGGTAGGCCTATGCTTCCGAGTGGGATGCTGTTGCGGGAAGCTGGCTTCGAAGTGTTATAACAGCCGGCAAACGTCCCGAAGCCGTGGCAGATCGCAGCGCACGACGCTGGTGTGTCTGCGTCCTTTGTAACAGAGCATGATGAGTGCTTTAAATTTTGGTCCGCGCTGGTTTAAAAATAATCGAAATATGCCCTGCTGGGTTTTTTTTCACCCCATACAAGTCTTTTAAAAGTCCGGTCTGACATGCTTGAGGATTACCCAGCCCAGTTTGCTGAGGTTAATGGGGCCAGGAGGGAATATAACGTAATATCAACTCTGCGTGGGCAGACAACAAACTATCCGCTTATGGCACATCACAGCCTCTATTGCTCTTGGAACAAGTTGAATGCTCTGTAGCGTTTGCGTGCCAGGTTGATTGGTGAGATGACGGTCATCATCTAATGATATGGAGCAATCATTCACCTGGTCATTATCACTAGCGCTTCTGCTCGCGCCGCGTCAGCGGAGGCTTACAGGATGAATTATTATACCGACTTCGTTAACATCAGGAGGAGGATCATGTGGATATCATTTACATATATATGTAATGAATCTAAGAATAACGCGGTTTTCAAACGTCTTGTTCATCAACTTATTGTTACTCCTTTCCACATCCTTTCGAGACAGAATCGTTTGTACCTAAAAATTCGGTCAAGGACCAAAGACAACCTTGTCGCGTCATGTCTACCGCACCACTATCGCCGAAAAATGGCGATGGTTTCTCTGCCATGATCCGGGCTGAGATCAAGCCAGGCAGAATGGATGAGTTCTTGGCCTTGTTTTACTCCGGCATGGAGAAGTTGTCCCAAGAGCCTGAATGTCTAACATGTACGTAAAGTCTCTACATCTTCCCTCGCCATCTAAAGAGCTAGAGAAAACTAATTTCAACCATCCGAAACGCAGTCGAGGTCTTTCGCTCCAAGAGCGAACCCAACAAGCTCATGTGGGTAGAGAGCTGGTCCAAGGGCATGGATTGGTTCCTGGAGCACCAGATGAGCAAGGATTATATGAAGCAGCTGCACGAGGCTACAAAGGACCTATGTGTTGGGCAGCAGCAAGTCGAAATATATGAGCGGTTCGGGGGTCCCTGGGCCAAGGCTCGGGAGGGCATGTACGAGCATTTTCCGTCGGCCTGAAAGGCGCTTCTGGCTAGGTAAATTTCCCTAAGGCTGTGTTGGCGCGGAAGTGTAGGTAGTGCGGGATAAATTTAATTGTCGGTAGGGCGTCGGATGAGCGGAGAAGTAAGGCGCAGTCACATTAGTTCTAGACTAGTAAGACATGGTGCTTGGCAAAGTATATGTATATGTTTTTCTTTGGCGGGCACGGAATCAGTCGGGATGACAGGAAATATTCAGCTTACTATATACTATCATCGTCGGAGCACCTATGAGATGATGGGGTGAGGGAATCTGCAATTGCTGGCAAGGCTGGCTTGCCGGCTAAGTGTGGCAGTAGTTAGCTCCATGCAAGGGAGTAGACCGGTGAAGACGATGACGGAGGTACTTGTATGCACTTCAGTCAAGAGACGCAAGCGGGGTTCGAGATAAGTTCGCAACCTGTGTAATTGCATGGCGCCGAGAAGATGTCATGTTCGTCACCAAGAAAATGACTGCCCTGATGCAACTATAGACTTGCAGAGATGGGTATCACAACAGGTACGCTGTGGCTGATCCGCCACGACACACAGAGATCAGGTAGAAACGGAACAACACATGGGGGCAGAATAGAAACACGGACGAGAAAGAGGAAAAGAAGAACAAAAAGAAAAAAAAGAAAAAAAAAGCAAACAAGCAATAATGGTCAGATATACTCGTCTTATTTTCCTCGTCTCGGGTTTCTGCACCGCTGGTGCCCGAGCCGGCGGCGTCAAGCTCTCTCAGTCTTCGCTGCGCTCTGAAGGTTGTGACTATGTCATTGTTGGTGGTGGGACAAGCGGACTAGTTCTCGCCAACCGCCTCAGCGCCGATCCAACCAAGACGGTCTTGGTCGTCGAGTACGGAGACTTTGACCGCAGCAACGAGACAAGTATCCCGCTGCTAACGACAGGCGACCAGAGCTCGCGGCTATACCCCAACATGACGTCGACACCGCAGAGAGAGCTTGCAGGGCGTACCTTCGACGCCCGTATAGGCAACACTGTGGGCGGCAGCTCGACTGTCAACGGCATGGCTTGGGACTGCGGATCTGCCGCCGATTACGATGCATGGGAGGCCTTGGGAAATCCTGGTTGGGGCTGGGACGGGCTGAGGCCATACCTGCGCAAGTCCGCAGTCTTCACTCCGCCCGGCGATGACTTTGTCAAGCGGTACAATTACACCTGGACGCCCGAGGCCTGCGGGGATGATGGCATGGTCAGCGTGACCCTCCCGCCGTGGCAGTGGCCGGCCGCCGCAGTACAAGCCGCTGCATGGACCGATGACCCGCAGGAACCCATGCGGCGCGATGGGGCCGGCGGCAACAATGTCGGAATCTCATGGCTGCCACAGAACAGCGACGGGGTCAAGGGCACGCGCTCGGCGTCGACAACGGCCTACTACGACCCCGTCAGTGCGCGTGACAGCCTCGACTTGCTGGTGCGACACTACGCCGGCAGGGTCCTTTTTGACAGTGACCAAGCCGTCACCGGCGTTGTTATCCACAGCAGAGACGAAGATGGCCCGCTAAGCGACGGGCGCGTTGTCGTTCCCAAAGAAGTTATTCTCGCAGCGGGCGCCATCAACACCCCTCGGCTCCTGCAGCTTAGTGGGATTGGCCAAGCCTCTTATCTTGAATCCATCGGTATCCATGTCGTTGCGGATCTTCCAGGCGTCGGTGCGAACTTTCAAGATCACCCGGCTGTCTTTGTGATATACGACTTTCTCAACGACATCAACCCAAACCCTCGCAGCATGCAAGAGAACGCCACTTTTCGGGATAAAGCATGGGCCGAATATCGCGCCAACCGGACCGGACCTCTCAGTCATGCATGGGGCAACAACATCGTGTTCCAGTCCCTATAAGATCTCATAAACAGCCCTGAGAAGGTGCTCGACAGTATCGACAGGCAGGACGCCCTTGCCCACCTCCCGGGTGTCTACGCTGTTGACACGTCTCTTCTGGCCGGCTTCCTTGCCCAGCGCGCCGTCATGAGACAAGGCTACGCAAACCCCGAGTATGGAATCTACGAAATCACTTTTGGCGGCGACAAGTCAATTGTTACGGCACTACAGAAGCCATTTTCCAGGGGCACAATCACCATCACCAACACTACGGGAGCCGATCCATCCACGCCGCCCATCAGCGACTACGCATCTTTGTCCAACCCAGTCGACGTCCAGATGCTCGTCCAGGGTATAGCGCGCGTGCACGAGTTCATGGCCGCGCCGTGGGTGGTCGACATACTCGAGCCAGTGGAGCTCATCCCTGGCCCCAGTATAGACGACCCAGTGAGCCTCGAGGCAATGTTGCGCGAGAGCATGGTCATCCCGAGTTTTGATCATCCCGTGGGCACGGCAGCCATGGCCCCCCGCCATCTGGGCGGTGTGGTAGACTCCAAGACCATGGAAGTATATGGAGTTAGCGGCATGCGAGTCGTCGACGCGAGCATCATGCCACTCCTACCTGCGGCCCATACCCAGTGGACAGTGTATGCAGTGGCTGAAAAGGCCGCCGAGCTGATACTAAAGAGCGCAAATGTCCACTGAGGCCTTGTCAACAGTCAGTCGTGCATAATCCAAAGCTGAAAGCGCGAGTAGCGCCAACAACACTTCGCCCTGACTGGGATTCTGAACTCAAATATGCATTTTCTTTTGGTACTGATGTATGCACTGACATGACGAAAGGGGCGAAGCAGAACGAGGAAGGGTATTGTATAGTCGCGCAAAGCCTAGCCTGAGTAGACCTTGTCCGACTTGTAGCATACTACATGTTTCCAGCCCGCTGTTATGCCCCTGAGTTAGCCAGTTAAGGATGGATGGCTCGAGCCATACCTCACTGCAATCATCTGTTCCTAAGGCTTGACGGAATATCATAACTTTTTCCATACAGTAGAGATCCGCTCTGCTTTCGATAGGCTCAGAGGCGCCTAGGCGTATAAATTTCTGGCGTAGAGCATGACTAAATGAATGCCGGACTAATGCAAAAGCCGGAGTAAATCTCGTGCGAGGGTGAAGCGGCGCAATTGATAGTTTTCTCGTTACCAGCGATATCGCCGCCGGTAGTTCCGCGAATAGCCAGAATACCAAGAGGAGTAAGACGAGTGGTCTAAGTCGCAGATTGGATAGTCAGCTATGATACTTGAACTCCCAAGATATGGTTTACGAATTTGTCTTGCATCCTGTGCAAGGCCTACTTACCTCTCTGGGGGTCGATGCCTAGTTGATCGGCGACATTGACATATCCTTCACTGTTTAACGGACCATCCTTGTTGATATCCTTAACCAAATCATCGTCTCCCAGCCACTGGCTACGACAGAATGGACAAGTAACGTTTCCTTCGCCTCTGCTACCGGTTTTCTTGGTAGCGGACCACATACGGAAGCACTGCTTGTGCATATTCTGCCCGCATGCTGCTCTGCACCAGACAATCGTGGAATGATCAAGTTTGGTGCTACCCTGGACTTCAACTGCCGTCAGCAGCTCGTCGAAGCATATCGGGCAATCCCCCTCGATCGGCTTGCGATTCTTGCTTTCTTGGGACGATGTTGGTACTAATCCTGATGCATTAAGTGGTGGTGGCGCTTTGGCAAAGATCTCGTGGAGCTCGCTGTCGAGCAGGGCGAGCTGGTAAATGAGGTCGAAGCGAGCATGAAGCACGCGAGACATGACCTGTTGTGTGTGTAAGCGACTGCAAATCAGTCATGAAAGATGGACAGCATGGTCGCATCATGAGTATGCTCCTTTTTTTATAAGCAGCCATTGATGTCCAGCAGTTTACATCAAAGTAAAATCAATAGCTTAAAACACTTACAAAAAGCCAATGCTTGCATTGGTTGCCTGCCAAGGCGTGAGGACAGTCACATGTTGGCTGCTGAGAGATGTGGACATGATAGATGTTTCCGGTAGAGCCGGTCAACTCGACCACTTCCTCCGGGCTAGAGTCGGTTCCGCACCGGGTCCGACCCAAGACGAAGAAACGCTGCGATGTTGCGCGATCGTACACATCATAAAAGGCCTGAGGTGGCTGTGGCCGAAATCTCCTCAGCCGCTTCTCCTCTGAGACATCGGCGATTTTAGATCGCTTTGTCGGTGACACCTTGGCATAGGATTGGGAGGAAGAGCTCGCGTGATGGCCCGCCGCCGATGACGACGATGGTCCATTAATCTCAAGGGCCTCACGAGTGCGCTTGCGAGTGGATCGACCCTCAGAGGGGAGGGTCCGGTCTGTCTGGACACCCATTTGAGGGATCAAAGCAGTCAATGGTTTGAGATGTTGCAAGTTGAGAGACGACGCGTTTTTTTTGTTCTTGAATCAGGTCGTCAACCACATGTCCAAAACCGCGAGAGATAGCTTCGTTAAGGGTAACGTGAAACAACAAATATGGCACCGTAGATTCCTTACCTATCTATCTATCTGTGTACAGCAATAATTACCTACTTCGTTCGACGCGATCCTGTCTGAAATTGACAACAGGGTGGGGCACATTGACCCATGTACGGTAGTGTGAATCGGTACTGTACCATAAGTTTCAAAGGTACCTAGGTACTTGGGTACCTAGATCTGATACCCCGGGCAGGTTTCTTGGCCATGAGCTTCAGGTATCTAATGTAATTAATCAACTTCTCTCGTGGGTTTCAATGATCCCAACCTGCCTGGGTACAGTACCTACTGGATAAATTTCCGTCACCAGCGATCGAAAACAGTAGGCATATTTAACCGATCGGGGTACTTTATCATCTACGAAGTATAAATCGCCTTTACACTTCGTCAGAATGCAAACGTAGATGTAAATGTTCCGAGCCCATTGGGTGCTTGATCAAAATAATGACGTCAATAGCTGTCATAGACAACTGAGACAACCTTTAGGCAATTGGGGTAAGTTATCTTATTAGAGGAGCTTTTCTCGGGCATTACATTCAGTTCTTGGTGGGCGTAGAGTTTGTGCTTGGGTTATTATTACTATCATGCTGTCCCTTCGTGTCCTTCTTCACAGCAAGCCAATATCGTCTCCAGCAGCAATAATCAGCCGCTTGCAACCCTTGTTTTGTACGAGAGTGTTCATTGCATCACACACCAACTCAGTAATCAGGCCTCGATCAATAATATTATTGCAACCTACAGTTTTGCGCACAATGTCGACCAACACCACCAATCTCAACCAGCCTTCAGAGACGGCGCAGGCGCAGATGCAATCGAACAATGGCAATAGCGCATCATTCTCGTCCCTGGGCATCAGGAACAATAACATTAATGAGGCTGAAGGGGTCAAGCTGTCTGACAAGCAGAAAGTCATTGCTGGAAGCGTGCTCGATGTAAATAACAAGCCTCCCCGTTTTCATGTTAAAAACAGAGGAGACAAAAGAAAAGAAAAGCCACAGTTGTTAACAAGATACTTTTAATAGCTTTTCGAGGGTAACCCGACCCTCAAACACTTTTCGCTCTGGAACCCAGAGGCTATATTTGAAGATCCCATCACCAAGGCGGCTGGAGAATCCAAATACAAGGCGCAATGGTATGGTCTGCCTGCCGTCTTTCACCCGATAAAGCTACAATCTCACAAGGTGATCGATTCGGGCAACCCGATGCGCCTCGAGGTGTCCAACAAATACGTGGTCCGCGGCATCGGCAAGGAGCAAGTCATCAACAGTGTCGTCGAGGTTTTCTTGAATGACCAAAACGGCCGGATTGACAAGGTCCTCGACAAATGGAACGGCAAACTACCCGAGAATGTTGTTGTCGACGCGTTCCGTAAACTGAACGCTGTGACTGTGCCTATGTTTGTGACAGTCCCCAAGACGGAAGAGGAGGATATGAAGATGAAGGCAGCGAGAGACAAGGAGAACGAGAAGAAATAAATAAGTGATAAGGTGCGCAAATGGGAACAATGGCGAATTGAGTTCCCGTGTGCTACTATCTAGTTCTAGAACTAGTACTCTTTTTTTCATAGCATTTTCAAAGGAACATTGTTCTTGTTAGGAGATGTTTTTTTTTCACAAAGATAAACCGAACGTAAGGCGCCTGGCGCGTCACTTTCTTACTCATACAAATGCATACAAATGCAAGTTTGCAGAACGTAAGCACGTGATAGATCGACCAGACCAACAACGACCGCGTACAAACCCCACAATCCCTGCCCCACATTCTCTTACCACAGCGTCACTCAGTGCCCCTCTACCAGGTTGCCAATCCAATGACTTCAGCCTGCCTGCCTCGAACAGTACTCTCCAGCGAGTTGGAGGCCTTGAATCAGCAGCATCTTCCAAGACGACAAATCACCCTGCAATAGCCCACGACGTGCTTTTCTGAACCTCACTTACCTTCGCTGATCCATCGCTGGCCAAAACATTCCAAACATTACGAAAAAGGTCGCCAAAATGTTGTCCAACAAAGAAATGAACGATAAAATCAACGCCCGAGTATGGCATCAGCCCGCATCTTCTCTCCTTCCATAAGGCTCCTAGATTTTGACCGCGCGAAACTGACCTACCGCCTCAACTCACCTCTAGATGATGGAGAAGACCCTCACCCGGGACAAGATCAAGACCGAGAAGGAGATCGCAGCCCTCAAGAAGCGCATTCTCGAGGTACGCTACCATACCGCTCTCTGTTATTCACAAACCCCAGACTTCTTCTTCCATCCTCCGTGTCCTAACAAGAAATCATCACAACGCAGCTTCTCAAAAAAGGCCGCATCTCCGAGGCCGAGATGGAAACCGACACCCTTGCCTCTATGGAATCCATCCTCGAGGTGCAGCACATGAACGTCCTAGAAGCAAAGCGCGCCACCGCCCAGCTCGCCACCGCCGCCGCCACCCGTAAGCGCCTCGAGATGAACGCGCGCATGTCCAAAATCAACAGTGGTGCCAACTCCAACGCCTTCAAGATGCTCGAGGCCATCGAGGCCGATAAGGCTCAGAAGGAGCAGGCCGCCATGAGCCAGCGCATCTACATGGAGGCCATGACCGAGGGCTCTGGCACCCAGGTACCCCACGCCCGTCGCCAGGAGCTCTGGGCGCAGATGCTCGACGAGGCCGGCGTCGATGTCGGCGAGCGCCTGAGCGAGGCTCAGGTCAGCACCAGGGAGCCCGAGAGGGAGAGTGCCCCCGAGGAGCCAACGCCCGAGGTCGAGAGCGATTTGAACGAGCGCCTGAGGAGTCTGCGGGCCATGTGAGACTGCAAGGAACATCATCAGAAGGCGGAGTCACATATTGTGCCGCTGTCAGTGCTGCGGCATGCCATCCAGCCATGGATTGGGAACGACCCATTAGGCATATCTTGTTTTTTTTTGGAGAGTCTTAATTTGGGGAACAAACGGCGTTACGGTTTGGCGAGGCAAGCAAGGGGCGGCGTTTTGGGCATTCATTACATCGTGTCTATTTTTTATATCTGTCATCATGAATCAAGGATTTGCTTCTACATGTACAGACTGGCGACGGCGGTGATGTCGCGCTTGATCATTTCCTGCGCCGCCTGCATCTTTTGATATAGCTCCGGGTCTCCAATGATCCTGGCCGCATTTTTCACCTCTCGGCAGGTCTCGTCCAGCCGTGTAATTGTTCTCACAATGGTGCCCTCAAGCACCGGTGTTAGGTCAGTGATGTTCTTGAAACTCATTCCCCGGGCCCACTCATACACAACCTCCATCAACCCGAACCGCGGACGACTCGCAAAGTCGGCCGACTCATCGCCTACCTGCAGCACCTGGTGCAGAGTCTGGACGTTGTTGACCTTCTCGCTTATGCCAACGATAGTTTCCAGGCCCTTTTGAAGGCGCGCCGTCAGAGCCGGCTCCGAGTCGGTCCGCTCCTGGAACACAAAGCACGACAGCAAGCTGGCAATCTCTGCCGGCTCATAGTCAGCCAGCACGTTGTCCAGGATTAGTTCCGTGAGCACCAGCTCGTCGCCGCTGTGAATCTCGCACGCCACCTTGCCCTTGAGCTGGATCCGGGACGACTGGTCGATAAAGTTGAGTTCCCGGAGCACCTGTATGCGCTGTTCATAGTCGGGCAGCAACTGCAGGTTTTGGTCCGACAGCGCCTGGCGCAGCTGCTGGATGTTCTCTTTGATCAGCCACTGGTCGTGGCACATAGCGAAGTGCTTCAAGAACTGCGGGCAGTTCAACGCCTTGGAGCTTGTAGCCTTGAGCTCCGCCTCTTTGCGTTTGTTGACGAGCTCTTGGAACTGCAAATTTCGTAGTTTGGACAGGTCCGCCTCAGCCCACCACTCGGCATCCCACTTGGATGCGATTTGTCTCAACTGTTTGGTCGCTCCTGCATGCCCATCTCCTCCCTGGAAAATCTCGGGCACAATTCCCCTGGTTATGTGTCCGGTAAGACACTCGACATCCGAAAGCGGCACGTGGAGTGTCTTGTAAGAAACGCTCCGCCTGTTGGCCTGCGCATGTAGTGGAGTGTAGTATCGACCCCAGCCAGGAATGAAAGGCAGGATATCGCTGTTGTCGCGCGACTCGCGCAAGTTACGGATGCCACAGACGTGCAGTGCTAGGCTGTTCATGCCGCTCTTGGTGCTCGCCCCTTCAGAGAGCAGGACACCAGCGGTGCGCACGCCGTCCTTCGAGTATACGACCAATCTGCCCGGGCTGAACATCTTGCGCCCTATCGGGATCGCGATGAGCTTTGTGTACAGCTCTTGGGTGAGCTGACGGTAGTCCTGCGCAGCCTGGTGGCACTCATCCATGCAGCTGTCCTCGTCGCAGATCTTGCATGCGTCGCGCTTAACCTTTGCAAGGTCGGCTTCTGAGAGCTTGACGGCTTTCTCATGCTCGGGGAGAAGTTGCTGCGTTGCGTGTTCGGAGAAACTGCGCTTAATCATTTCCTCGATCTTGAGGGCTTCAACGCGCAATAGATTTAGTATCATATTGTACGTCAAACGGAACTGTGACCGCAGTTTTGAGGGCTCGCCTAGGATCATCTTGTTCAGCTCGGCCACCGGCGGCGCCTCGTCCCCTCCGCCAGGGGGCACTATAATGACCGACCCGACAGTGTCAAGTCCTCTTCTGCCTGCTCTGCCGGCCATCTGTGTGTACTCGCCAGGGAGAAGATTTCGGAACGAATGTCCATCGTGCTTGCGGTATCCTGAGAATACGACGGTGCGAGTGGGAAGATTCAGCCCCATGGCGAACGTCTCGGTGGCGAAAAGCACCTTGACCAGTGTCTGTGCAAACAATATCTCAACAATCTCCTTTACGATGGGGAGCAGACCGCCATGATGAACAGCAATCCCGCGAGACAAAAGCCCCCGCAACCGTATTATCTGGGGGAGTACCCGATCCTCGGGTTTGAGACGCGCGATAGATCGTTCAATGGTCATATGGATCGCGCTCTTCTCGTTTGCAGTGCAAAAGTCCTGGTTTTTTAGTGCATCTGCATTCTCTTCGCACCGCTTCTTGGAGAAGACGAAGATACAAGCAGGGAGTAGCGTGTTGTTTTTGAGGTAGTTTACCAGGTGGACCCAAAGTGTTTGGTCTTGGGCCCTGGATGTAAAGCCGCCTTGTCTTCCGGCTCTTCCCATGTGGCCAGGGGCATGGCTGGCTCGTGGAGGACCACTGCCACCTCTGCCGCCGCCTCCGCCGCCTCTGGGTCCACCGCGACCCCCTCGCTGCTGACCCTGCGGACCTCCTCTTCCACCGCGGCCCCCACGCTGATTGCCAGCACTACCTGCGGCAGCACCATTGGCCGGCACCTTCACCTTGGCTTTGCCTTGGATGGCATTATTAGCATCCTTCCACCCCTTTTCGATGAACTTCTTGTCTGAGTCGACAATTTTGTGAATAGTCTTTCCACCCCAGAGATAGTGTTCTAGCGGAACGGGTCTTTTGGGGGTTGAAATGACATAGATGTCTCGCTTCTTTGTTCTTCCAACCCAGGAGGCAAACTCATAAGTGTTTGGGACGGTTGCCGATAGTAGGATAAGCGACACATGATCGGGGAGCATAATGATGACCTCTTCCCAAACTACGCCACGCTCATAGTCGTTGACGTAGTGAACCTCGTCGAATATGACAAACTCGACGTCCCGGATCATGTCGGCACCGCGGTAAAGCATACTGCGCAAAATTTCCGTCGTCATGATCAGACAGCTTGCCTCAGGGTTGATCTGAACGTCACCCGTCAGAATTCCAACTTCATCAAACGTTTGGCGGAAGTCGCGGAATTTTTGATTGCTCAAAGCCTTAATGGGACTGGTGTATATAGCTTTTGTCATGTGGCGCGCTGCGAGTGCAATAGCATACTCGGCCACTACCGTCTTACCAGCGGAGGTATGGGCCGCCACAAAGACACTGTCGCCGTTCTCCAGGTGGTATACCGCCTCCTTTTGGAAGGTATCGAGTTCGAATGGCCACTCGCGCGCCATGTCTGGTACCAGTTCGCGGAAGTTGGCAAAATCTCGCTTGACGTCCACCATGTGTGCCCACTCTCGCCCTGCATTGCGCGCCGAGGATGCAGCCAGCTGCCCATGCGGCTCAAGGGTAGGGAACTCGACCGGAAGGAGGGCATCCAGCTCTTCATCCTCGCCACCGCCTTCGGGAGTACCAGGGTCGACCCCTTCGCCATTTATCTTTTGAGATGCAACCGCGCCAAGCCCGCCATCCTCGTCGTCAGCACCGGGCGGCGCCTCGGGCTCCTGATCGAGCTCATCCATTACGGCTATTTCCTCGGCTTCGTCCACCTTGCTTTTCTGCTTGAGGCTCAAATCTATGCCTCTTGACAAACCCGGGGCCACTTGTAACAAGCCATCCTTGTCCCCCATCGGTATGACGCGTTCAAGTTTGCTCTTGCCGTCTGCAGCGTTAGATGCGCTGCCGCCACCGCGTGCACGAAGCAGCTGCTCGTCGAGAGCAGCAGCAGCCTCGACACTGTCCAGGCCGCCCGGAGCAAAGGGGAAGAAGCCAGCAGCACCCCTGACGAAATCGGCATTGTTACCCGGCTTGCGCAGCATCGACGTCGAATTCTTGGCAGTTGCACTGGCGGCGGGCACGGTGACGGTATCATAGCCAACGATACGGCCCTCAAGGCCCTGGCGCTGGAAGCGGACAACGGTGCGCGATTGTGTAGGGGCCATGGTGAAGAGGTCGGCGTAGTCGACGGGAGCTTCCCAGCGCTGCTGCAACTTGTCAAGCCATTCTGTAGAGAATGTCGGGGATGGTGTGAGGTAGTCGCGTTCGAGCTTTGCTCTTATGTCCTTAGGTTCTTCCCTGCGACGCTTGCTAGGCGACTGTTGCTGGAAGAGAATCTCGTCAATTGGTTCAGAGTCATCAGCACCCTCCCCAAGAGCCAGCCGGCTCATTGCCTCCCCGAGGTCAGCCATACACCCTGTGTCCCTGCTCGATTATCGGTGGAAATATGTCTGTGTTTTGGAATGGCGGCTGTCGAGAGGATTGATTCGGGCAGGATACCAAGAATCAACCGAGGCGAGGGTAGAAGCTTTGGGTCGAGCTTCGTTGACGTCGCTTGATTCTGGCCATTCTAAATTCAACCCCACCTTGCTTTAAGACTGTGGGGTGAGTGAGCTTCTGGCACGCGTTTGCCCGCACCTGTAATTACTGCCTGCGCCCTAACTGTAACGGCAGGCCCCTGGCGGCCGTTGGCTCGCATGAATCGTGATGTGCGGAGCTCCATCAAGCCAAGTCGGTATTAATTATCGTAGAGCTTCTAAGTAGTTCGTCATGCATCGCGACAGCTTCTTTTCAGCACCCGTTGCACACGGACCAGCTTGAATAATCACCATACATACACACTTTTGTCTTTCAGTTACATAATTATAATGGAGAGTAAATTCCCACCCTGACTATAAACTCAATAAAAAAGGATAATGAATCGGGTCATCGGTTCTTTCACATTGCAGCCTCAAACCCAGCCGTACCAAACCCAGCCACCATGTTGATAAGCTTCTCGCCTCAACTAGACTGTTTGTTATTGTTCATAGGCCACTATTTAATAGTCCATTTGATGGTGTGGTGGTAGCTGTCTATTGGCGTTTTGTGTGCTGGATAGGTGGTTTTCCACTCACGCATGAGTGGTGCCACGTCAATAGGAAAATCAAGCACACAACACCAGCTGCAGCCGACGATGACAATGGTTTACCACTTCCTCCATGTGAACGAAGAAGCGCTACAGGCGACAAAATATGGGCGGCACGTAGCCGTTGGTTTGGCAAGGCTAGCTGTAATGAGGATTCCCCGCGGCTTTGGTGTGACACACACGCACCCAATCCCAAGACAAAGAAGGCACTTCGCCCAGTTACATGTTCGGTGCCCTACTTGCTACGGCCCAGCTTGACTGTCGCAGAAACAACATAGTGACGGACGTCAACCATCTTTTGAGACAAGACAGTTACTATTCGCGTGCTTCCAATCGATCTTGACCCATCGCACTATCTGTGTCCCTGTGTCAAGTGACGTTGCCTACCTACGCAATTCCCATGATGAATGTATCCCAATCAGAATCCCCCTCCAAATCCTACACTGGCTCGCGCTACTTCCGCGAGTTTGTGTCAAAAATTCGGAAAGATCCAGACGCTGGGAAGTATGAGCATCTCGAAGACTACCCACATGACATTCTTACCGATACCGAGCTGGGACTAAGGCTATATCACGCCGGAGTAAGTTCTTTCTTCAGTTCATTTCTTGCCAGAGATTTGGCTCTTGTTAACCGTTACGGTCCATCTCTTACAGATCAACCCCCACGATCAAGACCACTTCCGACACCAGATCTACATCGTTGTTACCGACTCTCCTCAAGGGAAAGCCACCAAGATCTGCCCAGCAAGCACCGTCGTTGCCGCCTCGCTCACCCTTCAATGGTCCAAACGAGGGGACCTCTGCAATGCGCTGCTCCTCTCGATCAAGGCCTTCGGTCAGTGCACCTTAGCCTGGTGCGGTGACTCGCCGAATCAGAGCAAATGTGGCTGGTGTGGCCATGGCCAGAGAACACTGCTGTGGAGGGCCAACCAGTGGAGGTGGTTGCCATACCGACGTGGGAGAGCTTTGCGGCAGGGCGAGAGGCACTGCTGCAGGTGGAATAAGCTGGCTCGGAGATACGAATGTGTATGTGTTGCAACCCGATCTGCTGATCAAAAGTCGTCCCTCCCACACGTCTCCATGATGTACTTTTGAAAACTAAACCAAATGGTCTTTCGTTTCAGTGTCGATGCAAGGACCCTGATAATGCGCTTATGGGGCCCCTAGACCGGGAAGACGCCGCCTCGATGCCCCAGGCCGTTCTGCCTGCCACCATCGAGGGTCACAAGCTGTACATGACCAATGTGCAAGGGGCTTTGGTGCGCGCGAACGCCGACATCCAAAATTCAGTTGGTGGTAACGCTGTTGCTCAGCCCACCGTCAACAACTTTTATTTTTATGGCAACATCCATCAATCGGCGGCAGGGGGTTCATCCGATGGTCCAATGAGTGGGCCCTCGAGCTACGTTTTCTCGGCCATGCCTTTCGCGGTTGCGACCTTGCCGAGGGCCATGATTGACTTCACGAGCTCTGTTGCGTCATCGATGCCTCAGACTAGGCTGGAGTGTGGTCACATCGTGGGAGAGGTCAACGATGAACAAGGGGTGTTGGGCTCCGGCTCGAGCAAGATACGAAACTATACCAGACCAATGGTGGAGGACGATGTCGACGATGGCGGAACTAGTAACGGCGGGTTGGCCGAGAGGTTTTCTAGACTGGATGTATCAAAAGCGTCCACTTAGACGCCAACTTGGTGGCAAACCGGAACTCTTATGTGAATTAATCTTCCATTCAACCTCGCAACAGTCATGAATTCAAGGGGAATATCAAAATATTTGCAATTGATCAAGGTATCTTCAAGGTTTCCGTTTTTCATCTGGAAACAACCGAATATGTACACTAACGAAAATAATGGGGAATGGGCCCTACTCCCCCTTACGATTTGAAAACCGGCATCCAAGCCCCCGTTGTCACGCACCGCCTGCTCCTTCCCGCATGGCTGGGGCTAAAAGAGACACATTTAACATCCGACCTTGATAGCCTGGGCAAACAGGGTGTAGGTATCGGCGTGGTTGAGGTTCTGGGCACTCGTGAGCCTAGAGTTAGGGGTTGAGCTTGTTAGTATGCGCCACTATCAAGGCTTGTAGCCTCTTGACCAAGGTTTTTGGAGATTCAGTAAAACTTACTGGCGCAAGCAAGTGTATCCATAGCAGTTGTAGTCCTGTGTTCCCTTGACTGTTGTGTTCGAAAGCCTTGGTCAGCGTATGATAAGAGGTATCCTGAGGGGCACACGGCTGCTTACCTTGCGACAAGTGTGTGACCTCGTGCAGGATAGTGTTGTCCTGGGTCTGGGCACGACAAGCGTTGCTGGTGGTTGGCATGGTGAAGAATGTTGGGCAGTTCACCATGATACTCTGCGAGGGGACCGTGTAGGCGATGACGCCGGGTGAGCAAGCGCCAATCTGGTCTGTGCAGTACTGGCGGCTGGCACCGCCGGTGGGGTTGCATTCGGATGCGATCCTATTGAAGGTGGTAACAACAGTGTTGACGGCGCTGGAGCTGGTGCTCTTGAAGTACTCGTTCATCTTGGCAGAGTTGCTCTGTGCGGCGCTGGCGGCGCGCTGGGCAAGAGAGCGGCAGCTGGAAGAGTGCGAACATGTCAGTATAAACATGCACATATCATATATGTCTCTTTGGGTCATTGTCCTCACCTGTTAATGGCGTTGATCGTCTGAGTGCGCCTCGTGCCGGTGCAGTCGCTCTGGACGTTTGTACGCTTGGCAAGGTAAGAGCGGCGGACTTTGGCTGCTTCAGCCCCGTCGATGTGGGCCTTGATATGGTTGGACTCAAAGGCCATGGCGCTGGAGATGTCGCCAGAGTCGGATTCGGCAACAGAGAAAGTGCCCTGCTTTTGCGTTAGCCCCATGGAGCGTATAAAAGACGGTGGGTTGGTTGGTGTGAAAATGGGTACATACCAAAGCAGCAATGTCAAAGTCACCACCCTCTGCGAAATCGTGAGTGCTAGCCACATTGAAGCTAACCTCAATGGTCTCGCCGGCGCCGATAACCTGGAAGGCCTCGGCGGGAAGGCCGGCAGTGGCGACCTGGTACCTGATACCGTCAAAGTCGACCTTGTTTTCGCCGGCCATAATGACAGACTTCTCGACGTCGGCCGAGTCTAGGATGGAGCCGGTCTTGAGGACCTTGATGCTCGAGCTGCCCGAGTTCGTGATGCTCGCCTTGACCTCGGAGTTGTTGACAACCTGGATCTTGACGTCAAGGGGGGTGTCGCGCTTGTTCATGACGGCTACGCCCTGGGCCAAGGTGGCCAGGAGAGCCATGATTCCAACGCTGTACTTCATGCTGACTTTTGATTGGTGTGAAGTTGAAAGAATGAGGGATATATATAAACACTATATAAGTTGGAAACTTGTAACAGGTGCAGTGAAGTACCGAGCGAGAGAATGAAGGACTGGGGCCAGCTGTGTCGAGTTGACGGTGGTGCTTTAGATAGGAAGACCAGAGCTTGGGTGGCGGAGGCGTGCCATATTTATAGATTGAGGTTCTCTTGGAGTCCCGATCGTGGTGCTGTGCTTATATGGACGGTCACCAAGATTCCGGTAAGGGGAAGGGCATATTCCGGACCGGACAACACACATTCTAGTCTAGACAAGACGGAGCAGCAAGCATCCCCAAAGCCCAATGAGGAGGCTGTCAGTTAGCACCCCCGGACAATAAGAAGACGCCGCATATAGATGGGCACGGGGGCTAGACACGATTAGGAAGATGCTAAGAGGTTCGCCAGGCTGTCATGCCTGCGCCGTTGTGTTTCATCCGGAGATGGATGCAGGTAACCATGATTGGGGGCAAGAGGGGATACTCAACCCGTACGGGAGAGATGGAAAGCTCCCTTCGCCCCATGGGAGGCAAACAGGGTTCATCGGACACAAAAGACGGGAGTCTACCCATAATGGGCATGTCATAGCTGATCGGCAGTGAGTGACATGGAGGGAACGGGCCCAGCTCTCGATTGGCTCAAGGTGAAGTATTAAGGGAGATGGTGGGATAATCAGGGATGTTGCATTGTTCTTGGCTTGCCTGGATGTTGCCCAGCCTTGCAGGCGCTTTGCTGTACCAACTCAACCAACCAGACTTGACAGACTTCACAACCACCCAAGCCACCGAGCAACTGCCAGTGTGGGGGTGGGGTGAGTAAAATTCTCCTTTGATCTTAATGTTGCTTTTGGCAATGGGCAAACAGCACATCTAGCTTCCTTGGGCGATCGCGGTATATTTCCCTCAAAGGTTGGCATTTATTACCATGTGTTCAGGAGGGGCGCTGGAGGCGTTGGATGCTGATCACTACTTGCTGTGGTAGTTGCTCCCGGAGGGCCCCCCTATAATCCGCCAAGGACTTGAAAGCTATTGTTAATCAGGCCAGAGACATATGGCTTTGTTTTGTGCCCAACGACATGGTTATAGCTAGGATTGGTTGAAGGATCCGGAAAGGTCCTTTCATTCCAGCGACCTTGAATGAGGGTGAAAGTGAAGAAGAAAATACATAGGCTTGCAAGTTTGGTTGAGCACAGCGAATGATAAATCATCCGAGGTACCTTGGTAACTAAGGCAGCGTTAATGGATAAATAACAAGACAGGCATTCCCTCCAGCTGAACAGTAGTCAGTCGGTTGGATCACTTTGCCTCACTTGCCGCTGGGGCCTGCATGTCGCTGGTGGTTCTGGGCGGTTGTTACAGATTTATTTGGACCCCATATCACTTGGCAGTTGAGTGCCGTCGTGTACCGAACCGCAATTTTGAACCCTGTCCGGTTCACCTACCTCACCTGGCTTCTATTCTCGGTACTGTGCCTCGTGTGCGTCTCGTCTGTCCAGAATTTTAATTAATACAATCATTACATCGAAAAATAGTATTAGCGAGCGCGGAATTGTTTCCTTTTTCTTCTTCTTCGCCAACCTGTACAGTCTCGCCGCTCAGAAGATCTGTCTTGCCTTCTTGAAACTACGTCATTGAGGCTCTTTGCTAGGCGGCACGAAACGGCGAGACAGCTCCATGAATGTGGCGTTCTGGACAGTCCAACAGAATCCGAAAAGATTAATCAAGACCGTGCACGGTACTGAACAAAAGACCCGAATCCGGGATCGTTATGCGATCGGGGCCAACCGACGTAGCAAGGCAAATAAGAAAAACCAAGCACAGACAGTATACAATGGCGGAATGGCAGGACATTAATCACTGCACACATATACTGTACTGTAGTTTTGTTTTGGAGTTGTACAGTAGGTTGTGTGGAGTTGTTTTGGTAGCCTTGGCCACTTTCACCCCGCCCCGCTAGTTGCCAAGCCTTATCCTCAGGGGGACGTCTTCTCTAGCCAGTCAGACTGCATCGATCGCATCTTGGCACGCCCCCTGACTTGTGCCTACCTGTATTGTATGTACCTACCGTAATTACTGTACAGATGGATAAATGTCGCTCTCATTCATCTTTGACCATAGGCATGCGGTTGGGTGACATCCTCAATTGATCAGGTGCCCGTGACAATCCAACTTCCTTTCTTGTCCAGTCCACTAATATATGTTGGTGTTATTGGAGACGATGACTTGTAACCATGGGTTGCCTGTAGTGTACGAGGTGTGAAGTAATTACCATTTTGCCTTAAGCGACAAATGCCAAGAGTGAATCAGGTACCTTTGGTTTGGTGCAAAACTGGTCAGTCAATTCCAGATTGATTTCATCCCAATTTCTGGTGGCGAACTTGTCCCCCTGGGGTGAGATGGGATGACAGAAGTTTACAGACAGCGCAAGATCAAAAGATTTAGACTTTTTTTGGCAGAATAGTATACAGAAACGATAAGACTGACCGGATTTACTCGTACACCAAAACTATCATGGAGAATGTTACAGTAGACACGCAAGCATTGAATAGCTCCCTTGGCTAGGTGCAGGTTAGCATATTCACCGAATGTACCTACAAAATTAGTACATATCTTTTCCTTGGTATCTAATAAGATCATACCGTCGCATATAACATGCCGGTGGAGAATAGCCCGTGGCTTGGTCTCCGCTCCGAGTTCCATAAACGGAAGGTGGCTAGGAGGAGCATGACTTGACGCAAATCAACATTGGTTCACGGTATGTAGTAAATTATGTCAGCGCCCGCTCCCAGCTTGGTTCCGCGGGGTCCTGAGCTGAGTTCGGCGTTTATCTCCGCATCCATCCCCTCAAGTTCCAAGCCAATTATCTCCCGCCTCTCTCTTGCCTTGGTCTGAAAGCTGTATGTATGACGCGACACTACCTCGGCAGCGAAAGCAATCAACTTGTCTACATCGTTCATCATCACTGAGATCTCACCACTACAAAATTACCAACTAGCTAGCTACTCACCGTCCCTTCCTACTCTGGTCAGCGACCTCTCTTTTCTGAACAGGAAATAGCCCACACATGTCAGGGTTCACGGGCCTTCGTTCAGTTACGCTCATCATCGCAGCGTGCTTCGCATTTGTGCTTCTCCGGCAAGGCACATTCTTTTCGTCACCACTCACAGACGGCAACATTTCACCATCTGTCAACATGGCCTCAGACCCGGTCCCAAAACTCGACCTTAGCCTCCGTCAGATTGGCGCTGATCCGCCCACGCTGGCCGTCAAGGTCGTCAACAACAACGAGGGACCCGTCACCATCCTGACATGGGACTCGCCGCTCGATCACGCCGCCCTCCCGCTCGGCCTGATTGAAATCACACCTCAGGGTGCCTCGGCACCCCTCGAGCTCCAGACGGTGCAGTTCCGTCGCGTCACGCCACCAGGCCCCGAGTCACTCGTTGAGATAGCCGCCGGCGAGTCTGTCGAGAGTGAGGTGCTCCTGAAGCAACCGACCGTGAGCGAGGATGACATTTTTGCTGGCAAGGATACGGCGACTGTGGTCATGAAGGGTACTTGGATGGCTGTATGGGGGAGCGCTAGGAAGGATATAAGCGATGATGAGATTGACAGGAAGGAGAAGAGCTTTGGGGGAAACTTCCAATCCAATGATTTGAAAATCCAAAAGGATATCTAATAGATAATTTGATCACTGCAAAGATAAAGCTACAGCCATTATTATCCAACGCAATTCGACGTGCTAGGCTATGCGTTTAAAATTATTGTCAGACGCCATAAAAGACAAAAGTGTTAGGACCTAAATCGCTCCGAAGCGACGACAAAAAGAACGCAAAGGACGGGTCAAACCCCAAAACTCAGCCGAAATCTGTCGGTTGATTGTTCTTGTGAAGATCTATCTGTAACTAGCTAATGCAAAATAAAAAAATTAAAATCAAGCTATCCCTAAACTAAGGATAACTAAGCTGATGCATTTCGTGACCTAACCAAAGTCCCTTGCACAAACGGTATGGACCCCAAACCAAATTTGTAGACAAATCGATCCTGTAATTTGTATTTGAAAAAGAAAAACGCAAAAAGAAATGTAATAGAAAATGCCAATGGATAATAATAATTCTGATGTTGTTTTTTTGACCAAATTATCGCGAAACAAAAACTGGGAAATAAAATTTGAAAAAAAATCAATTAGGGATATCCTTGTCAAATAAAATCCTCATCCTTTTCATCTGTTACAATTAAGGTATCGGGGTAGCCTGTTTTTATGGGAAAGTACAGTGGGTTAAAGCAACTGAACGTCTAACTAGATAATTAGGTTTCTTAATACTTAGGGGTAAAATTATAATTGTTTTCAAATAAATATAGAATTACTTAAAGCTTAATTGCTGTTAAACAATTTTAAAATCAAATTTATTTATATAATAATAAACGTATTTTATATAAATTATATTCTAAACGTAGTTTTTTAGATTTATTTAATTTGTGATTTTCAACCAAGATTTTACAAATTACAAAAGTGTCTTTTTAATAACTACGTAAAATTACGTAACATTTCGTGGTTTTATTTTTAAATAATTGATATTTTACCGGTTGGTATTTTTTAGCGAATATTGTTAAAAAAAGTACTACCCCATTTGGCCTTTTTAATACTGGTTCGATTTCAGGTCGTAATATTGGGTGTTTTTTATTTTTGGCTAAATCCCTTTGGTTCTTAAATAATTTAATTTTCCCTAATTTTGGTTTTTAATTTTCTTTTTTTTCCTAGTTTTCCCGCGCCATATTTAATTGCATAACCAAATTGAAATTTAACTGTTTATCGACGGAACGTCGTTACGTTTTTTTAATAAGAATAATAAGCTTATATTATAAGCTTAGAACGTAGTAAATCCTACAATGCACTATAATGCACAATTGATAATATACAACACATAACTGTTACGACCAGATGGTTGGGCCGGTACTATAAGAATAATAAGCTTATATTATAAACTTAGCACGTAGAGAATACTACGATGCACTATAATGCACAAATTAATATGCAATACATAATGTGTATTATATATGAACCAACTAATGCAATACAATTGCATACAAATAGTTTATACAAATACAATTTTTTAACCTATTTGGGTAAAAGAAATAAACGCATAATATAAAACAATGGTAAGTTTTAGTGGGTTGCAAAGTTGGTTTAGCATTTATATGAAATAACAAAAAATGTTACAATTATGCACATATATAAAACAGGTAAAACGCCAATGCGCTGTTTTATTTTATCCTAATTAGGAAAATAAAATACAGTGTTTAATACGTGGATTTGTAATACGTAAATTATTAAATGCAATACCTTTGCGAATAAATAGGGAAGAATTTCCCGCTTTAGAATTAGAGTAAGTTTTGAAGATATTAGATTTTTACAATATCATTTTTCACAATATTAGATTTTTATTTTGATTATCAAAATCGACAATTATAATCATCAATTATTAAATAATCTTTTACCTCTATTTGATTTACAAAGTAACTTTTTTTCCCTTTATTTATATTCACCTGGTGTAAATTTATTCACTTTTACAATTTACCTCTCATTCCTTTTTACAATCGTTTTTGACAAATTTTTTAAATCCTTTTTTACTGGACGAAATAAATACCTTTACGCAATATTTAATTGGTAAATTGTTTTTTAGTGCTTTTTTGCTTTATATTATATACTAGTTGTTTTTTTTGTAAATTTATTCAATAGTATAATTTTAAATCCTGGTCGATTTTTAATTTTCAAAAATGGTAAATGGTATTTTTTAAATTGTTTTTTTTAGTTAATTTGTTTGCAAATCCAACTTTTAATAATATTAGTGAAACGGCTTTTGATAGTCCTGGAGGTAATTGAAGAATTTTCAAATATCCTTTTTATATTTATAATTTCCCCATTTAACAAAATATTCTGTTTTGCCGTATTTTGGTTTATAATTAAATATTTTTTTAATATCATAAATTTATTTTGCGTCGATTTCGATTGGTTTCTTATATATTAGTGCCGTATAATGTTAGCTCCAGTAATAACACGTAAACTGTAGAATACATTTTTATAATATTTGATAATAGTAATCTGTAATTTATATTGCTAATTTGTTTATTAATTTCAAAAGGTCCAAGACTTTTTAAATTGAATTTGCTATTAAATTTTGATATTTCTAAAATAGGTTTTTTAATTATTGTGTTTCGTAGCTTTTTAAATACTTATTATATTTATTTCATCCATTGGAATTTTAAACTCTTTTCAATTATATTGGTAAATGGGGTGGCGACTGCTCTATATTTTCTTTTTAATATTTTGTAAAAATTTATAAATTTAAAAAATGCCGGAACGTTTTTTACGTTTTGTAATTGGGGTTATTTTTTTAAGTCTTTAGTGTCAAAATTTGTGTATTAATTAATCCAAAAACAATAATACTTTTTTAAAAATTAATTTGTTTATTGTAGAAAATATATTTTTCGGATTTGTTTAAAAGTTTGACGTTTTCTAATTTCTGTAAAACTATGTGGACGTATGATTTATAGTTTTCTAACGTTTTGGAAAAAATAAAAATATCGTCCAAATATACAATAATAAAAATGTTTAAACATTCTTTTAAAATATGGTTAATTATAGTTTGGAAAATTGCTGGAACGTTCATAAGGCCGAAAATTATTACAAAATATTCGAAATATTTACGCCGGGTGCGAAACGTTATTTTCTATTTTTTGCTTTTCTTTATACAGATTAAACTATATATATTTTTTAAATTTAATGTCGTAAATTGTTATATTTGGTAAAATATGTTTTGGAGTTCTTCTATTAATAAAAGTAGGTAGTAATCCTTTATAATAATGTCGTTTAATTGTTTATAATTTACTTATAATTGAAATTATCCGGTTTTTTTGGTATAAAAAATGGGGTATTTTACTCAAATTGTCAATGGCTTAATATATTTTGGTTTAAGTTTTTTTTGGATGTATTAGTCAAATACTTTATTTATATGGGGTTTAAACCGTAAATTTTATAGAATTAGGGTTATATTTCCTTTTTTAATGGTATTGCATAGTTTAATAAATTGTATTTTGGCAATTCCGTTTTGAATTTTGGGTTAAATAATCGTTTGTATATTTGGTATTTAACTAGTATATAACTAATTTGGTTTTCCTATTTTGGTATGATATAATTAAATTGGTTCTAATTTATGGATAATTGCTTTTTTCTAATATTAATTCCAGGGTTAATTGTTCTTTTTATAAATACGCCATTTGTTTTCATTAATTTATCCGGGGGTTTTTTTCCTAAATGAAGATCTTTTTACAATTATGCTTTTATTGTTTATTTCCGAAATATCCAAAATAATTTGTGTTTTTTGTCCGTAACTTTCCATTTAAAAATGTACGGTTTCCGTTTTGATAATACCGTTTCCATATAAAATTGCTTTTTTTCCACGGTTTGCAATTGGTATGGTTTTTTTTATTTCTAAAATATCTATTATCTTTCTACGATTTTTGGAATATATAATTATTTTATATTCCATTGTCGAAAAATGTTTATATAAATTTACCATCGAATCGTATGTTAAAAAATATATATTCATATTTTGCTACCGTATTTTGGGTAACATCTAAAGTTATTGTTCCTATTTTCTTTTCGCCGTTAAGTGCTTTATACCGTTTAATTGATTTAATGTTTTTATTTCGGGGCGTGTGGTTGTTTTTTATTTTAATTTAGTTAAATGGGCATTTCGCGGGTATTGATATTTTGCGTGCGTTTGTATATTTTTATTTCTTTTTTGTTTGTGGGCTTTATATAATTTTGGTTATAGGTGCAGGTATTTAATATTGTTATTTCCGTGCCTACTAATTTTGAGTTTTAGTTAATATATAGACTTTGTATATATTGCAAATATATTTGTTTTATAAAAGTTTAAACTGGTAATATTACGTTATAGGATATTTGTCCTTAAATGTAAAAATAATTGTTGGTTTGTTTCGGAATTTAATTTTAATTTCCCAATTAGGTAATTTTTAGATTATTTATATGTTGTGGATTTAAACTATTATTTATCGATGTGGGAAAAGGTTGTAGTGAATTTCTTTGTTTGAATAAATTCCGCAATTGTTTTTAAAACATTTTACTCAAAAAACGTAAACGTGTTTTGGGTGTACGGTGTTTAATTTGAGGTAATTTCCAAATGTCGGTATTATGTATTTTGTAAAATTTTGCTTTTATTAAATTAGGGTGTAACTTGGAAATTGTATTAATTAAATCGTTTCGGTATAAATCGATTTGTTTTTTTCATATTTGTATAGATTGCCGGCCTTTGCGGTATTATATATATTTGGGGTTATGTTTTTTGTATCGCGGGAAATTCTTCTGAAATTGTTATTTAATTTTTCGGTTAATGGTTGGTTTATTATTTTAATATGGTGGGTTTACTTTTTTGCTTTTGTATCCGATTTTCCTAAAACGTCTAAATTTATAAGCTCGTGTAATTTGGCGTTTAATCGGTGTGAATAATTTAATTACTTTATTCCGAAAAATGTTCGGTCTTTTACTGTTAGGGTTTGAATATTTTGGGACTTTTATAAATATTAACGCGCGTCGATTTTAAAATTATCATGGGTTATATTATTACGATTAAGGTATTGGGGTAGCTTGATTTTATGGTAAAGTACAGTGGGTTGAAAGAATTAAACGTTTAACTGGATAATTGAGGTTTTTAATAGCTGGGGGTGAAATTATAATTGTTCTTAAGTAAATATTGAGGTTAATAAAAGTTTAATTACTGCTAGGTGTTTTAAAATCGAATTTATGTATATGGTAATAAACGTATTTTATATAAACTACATTACAAATATAGTTATGGTTTAACTATTTTGTAATTATAATAATTACTTTTGTTTACATTCTTTTAATTATTTAACAATCTAAGTAATTATTTTCTTTCAACGTTACGTGCAATTACATAATTTACTGTTTGGGTAATTTTGGCTTTACCGGCCTAAATTTTTGGTCGTAATGTTAGGTTTCCTTTCTTTTTAGTTAAATTCCTTTAGTTTTAAATGATTCTATTCCCTTAATTTTTGATTTTATTTTTATTTTTTCCTGGTTAATTTTCCTGCGCTATGTTCAACCGCGTAATTAAATTAAAATCTAATTGTTCGTCAACCGTTCGCCGCGATAACTTTTGTTTTACTTTTACTTTATCGCTGGTCGAAATGCTTTTTGTTTTATCTACCAGTTTCGGGGAATTTTTCGTTGTTAAATTTTCCCCGGGGATTTCGCCCAGTGTACGGAATGTATTCGTTTAAATTTATTGCATTGAAATATTTTCGAAATGTTCTTAAAATCTATCTGTTAAATTGTTTCCCAGCATTGTTGTTTTGAATCGAAGTTGGGAATTGCCCAAAAGGCAAGGAGGGTTGCGAATTTTAAGGTAAAACGTTTCCGGAAATAGAAACAAACTGTGGTTTGAAAAATAATGCGAGTTGTATTTCGCGGAATTAATAATTTGGAGGAATTGAATCGGGTGGAGCGTAAAAAACAAAATAGGAAAAACGGCGGCGATTAGCCGAAATTTTGCCTAAAATATCTTTGGAGTCGCGTTTTCTTAATTCCAATTTTGTTTGGGATTCCACTATAAAAATAATAAGCTTATATTATGAGCATAGCATGTAGAAAACACTACGATGCACTATAATGCACAATTAATAATATGCAATATATAACGTGCATTATATATATATATAAGAATAATAAGTTTATATTATAAGCTTAGCACGTAGTAAATACTACGATGCACTATAATGCACAGTTAATATGCAATTCATAACGTGCATTATATATGAACCAACTAATGCAATACAATTGCATACAAACAATTTATACAAATACAATCTTTTAACCTATTTGGGTAAAAGAAATAAAACGCATAATATAAAACAATGGTAAATTTCAATGCGTTGCAAAGTTGGTTTAGCATTTATATAAAACAACAAAAACGTTACAATTATCTACATATATAAAACAGGTAAAACGCCAATGCGCTGTTTTATTTTATCCTAATTGGGAAAATAAAATACAACGTTTAATACGTGGATTTGTAATACGTAGACTGTTAAATGCAATACCTCTGCAGATAAATAGGGAAGAATTTCCCGCCTTAGAATTAGAGGAAGTTTCGAAAATATCGGATTTTTTATCATCTACAAAAATCATCAGTTTTCACAATATCAATACAACTTTTTACCTCTATTTTATTTACAAAAGTGACCTTTTTCCCCTTATATACATTTACCTGGTGTAAATTTATTCACTTTCACAATTCACCTTTCATCCTTTTTTACAGGTTATGAGCCCGGAGCTCGCTTGTTAAAAAGGCCACTTTTACCACCTTTTTACATACATTTTCCTCTATCCAAACTTTGGTTTATTAACAACCACAAACAAAGGCAGGACCTTTTTATTTACCTACCTATCGTTAATTTTTAACGTTGGGCCTAAATAAAAAGAGATATATTTTCTACTTTTGAGTAAATATATTACAATAGCCAATCAGGTATATTATATATATAATATTCCATTAAATATATCAAATATATATTTATAAAAGATAACATTCTAATAAATAAAATCTATTTATTAAAAATGTCGGGTTTTGGAGATAAAATTTCTATCCCTAAACTAAAGGGTACTGATAATTATATTATCTGGTCCCTTCGAACCAAAGCTATTCTGACTGAAAAAGGTTATATTGATAATTTTACCGAAATTAGTCAAAACGATAATAAAGCATTAGCTTTATTAACGCTTTTGTGCAAAGACGGTCCTTTATTGCAAATAAGGAACGAAAATACCACAAAAGAAGCTTGGTTAAAATTGGAGAATTTATACAATCCAAAAGGATTTACTACCGATTTTTTAATCGCTAGGGAGTTTTTTAATACAACTCCGCAGAAATTTAAGGATATTGAAGAATACCTTAATAAAATAAAAGAATTATCCGATAATCTCAAATCCCAAGAAATAATTATACCTGAACAGATAATTATATCCTGGGTATTGAATTTATTGGACAATTTATACGAAGGTTTTATTTCCAATGTTAGTCAGGCATTAAGAAATGATCCAAAAGCATACAATACGGATTCGTTATTTGCACATTTAATTGACGAATCCAGAGGCAAAAATAACAACAAAATATTATTTACCAATAAATTTGGAAATAATAATAAAAAGAATTCGTTTAAAAAGCGAATCGAAAAATCACAGAACAAAGGCAAATTTTGCAAGTTTTGCAAATTAACAGGCCATTTTGTTGATAAATGCTGGTATTTGAAACCGAATACAGCACCTAAATCATGGGACGGTCTAACGAAGAAAAGTTGTTTTAACGATAAAAACAACGTTAAAAATAACGTTAACAGTTCCGGCGATAATAACAATTCGATTAATACTTTAATCGATTTATCAGATAATAACGATTCGACTTTTGACGAACAAAATTGGGATACAATTGAAGAAGTAAGCCCAAATAATACCCCAAATAATATATTAAATAATATATTAAATATTGCAGAAGCTGACAATATCCCAGATTATTTGAATAATTTAAAGGGAAGTCACAAATTTGTGATAGATAGCGCTGCAACAATAAATACAGTTTGTAATAAAAGTTATTTATTGAATTATAAACCTATAAACAAATATGCAAATTGGGGTAATGCAAATAAATTAAAAATAACCGGAATTGGTGATTTATATTTGGAATTCAAAGATTCACATATAAAGATTGTGATTAAAAACGTCCATTTTATCCCCGAACTGGGAATAAACTTGTTAACTGTCTCTTGTTTCCAAAACATAACCACCACCTTTAAAGATAATAAAGTCTTTTTATTCAGACAGAATAAACTACTTACAAAAGGTTATAAATCCAATGGATTATATTATATTCCGGCCGAAGTCTTTAAACAGAATTCGGACAATAATGACAATATTTTTAATATTGGCAATTTTAATATTAAAAACAATATAATATATAAATGGCACTTGAAATTAGCCCATATTGGGCTAATACCGTTGTTAGCGGTTCTAAAAACACAAAATATCCAAATAAACAAAGACGTTGTATTGGAATATAAACAATTTCAATGTGAAATCTGTTTGCAAGCAAAGTCCAACCGTCATATAAATAAAAGGTCAAATAATAGAAATGACTATTATATAAACGAACGAATCCATAGCGATTTAGGGGGTCCTATCACTCCTATTACATATAATAACTACAGATATTATATAACCTTTTTGGATAAAAAGTCCAAATATTTATTCGTCTATTTATTAAAACAAAAGTCGGATGCAATTATTGCTTTCCAGACCTTAATAAATAGATTAAATAATAACCCAAATAACAAAAGGGTGAAAGAGATTTTCACCGATAATGGAGGGGAATATATTAATAATGATTTTAAATCAATATTAAATAAATTTGGAATTATCCATAATTTAACTCCTCCGTATACAAAAGAGCCAAATGGGTTAATAGAACGAATAAATCTAACACTTTTTGATAAAGTGAGGGCTATGCTTTTTAATACAAATGCACCCAATTACCTTTGGGGTGAAACATTATTATCAGCCGTTTATATATATAACCGAACCCCGAATTCGTCGTTAGGATTCAAATCGCCTTACGAATTATATTATAACAAAAATCCAGATTATAATATATTAAAAACATGGGGGTCAATTGTTTATTTTAACACAAATAAACAGATAAAAAAGCTAGAAGCTAGGAACGAACCTGGTTTATTAGTCGGTTATACCGAATATAATAATATATATAAAATTTGGGATATAAAACGAAAAACAACAGTTTTAACTCGAGATTTGACAATATTAGAAAATCAATTTTCATCTAATATTAAAAATATCCCAAACGAAATATCAAATGAAATAGAAATTAATATTTCTAATAATAATTTTAGCGTTGAAAAGAACGTTGGTAATAATTTTAACGTGGAACATAACGTTAATAATAATCTTAACGTTGAAAATAACGTTAATAATAATATTAGCGGAAATAACGCTAATAATAACAGCGGACCTCCCGCTACAAAAATGCCCAGATTCGATCCATGGCAGGACGAATTATTAACTATAACCGATACGGTGTTAAATAAATCTTATAAATTTACCAATAATAAAGATTTTATTTTAACAATAAATAATACGGATAATCCCTCTACTTTCCAACAGGCAATGAAGTTGCCAGATGCACAAAGCTGGTATAATTCCTGTAAGGATGAAATAAACAGTTTGGAGGACGAAAACGTATATAAGATTGTCGATTTACCAAAAGGTAAATCTGCTATTAAAGGGCGTTGGGTGTTAATAAAAAAGCCCATAAATAACAATAATAATAATAACGATAACCGTTATATTACGGATGATAAAAATAAATATCGTTACAAAGCCCGTTGGGTCGTGCAAGGTTTTTACCAAATATTTGGTGTAGATTTTTTGGAGACTTTTTCTACAACCTGCAGAACCGAAACGTGGCGTATTATAATAATAATAGCCGTTAAAATGGGCTACAAAATAATCCAATGCGATGTTAAAACAGCATTTTTACACGCAGATATTGATACCGAAATATATATAAATTTACCAACTGGTTTTTATACAGAAAAGAAATATAAAGATAAAGTTGGCAAATTAAACAAAGCTTTATATGGCCTAAAACAATCGCCACGATTATGGTATAAATATTTATTAAAAATATTAAATAAATTAGGATTTAGTCCTTTACCATACGACGAGGGTATTTTTATTAATAAAAAGCCCGACAGTATATATTACCAAACAATATTGGTATGCCATGTGGACGATATATTAATAATAAATAAAAACATCAATATTATTAATAGTTTAATTTCTGATTTGCAAACGGAAATTAAAATAGAAAATTTAGGACCTGTTTCTAGCTTTTTGGGCCACGAGATTATTATCAACAATAATAATTTAACAATAAAACAAACCCAATATACAAAAAAGTTATTAAATAAATTTAATATTAATAACAATCAAAAGCCGGGATTAATTCCGGGGGTACCGGGTATCAAATTAATAAAAAATAAAAACAACGCTTCTCAGGACGAGATAAAAATATATCAACAATATATTGGTTCGCTATTATATTTAGCGTTAAAAACAAGACCAGATATTTGTTATACCGTTAATTTATGTGCCAGATTTATGGCGAATCCAAACAACGAGCATTTGAAATCCGTTGTGAATATTTGGAAATATCTATTGAAATATCCAAATCTTGGATTGAATTATAAAGTAAATAACGGAAATAAAAATATCCGAATAAAAGGATATTGTGATTCCGATTGGGCTAATGACCTTGAGAATCGAAAATCAACTTCTGGCTACATATTTAGTTTAACAGAAGAAGATAACAAAAATATATCGAATAATAATATAATAAGTTGGAATTCTGTTTTACAAAAAACAGTAGCTTTAAGCAGTTGCGAAGCCGAATACATGGCTTTAACAAACGCAATAAAAGAAGCAATATATCTAAACAATATAATAACTTATTTAAATAACAATTTAAATTTGGGATTTAATATAAAAACACCTGTCGTTCTGGTGGATAATACGTCGGCTATTAATTTGGCAAACAATCCTGAATTTCACAAAAGATCCAAGCATATCGATATATTATATCATTTTAACAGAGAAGCAGTTCAAAAGAACTTAATAGAATTGGTATATATACCAACAAAAGAAAATCTGGCAGATTTCCTAACAAAAGCGGTACCAAATCCAGCCCATAAATATTTCCTAGATTTGGGAAATATTAAATAAAGCTTTTTACCTGATTTAGGTTTTTGCTTATATATATAATACTTTAACAATTTTTTCCCAAAGGGTTTATACGTTAAAGAATAACTTTTACATATATATAACAATTTGTTTTTAACGATTTTTTCCCACTGGGTTTTATATGTTAAAAATGTAAGAAAGTTATAAAAATAATTTATATAATAAAAAGAGCTTTTATTATACAAATTACGGGGGTATATAAGAATAATAAGCTTATATTATAAGCTTAGCACGTAGTAAATACTACGATGCACTATAATGCACAATTAATATGCATTACATAACGTGCATTATATATAAACCAACTAATGCAATACAATTGCATAACAATACAAATACAATCTTTTAACCTATTTGGGTAAAAGAAATAAACGCATAATATAAAACAATGGTAAGTTTCAATGCGTTGCAAAGTTGGTTTAGCATTTATATAAAACAACAGAAACGTTACAATTATCCACATATATAAAACAGGTAAAACGCCAATGCGCTGTTTTGTTTTATCCTAATTGGGAAAATAAAATACAACGTTTAATACGTGGATTTGTAATACGTAGATTGTTGAATGCAATACCTCTGTAGATAAATAGGGAAGAATTTCCCGCCTTAGAATTAGAGGAAGTTTTGAAGATATCGACTTTTACAACATCAGATTTTTACATCAACTATCAATTACCAATACAACTTTATACCTCTATTTTACTTACAAAGTGACCTTTTTCCCCTTATATATATTTACCTGGTGTAAATTTATTCACTTTTACAATTCACCTTTCATCCTTTTTTACAATTAATATGTTATTACTGTCGGTAATTTCGGCGGAGCGATTTCCTTTTTATTTTTCCTTTTTTCTGGGTATAGAATCAAATTTTTT
Source organism: Pyricularia sp. CBS 133598 (assembly GCA_004337975.1). Lineage (NCBI taxonomy): Eukaryota > Fungi > Ascomycota > Sordariomycetes > Magnaporthales > Pyriculariaceae > Pyricularia > Pyricularia sp. CBS 133598. The sequence continues at coordinate 617,729 of RRCJ01000013.1, forward strand.
GCTGTTGGATTGCTAATTTTTTCGGTATTAAAAACAATGCATTTCCGTTGATAATTTTCCCGTTTACGTAAAATTGTAAAAGAAATAACAAACAATAAAATTTTATTATGTTTTTCAAACCTAGGTTGAATAGCTTTTTTTGAATTTATTTAATTTTTATTTGTTGTAAAATACCAAACCTACCCAATTCTGTGAGAAATTGTTCCGGAAGTAGTGGGTGTGCTCCTATGGCTAAAGCGCCATGTGGATACGTGACGTAGGAGCCATAAGTTTAATATATGGCAGGACAAACTATTAATTATAACCAATATGGTGTTAAATAAATTTTATGTATTTACCAATAATAAAGATTTTATTTTAACAATAGATGATACGGATAATCCAGTTACTTTCCAACAGGCAATAAAGTTACCAAATGCACAAAATTAATATAATTTCTGTAAAGATAAAATAAACGGTTTGGAAAACGAAAACATATATAAAATTGTCGATTTATTAAAAGGTAAATTTGCTATTAAAAGGCGCTGGGTTTTGATAAAAAAGCCCATAAATAATAATAATAATAATAACAATAACCGTTATATTACGGATAATAAAAACAAATACTGTTACAAAGCCCGTTGGGTTGTATAAGGTTTTTACCAGATATTTGGTGTAGATCTTTTGGGATTTCTTTTTACAACCTGCAAAACCAAAACGTGGCGTATTATAATAGCAACAGCCGTTAAAATGGGGATTAAAATAATCCAATGCGATCTTAAAACGGCATTTTTACACGCAAATATTAATACCAAAATATATATAAATTTACCAACTGGTTTCTACACAAAAACAAAGTATAAAAATAAAGTGGGTAGTAAATTAAAGAAAGCTTTATATAACCTAAAACAATCGCCATGATTACAGTATAAATATTTAATGAAAATGTTAAATAAACTAGGATTTAGTCCTTTGCTATGCGACGAGGGTATTTTTAATAATAAAAACCCCGACAGTAAATACTACCGAACAAGACTGGTATGCCACGTGGACGAGATATTAATAATAAATAACAATATTAATATTATTAATGATTTAATTTCTGATTTGCAAACAGAAATTATGATAGAAAATTTAGGCCCTGTTTCTAGTTCTTTGTGTAAACAAAATAAGGAGTGAATTGTAAAAGTAAACAAATTTACACCACGTAAATATATATAAGGGGAAAAAGGTCACTTTTGTATATAATATAGAGGTTAAAAGTTATATTCATAATTGATTTTTGTAAAAATAATAGTGTAAAAGCTGATAACTTTAATAGATGATAATAAAAGATCCGATATCTTCAAAACTTCTTCTAATTCTAAGGCGGGAAATTCTTCCCTATTTATCTGCAAAGGTATTGCATTTAATAATTTACGTATTACAAATCCAAGTATTAAACATTGTATTTTATTTTTCCAATTAGGATAAAATAAAACAGCGCATTGGCGTTTTACCTGTTTTATATATGTGCATAATTGTAACGTTTCTGTTATTTCATATAAATGTTAAACCAACTCTGTAACGCATTGAAACTTACCATTGTTTTATATTATGCGTTTATTTCTTTTACCCAAATAGGTTAAAAAATTGTACTTATATTATTATGCAATTGTATTGCATTCGTTAGTTCATATATAATGCACCTTATATATTGCATATTAGTTGTGCATTATAATGCATCGTAGTATTTACTACGTGCTAAGCTTATAAAATAGGCTTATTATTCTTATAGGGGGTACCGGGTATCAAATTAAAAAAAAGAAAAACAACGCTTTTCAGGACGAGATAAAAACATATCAACAATATGTTAGCTCGCTATTACATTCACCGTTAAAAACAAGACCAGATATCTGTTTTCCCGTTAATTTATGTGCCAGGTTTACAGCAAATTCAAACAACAAGCATTTAAAATCTGTCATAAATATTTAGAAATATTTATTAAAATTTCCAAATTTTAAATTAAACTGTAAAATAAATAACGGAAATAAAAATATCCTAATAAAGGGGTATTGAGATTCCATCGAGTTAATATCCTTGAAAATCGAAAATCAACTTCTGGCTATATATTTTAATTTTATAAAAGAAAATAACAAAAATATATCGAATAGTAATATAATAAATTAGAGTTTCTTTTTACAAGAAAAAAAAAGGTTTCAGCAGTTGCAAAGCTAAATATATGGCTTTAATAGGCGTAGTAGAAAAAGCAATATATTTGAACAATATAATAATTTATTCAAATAACAATTTAAACTTGGGACTCAATATAAAAACACCGGTCGTTTTGGTGGATAATACTTCGGTTATTAATTTGGCAGACAATCCTGAATTTTATAAAAGATCCAAGCATATCGAAAGATTATATTATTTTAAGAGAGAAACGGTTTGAAAGAACTTAATAGATTTGGTATATATACCAACAAAAGAAAGTTCGGCGGACCTTTTAACAAAAGCGGTACTAAATCCAGCCTATAGATATTTCTTAAAATTGGGAAATATTGAATCAAGTTTTTTTACCTGAATTGGGTTTTTGTTTATATATATAATATGCCAACGACTTTTTTCCCAAATGGTTTTATAGGTTAAAAATAATATTTAAATATAACATTTTAACAATGCTTTTTCCCAAAGAGTTTTATACATTGAAAATACCTTCTGCATATATATAACACTTTGTTTTAACAATTTTTTCCCACTGGGCTTTATAGGTTAAGAAATCAAAGAAACTTATAAAGATAATTTATATAATAAAAAGTATTGTTATTATACAAATTACTGGGGTATATAAGAATTATAAGCCTATATTATAAGCTTATCACAAAGTAGATACTACGATGCATTGTAATACACCATTAATGTGCAATACATAACGTGCATTATATATAAACCAACTAATGCAATATGATTGCATAAAAATACCAGTACAATCTTTTAACCTATTTAGGTAGAAGAAATAAATTTCAATATAAATAATAGTAAGTTTTAATGCGTTATAAAGTTGTTTAGCATTGATATAAAATAGCAAAAACATTATAATTATCCACATATATAAAATAGGTAAAACGCCAATGCGCTGTTTTATTTTATCGTAATTTGGAAAATAATATCACAATAATAAGCTTATATTATAAGCTTAGCACATAGTAAATACTACGATGCACTATAATGCACAATTAATATGCAATACATAACGTGCACTATATATAAACCAGCTAATGCAATACAATTGCATAATAATACAAATATAATCTTTTAACCTATTTGAGTAAAAGAAATAAACGCATAATATAAAACAATGGTAAATTTCAATACGTTACAAAACTGGTTTAACATTTATATAAAACAACAAAAACATTACAATTATCCACATATATAAAACAGGTAAAACGCCAATGCGCTGTTTTATGTTATCCTAATTGGGAAAATAAAATACAACGTTTAATACGTTGATTTGTAATACGTAAATTTCTTAATATAATACCTCTGGAAATAAATAAGGAAGAATTTCCCGCTTCAAAATTAAAGGAAGTTTTGAAATTATTAGATTTTTATATGGACTATTAAAATCGACAATTCCAACTGTCCACTATTAATACAATGTTTTACCTCTATTTTATTTACAAGTGACCTTGTCCCCCTTATTTATATTTACCTGGCGTCAATGTATTAACTTTAACAATTCTTTTCTTATTCTCTTTTACAGGAAATATATTATATAACCTCTTAAACTATTCCGGGAAAATTAAATAATAAATTTGCTTTTTAGATTGTAAAAAACCCTGAATAATTTTATATATTTAGGGTTAAATCTGCTATTTTCTTTAAATTTAATATTGCGAATTAATAGTTATATTCAGCTCCCTCGTTTATACTTTAAAAGTCTATAATCTTTACTGTAGTGATTTTTATATTTTTATATTATTCAAATTTATATTTATTCTAAGTTTCCCTTTTGGTTAGTTTTTAGAATTTATTTTATATTGTTGGTATTATCTTTATCTCCTTTTTAAAAAACGCGTTTTCGAGTTTGAAATAAAAATCCCCGCTTTTAATAATAGAAATTATTATTAGCAAAACACCTATTATTATTTTAAATGTATTATTTATATAGATATGTTTATTTATTTATGGGTCAAGATTGTACCCACATACCTTGTTCTTTATTTGCGCAATATTTGAGGTATTATTCAAAAGCCTGGCTTAATTCTTTTATTTAACTATTTGCTTCCGGATAAGATATAATTAACATCCGTTTTTAATATTAGACCAAAAATATAATTTTCTGCAAAATCTACTAGTAAATAATTATTTTAGTGTTATAACCACAGAGTTGGGCCGGTACCAGGGAGGCCAAATGTGGTTACACCCCTCCTAACGACACTCGCCCAGAAAAAATACCGACCGGTAAAATATTAATTACCTAAAAACAAAGCCACAAAATCCCACGTAACCTTCTGTAATTACCAAAGGAAATGATTTTTATAATCTGTAAAATCTCAGTTAAAAATTACAAATTAAACAAGTTAAGAAAATAACACTTGGAATATAATTCATATAAAATACGTTTATTACCATATAAATAAATTTGATTTTTAGATTGTTTAGCAGCAATTAAATTTTAATTAGCTTTAATATTTACTTAGAAGCAATATTCATTTCACCCTCAATTATTTAGAGCCCAAATTATTTAATTTAACGTTCAATTGCTTTAACCCACTGTACTTTACTATAAAAATAAATTACCCTGATATTTTAATTGTAGCATTTGAATTATTTCTGTTTAATATTTTACTTTAACACATACCGAATAGTACCGCCGAAATAATATTCTTTAGCAAAACCACCCTTCAAACCCCTTTTATCACCAACGTTCCGGCCAACGCTAGCATTTTACGTTAAATAATCGCGACGCTTTAAACCGAAAATCGATAGTTCCAGAAACGAATAACCTAATAAATTAAACGAATTAATAAAAACTATACTAAATACCCTTTCTTGTTATTATACGATAGAATTATAAATACTTTACAGGAACTTTTTACAGGAACCCGGGCATATTTGTATTTTAACGAAAATAATTTCGATAACAATGCAAGCAAAATTACTTACGTAACCTCGCTTTTAAAAAACAACGCGTTCGCCTGGTTCAGATTATTTTTGCGAAATTATTTAGATTACGACGAAAAGAAAACCGTAAAATTAAAAATAATTGCATTTTTAACAATTACGACAATTTCGAAAATAGTTTGGGGGAATATTTGGTAATTTCAACGAAAAACGCACTGTTAAACGTAAATTCGTACATTTTATCCAAACCAGATTGGTATTCAAATATACCAGTAAATTTTAACAATTTACCGCTGAATTATTATGGAGTAAAAAAACCCTAATAATACGTTTTTATACGGAATTTAAAAAAAAAGTTAAAAACAAACTGGTTGAAAAGAATAACCCGATATATTAATAAGATATGTGAAATTAGCGGTTAAAATTAATAATTAATTATACGAATAGAAATTAGAACGACGCGAAAAGTGTAGCGTATAAAGCCCAATTTTGCGATAAACTAGTATAGGACGCAAATATCAATACGCTAAACAGCTTACCAATATAATACCGCGTATAACATATATAATAAATCTTTAAGTTTAAATGTAATTTAGCACTAACAATTTCGCAAAAATCTCAGAAATGGCAAATATTTTAAATGTAGTAAACCGGAATATATTACGCGAAATTATCCCGATATATATAACGGTACCCCAAAGTTTACCATTGAATTTGAGGGAAAAGCCGAAAAACCACGAAAGTTTAATATTATTAACCGTAAGTAAATATAATCTAATTAGGATAATATAATAAGTTGCACCACTTATTATAGTAGCAACTATATAATTTATAACAATTTTGAAATCGACGCAAACTAATATTTATAAAAACCCCAAAATATTCAAACCTTAGCGGTAGGAAACCAAATATTTATCGGAGTAAAATAACTAATTAATTTACGCCAATATAACACCAAATTACTTGAATTTATAAACTTAAACGTTTTAGGAAAATCGGATGCGGAACTATAAAGCCAACCCAGCGAATTAAAATAACAAATTAATTATTAACCGAAAGATTAAAAAACGATTTTGGACAAAATTCCAGCGATAAAAAAAACGTACTTCCAAACATGTACTACATAATGCAGCAAAGGTTAACGATGCCTACAAATACAAAAAATATAAATTAATTTATACCAAAACAACCAATTAATATAATTTCCAAATTAGGTTTTAATTTAATAAAAGCGGAATTTCAAAAATATATAACACTGATATTTGGAAACCCCCCCAAATTAAATATTATATATCCGGAGCATATTTATATTGTTTGGGCTAAATATTTCCGAAATAATTTTAGAATCTATTCAAATAAAAAAGTTTACCACGATTTCTTCCCACGACAACGATTAACAATCGGAATTTACGAAATATATACAATCCAGAAGTTACCCAATTGGGAAATTAAAAATAAACTCCGAAACAAACCAGCGGTTATTTTTATATTTAACAACAGATATTTTATAACGTGCTACCACCAGTTTAATTTCCCATAGTACGAATATATTTCCAATATATATAAAATCCACATATTAATTAATACCTAAAATTATTACGTACGAAAACAACAGTATCAAATACCTGCACCCATAATTAAAATTGTGTAGGACCCATAAATAAAGAATAAGCAAATATTTACAAACGCACGCAAAATACCAGTATTAATAAAACACGCATTTAATTAAATTAAAATTAGCAATAACCATGCTGTTACGACCAGACAAGCTGGGCCAGCACCAAGGAGGCCAGGTGGGGTCACACCCCTCCTGACGATAATCGACCAGGGATGGTACCGACCGGCAGAAACAGGATTACATAAGGAAAGGGTCACGTAACCGCACGTAACTAAAGGAGGGTGCTATAACTGATAGGTGCCAAGGATCATATAGCACCCATAGTAAGTGATAGGAGTGATATAACCGTTTACCAACATATTCGATATAGCAAACATATTACTACCAGGGATAACGGATTATATATAAACATTTTTATTACCATATAAATAAATTTGATTTTAAAATTGCTTAATAGCAATTAAATTTTAATTAACCTTAATATTTACTTGAAAACGATTATAATTTCACCCCCAGTTATTAAAAACCCCAGTTACCCAATTAAACGCTCAATTGTTTTAACCCACTGTATTTTATTATAAAAACAAGTTACCCCGATATTTTAATCGTAACATTTTGATTGCTCCTGTTTAGTACTTTGTTTTAAAATATACCGAATAGTATCGCTGAAACAATGTTTTCCAACAAAACCACCCTTTAAACCCCCTTTATTATTAACGTTCCGGCCAGCGTTAACGCTTTGCGTTCAATGGTCGCGACGCTTTAAACCGAGAATCGACAATTTTAGGAACGAATGACCGAATAAGTTAATCGAACTAATAAAAACTATATTAAATACCCTTTACCATTACCATACGATGGCACCATAGGTACTTTGCAGGGATTTTTTACAAAAACCCGGATATATTTTCACTTTAACGAGGATAATTTCGATAACGATATAGATAAAATTATTTACGCAGCCTTGTTTTTAAAAGGCGACGCGTTCGTCTAGTTCGAACCAATTTTGCGAAACTATTTGGACCATAATAAAGAAAAAAACCGTAAAATTAAAACCAACCGCATTTTCGACGATTATAACAATTTCGAAAAATATTTTAGGGGAATATTCGGTAACCCAAATAAGAAACGTACGGTTAAACGTAAATTGGTACGCTTTACCTAAACCAAATTGGTATCCAAATATATTAGTGATTTTCGACAAATTACCGCCAAATTACTATGGGGTAAAAAGGTTCTAATAGCACGTTTTTATACGGGATTTAAAAAAGAGGTTAAAAACGAGCTGGTTAAAAAAAACGACCCGATATATTAATAAAGTATGTGGAATTAGCGGTTAAAATCGACAACCGATTGTACGAACGAAAATTGGAACGACGCGAAAAACGCAGCGTATAGGGCCCAATTTTGCAACAAACTAATACAGGACGTAAATACCAATACCCCAAACCGTTTTACTAATATAATACCGCGTACGATATATATAGCGGACTTATAAACCTAAACGCAATTTAGCACCGATAACCTCGCAAAAACCCCAAAAATGGCAAATGTTTTAAATGTAATAAACCAAAATATATCGCGCGAAATTGTCCCGAGGCCCATAACGGCATTTTAAAATTTGCCACGGATTTTAAGGGCAAAACCGAAAAACCACGAGGATTTAATACTATTAACCACAACCAAACATAACCTAATTAATATAATATAATAAACTGGATTACCTATTATAACGACAATTATATAACCCACAATAGTTCCAAAATCGACGCAAATTAATACCCGTAAAAACCCCGAAACATTTAAATTTTAACGGTAGGAAATCGAATACCTATTGGGACAAAATAACCAATTAATTTATACCGACAAAACGTTAAATTACCCGAATTTACAAATTCGGACGTTTTAGGAAAATCGGATGCGGAATTATTGGAATAAACCCACCGTATTAAAATAACAAATTAACTATTAACCAAAAAATCAAATGACGATACTGGAAAAGGTTTTAGCGATAAAAAAAACGTGACCCTAAATATATATAGTACAATAGGGGCCAACAACCCGTACAAATACGAAAAAAAACAAATCGATTTATACCGAAACGATTAATTAGTGCAGTTTCCAGGCTATATTTTAGTCCAATAAAAATAAAACCCTATAAAATATATAGCACCGACATTTGGAAACCACCCCAAATTAAATACCGCATACCCAAAATATACCCACGTTTTTTGGGCAAAATGTTTTAAAAACAATTGCGGAATTTATTTAAACAAAAAAATTTACCACAACTTTTTCCCACGACGACGATTAGTGACCGGAATCCACGAAATTTACATAATCCAGGAATTGCCCAGTTGGGAAATTAAAATTAAATTCCGAAACAAATTAGCGGTTATTTTTACATTTAGCGACGAATACCTTATGGCGTATTACCACCAGCCCAATTTCCTATAATACGAATGTACCCGCAATATATGTAAAATCCATATGCTAACCAAAACCCAAAATTAGTATGTACAAAAACAACGATACCAGGTACCTACACCTATAATTAAAATCGTATGGGACCCGCAAATAAAAAATAAACAGGTACCCACAAACGTACGTAAAATACCAATACCAGCAAAATACCCATTTAACCAGGTTAAAATAAAAAGTAACCATACGCCCCGAAATAAAAAAACTAAGGACCCATAACGCGAATTTAGCAAGTTAAAAAATTAGAATAATTAGACGGTATAGGGTACCGGACGGCGAAAAAAGGAACGGAAATAAAAACCCTAAACGTTACGCAAAATACGGTAATAAAACGCGAATATATATTTTTTAATATACGATTTAATAGCAAACCTATACGAGTATTTTTCGATAATGGAGCACAAGGTAATTATATATCCCCAAAAATCGTAAAAGAACGACGGATATTTTGGTAATAAAAAAAAACCATACCAGTTGCAAACCGTGGAAGGAAAAGCAGTTTTATACGGGAACGGTATTATCGAAATAAAAACCGTACATTTTTGGATGGAAAACTACGGACGAAAGGAACGAATTACCTTGGATATTACGGAAATAAAAAACAAGGATATAATTTTAGAAATTTTTTGGTTTAGGAAAAGCAACCCCCGGATAAATTAAATAACAGGCCAAATTCAATAAAAAAAGCACTTAATTATTGAACGACCTTTTGCCTGGAAAAGTTTACACAGGAAACGTAAAATACGGATGGACCGACCAAAACAAATGGCGTATTTATAAAAAGGACGATTAACCCCGGAGCCAATATCGGAAAAAAAGCGATTACCCACAAACCAAAACCGATCCAATTATATAATACCAAAATAAAAACAAATTAACAATATACCAGACGAATACCGAATATACGAACGATTATTTAACCCAGAATTCGAAACAGGATTACCGGAACATAATCCATTCGACCACGAAATACTATTAAAGGAGGGAATACAACCCAAATTTTACAAAATATACGGTTTAAACCCCATATAAATGGAAATATTCGACTAGTATTTAAAGGAAAATTTTAGAAAAGAATATATTAAATTATCGACAGCGTTAGCAGGATACCCTATCCTTTTCGTACCAAAAGAAAACGGAAAGTTATAATTATGCGCGGATTATAAACAATTAAACGACATTACTATAAAAAATTGCTACCCACTCCCATTAATAGGAAAATTCCGAAACATATTTTACCAAACATAATAGTTTACAACATTAAATTTTAAAAAAGCATACAATTTAATCCGTATAAAAAAAAGCGAAAAGTGGAAAACAGCATTTCGCACCAGGCGTGGACATTTCGAGTACCTCGTAATATTTTTCGGCTTTACCAACGTCCCAATAACCTTCCAAATTATAATTAACCATATTTTCAGGGAATGTTTAAACATTTTTGTTATTATTTACCTGGACGATATTTTTATTTTTTCCAAAACATTAGACGAATATAAATAATACGTTTACACAGTTTTACAAAAATTACAAAACGTCAAATTTTTAATTAAACCCGAAAAATGCATTTTCCACAGCAAACAAATTAACTTTTTAGGATATACCATCGCTCCTGGACAAATTAAAATGGAAATTTCGAAAATATAAACCGTAAAAAAATAGTTCCGACCATAAAACGTAAAGGACATTTGGACATTTTTCGGATTTGTAAACTTTTACAGAAAATTTATTAAAGGATATAATGCGATCGCCACCCCATTTACCAATATAATAAAAAAAAACCTAAAATTCTAGTGGACGGAATAAATATAACAGGTATTTAAAAAGCTACGAAACGTAATAGCTAAGGAATCCATCCTAAAAATACCAAACCCAACGCAATTTTTCGAAATCAAAACCGACGCATCGGATTATACGATCGGAGGACAATTCGAACAGCGAAACGAAAAAGGACGGTTATACCCTTATGCCTTTTTTTCCCAAAAATTGCACGGACCAGAATTAAACTACCAAATTTATAATAAAAAATTTATAACCATTATTCGAACATTCGAAAAATGAAAACCACAACTATTTGGAATTAAATACGAAATGTTAATTTATACGGACCACAAAAACCTAACCCATTTTACTATTAGTAAAATATTGAACAAACGACAAATTAAATGGTTAAAATTCCTGTCAAAATTCCATTTTAGGATTATTTACCGAAAAAGGATAAAAAACGGCAAAGCCGACGCTTTTAACCGAAAACCAAACCACGAAAATACAATACCAGAAAAAACGCGGGTTATTTTTACGATAAACAAAAACGGAAACCTTTTACCAGCGCACCGAAACCTAATAATAACAAATATGGTAATTACGCCAGAAAAAATACGGAAAATTTACGGAAATAAAGCCCACGGACACCAAAGAATTTCCAAAACATGGAAATGGTTAAAACAACACCATAATTTCCAAAAAATACGATAAAAAATACGAAAAACCATTAAAAATTGCGAACTTTGTACCAAAAGCAAATCCGCAAAATATAAACCCTACGGATTATTGCAACCTTTACCAACCCTTAGTAAGGCCTAGCAAATTATTATAATAGACTTTATCGTTAAATTACTACCTTCGGAAAAACCATTTACAAAAACGAAATATAACAGCATATTAATTATAGTGGACAAACTTACTAAATACGCCTATTTTCTACTATATAAAAAAATAATAACGCCGAAGAAATTGCCTATATATTTTTACAAGTAATTGTTAGCAATTACGGACTTCTAAAAAGCATCGTTACGGACAAAAACAAGCTTTTTACATTAAAATTTTGAAAATTTTTGATGGAATAATTCGGAACAAACCACAAATTATTAACAACGTTCCATCCCCAAACAAACGGACAAATAGAACGAACCAATCAAATATTAAAGCAGTATTTAAAATGCTATATAAATTACAAGCAAAACGATTGGGTACGATTGTTACCCACAGTACAATTCGCCTATAATAGCTTAAAAAACGAAAGTACCAAAACAACCCCATTTTATACCAATTATAAATTTAACCTTACAACGTATAGAAAATTAAAAATTACGATTACGGTACCGCGAACCGAGAAACAAACGAGCGAATTACGACAGCTATACGAAAAATTCCAGCAGGAATTAAAATTTGTACGAAAAAAAATGATAAAATACGCCAATTAGTATCGGATAAAAGGACCATCTTTCGAAAAGGGAAATAACGTTTATTTTATTCGACGCAATATTAAAACACAACGACCTAATAGCAAATTTGATTTTAAAAAGTTTGGACCTTTTAAAATTAGTAAAAAAATCAGCGACACCAATTATAAATTGTTATTACGAAACACTATAAAAATTTACCCCACATTTTACGTATTATTACTGGAACCGGTATTATACGGCACTAATATATAAAAAACGATCGAAATTAACGCGGAACAAATTTACGACGTTAAACGAATATTTAACCACAAACGAAACCACGGCAAAACAAAATATTTTATTAAATGGAAAAATTATGGATACGAAAAAAACATTTAGAAACCCTTTAACTACCTTCAAAATTACCAGAAACCGCTCCGCCAATATTATTAGAAATTGGATTTACGAGCAAATTAACCAAAAAAAAAAACGACCTAAAAAAACACCACCTACCATTTTTAAAAATTAAAAATCGACCAGGATTCGAAACTATACCACCAAACGAATTTACAAAAAAATTATCAGTATATAATATAAAGCAGGAAATACCAGAAAACGACTGACCAACGGAATATTGCGTAAAAACATTTATTTTATCCAATAATAAAGGATTTAAAGGACCTATCGGGAAAATCGAACCCCAAATAAAATTGGAATCCGGAAAAAGCGATTCCAGAAACATTTCAGGCAAAATTTCGGCCGATCGCCGACGCTTTTTCTATTCTGTTTTTTTACGCTCCACCCGATCCAATTCCTCCAAATTATTAATATTACGACGAACCGCCCGCATTATTTTTTCAAACCACATTTTTTTTAACTTTTAAAACGCAAAAATTTTTAACGTTCAGCCGCCAATTTTTGCTCCCGCTTTAATAAACGCAATTTTTAAACCTTAACGTCGGTATTTAATTTGGAATATTGGGCGGCCAAACGGTAAAGCTGCTTCCGCGAAATACCCATTACGTTATATCGCGAACGACCGAGGCGAACGCATTCGATATAACGAAAGGAATCGCGAAGCGATACAGCGCATTTCGCAATTCTTCGCGACTCGCAAACAGAATAAAAAGGCATTTTAACCGCTGAAAAAAAAAGCACAGAAAATAAATCGTTGCGACGAACGGTGGAAAAACGACCGAGAAATTTGTTAACTCGACTAAATATAACGCAAAAAAATTAGTAAAAAAGGAACGAAACCAGAAATAAAAATTAGGGAATACGGATTATTTAAAAGGCCAAAAGGATTTGGCCAAAAGGAAAGGAAACCTAATGTTACGATTAAATAAGTTGGACCAGCACCAAAAAAGTTAGGTGGGGTTACACCCCTTTTAACGATAATCGACCAGGAATGGTACCGACCGGTAAAAACAGGATTACATAAGGAAAAGGTTACGTAACCGCACGTGATTAAAAAGGGTGTTATAATTAATAGGTGCCAAGGATTATATAGCACCCATAGCAAATAATAGGAGTGATATGACCGCTTACCAATATATTCGACATAACAAACATATTATTACCAGGAACAACGGACTATATATAAACACTTTCATTACCATGTAAATAGATTTGATTTTAGGATTGCTTAGCAGCAATCAAATTTTAGTTAACCTTAATATTTATTTGAAAACGATTATAACTTCACCCCCAATTATTGAGAACCCCAGTTACCCAATCAGACGCTTAGTTGCTTTAACCCACTGTATTTTACCATAAAAACAGGTTACCCCGATACCTTGATCGTAACACATGCGCCCCGAAATAAAAAAATTAAAAACCTTCAGCGCGAATCCAGCAAATTAAAATGTTAGGACAACCAAACGGTACAGGGTATTAAATGGCGAAAAGGCCGGAAATAAAAACCTTAAACGTTATGCGAAATACAGTAATAAAATACAAACATATATCTTTCAATATACAATTTGATAATTAACCTATACGAGCATTTTTTAATAGTAAAGCACAAAAAAACTAAATATTTCCAGAAATCATAAAAGAACAACGGATATTTTAATAATAAATAAAGACCATAACAATTGCAAACCTTGAAAACAAAGGTAATTTTATACGGGAATGTTATTATTGAAATAGAAACTGTATATTTTTAAATGAAAAATTACGGACAAAAAAAAACAAATTATTTTGGATATTACGGAAATAAGGGATAAAAATACAATTTTAGAAATTTTCTGGCTTAGGATGTAAAAAAGAATGAGCAGTGAATTGTGAAAGTAAATAAGTTTACACCAGGTAACTATATATAAGGGGAAAAAGGTCACTTTGTAAATAAAATAGAGGTAAAAAGTTGTATTGATTTTGTGAAAGCTGATGATTCTAATAGATGATAATAATTAAAACTTCCTCTAATTCTAAGGCGGGAAATTCTTCCCTATTTATCTGCAAAGGTATTGCATTCAACAATTTACGTATTACAAATCCAAGTATTAAACGTTGTATTTTATTTTCCTAATTAGGATAAATAAAACAGCGTATTGGCGTTTTACTTATTTTATATATGTGCATAATTGTAACATTTTTGTTGTTTTATATAAATGCTAAACCAACTTTGCAACGCATTGAAACTTACCATTGCTTTATATTATGCGTTTATTTCTTTTACCCAAATAGGTTAAAAGATTGTATTTGTATTTGTATGCAATTGTATTGCATTAGTTGGTTCATATAGAATGCACGTTATGTATTACATATTAATTTGTGCATTATAGTGCATCGTAGTATTTACTACGTGCTAAGCTTACAATATAAGCTTATTATTCTTATATAGGAACAGTAACCCCCGGATAAATTAGATAATAATCTAAACTTAATGGAAAAAATACGTAATTATTAAACAATTTCTTATTTAGAAAAACTTACATAAAAAACGTAAAATACGGATAAATCAACTAAAGCAAATAGTGTTTTGATGAAAAAACAACCAGCCCTGGAGTTAATATCGGCAAGAACACAACTATCCACAAATTAAAACCGATTAAAATATACAGTATTAAAATAAAAAAAAACAAACTAACAGTATACCAAGCGAGTACCGAGTATATAAACGATTATTTAACCTAAGATTTAAAGCAGGATTACCAGAATATAATTTATTCGACGATAAAATACCATTTGAAAAGGGTACATGACCCACATTTTATAAAATATACGGTTTAAACCTTATACAAATGGAGATATTACACCAGTGCCTACACAAAACCTCGGAAAAAGATATATTAAACCATTAACCGTTTCCGCAAAATACTTTATTTTTCGTATCAAAACTAAACAGAAAATTACGATTCTACATAAATTACAAGCAATTTAACGACATTGCTATAAAAGTTACTGTCTATTCCTATTAATAAAAGAATTCCGAAGTATATTTTACCAATTATAATAACTTACTACCCTAAATTTCTAAAAAATATACAATATATTCCGTATAAAGGAAGGCGAAAAATGGAAAATAACGTTCCGTGCCCGGCGTAAGTATTTCAAATATTTCATAATACTTTTCGACCTTATTAACGCCCCAGCAACTTTTTAAACCATAATTAACATATATTTTAAAAAATATTAAAAGAGTTTTATTATAATTTACCTGGACGATATCTTTATTTTTTCCAAAACGTTAGAAAAATATAACTAATACGTTTACATAGTTTTATAAAAATTACAAAACGCCAACCTTTTAATTAAATGTGACAAATGTATTTTCCACGGTAAACAAATTAGTCTTCTAAGATATATTATTGCTTTTTAACAAATTAGGATAAAAACCTCGAAAATGTAAGCAATAAAGGAATAACCCAGACCACAAAATGTAAAAAAGTTCGTGTATTTTTCAAATTTGTAAACTTTTATAAAGGGTTTATTAAAAGATATAACGCAATTGCCACCCTATTTACCAATATAGTAAAAACAAATTTAAAATTCCAATGAACGGAATAAACATAATAAACATTTAAATAATTACGAAACATAATAGCTAAAAAACATTTTTTAAAAATACCAAACCCAATATAACTTTTTAAAATCGAAACTGACGTATTGGATTATACGATCGGAGGATAATTCAGATAACGAAACGAAAAAAAATTACACATTTGTACTTCTTTTCCCCAAGAATTGCACGGACCAAACCTAAATTATTAAATTTGTAATAAAAGATTTATAACCATTATTCGAACATTCAAAACATGGAAATAACAATTATTCGAAGCTAAATACAAAATATTAGTTTATACGGATTACAAAAATTTAACCTATTTTACCAGTAGTAAAATATTAAACAAACGACAAATTAAATAGTTAAAATTCTTATTAAAGTTCCATTTCAAAATCATTTACCAAAAGAAAAAACGGTAAGACCAACGTTTTTGACCGAAAACCAAACTACAAAAGTATAATATTAAGAGAAACGCAAATTATTTTTATAGTAAACAAAAACGGAAACCTTTTACCAGCGCACCGAAATTTAATAATAGTAAACACGATAATTATACCAGAAAAAATACGGAAAGTCCACGGAAATAAAACCCACGGACATTAGAAAATTTCCCGTAATGGAAAAGTTTAAAATAACACTATAATTTTCAACGAATACTGTAAAAATACGAAAAACTATTAAAAATTGCAAATTTTATGCTAAAAACAAATTCGCAAAATATACAATTTACGGGTTATTGCAACCTTTACCAACCCCCAGTAAAGCCTGGTAAATTGTTATAATGGATTTGATCGTCAAATTCCTACTTTTAAAAAACCATTTACAAAAATTAAATACAATAATATATTCATTATAATAAATAAATTTGTTATATACGCCTATTTCCTGCCATATAAAAAAAGTAGGGACGCCGAAAACATCGTTTATACATTTTTACAAATAATTATTAGCAATTGCAAATTTTAGAAAAATATTGTTACGGATAAAAGCAAATTTGTTACATCAAAATTCTAGAATTTCTAATAAGATAACTCGGGAGAAATTACACATTATTGACAACGTTCCACTCCAAAAACCAGATAAATAAAACGGACCAATTAAATATTAAAATAATATTTTAAATTTTATATAAACTATAAATAAAATAATTGGGTACAATTATTACCCACGGCATAATTCGCCTATAACAGCTTAAAACCAAGAATACCAAAATAACCCCGTGTTACGCCAATTATAAATTTAACTTTATAACGTATAAAAAACCAAAAACTACAATTACGGTACCGCAAACTAATAAACAAACGAGCAAATTATAATAATTACACGAAGAATTCCAGCAGAAATTAAGATTCATACAAAAAGAAATATTAAAATACGCCAATTATTACCGGATAAAAAAACTGTTTTTCGAGAAAAAATATAATATTTATTTTATTCGACGCAATATTAAAACATAACAACCAAACAGGAAATATAATCTTAAAAAGTTCAAACCTTTTGAAATCACTAAGAAAATCAGCGATATAAATTACAAATTATTATTACTAAATATTATAGAAACTTACCCAACATTTTACTTATTATTATTAAAACCAATACTATACGGTACTAATATATAAAAAACGACCAAAATTAACGTAAAATAAACCTACAATATTAAACAAATATTTGACCACAGACGAAAATACGCTGAAACAAAATATTTTATTAAATGGGCAAACTATAAATATTAAAAAAACATTTAGAAACCTTTTAACCATTTTTAAAATTACTAAAAACCGCTCCGCCAATATTATTAAAAACTAGATTTGCAAGCAAATTAGCTTCAAAAAAAAGACAATTTAAAAAAACACCATTTACCATTACCAAAAATTAAAAATCGATCTGTATTCGAAATTATATTATTAGATAAATTAATAGCAAAATAACTAATATATATTATAAATTAAAAAATACCTGCAAACAATTTACCAATTAAATATGGCGTAAATATAAGAATAACAAGCTTATGTTATAAACTTAGCACGTAGTAAATACTACGATGCACTATAATGCACAATTAATATGCAATACATAACGTGCATTATATATAAACCAACTAATGCAATACAATTGCATAACAATACAAATACAATCTTTTAACCTATTTGGGTAAAAGAAATAAACGCATAATATAAAACAATGGTAAGTTTCAATGCGTTGCAAAGTTGGTTTAGCATTTATATAAAACAACAGAAACGTTACAATTATCCACATATATAAAACAGGTAAAACGCCAATGCGCTGTTTTGTTTTATCCTAATTGGGAAAATAAAATACAACGTTTAATACGTGGATTTGTAATACGTAGTTTGTTAAATGCAATACCTCTGTAGATAAATAGGGAAGAATTTCCCGCCTTAAAATTAGAGGAAGTTTGGCAGACATCGACTTTTACAACATCAGATTTTTACATCAACTATCAATTACCAATACAACTTTTTACCTCTATTTTACTTACAAAGTGACCTTTTTCCCTTATATATATTTACCTGGTGTAAATTTATTCACTTTTACAATTCACCTCTCATCCTTTTTTACAGTAAAAACATTTATTTCATCCAGTACAAAAAAACCAAAAGTTTCTTGGTAAAAACAAATCCCAAATAAAATTGGGATTTGGAAAAAGCAATTCCAAAAATATTTTAGGCAAAATTTCGGCTAATTGTTATCGTTTCTTCTATTTTACCTTTTTACGTTCCACCCGATCTAATCTTTTCAAATTATTAATTCCGCAAAATAAAATTTGCATTATTCTTTTAAACTATAGCTTCTTTTATTTCCGTAAACAAAATAATTTCAATTACTTTTCCTAAACTTTTTGCTACTCCGCCAAAATATCCTTTTCTAAAATTTCGACCTCCGCATTCAATCCCAAATATTATCGACCGATACTTTATAATAAGATGTTAGATACCCCCAATATGTTGCAACCGAACCGATTAATACGAAAATATTTAACGCAACGAAAAAGGTTTTGCGGCGAAATAACGCAACGTACTATACCGCGTAATCTATAATAAAAACTAAAAAGGCATATTTACAAAATAAAAAGAAACGCAAGAAAAGTGGCGACGTTCCATCGACGAACAACCGAATTTTGATTTGGTTATACGATTAAATATAAAGCAGAAAAATTAACATAGAAAAGTAAAATTAAAAACCAAGATTAGGGGAAAACGGATTAGTTAAAAAACCAAAGGGATTTAGTTAAAAAGGAAAGTAAATTGAATATTACGACTAAAGGACTGGACTGGTATCAGGAAAACCAGATGAGTTTACACTCCTTTTAACAATATTTGCCCAAAAAAAATACCGACCGGCAAAATATCAATTATTTAAGAATAAAGCTACGAAATCTCATGCAATTTTACGTCATTGCTAAAGTAGGGGATTCTTATAATTTATAAAATTTCACCTGAAAATTATAAATCAAATAAGTTAAAAAATTATATTTGGAATATAATTCATATAAAACACGTTTATTGTTATGTAAATAAATTTGATTTTAGGATTGTTTAGTAGCAGTTAAATTCTAGTTAACCTTAATATTTATTTGAAAACAATTATAATTTTACCCCTAATTATTAAAAACCCTAAGTATTTAGTTAAACGTTCAGTTGTTTTAACCCACTGTACTTTATTATAAAAACAGGCTACCCCGGTATTTTAATTGTAACATTTAGGTTAAATATAATGTTTATTAGAAATTTATATTGATATTTTATTTCCCTATTAAAGAATTGCGCGAATTTAAACGCAGTTATATTATTCTTAACAGGTATACGCCGCGCTACTTTAGTTAGTTTATTAATAATTACTAATATGGAGTTTATTGTAATAAAATATATGTTATACTAAGTAAATGTATAATAAAACCCATTAAAACTTTACTTAAAACCCTGTTAGATAGTGGTAATAATTGCAACGTATCGTATTGGCTATGTTTTTCATTTTACTATTAGGTAAGCATTTTACAAATTGAAATACCAGTCAATATTGTTTTTTATCTATCTTTAATAATATCCTTTTTAAAACAATGTTAAAATTTTTAAAACGCCCCAGTATCTCATATAAGGGTCGGTATAATAGAGTGTTAAAAACTCTATTTTTACATTATTATTGAATGGTATATAAATTTTTAATTTGTAATAAAAAACATTATTCGGTCTAATAGATTAATTGACTTTTCTTTTTTTGCAGAATTGCTGCAATTTTTTGTCGTTTTGTTGCAACTTCCAAAATAAATTTCTTATTGGCTCGGAAAATGTCTTGTAAATGGTTTTAATTTTTATTGCATTTTTTATTCGCCCTCGGGTAGTTACACATACGTATATATGATATGCTTTTAAAACATAATATAATTTTTATAGGTTGTAAACCCACCGGAAACCGTTAAAAATCTGCAAATTCCTTTTGGTCCTAACCCTGTATTAATAAACTTTGCTATAATAGGGGTATAAAGTGGTGCATTACTATAATTATATTATGGTTTGGTTTTTATAAAGGGTTATTTGCAGGGTTTTATTTACCTGTTTTGTAAAGAATTTCAAATTTAAACAAAAAACCAAATACATTATCCAGCAAACCTATTTGTTATTAAATTTAGGCGTTCTTATAAAATCCTGCAAATATTCATAATTAATAATTATAATTACTGGGGAAACATTATTTTTTGGGTAATGTTTTTTGTAAGGATCAGGCCCCCACACCTACCCTCAGAATCACGACTCGGCTCCAGGCCAAGCCAGGGATTGGACAAAGGGTCCACTAATTCCAAGTTTAAACGCATCTCTCCAGCGCGTCGTTAATTGTAATTTCTCTTTTTTTTTCAATTTAGAATTTTTGTTTATAGCGCCTAATATATTAAAACTTTTTAATATATACCTAACCGTAATATAATTTTAAATTTATTATAATTTGCTGGTAAAATAATTAAAATATATTGTTTAATTCTTTTATTTAATTATCTATTACGTCGGTTATACGCGACGGTAAATTAGGTTATAAAAATAAAAGATACCATTCGCGAAATTAATATCGCTGCGTAAAAATTACGGCCCACCGATTCGCCAGCTTTAACGCGTAATAAACGCAAATTTAGCAAAGCCAAATAATTCGGCTTCCGGCATTATTATTTCCAACACCAAAAATTCGGACCACAACGGAAAAATTACAATTGCCCCAATAAATTTAAAATTAGTAAAGCCCGTTTTTACCAGCGTTAATACAACATTTCAAAAACCCGTTAACTCCAATCCGATACAAAATAAAATTAGCTAATCGACAGCATCCAAATCAACGGATTGTACAAATGCGAATTAGTTTTTAAATACCCAAAAAAGGCGCAAAACCTTGCCCATTAATCTTTTGCCAAAACATTAAACAGTAGGAACAAATTTTCGAAATTACCAAATAAAATGCCCTCGCCCACCGTTTAAATAAAAAACAATATAATAGGCGAAAACGAAAACCCAACCGGCCAAACGACCATTACTTAATTACAAATGCAAAACTTTTTAGCTATTATTACCCAATTTAAAAACCAATTAACTGCCTAAAACAATTTTACCAATAATGGAACCCGTGGGGTTATATTTTTGAATAACGCTTTCGGTGGGACCGACTTTAAATTTGTTGGATTTACCGCCCATAATGCTTTTAAATTTTACGAAAATAATTATACTAGCGTTAACCTCGGGTATAATGTAAAACACCCGCAAAACCGGCGCTAATTCTGGATTCTTTAAGGGTAAAAACAATATTTTCAAAATGTAAATTATCTAAATCGCCGATATAATAGAAAAAGATAAAAATATTTATAAAGCCAAACGTAACCGTATAATAACGCTTTTTTCGTTCATAAAAGGACCATTCAACGATTTATAACGTAACCGTTACGTTTCGAAAAAAAACTCTTTTAGCGGTATTACCAAAATGGTCACAATCCTAATTGCGATATACCACGACGATAATCAAAATATTAAAATACGCCGAAAACTGGTTAAAATAAATTTTAATCCAGCAAACAAAATTATAGACATTTATATTTTTGTTAGCAAAGTTAACATTTTGGCGGACCGCGCTAACCTTTTTAAGTTAAAGTGTAAAACTTTATTATACAAATATATTTCAGTAAGATTAGATATCCAGTTTTTTGACGACGCTAAAAATCCAGAAATATTGTACAAACTTTTCGTAAATAAAATCGCTAACTTTAAATTAGTTAATTAACGTGTTTACGAGGAAAATTTTAAAAGGAAATAAGTTAAAAAAGGGCGCTAATTGCCCGAATTTCGTCGTCGCCGTTCCCGCGATTACGAATAAAGGAAAAAAGTTAAAATAACAACTTTTACATCCGTTAAAAAAATTGTTATTTTTTCCGACAAAAAAAGGAACGTTTTTTGAACGCAAGTTTTTGTTTTTTATGTAAAAGGGCCGGCCACCAATCCCGTTATTGCCCCAATCGTAAAATTATCACTTATATATTACAGGCTTTAAATTATAGGAATTTGTATTGGCAATTTAACAATTTAATTTACAATTCGTCGTTAATTTCCTCGTTTAATCTGGAAAACTGTTAAAATTACCAGAAATCCTTTCGGTAATTTGCATATTTTAAATAGCTAAACTCGATGAATTATTTAAATTAAACACCCTTTTTATTTTTATTTAATTGTCAGATAGAAGTTGTGGTTTTAACGCCTAAATTCTTGATAATATCGGAATAAATATATATTTATCCATTCGACCGAATTTTACGAAAAAGATTTGCCCAACGTTTAAAATTTATTTATTAAAAAGTTTCCCAGATTTTTGGACTTTGGAAATTTTAACCAGAAAATTACCGTAAAAATCACCGAACTTTTTTGGTTTATTTTGCAAATCGACAGACGATAATTCCCCCGGTAAAAATTTATTTTCCTCGAAACGGTATACGATATATTTATCGGATAAAAATAGTGGACAAAATATCGAGTAAATTTATTTCCAATTACCCGTAATTTTGTTTGGTTTAACGACCTGCCCATTATAATTTAATATTTACCCGTAATCATCATATAACGTTCGAATCTGTTTTTAGATTTTAAAACCCAAATTAACGCAATCCGCTGAGACCGTAAAATGGAATAAAAAAAACCGTCGCATTGAGGTCCGTAAAATATTTTAAAACCCGAAACGTTAATACGAAAACCAGGTTTAAATCGCAAAAATAAACGTTTTCCCGATTATTTTAAAAATTGTTTCCAACAAAAACCTGCCAATTAATATTAATACCCTTTTTAACGACATCTGTTAAAATTAATGGAAAAGATCCCCGTTATTTACGGAGTTTATACCGTTAATATTAATTAACAATACGTTTACGACCAGTTTAAATGCGGTATTAACCTTGTAATGGAATGAAATTTACGATAAATATCCCATTCTTTTTTTTACAGGCGAAAACCCCGAATATATCGCGTAGATACGAGTTAAGAAATTTGTTAAAATAGATATGGACGCCAGTGGTAAAACCACCGCCGGTATCGTGTAGTAATAATAAAACGATAATAGCTGGAAATTAATCGGTTATTTGTTTAAAACCATATGTTTTGCTAAATAAAATTATCCGATTCAAAATTAAAAGCTATTAGCTGCAATTAATATATTCAAAAATTTTAAACCAGCCCTATTAGGTATTAAATCTTATATTTTTACCGATTACCAGGTTTTAATTTATTAATTGACCAAAAAACTTTTATCTGTTTATTAAATACGATAGGTTAATTACCTGGCTAATTTTGGTATTATTTTTAAATACCGTCCAGGTAAATATAATGTAGTAACCAATATTTCTTCGCGTAAAATTATCGACAATTTTACGGTTAAAACCCGAACTGTATTAAACCGCACCATTAGATTAATTCCTCCAAGAAAATTAATTTCCGACCCGGCGAATTGTTTCCAACTATTAGTAATTTAAGATTTTCCGTACCGTAAAACATTAACCTAATAACCTTTATTTTGGAAAAAAACCTAAAATAAAACCTAGATTACTACGATAATTTATTAACGGTAGTCGAAATTACCAAAAATGGCAAAAGCTTTTTAAAAACGGTTTTTATCCGCGAAATTTATAAATTTAAAATTTCCGGTTATAAAAATTAAAATACAATTTTTAACCGTCTGAAAAAGAATTATTGGTAATTCGATAAAAACCAAATCGTTAAACGTTATATTAAAAACTGTCCCGAATATCAACGTAATAAAATATAATATAATAAAATACCTGGGCTATTATACCTATTAAAATCCCTAAACGGTATTAATAATATGTAATAGTAAGCGGAAAAGATTTACCTAAAAAGAAAAGAAATTACAGTTACGTTTGGATTTTTATCTGCCGATTAACTAAATTTTTAACCATTTTACAGGAAAAAAAAACAAGTACCGCGGAGATTTTGGCCATATAATATTATTAAATTATATATCGTTAGAAAAACGTCCCCGATTTACAGTTCTCCAACAACGCCGGACCGTTTATATCCAAATTCCTAAATATTGTAAATAAAATAATAAAAGTAAATATAAATATAAAAACACCCGTTACCTTTAAAATTAAAATAACGTCAAAATTATTAATGTTAAATTGGATTAAAAAATACGCTTTTATATAAATAAATACCAAACGAATTGGCGACGGTATATTTTTGTTTTCAATTTCGGCTATAACTCGTCCGTTTACGCTTTTATCGGTATAATACCAATTAAAATAAAAACCGGAGCTCGTTTTAAAAACCCTTTTTTTTTTACTTTTACCCGAAAAATTTTTGGAAACCGGTTAGCAATAGAAACGTTGAAATTGGTCCGTTAAACCCGGTGAATTTAAGAATTGGCCTGTAATAACAGATTCGGAGCGCAAATAAAATAATAAAAGCAGGTTAATAAAAAACAGCGACCGGTCGATTTACGGTAGGAAATACGGTTTACGCTAGCAAAAAAAGGTTTTTTTACCAAAACTTTTACGACCAAATTAGATTTGTAAAATGTAAAACTATAGACAATTTTCGAGGAAAAGGGCCATAATTTTATTTTCAATACCTTTACCTTGTATAAAAATAATAAATTATTCCACGCCAATCAGTTACGTAAAATAATAACGGATTTATTATTTTAACAATATTAAAAGCCGGAATTACTGGTTAAATTAACGGAAAACCAGAATGGAAGGTGGAGCAAATATTAGTTTCGCGATTATTCGGAGGAAAAAAAACGTTGCAATATTAGGTATTATAAATCGGATTTAATCCTTAATGAAATATAATATAAGGCCCGCGATTTAAAAAATTTAACAGTATTGTTGGATATTTTTTATAAAAAATACCCGAACGTAGCAGGAGCTTTGGTAAATTTACAGTAGTGGATTAGGAACGCAGCAAAAAATATTTTTGCGGTGGACGGACCCGAGGATAATATTACCAAATACGATGCGAAAAAAATACAGAAGCGGCGGAAGGTTTCGAGGAAATATACGTAACAAATTTGAAACTTTAACCATTTACGTCGATTAGGTTTTAAAAAGGGGTAATATTGTAAAAAGGGATAGAAGGTGAACTGTAAAAGTGAATAAATTTACACTAGGTAAATATATATAAGGGGAAAAAGGTCACTTTGTAAGTAAAATAGAGGTAAAAAATTGTATTGGTAATTGATAGTTGATGTAAAAATCTGATGTTGTAAAAATCGATATCTTCAAAACTTCCTCTAATTCTAAGGCGGGAAATTCTTCCCTATTTATCTACAGAGGTATTGCATTCAACAATCTACGTATTACAAATCCACGTATTAAACGTTGTATTTTATTTTCCCAATTAGGATAAAACAAAACAGCGCATTGGCGTTTTACCTGTTTTATATATGTGGATAATTGTAACGTTTCTGTTGTTTTATATAAATGCTAAACCAACTTTGCAACGCATTGAAACTTACCATTGTTTTATATTATGCGTTTATTTCTTTTACCCAAATAGGTTAAAAGATTGTATTTGTATTGTTATGCAATTGTATTGCATTAGTTGGTTTATATATAATGCACGTTATGTAATGCATATTAATTGTGCATTATAGTGCATCGTAGTATTTACTACGTGCTAAGCTTATAATATAAGCTTATTATTCTTATAAATATAAGGATTAGGTCCTTAAATTTACCTTTAAAATTGCGATTCGGTTCCAAACTGAACCAACGATTGGATAAAAGGTCCACTAATTTTAAATTTAAACGCGTTTTTCCAGCGCGTCGTTAATTGTAGTTTCTCTCTTTTTTCAATTTAGAATTTTCGTTAATAGCGTCTAATACACTGAGGTTCTCCAAAATATGCCTGGCCGTGACATTTTTAACATTTAACAGCTTTAATTATAGGGCCTATTTCTTAGTCCGGGATCCCCCAATTTAATTGGGGTTTTGGCTATTTTTTGGATTAAAATGCGATAAAATACCAGCTATTTTTTGAAACGTTGCGATAAAATCGCGCCCTACGCGAATACCAAAATATCGGTTTTCAAACGTATAAAAAGTAAAAAGTATAGTAATGTAATAAAGGCGTTTAAAAGAACGTAGTTTTAAGTTTTTCAAAAATTTCTAAAACAGCATTACGTTTTAAGGATATAATATCGCAGGGCTTTTTACTTTTCTTATAATTCTTAATAATTTAAATACACAATATACAAAAGATAAATACCATTAAATAAAACGACGATAAGAGTTAAAAAGCGTCAAAAATATTTAAATATAATAATATATTTTAGATTGTGGTCATTCTTAAATAACAGTTACCCTTGGCAAACTTATAAATAATCCTCAAATGTTAATAATGTAACCCAAAAGATTTGTTTTGAAAATATAAAATTTATACTTAAATATTTGGCGTAAAAGTTAATTTCCCTAGATTCTTTTAAAATTTGCTTTATATATTTATTGTAAATCTTTTTATTTAGGAAGTAAATTAAAATGTTATTTGAATAAATAATGCAAACATTCTTTAACAGATTACTCAGCGTTTTATAAATATGAATTTAAAAAGTAGCTCGGGTATTGTAAAGTATAAAAGATATAGTAATATATTTAAAATAATTATAATAAGCTCGAAAAGCAATTTTCCTTTTGTTTTTTTTCGAATACAAATTTGATGGTATGCATTTTTCAAATTTAATTTGGTAAACTATTTAAACTTTTAAGTACGATTTAAACTTTCACAATGAAGGGTAAAAAGTACCTGTTTTTTTGGTAACCGCGTTTAACTTTTGGTAACTAATATATACGTAAGAACCTATTATTTTTTGGAACAGAAAGGATAGGTGTGTTTGCAAAATTTGTGGATTTGCAAATCCGTTTCAATTTTAGGTTTTTTGAACATATTTTTGCAATTCCCCAAATGTTTTGGGTTGAAAAAAATAAACAAATAAATAAGAAAGAAGGAAATTTCCCTTCGACTAACTTATTAAAATGTACCGCGTTAATATTAACGGGTATAGCTTTTGCAACTATTTTTGAAAAAGAATATCCTTATGATTTGAAAATTTTGAAAATAATTTTGTAAAAAGAAATAAGAGGTAAATTGTAAAGGTAAATAAAGTTACACCAGGTAAATGTATATAAGGGGAAAAAGGTTACTTTTAAAATAAAATAGAGGTAAAAAGTTGTATTGATGAGAGTTAAGATAAAAATCGGATATTGTAAAAGATCCGATGTCAACTTCAAAACTTCCTCTAATTCTAAGGCGGGAAATTCTTCCCTATTTATCTGCAGAGGTTTTGCATTCAACAATCTACGTATTACAAATCCACGTATTAAACGTTGTATTATATTTTTGCCAATTAGGATAAAATAAAACAGCGTATTGGCGTTTTACCTGTTTTATATATGTGGATAATTGTAATGTTTTTTGTTGTTTTATATAAATGTTAAACCAACTTTATAACGCATTGAAACTTACCATTGTTTTATATTATGCGTTTATTTCTTTTACCCAAATAGGCTAAAAAATTGTATTTGTATAAATTATTTATATGCAATTGTATTGCATTACTTGGTTCATATAGAATGCACGTTATGTATTGCATATTAATTTGTGCATTATAGTACATTGTAGTATTTACTACGTGCTAAGCTTATAATATAAGCTTATTGTTCTTATAAATTATAGATTTAATCTTATAATATATTGAAAATTAAAAACTACAACGATGTTATTGCGAACCAAAGGTTTAGTTTATATTCTCCGTATTATTATTAGAGCTAATATTATACGGTATTAATATATAAAAGATCATTAAAATCGGCGCAAAACAAATTTATAATATTAAATAAATATTCTATTATGTCATATGCGCCCGACGATTAACGCATACGTCAATGGAACAAAAGATCCTGCAGTATTTGCGCTTAGCAGACACTTCGTCGGTCCGAAATATAAGGTAATCCACTCTGAACGTAACAGATTATAAACGAAATTGCGGTAAAATAAAACATTTTATAATATTTCTAAAATTATTAAAAACTATGTTGCCAACATTATTAGAAATTTGATTTGCGAACAAATTAGCCAAAAAGAACGATTTAAAAAAAATAGCACTTGTTACGGCCCGGGGTAAATATAGCACGGAAACTAATCTATTGGCATCTATCGACGAAGATTCTACTTTAAAGAAAAAAAAGGAAACAAACAAAGTTTTGCGTTTAACGCGACGTCGATAAAGGTATTACCTTAATGGGTCGTTGGTTAGGGGTTAGGGTTAGGGTTTGGTAATTTTATGGTCCAAATGTCACACTACCCCTTCCAAACCTCGTATATCGACGCAGGTAATTATGCGAGGTTTTTGTCAAGTTAACCATATCGTCGTTTTTTCCTTTTACCGTTTAATTCTCCATGTTCTGGTATATTATCCTCCTAATTCGGTTCGTCCAACTTATCCTCGGCAGCGGCTTTTATCTAAATTGCCAATCGTTTCGGCGGTTTTGCGGCATCTTCATACTTTTTGTGGAAGTCGTTAAAGGCTGTCGCTGAATTTTTGAAGTTTTTAGCCGGGTACCACGTATCGTTTGGATCACATCCTTACCATACGACCTAGTATTGCAATGTTTTACTCCGGCCAAATAATCGGGACGTTAAAACTTTATCGACTACAAATTTTAGTTTTCCGTTAATCTTTTCTGGCGGAGGCGGCTCTTTTTTCTATTGTGGTAATAGGTCCATTGCGGTTTTGCGGAAGCGGTTTGCGTGGAATAAGTTTCTTCCTTTAAACGATTTAGGTACGTCCAGAATATAGCTATATTTTCGTTCTTTTAGAATTTACTATGGTCCGGTCCACTGTAAATCCAGTCTGGTCGTCGGTGCGGTCGTCGGAAACCCTTTTTTCTTGACGAAAACATAGTCGTTAACCCCAAAATCTACTGGTCGCCGCTTTTTGTTGGTTTGTTTTTCCTGCCTCGCCTACGTTTTTAACGCGTTTTAACGAGCCAACTTTTGGACTTTTTTAGTTTGGCGGACGATTTGTAGGGTTTTTCGTTTTTGGTCTAAATTAACGGTCGTGGTTGGCAGGTCGGTGGACAGCGGGTTTCGGGGTTCGGTCCCGAGCATTACCTTTAACGGGTACATACTAAGGTTGGAATACCACGCGGCGTTGTGGGCAAAATCCAAAGTAGGCAAATGTACGCTCCAACTGGTCTGGTATTTGTCGATATAAAACCGTAGCTTTTGGTCCAATTTTTGGTTTATAATCTCTACAGCACCTTATGTTTAAAGGTACAGGGCGCTGCCGTGTCGGTGTTTAATACCCGTAAGTTCATTTATCGTCGCCATGAATTCGGAGATGAACGGCCCGGCGTTGTCGCTAATCCAAACGAAAGGTAGTCCTAAGAAACAGTATAGGTATCGGTAATATCGGGAGGCCAGGATTTCTGCTGTGTCGGTTTTCTGTCCTGGGATAGTGGTTATTAGGCGATTGAATTTGCAAACGAACACCCATACGTAATCGTATCCGAACTTGTTTTTGGGCATGTTTTTTCCGTTAACTGCTACATATTCCCAAACGTAATTCGGTATCGGTAACGGATATAATAGGCCCGGGGTTTTGTCGTGTCTGCTTTTATTTCGCTCGCAATCGTGACAGTTTTTAATATATTTCCGAATAGTTTGACTTATACCCTCCCAAAAATACTGTCTTTTAATCGTTTGTATCGTTTTATTTTGTCCTGCGTGGGCGAATATTTTGGGCTCGTAAACTTTACGGATCAGAGCGGTCCTTAAAAAAATTTGTCCATCTAAAATCGTTTCCGGGATTACTAACTTTCCTTGGTATTGGCCTAGCTTTTGCTTTTCGTTCTTTTGTCGTATTAGGTTTACCAAATTTGCGCCGTTTATCACGTGGCCGTTTGGGTCGGTAATGTTAACGGCGGTTACCGTAAGTGTAATTTTTTTAAGTGGAATTAAAATTATTATTCGTTCTTCTTTTTCCCGAGCTTTAACTGTTGGAAAGTCTGCCGTTTTGCGGGACAGGGTATCGGCGGTTATGTTGTTTTTGCCGCGGCGGTATTGAAACGTAATGTTAAAATTGGCCAGGAAATCTGCCCAACGCACTTGTCGAGTCGAAAAGAGTCGTTTTGTGGAATAGTAAATTAAAGTTTGGTGGTTTGTAACCACGAAAAAGCTTATCCCCAATAATTTTGGTTCGTAATATTCCAGCGTTTAAACCATTACCAGCAGTTTTCGGTTTTGGATCGGGTATACGCGTTCTGCTGGGGTTATCGTTTTTGAAAAATATCCCACAGGTTTCCATTCTCCACCCGGTTGCTATTGTCAAATTGCTCCGCCGGTCGCGTTGCGTAAAGCGTCGGTTTTTACCTTGGTCGGTCGGCCTGGGGTAAAAAATACCATAACCGGTGCATCGCAGGTTAAACGTTTCATTTCTTCAAATGTTCGCCTCTGTTCTGGTCCCATAGCAAATTTGGCGTTTTTCTTCAACAATCGGTTCAACGGTTTAGCGACGCTGCTGGTATGGTGGCAAAACATTCGGATGTAATTGCATAATCCCAAAAAGGAACGTACGGCTGTTTTGGACGTAAGGTCTTCGAACTTCCAATCGCTAATGGCCTGTAATTTGTCCGGATCAATACGGATACCCAAACCTGCGTCCATAACGATACCAAAATAATCGACCGTGGTAACGTTAAATTGAAACTTTTTAATATTTTCCTGGAGGTCGACCCGGTTTAATCGGTAAATAATTTCTTCTATTTGGTCCCAATATTTTTTTCGTTTCCGTCGGAATAAACCAAAATATCGTCGGCGTATGCGCTGGTAAACAAGTCCAAAAGTTCATTTAACTGAACGTTGATAAAAAATTGCCACCAAGCTGGGCCGATTTTTAGCCCAAAAGGAAGCACCTTCCATTGAAAGGTGCTTTAACGGGTGCGGAAAGCAGTAAAGTACTTTAAACCAACAGCCATACGTAACCGGTTAAAAGCTCGGATAATGTCGATTTTCGTAAACCTTTTTGCATTGCGACAATTAAAAATAATTCCGTTAATATCCGGGGCTGGTACGAATCGATTTTTCAAAAACTGGTTAATCCATCGGTAATCGGTGCAAAAACGGCGTTCTTTGGAATGTGGTTTAGGTACGAACAGGACAGGCGTTGGGTCGGCTTACATACAAGGTTCGATAAACCCAATGCGCAATAGCTCGTCGACTGTTTCCTTTTCGAGCGGTAGGAATTCCACAGGTGTCCTGTACGTCGGAGGCGATCCTGTTTTTGGCTTGTCTAGCTCCAAAATTACATCGTGCCCTGGGCGATATGGAAGCAGGTTGGTTGAAACTGCTTTCGAAAAAAATCCCTCCAGGTAAGCGAGTCGGGATGGCAATTTGCGTCGGACCAGTTCGATATGGTCGGGGTTTTTATTTTCCGGGAACGGGATCGGTTTTCCCTTGTTGGTTTTCCATTGGTACGAACGGCCGACGGCAGATAGGCTGATAGCGGGTTTTTCGGGTCCAATTTTTAACGTGATGGGCTACGTGGGTAATGGGCACGATTTCCATCGCTTTTGTCGGGGGTCGGTGTCCAGTTTGTGTTAAAAGGCGGTTACAT
Organism: Pyricularia sp. CBS 133598; assembly: GCA_004337975.1. Lineage (NCBI taxonomy): Eukaryota > Fungi > Ascomycota > Sordariomycetes > Magnaporthales > Pyriculariaceae > Pyricularia > Pyricularia sp. CBS 133598. The sequence goes on from RRCJ01000013.1 coordinate 650,253, forward strand.
TTATAACGGTTTAATCCTTACCCAAAATAACCGGGATCGGTTTGGGTTTTAAAAAGGTTGTTTGGCGCCACGGTCGTCGAAATATTTGCACCCTCTTGGTTTCTCGTTCGAATGTTCGGTCGCGCCGCTCTGCATCGGTTTGCGCAGCCGGATCGGGTTTATCCAACATGTTCGGAAATCTGATAGCTGGCGAGAATTTTGCCAACGACGGTGTCGTTTTAGGCCATGCGAACGTTTGCGTTTTCGGGTGGATCCAAACATTTTGTTCGACTAGCCAATCCTGCCCAATAAACATATTATGTCCACTTTCCGTCACGTAAAACATTTGGTTGCTAAACCGGCGTCCATCGATTTCCAAAGTCGCTTTTAATTTGTGCGTAATGCGTTCTGCGTCCTGTTTGCGGTAGTCCGACAAAAGTAACGGGGTTTTTAACCTTTAAAGCCGGGCTTTTAGCCGTTTTGCGGCATATTTAACGATCGCTGGGCTGATTAAAAGAAAAATGTCTGCTCCGGTATTACAAAAAGCTTTAACTGATAATCCTACACCATTAACCTATATTTAAGTTCGAATAATAAAAGATTTAGGTCGTGGGTTACTACCAATTTAAGCTATCGTAAATATTTGGACCACCGAGGAGGTTTTTGGCGGTTTCACTCTTTTCCCGATCGCTTTTGCTCGTCATTAATGCTGTGGTTATCTTTAAAATCCAAAGCCCTGACTGTTTTCGTTTTATTGGGGCATTTAAATGATTTGTGTCCTTTTTTCCCGCACGCGAAGCAAGTGTTGGCTTCCCAATAAGCTATTTTTTTAGTTTTTGTCAAACCACGTCCTGTGGCGTCTGTTGTTTTAAGTACCATATCGCTTTTTTCTCCTTTGTTCGGGTTGCTGGATTCGTAATAGCGTCCTCGATTGCTTTTCCTGTTTTTGTCTGGGCTGTAGGGGTATTTTTCTTTTTTATCTTTACCGCGACTTTTCTGTTTTCGCTCCTTTCGTTCCCGATACGTTCGCTAAATGTTGTGAATTGCATCGGCCACCAAATTTGCGAATTTTTCATAAAATATTCTGGGGTCCTTGCTGTTTCGTAATAGCCGGTAATCGAAATTTGCCGGGATATATTACCACAGCGTAGTTTTGCGTTCTTTTGCTGGTACTCCAATTTTATCGGCGAAAACATTTACCTCGGCAATAAAATTGTAAACGTTATTACCTGGTCCGCATTCAAAATATATTTTTGATAGTTTTTCCCATATTTCGGACGTTTAATTGCTATTATAGTACACCGTAGCCAAAACCTGGATTATTTTTACCACGTATAAATACGGTTGGGTTTCTGAATTGTATCTGGTTTCCAGCATCGTTGCTGGTCGGTCGTCCAATAGGTTGAACAATTTTGCCATACGGTTTCGTTCAGTTCGGAAAATTATATTATCCTTTTCGAAATAATTTGCTAATTTCGTAATCCAGCGGTCAAAAGTGGTTGAACTGCCGGAAAATGTACCTGGATTTGATCCTTTACTTTTGGCTTTTTCACTGTAGTGCGGGTTGGCTGCTTCTTGGCTATGGCCGTACGGCTTAAATGCTTTCCTGCTGGCTAGGCCGGTCGGTTCGAACCTGGTGCCTTTAAAGGCGCTATTTTCGGGTGTGGCTTGTCGGGTTTCCGGTTAGTTGTTCTGTTTTTCGGTTTGCAGGCGTGTAATAACTGCCTGTAGCCTAGCGATCTCGCTGGTTAGGTTATTTCCGTCTGCCATTATGTTTGGGTTTATTTCAGGCGTTGTATACCTTGTTTTTGCAAATTCGAATTCGTTTAAATTTTCCTCAGGCGTTTTTATATTAGACCACGCGGTGTTCGAAAAAAAAATCAACTTCGATTTCGTCTTCGAGGGTGGAATCGGTGTTTGGCGTAAAATCGGTTTCACTCTCTGGTCGGGTCGGGTCGTCGGTGGAGCGATTTGTTTGCTCCGTTTTGTTCGAAATTAACCTTTGTGATTTCCTGTTCGCAGGTGGATGGTTTTTCAACCTGGGCATAGATCGGGGTCGGTCTGGGTTTGAAATTGACGTTTTTGTCAATCTCCGGTCGGGTCTGGTCTGTCGAGTGCGGATTTATTTTCGTCGCTCGCCAGCGGCGTGAAGATAGGTTGTTATGCCTTATTTGTTAATCGTTAGGCCAGCGATTTTTTTGAGAGTAGAATTGTGTTATGGCCCGGGGTAAATATAGCACGGAAGCTAGTTTATTGGCATTTATCGACGAAGATTCTACTCTGAGGAGAAAAAAGGAAACAAACAAAATTCTGCGCTTGACGCGACGTCGATAAAAGTATCACCCTGGTGGGTCGTTGGTCAGGGGTCAGGGTTAGGGTCTGGTGATCTCATGGTCCAAATGTCACAGCACTTACTATTTCTAAAAATTAAAGATCAACCAGAATTCAAAACCGTATTATTAAACAAATTTACAAAAAACCATTAATATATAATATAAATTAGAAAAATATTAGAAAGCAATTTTCCAGTTAAATATTGCGTAAAAGCATTTATTTTATTTAGCAAAAAAAATGTAAAAGACCCATTAGGAAAATCAAATCCTAAATAAAATTAAAATGTAGAAAAAACAATTTCAAAACCATTTTAAATAAAACTTTGGTTAATTACCGCTTTTTTTTATTGTATTACTTTACATTCCCCCCAGTCTAATCTTTCCAAACTATTAATTTCACGAAATATAATTCGTATTATTTTTTAAATTACATTTCTTTTTATTCTTATAAACGAAACCATCTTAGTTTTGTTTTTGAATATTTCACTGTTTGTTATAATATCCTTTGTTGAAATTTCGATTTCCGTATTTAATTTCAAATATTACCGACCGATACTATGCAATTAGGCGTTAGATATCCCCAACATATTTTAATTAACCTAATTAATACAAAAATAGACAATATAACAAAAAACCCTTTGCGGCGGAATAATGTAACGTACTATACCGCGCGATTTGTAATAAAAATAAAAAGATATATTTATAAAATAGGCAAGGAAAAACACAAGAAAACATAATGACGTTCCGTCGACAAATAACCAAGTTTCGACTTAATTAGGCTATTAAATATAACGTGGGAAAATTAATAAAGACAAAAAAATTAAAAAATCAAAATTAGAGAAAAACGGACTATTTAAAAGGCTAAAAGAATTTAGTTAAAAAAAGGAAATTTAATATTACGACTAAAAGGTTTGGCCGGTACCAGGAAGGCAAAATAGAATTATACTTTTTTTAACAACATTCGCCCAAAAAAATACCAGCCGGTAAAATATTAATTATTTAAAAATAAAGCTACGAAATTTTACATAATTACCAAAGGAAGGAATTTTTTTTATAATTTGTACAATTTCAACTGAAAATTACAAAGTAAATAAATTAAAAGAAATTATATTTAAGATACAATTTATATAAGACACGTTTACCATTATATGAATAAATTTGATTTTAAGATTATTTAGCAGCAATTAAATTTTAACTAACTTTAATATTTATTTAAAGACGATTATAACTTCACCCTTAACTATTTCAAAAACTTAATTATCAAATTAAATGTTTAATTGTTTTAACCCATTGTATTTTACTATAAAAGCAGGTTACCCCGATACCTTAATTGTAACATATAAACCCGTTTTAATTAAAAAATATAAATATATTTGGTAAAGTTTACCTTATTGTTTAATTTATATGCTATATTACGGAATATTAATACCAATATTAATATATATATACTTATATATTATATTATCTGCAACGTGCAAAAACTTTCGAATTATACTAATAAATAGAACAGAAATAAAATAAAATTGAAAAATTGAAAAAAAGTCAATAAAAGGTACCGCTATAAACGAATTACCCCTTGCCCCATATAAATTCCTTTATTTTGAATATTAAAAATACAAATTAAACCGTTGTTAATTATTATACTATTTTTATGCCCAACGTACAAACTGTATATTTTTACAAACTTTATTAAATTTATTATAAAGGAGTGTTAATCGCCGAATTATCAAAATTACCGCTATAAACGATGAAAATCGACAAATTGTCTTTAAACCTAAACCAAAATGGTTTTTGGTTATATAAGAATAATAAGCTTATATTATAAGCTTAGCACGTAGTAAATACTACGATGCACTATAATGCACAATTAATATGCATTACATAACGTGCATTATATATAAACCAACTAATGCAATACAATTGCATAACAATACAAATACAATCTTTTAACCTATTTGGGTAAAAGAAATAAACGCATAATATAAAACAATGGTAAGTTTCAATGCGTTGCAAAGTTGGTTTAGCATTTATATAAAACAACAGAAACGTTACAATTATCCACATATATAAAACAGGTAAAACGCCAATGCGCTGTTTTGTTTTATCCTAATTGGGAAAATAAAATACAACGTTTAATACGTGGATTTGTAATACGTAGATTGTTGAATGCAATACCTCTGTAGATAAATAGGGAAGAATTTCCCGCCTTAGAATTAGAGGAAGTTTTGAAGATATCGACTTTTACAACATCAGATTTTTACATCAACTATCAATTACCAATACAATTTTTTACCTCTATTTTACTTACAAAGTGACCTTTTTCCCCTTATATATATTTACCTAGTGTAAATTTATTCACTTTTACAGTTCACCTTCTATCCCTTTTTACAGGTTAGACCTACAGGTACATTGCAATACTACAATTATGGATGGACCCATAGGTATATCGCAAAGCCGCAATTGAACCACGCTTAATTAGTGGAGCTTTGGGCTTCAGGGATAAGCCCTGAGACTATCGCCCTGCGGAGTTTTGCACTACAGTTGCGGCCAAGCTGAAAAGTGCCTTGCTTAGATGGTAGGACCTTTACGGTAGTGACAGATGACGTTTGTCACGGTTAAGGTTAGAATTAAAAATAACGTGGGGTGGGTGGGTCGACACACACTACCTAGGATTGACAGGACAAGATGACGGACCCAACTAATAAACACCACGTCCGTCTGTAGGGCTTACAATACGGGTCGGGCATATAGGTAGTAGGTATACCCAACGTTGTCGTCAAGCGTATTTTCGTCAACCACCTCCCCTCTATTTATGGCACCTCGTGTCAGTACTCTTCCTCACCTGTACGTCATGCAAGGTGACGGACCAAGTTGAAGGCCGTCCAGACTAGGCATGGTTGAGTTGCATCGAAATGGCTGTGCGATTTTGTAACGGCATCTCCGCAGCGAAACACTGCAAGGCAAGGGAGCGAAGGTCGTGATATCATGCAGATCAAGTGGTGGTGGTTGCACAAACACTGGGTACCTTTGATGTATCTAATGGTCATTAGAGACAATTGAAGGTACGCGCGGGGTACGAATCGAGCACCGTCACACCCTGTCAACTCGTCACTCGTCTCCGGGCCAAGACTCTCCAGCTTGCTCGGCAGAAGAAGCAATTGAAAAAAAAGCGAAAAGAGATACATACCCAAGATCACTCACAGTGGGTGTCTGTAACCAACACCACCGACGGGAACTTGCTGGTCCCGTACCCGACCGCGTCCGGCCACAATTTGCACAGCCTTCCGTTTGCGCTCCCTTGCTTCTCTGGTTTCGTCCTTTTTATCTTGTTCCTTATGGTTGCTTTTCCGCTTTTTACTCCCATCCTTGACCCACAAGTCAATTTGCGCAGGGCAGGTCAGTCAATTACTTTCTTTTTGGAAGCATCCCCTTCTCATCGTCCTCGTCACCACTCTCGCCGTCATCTCCATTCTGCCCGACCCAGCCTTCTAATTCTAGAACTATTCTAGTTCACATTGGAGGGCGTGCCCAGTTCAATCGATAGCGGCTCGGTCCATCGTTTGAGTGTGGTACAGGCTTCCTTCCCAGTGGGAAATAGTACACTGTGCTTGGACACCAAATTGGTTCGGTTCTCTCCAACTTGTTCAATCGAGTTTCTCCTCACTTCGCATTCACTCTTGCTTTCAAGAATCACGGGCACCTTCAAAGCCTTCCCAATCGACAGTCAGTTCAACTGCATCTCGCTGGTCATCGGCTGCCCGTCGAATCAGAAAAACAAACACCACCTGATGTTGCCTTGTTTTTGAAACAGGCTATCTCTCCAAAGCTGTCTTCGCCATGAGCAACTACAACCCCCTCATCTCCAATGGCACATGCTATTTCTCGGCGGACAAGAAGTCAGATCAGAGCTTCATTCCATGCGGAAATGATGCGTTGGGAAGGGTAACTTGCTGTGGTGTGGTATGTATGAGACGGCACCCGGTTCGTGTTAACAGCTTGCCTACCAAATGGCTAACCACAAACAAAACTCCAACGACATTCGAACAGGGTGACAATTGCCTTGGAAACCGAGCCTGCTATAATGGCGCCTTCGGCTTGACATACCTCGCTGGCTGCACAGACCCATACTATAGGCACGACAGCTGTCCGGACAAGGGTGACCTTGACGAGTCGCCATGGACCGGACTTGTGTACTGTAATGGCACTTCCAATCAGTGGATGGCTTGTGAGCAGAGCAATAAGCCCTCTGCTCTCAGGAAGGGCGACTTTTGCTTCTGCCCTCGCGAAACCGAGTCTCGGAGGGTTGTATTCTCTGCACCGTCCACCCTCGTCAATATCGCCTCCCTGCCTCCAAAGATTAGCAGCTCTATTCGATTTGAGAATGGCTTCGTCCCGACCCAGCCGCCAGGCCAGACTACAGTGACCCTGCTCCCGCCCACCGGCACCGGCTCCGCCAACAACAGTCCGCAAGAGACGAATCCTGCCGATACTCAAGGAGAGCCCCCAAATGACGATGGTGGCGCCGGTGGCCTTTCGACGGGTGCAAAGGCTGGTATTGGTGCCGGTGTCGGTGCAGTAGCCCTCATGGCCCTAGCCGCTTTCGTCTTGATATTTATGCGCCGCCGGAAGCAGCGGGCCGCAGCAACGCCCGACGAGAAACACCCCGACAATGGCATATTCGCATCGTCTGCACCCCATCACGTCGACGACGATGACCACTTCGCGTCCGGCTTTGGCGCTAAGACCGTCGGCCCCAACAACCACCTTTCGGTTGCGAGCAGCAGCCACGGCACCCCCAGCATGATGACAGGCGTTGCCACCCCCAATACCCCGGCCATATCGGAGCTAGACTCGCACGCTGCGCGGCCCTGGAGCATGAGGAGCGAGCTTCCGGGAAGCGACAACGTTGCTGGTGGCTTGGATTCGCAACAGAAACACGCGTCCAACACCCAACCCGTCACGCCTGTGACCCCCGAGCACCCGCAGCCGGCAGCGTCTCACTATCCAGGCTTCCGACCCTACCGACCTCCGGGAGACCCCCTTGCAGCAAACGGATCAGTATCCCCGGTTCCAGGCTCGCTAGTTCCCGGCGGGGGAGTCAACATGTACCAGCAGCAAGGCGCAAACGCGCAACAACAATCATCCAGGCCTGGCGCGCTGAGCCCGGTGCACGAGCTGCCCTGATTCTGTGTCGTTTTATTTGTTCATGAACTGCTAGGAGTGCCCACGAGGAGGACAAAAGAAAACAAAAGAAAAAAACCGCTGGCATGAGGAGGGGAAGGATGTGGAGTGAAAATATATAATCGGGTTTCTCTTGGCTGGGCGTGCAAATTGGGATAGTAAAGTGCGTCCCTTGTTTTGTTTTCATAAATACCCACATCTGCGTTCTGCTTTCAGCATTTTTGGCCGTTACGCATTTGCACATACCTTTATTTTCTCGTCTTTTTTTTCCTTATGCCTAACAATGTAGATATTTGTTTTGTGTGACAGGTGGGTGTGGTAATGAGACACTCGGAACCTAATACTTTTTTCCCCCGTCTTTGGAACTCTGCCCCTTGTGCGATCACGCACAAGACCTTATCTAAAATACCAGGTATACTCATACTGGTGGAGCTCCTCGCGCACCGTTCATGTCAAGTCAATTGAGTCGAGGCTATCAGCCCTATAGAAAGCCCGTGCCTGTCTGTGGCTTGTTTGCATGCCGCTAAAATTTAGTCTATGACAAAAGCAATCGGCGTGCAACGGACGACACCTTGAACACGTCCTCGACCCCTCGAAGAAATCTTTATTTTTCTTTTTCTTTTAGGAACTAACTGTCGGATGCTGACGTTGCATCGGACATTGATTGGTTCGTTCAATGGCATCGGCCTCAAGAGGACAAAGCCATAATGAAAACACGCCCATAAATCTTCGTCTCCGCCGTAGAAGCATCTACAGCCCGCTCCCGGGGGGTGGTCGCAAGTTTCGGCTCTTGATATTAAATCCCGGCACAGGAGACGAACCGGTCTCTGGCCGGCTCAAGATTGCTTCACTCCATGGTGATGATGATGGTGATGCCGAGGAAGAGGACGACGATGGCGATTCATGCATCACCTATGACGCAGTCTCGTACGTATGGGGCGATGAGCTGCGCGATATCCGCCCCATCACAGTGGATGGAACCGTCCTCTCGATTGGCGCGAACCTGCACTGGGCTTTGCACCGCCTCCGACTCCAGGACGAGCCCCGCGCTCTCTGGGCCGACGCTCTTTGCATCAACCAGCACGACATGGCCGAGCGCAGCGCCCAGGTCGCCGTCATGGGTCTTATCTACAGTCGCGCCCGCTGGGTGCTGGCATGCGTTGGTTCTGAAGTTGTCGACAGTGGCGCCGCGGCCGTGATAGCGGACCTGCTTTCCACTTTTGTGCCGGCCATGCGATCCCCTGCCGGGCCGCCCGAGGCATTCGACCAAGACCCAAGATGGTCTGCTCTCCCTCCCTTGCTTGAGAAGCCCTGGTTTCAACGAGCCTGGGTACTGCAGGAGATTGGGCTGGCGCGAGATCCACGGATCGTGTACGGCGATGCCACCCCCAACAGCTCGCGAGCCGTCCCGGATGGCAACGAGTACATCAGCTACCGCGACCTGATGTACGTTATCGAGTGGATCAACACCCACGCCACCGACTTTGCGTTCAAGGCAAATCTAGGCTCCTTGCTCATCCACATGCGCTGGACTGACTGGACATCGCAAAAGGCCGACGAGCATCAATACAGGTTCCTGGACTTGCTTGACCACGGGGCCCTGATGGGCTGCAGAGATCCCAGGGACCACGTCTACTGCTTCCTGGGTCATCCTCTGGCCCGCACAGACGACGGGGAGCCAATAGTGGCTCCAGACTACCGCAAGCCCGTGGTCCAGGTATACGAGGAGGTCTCGACGCTGCTGATCCGGGACGCGGGTGTGAGGAGCCTCTGCGTTGTCGAGCACAACGAGACGTCAATAAAAGCACCGTCAGTCCCGTCGTGGGTCATACGCTGGAACATTAATCGCGTGATCAACAACATTTATTGTCATCCCAATGACAGCTTTGCAGCCTGCAGGAACGATGCCAACTACAACAAGGTCGAGCCGGAATTCGTCGGCAAAGACGGTCGCGTGCTGAGAGTCAAAGGGGTCGCCGTCGATGTCATCCAGACCTGTTACCGTATTAGCCTCCGTCCCGAGTCAAGGAGGCTATACTTCAAACGGGAGGGCCACCCTAGGTCCTCACCTTTGGTCAACCTCGAAGCGTTAATCGCAGAGCTTGAAGAGCCCACGACGCCATATGCATACACGTCCTGGCCACGCGAAAAACACTCGGCCCCCGGCGCGGCCAACCACCCCATCAGCGGTGGAAACAGTCGGGTGGCTAACCTCGCGCTGACACTGTGCATGGGACGACTAGAAGACACGGATATGGCACTGGTGGGCGAAACCTTGACGCTCTTGCCGGGTGCGCTCCGGAACAGCCGCGGGCCCCGGGCCAAGAAACGGAAACAAGAAGATCATCCTGCTGATGTCGAAAACCGCATCCACAACCTCTGGTATTGCATCGAGGCATACTGCGACGGCCGATCCTTCTTCATCACCTCGAATGGTTACTACGGTCTTGCAGACTTGGTCACAAAGCCCGGAGACGTCTGCGTAGTAGTGCGTGGTAGTAGAGTACCATTTGCCTTGAGACCAGGAAAGGGAGAGTGGAGCAGCATAGGAGGCAAAAAGACAGCAAAAGAACCGGAGAAACCCGCCGGGAGGCGAGTACGGTTGGTCGGCGAAGCATACGTACATGGGTTTATGCGTGGGAGGGCAATCGATCTATTGAACAAGGGAGAGCTGATGGAAGAGGCCATTGACATCTGGTGACCATAATGGAAACCCTACTAATTCTGATTCTGATATGATGTTTGACGACTTTTAATATCGAACAAAGACATGTTTTCATGGCCGAGTTGGAACTATCGAGATGAAACTTAGAGAACCCTCCGTCCTTGTCGTCCTCTGCCTCTACCTCATGGCGGGCACGCCACCCTCCATAGTCCTACCAGCCTTCGGAACCTTTAGCACCCCAGCATCTGTCAGATCCGCCGCCAGCCTGGCCAGCAGCCCATCGCACCCCTTGGCGACAAGCACATCGACGCCGACTGGATACAGCTCGTCGTGGCCGCTAATGTTGCTTTTCGCGACCACTTCGCCCAGAGGGAAGACGCTGTCGGGGACCTCGGCGAACACGCTGACGCGGCTGGTCGAAAATCCTATCGGCACGCCGGGCGGGCCCGAGTATCGGTTGCGGTACGACTGTCCGGAGCCGATGGAGCTGGGATACAGAACGATCGATGACGTACACTGCGCCTCGTCGGACACGCGGGGAAGAACCAAGTCATTGAACCAGTCCTTGAAGATTGTTTTGTTGCGGAGGGCGTCGGAGAGGGCGGTCGCAGGCAGGCTGTCGCCATATGCCCAGCGCGCGAGGGGAGCCGGGTTGACAAATGGTCTGCGACCGTCAAAAGCGGCTGAGTTTGGGCGAAAAGAAAGCCTGTCAGCAAGGAGCTGTAAAGCAAGGTCTTGTCTAGTGGAGTGCAAATTCAAGGTTCAAACTCACCGGCATAGTCCCGGTAGAAGGGGTCTCGCACCAGGTCCGTTTGGTGCTTGGTAATGAGTACAGCGTAGCTGGCCCTCAGCATTTCATCCAGCGAAGACCCGTTGGCATCGGCCGGTCCAGAGCTCATCCACTCGTTGTTGAGAACCATGGGCTCAACACTGCTTTCGCTCCCAATGAAGCTCGCCAGCTTCTGAACAAAGTCATTCAACAGCACTGCCCAGGGCTCCGTGGCGTTGGCAGCCGGAAACCCCACGGTACGGATGCGCTTCGGGTAGCTCGGCTTGGCAACCGAAGTGTAGTTGCCCGAAAAGATTACCTCGTTGGAAACATCCCAAAGATGAGGATCCCGCAGTAAGAAACCGACCGTGTCGAGCGAAGGAGACAGCGGCATCGCACCGTCGAGGGTGACCAGTCCGTGGCTGGGACGGTTCCCGAAAACGCCGCCCACACCGGCAGGCCCACGGATGGAGCCACCTGTGTCTGACCCGATGGCGATGTCAAGCCAGTCGTAGCTCGCCACGGATGCTCCGGCACCGGAAGATGACGAGCTCGGGTCCTGATAGCCGTCGCCGCGAGGGTTGTATGGCGCATGGTAGTCAACCCAGTCGGCCGTGGGGCTCTCTCCATTGGCGAACTGACTCGGCTTTTGCAAGCCGATCATGACGGCCCCGGCGTCGATGAGTCTCTGCATGGCCGGTGCCGTCTGCTCCGCGGCAGGGTACAGCTGGTACCAGGCCCTGTTGCCATTCGACTGCTTGACACCCTTGAGGGCAAAGATATCCTTGACCCCTATTCGCACACCTGCGAGCGGCTTCTCGGCCGTCCGAGTGTAGTAGAGTCGGCTGGGCACACCGATGGTCAGGGACGACGACGACTGAACCTGGGCTGACAGCGGCTGAAAACTACCGTCTGGGCGCTGCAGTAGGGACGTGGAGAAGGCGCTCGCAAAGTCAACGTAGAGCCTGTAGACGGGGAAAAGGCGGCCAGTTGCGGTCTCGAGGAAGTATGGTCCTGAAGGAACGGTGCTTCCGGGGTATACGTCAAGGGGCAATACCACTGATCCTGACGTGGAGCAGTTGAAGATGGTCTGCTTCGAGACAGCATCAGCCCCAGCCAGGAAGACGGCGCCGACGAAGCCCCTGTTGAAAACATCGTCGGTTGATGTCCAGTTCCTGAACAGAGCGGCCAGATCCGACTTGACAGCGGGCGTGCCAACCACGGTCACAGGCTTGAAGCCAAAGACGGCCGGCACATCTTTGAGGTCGTCAAGGCCTACGGTGACATTGGCAGCGGAGAAAGGCGAGATATAGTAGTCAACCTGGTTGAGCTTTACGGAAATTCCTGTCGACTCCAGTTGTGCCGATGCTACGAAGGGCAGTGCAGCCAGGAGTATAAAGATTTGGCTGACAAGGAAGCCGAAGGAGGCTGGATGACGCTCCATAACTGCTACGCCTTGGTAGTTGGACAGAACGCAGGCTGCCTGCTCTCTGGTTCGGAACAATGTCCAAGTCGTGGCCCGAAGCTACGAAAGAAGACGGGGACAGAGACCAGTCTTGTACTAACCATGTTAGCCATGGCGAAATCGAGATGGAGCAATACATTATTGATTTTTCTATTAGATTAAGCAGATAAGCAAGTGATCCTCGTCGAAGTCTCGCCAGACAACTCCATCGTGGTGCGCCGTATTACACAAGAATACAGGCTTGGCAGCGGGCCTCAATGATCGGGCTGGGGGGCGCTTATCTACCTAGGTAAATAAATACCAATCATAACAGTAACAGTGCATCGTAGAGGCAGAAAAAGGAAGGAGCAAGTATAGTTAGTATTGCGGCGGTGACTAGCAAGGAGGGCCGGCCTCCCTATCGGTGATGGTGCGTTCATCAATTCATTAATTCATTCCTCCGTTCACGGTGTGTGTGGTTTGGGGGATCAGCACTCGCCGAAGACGGGGCGGGGGTCAGCCAAAGTCGTGGGCCTTGGTCGTCACAAATGTAACGGTAAACACTTGGGCATGCATTAGCGTCGTCTGGGCAGATAACCCCAGATCAGGAACAGTTATGGTTTTGGCCTAGTTTGCGCAGCTCGTTCCTTGGATTTGTTGGTACCTTGCGCAGCCGGCAACTCGGCCTGTTGCATGCCCTGGTTCTGCTTGCATATAATTAGAACTATCACTGTAGAATTTCATACAGTAATTAGAAAGGAAGCCAAAAGGAGCCACTCAGCCCCTTGGCAAGTTCCGATAAGAACCAGGTGGTATGATAGAGGTATATACTGTAATATCAAGAGAGCTGGAAATTTCAGATAAGCGATCAGAGAAGATTCCAAGAAAATGGTGGATTGAATGAATGGATTAACTTACAGTACGAAGTACTTGGTATTACGAATAGGTGGTTGCTTGATAGAAAACGGACATCAATTCCGATAAGCACCGGTGCAGTACAGGGCAATGCATACCTTACCTACCCTGTTGCACACAAGCAGCACATAAGCTGATGGTGTCCTGAACTGAAGCGGCAGCTGCCCCTAAACGGAATTTCAGTTCCCTTGTGTATACACCACATTTCTTGGGCTGTTGGTGACTCTTGCACTATGGATTACCGGTATGCTGTGCCGTATACCAACTGGACGACCGCTGAGCAAGGTAATCAAATTTGCAACTCCATGGACGTCCTACTGTACGAAGTATGTTCATTGTTCACCCACCCACCTTGGTACCTTGGGTAATTACCCAAGTACCCACCCACATTGCAGAGTACCTTCGGGGTGCAAGTCCGATCACCTTTCGATTTAATTACAACAATAATAGAGCCGGGCAAGGAATTGATTACTTTAGGTAACTGGTTGACTCCAAGTCTCTAGGTATCTAAATACCAATGTAATCACGTGTCTAGCATGTTGCCAAATTTGTGCGATTGGCATTGATTGATTGATGGCAATAAAGGTAAGCAAGATCTCCACTGATACTTTCCAAGGTGTAAGTAAATATGTGGGGCAGCAACAGTCAAAAACAGTCAGACACTGGTCTAGGGACAGTAAGCAGTGCCCCTTCACAGCCTCCTTTCCTTTCTGCCAAACGTTGCTATCCCACTTACCCTTCGCTGCGCAGCCGCTGTACGGGCCGAGGCACCAAGACCCTGTGGAGTCAGAGTCGAGGCGCTGAGCCATTCTCTTACTCCCTTGACCTCATTTACGCGCCACGCCTTGTACTTTCCAATCCCCACGCGTCTTTTGTGGCCATGCTGCCTGTCAAGGATGATATGCCATTCCATCTTTGCTTTCCTTTGGGGTTAAGAGAAGTCTCCTTACCCTCATTTCTAGACACACTTCCCTACCTTGGACCCTTTTCCTTCGTCTGTTCATCTATTTGCCTTTGTATCTTGCAGTTGAGTGCAATATTTCATTGCGTTACTTGGCTAGCCCACACACAATATACCTACCTTCCCTTTATTATTAAACCTTCTAGTAGGCTAGAAACTTATAGACCCCTCGATTGACTGGTCACACCTCCGAAACGATCTCCTTTTCTTCTTTTTATTTTCTTGTTAAAGATGGCGACTTGGAAAGACTTGGACGACGTGTCCAGGCCGACAACAAGGCCAACACGGGCCAGGGACGACAGTGACTGCTGGTCTGTCTGCTCAGCTGATAATGTATACCCGCCCGTCGACCACCTCTCCGATTTAGTATCTAGGAGCGAGTCCATTCTTGCCGACCTCAACAAAAAAGACATCAACCTCCCGCCAACAAATTCAACCGACAACGATCTCGATTACGAGAGCGACTATGGCCCTCCCGGTGGCTCCATTGGGAGGATGCCCAGCAGGAGATTTGGTAGTCGCAGAAGCAAGAGGGTCAGGAACATCTCAAATGTTCCTCTGCCGGAGATCAAACCACTTTCCATCCGCCACCCCGAGTTCAGAATCAGCAGCGCCGGCTCGGCCCCCAGCAGGCAAGCGTCTGTGAGCACCGGTCCATCTATCAGAAACCAGCCACTGTCCTCTCCGATTGAGCAAACAGAGACGTTCGAAGAGGCTCTTGCCCACATGTCTGAAACTCCTATCAGGACCCCACCATCAAGATCATCAAGCAAGACAACTAAAAACACCGTGGTCAGCAACATCTCTCGGAGCAGCAGTGATTACTATTCATCCACTTCCACCATATCCACCATGAACAACGGCCACAACACTCGCAGCATCAGCACTCGGAGTCGTTCCTCATCAATGGCCAAGAGCCCTGGGCAACTGGGCCGTTCAAATTCTTCAAGCCTTCGCCGTCTGGACGAAAAGTCCCTTGATATGGGTTGTGACACCGATATGGTTGATATCCCCATCGTTGATGACGATGGAAGACGCGAGGCGCTTGGTATCACCCGCGGGCTCACTGCGAACTCGGCCGACCCCGAAAACCCTCTCCCTCCCTACAGTGCGTTTCCGCTCCACGGCTCTGCTGGGCAGCCAGACGTAAGCCAGACGGGGGAGCCGGCAGGCGGCATGGGAAAGGAAGGTAGCGTACTATACACCATACGGCTCGTCGTAGTCATCCTGGCCCTTGTTTTGGCCGTTTTGATCGTTGGCCTGAACATCAACATAATCACACCCACAACTCCTCGCCAATCCAAGAACGCGGCAGACTCGCTCAAGGGCACCACCTGGTATGTTTCAGCTTACCTATGGGGCCTCTGTGCATTTCAGCTTCTGTTTGGGCGACTATACATTGAATACACGCCGCACTGGGTTTTCGCTGCTGCTCTCCTAATCTTTGAGATCGGCTCACTTCTTGCTGCAGTCGCCCCGTTCGAGGCCATCCTCATCATGGGGCGCACGGTACAGGGCGTTGGTGCCGCCGGCATCCTCTCTGGTGCGCTATTTCTGGGCTCCCTCGTTGCGCCCCTCACCATGCGGTCAATGATCGTGGGTATGCTAGGTGGAACCGCTGCGGTGGCCATGGTTAGCGCCCCTATGCTCGGCAGCGCCTTCGCGGCACATGTGAACTGGAGATGGTGTTTCTACACTAGCATTCCCATATGCACCGTCATCATTGTTATCATTCTTTACTGCCTGCACGAGGTGGGCAGGCCGAGATCCTCTCCACGCGCGTCCGGTGTCATCACAAAGGATATGAATCTACGACAGAGGTTCCTTGCCTTCTCACGCAAGCTCGACCTTTTGGGTGTCATGATTCTGCTTCCCCTTGCCATCAGTCTGCTCCTTGCACTGCAGCTCGCCGGGCGCAAATACAAGTGGAACTCATGGCTTATAATCATTCTGTTTCTCGTCACCATCGTCTTCGTCCTTGCGTTTGTATACTCTCAGCACAAAGCTGCAGACGATGCCTTGCTCCCCCTTCGGTTTTTTAAGAAACGGACTGTCATTGCGAGCTTCTGGTTCATGCTTTGCATCAGCGCTGCCGCACTTGTCGTGACAAAGTTTGTATGTCCTCCCTTCACCATCGCCTTGTGATCAATTTTATCAAGAAGAGAACCTAGTTTGCTAACCCGTCGTCAACAAACTCAACAGATCCCCCTTTGGTTTCAACTGATTCTTAGCTATCCAAGCGCTGTTGCGGCTACCTGTTTATGGCCCATGCTTGTCGGAACAATTCTGGGGTCTCTTGGATCCATTGTCTTTGTCTACTGTTTTGGGCACTACGCGCCATTGCTAATCTTTGGAACCCTACTCATGTCAGTAGGGGCCGGTCTACTAACAACATGGAATGGGGCGACTGCGGGCTCTATCCTACTAACCGTGGTTCCAGCCGCCGTCGGCCTCGGTTTCGGCACAGCCTTCCAGCAGCCTTTCGTCGCCGTCCAGGCCTCGCTTGCCGATAGCGATGACCTGTCGCTCGGGTTTTCCATAGTCGCTTTCGCCCAGGCACTTGGGTCCTCCATCATGATCCTGATCGCCGAGAACCTCTTCGCGAACAGCCTGGCAGATACAATCCTCGACAAGACTGGCATTTCCGTCACACCGAACCAGGCTCTCAAGTTTGACCTGATCAAGACAACCGTGGAGAAATCCAACGGGACCACAGCTAACCTCACTGACGCTTATAACAAATCATTCACGCAGGCCTTTGTTCTCTCGGTTGTGATGGCTGCGTTGTCCATTGTCGGCGCCCTTGCAGTTCGCTGGCGCAATGTCAAGGAGGCGGAGCGCAGGGCTGCGGCTCAGGCAAAACTGACCATGAGCGAGAAGCAGCAGAAGTACCAATACCGATCTAACAACTCCAACTCATACTCTCCCCGTAACAATCAAGCCTCGATGGCATATAACATCATTGACAGCAGCAAGCAGGGCAGCCCTGGTGTTCAACCACCACAACAGCACTTTTGTTATGAGCTCGACGCCAGCAGACCGCAGCCGTATGACCAGTCTGGGGCCAAGAAAGAGTCCCCATACAGCCAGAGCAGTCAGCAATTTAGCGTCGGTACAGTTGCAGTCAATAACAGCAGCAGCACCATGGAAAACGTTCCCGATGTCGAGGAGCCTACCGCCAGCTCGGGGCCGTACCAATCATCGCCGTACGAGATGCAGCGCACGCAAGGCTTGGGCCTCAGCGGCGGTGGCTTCTACAGCGGCGTCGAGCGTCAAGCCTCCACTTCGTCCACTGGAACGAGCCATCGCCAATTCAGGGGCATTCACTGATTCTCAAACAGCAAAAAGAAAATGAGTTTGCTAACTAGATCATCTTCTCGAAATATTGCATACGTCCTATCAGGGGCCCACTGACTTTGCATAGTGCTCTCCAGCTTCAGAGAGCCACCAGGAAGATCAGCACTAACCACCCAGACCTTTTTTTTCTTCGACATTTTACACCATCAAGTATATACGATCTTGCTGTCGCCTTTGCACAACATTTTAGCCTGGAGTTTTCTTTTCTTTTTAAAAGGGAGTTTTGTCTTTTTATGGCACAATTTACAAAAGGTTGGCGGCGTTTAGGAAATTTAATTTTGGCTTCATTTCTTCCGGGAGCGCTCAGGACGGCCGCATCCGCGTTAGATGTTGGCGGTAAGAGCAAACCCATCATATTATTTCTTTCTCTTCATTTTGGTTCTCTAGGGTAAAAGGGCTTACCTAGGGTACAGTCACTAGCCCAGAACCTCAATGTTTTACTTATCATTTTTGGGGGTTTGGGTTTATTTTTACAGGCGTTCGATCAATTGATACCCATTTCCGGTTCTCCCGCGCGAGTTTCCCATCTCATGTTGTGAAATCTAGATGTGTCCATAGTTTATATCTTTTTCTTCTTCTTTTCTGCCTGGTGCAGGTTGGAAGGAATGTGTTGACTACGTAACCCAGCAAATGATTACAGGCCAGTAAAGGCACATTTTACAAGGCCGCACACGCAGGGACAACGCCTTCCTCGGTCTGTTAGACTTGCTGACTATTGGTATGCCGCCAGATTTTCTCTTTCAACCGAGCGATAATAGCAAGCTATGTTATATACAACTTGTTGCATCATCAACTGCTTAAACCTACCGAAATGCTAAATATAATCAATCAATCACAGGTACACAGCGCATAGGGACGGAGTACCCAAACACATGACAAACATAGCATCTTGAATTCTAAAGTACCAATATCTCCATAGTGATATTCCCAATAACCTGAACGCCTTGCTCAAATACAAATAACCCAGCCATACCCAAACGCCGCCAAGAAGCCAATAAAAAGCCAACCCTCATCTAACATTCTGGCCACTGACCACACTGCCCTGAGTCCTTCGGTGTATATTTTTGCCTTACTCATTCCTGGTCCCCCAATACCGATCTGAAATCGACTCCGTCGGTGCATTTCCAAACGCAGCCTCCTTACGCGCCTGCAGATCCCTCGCCTCACTTGCCGCAGCTCTCCTCTCTGCCCACGAGGGCATCTCCGAGTCTTTACCAATCAAAAAGCGACCCGGGTGCGCGACGGCCATCACGGTCAGGCACAGCATGATGGGTGCAGCGTCCAGGAGGTACTGCAAGGTTTGGGAACTCGCTAGGCCGCCACGCGTGTTGCCGACGACGATCTGACCGGACTCGGCAAGCCGGAAACATAGCCTGACAGCGATGAGCAGAACGACGATATACATGGCGGCGTGCAGAAACTTCCAGGAGCGCCTGATTGGCCCGTCAGGGGTGCATTCGCCATATGGATCTAAATGTGCTCTTTCAGCCTCGTAGGCAATCATCTTGAGATGCCATGCTGCCATCAGGACAAGGAAGATGGCCGTCACCGCGAGCTGCAGCGAAAGGCCAGCCAAGTGCAGGATGGCACCGCGGCGCAGCTCTTCGGCGGTCTTGGCCTTGTGGTTCGTGACGAGAGCAGCGCCAAGAAACTGCAGGACGAAGGCGAGGACGTCCGCGAGAACGAACACCTTTGATAGGACGTGGGCGCTGAACATGAACAGTCTTTGGTCAGGGGTCCAATACCATACCTGGCGGGCAAAGGTCATGTAGACGAAAGCTGTGATCCAGAGAGGGGCGAGAAGGTAGAGCATGGAGTAGCCAACAGCGAGGGGCTCTGACTGCTGGTCCTTCGCCCCGATGGCGTGGACCACGAAAGCTGCCGACTCCCAGATGCCGCCCATAATCAAGACCCAGGCATAGGTCTTGCGGGTTGTGAAGGCAAGGACAACATGGATCACGGTTAGAATGCAGAAGATTACGGCGGCGGCGAGAGCGGGTGCAAAGGATATTTCGGTAGCGTAATTGGAGTTGCAGGCTGTGGGAGGTACGCGGCCGTCGCTACCGGGGATGGCATGTGTGCAGCCAGCACTTGGTTTCGGGCCAGCAATGGGTTGTTGGCCGGTGGTTGTTTGCGTCGGCTGCATTATGGACAAGGGCCTGCTGTTGCTCGGGTGGCAGTATGCTAGCTGTGAGGACAATCTAGATGGTGTTAGTCGTTGTCATAGTTAGTTGTCTCCAAAAGATGTGAAAGTGAAACAGAACAGAAAAGAAGCATCTTGAAGCTGGGGATCGAGAGCTGGAGTCCATCTTGGTTAAGTTGGCTCGTGTTTAAAATTGAGCTGGGTTGGTGTACTGTACTGAAAAGGATCTCACTTACTATGAGAGTGCGGAGTGGGGTTTCCGCCAAGAGTTATAGTAAGCTGTGCCATGTTCTGTCAGGGGTTACGAAGACGTATACTGTTGGAGGCCTTGGTGATGCTGTCGGTTTTGTAACACGAAAAGAACGGAACATCAGAGAAAGGTTACATGGATAGGAAGAAATGTCAACATTATAGTTCCATACAAGAAGCTTATTAGAATGAACTGATATCGGCCCCATGGCTGAAAGCATGGACAAGATGGGACGAAATGTTGTAAGCAGTGGAGTAATGAATAAGAAATTCGCAAGTCAAGCCATGATGGAGAATTGTTCGGCTTACCTAGCAAGCCAATATATGCGGTTAAGTGGTTGTGATCAGAAAGAAGCACTGCTATGCTGTGGGCTCCCAGTTACGCTGTCGTCTTTCCAGTCCATGGCTTGCAGCATTGCAGCATGTCGCCAAAGCTTAGAACTATGATGGCTTTGGTAGTACCATCAAGCCCATGCTGACTGGCTATGCCAAAGGCCAGATACCATATGCCGAGTGTCTTTTTTTTCTCTTTTTCTTTTTTGTCTGGCATGGGTTAGGGAGTAAATACCTTAGCTATTTACCTCGGTTAGCATAAACCTATTAGCTAAAATTATGAAGTAGGTACCTAGGAAAGCTGCTATCGCAGGCAGAAGTTGATGAAGATTGGCTGTGACATCCATCCATTCATGCATTATATTGTTATGCGAAAAGAGGGGTACTGAATTAAATGATACTGCCTGGTCGAATTGCGGCTGTAAATCTCACACCAAAAAAAGGAAAATGAAGGTGAGAATAAGGGGTTAATCTGCCGGTACGGGTAATAAAGCCTGATATTCTGCCATCTTGGACGGAACACTGTCTATTTTCCCCAAAGAAGACGGGTCTAACAAAAACCAAAGTACCTTAGGCATAGAGTATAGTTGAACGGTAGAGACCAAGCAACAAGGTCTGCGGCGATTAAGAGCCCACCCTGCAATGGGGGACCTAGCCAAGCCTTCTTTTCTTCGAATCCGCAGGGACAGTAAGTAATGTCATGACAGCCTGCAGTATGACATGGCCCGACCCGACATGAGTACAGTACCGTACACTAAGGTACATTGTTATAGTGCTAGTCGTAGTGTTCTGTAGCTCCGTGCTTTCAGAATTACTGTTATGTAACAGCATTCTGCGAGATCTGCAAACCGATACAAGAACAAGTCGTACCACCCACACAGAAAGCGGCAGATACAGAGTGTCTCCAGTTATGCTGGACTTTGTCCAGTACCAGTGCCCGTCTATTGGGCAACTGACTTGAAAATCATCAACACCCCACCCCACCCACACTTACTGCAGGCTAAGACTCTTGATTGAAGCATCCGATCGGCTTTCTTCGATTCCATGGCATATCACCTGTCTTGCTAGCCAATGGCATATGTAGGTACGATTTTTCGCGCGGTATAATGTTAACTTTGTGCAACTGGACAAGTCAAAATAGGCAAGACATCACCTGTCCGACGGCAATGCAATAAAACAAACAAACAAACAAACACCATCTGTGCATGAACAACACCAAAAAACACCGACAAGCAGGGATCGGCCGTCGTTTCCTGGCCGAGATCATCCTGCCAGCACCCGAAATAGATTTACAGTTGGATATAGCGGGTCGACTCTAAGTGGCACGCAAGCAAGCAGGCCCCATCTGGTGGTTCTGGCTCTCCACACGCGAGATTTGGAGCCTTGACGTGTGCCCAGCCCCACTAACAAAGCCCCCAACACAAGTCAGCCTAGACCTGTTCTAGGTAGTTCATATCACATCGAAGGGGGCCTGGCTCTACGGAGGCATGCACAAACAACGAGGTGAGGAGACAACAATAGCTGCTAACCGCTGACATTTCCACTCTCCAGCATATAGTCGGATCCGAGCGTTTACGGCAGTTTGAGAACAGTGTATGTCGACAGAAGCAAAGAATAAGATTGATCAATGTCTGCATGGGATCAACCCCTTCAATCTTGTTCCTGGGCGCTCTGCAAGGGCGCAAGGATGGAGATCTTCCCATGATTGGATCTCCTTCCGGGGTGGCATCGCCCGCAGCAGGCAGGCGCTTGTGTTGCAGCGCGCCATACAGTACAGTACGCTCGCTGCATCCACTCACCCGCACGCACGCGCCTCAACTTACTGTCTATTAAGCAAAGAGAGGAACAGGTTGGCACCGCCCGTCTCTGGCTTGGGCACTTACTACAGTACAGTATCCCGCTATCAATCGCCGAGCCCCTTCACCGCGATCACCTTTAGCTGTACGACCAGCACAAAGGATCATATGGATTGCACATGGTCTCAGGTACGGTACGACGTGCCGTCCTGCGATGGACTCTGATGAAGTCAGAAGCGGTGTGGTCAAGTTCTTGGTCGGCCATTTGAGCGAATTCCCCTGTGGATATGGAATTAATTCGGCCCTCTGTCTAATTTCCCCCCGCTGAGGTAAGGTTGGATGGGGCCAGCACCAATTTTCATCATTGACCTGTTTGTCTACCCGGAAAGTAAGAATAAGATGATCATGTTCGTCCGAACTCCGGGTTTATTGATCTACGATCGGAGCCATTATTATCACGGAATGGGACTACAGCCTCTGTGTGTCAAGTGGAGCTCACTCGCTCACCTTAGGACTCAAGCAAGGTAAGGGAAGTTGATGAGGTCAGGGGAGGTACTGCACAGCATTGCAGGACTAAGAGGACATGAAGCAATCGGCCGGGAGACAGGGAATCCAGGCTCTGCTGCCTTCTGTTCCATGTATGCATGCATGCATGCATGCACCCATCAATGGGGGGAAGAAGGGGGGAAGAAAAAAAGAAGAAAACAGAGGCTTAGGCATCCCAGAAAGGGACAAGCGGCTCCGCGTCGAGTTGCTGACTGGGCTTAGCCAGGGTCCCATCGTGGCTTGTACCTTTCTCTCACTGCTGTTAGCACTTTGTGCGAAGCTTGCTGACTGGTACCAAGTTAAACACACGCCCCCATCGTTGTGTATGGGTCTACCTGTCAACTTGTTCGACTTTTCATTGGCCAACTCGGGCATCCACAGCTGAGAGAGCTGGGATTGCGACCCCCCCCCCCCCATAAACGAAGCCCACAACAGAGGAGATTAATCGTCTGTAAAACCGTTGTCAGCCTTACCTACCTTGCCTCCCAGCGTACCTAAGAAGCTATAGCTACCGTACCCTACCGACAGTACAGGCGACACTTACAGCCACGGCCCATTCTCATGGCCCAAGCAGGGCTAGAAGTTGCGGTTCCAGGTATCTGGTTGGCCGGGCCTTTGCCCTCTGGAGCCAGAACAAGTCTAGCTCTAGACGAGGTAATTTACCAGGTGGACAGCTCAGGTCGCTCTCCATACGTAATTGCTATTCTCGGTCGCTCTTACACGACTTCGCCCACCTGGCCTGCACACTTACCTTAGGTACCTACCTAACCTAAGTAGGTAAGGTGGTAGGTAAGGCAGGCACAAACTTACGGAGCTGCTTTGGTTTTCGGCCATCATGGAAACGCCAAATCAACAACGCAATTATCAGCGTGTATGGGCAATTTCTACAGATAGTCGACCAGATGCTCCCCATAAGGCATTATCAATATTCACTGCACAATAATGACGACACAAGTGGAAAGCAGATTGATTTGATTATTAGACAGTCTCGAAATGTAAGTAATCAGACTCGACCCCGCGCACGTTGTCGCCAAGTCAGGCTTCTACCTTTGGTACAAACAAGAAACAACAACAGAAACCAATTGCTGCGCATTTTGTTTATTCTGGAGCGGAGTAAGTCGCAGGCGCTGCTCACTGTCGGGGTTTTGTCATCTTACTGTTGTGTTCTTGTTCCTGACGACCATGACAGGGCACCAGGCGCCGAGCCTCCCGCCCAAGCCTTTGCATCTGCTTACTTACCCTGAGCGAATAGCAATCCCTGTCGATGGACCCGCCCCAATTTGTAGTGGACCGGGATCTTTGCTGGGATGCGGTAGGCATCTGTATCGTGCCTGCCTGGCCCGTCATGTTCCTGTCCTTGCTGTCTGTCGTGTGTGCTGCAGGCAGGTGCTGGCCGTACTCCATGTACTAGTAGACTTCAAGCTGGTACGGTACCTGCTTCGTAGCTAAGGGTACTGTTCCCCATGTACCAAATGCTGCTCTGTGAGGCGACCACCAAACACCCACGCCCCCTCCATCCGTCTCACCACGCCCCATCCAGTGGAGGCTAGCTGAAGATGTCTTCCTTTCTGCAATTCGGCCCTGGGCCTTGCCTTCGATCGTTGTTATAATATCCAGCTGTCTGCCGCCCCATTTTCCCAACCTCTTTTGTTATCCCCGTCTCCCATCTCATCTTTAACCAACATTCATCGCCAACCACTACTAATCACTCCACAAATAGCAGTTACGACAGCGACTAGAGAGGGCATCTACAACAGCTCTTCTCTCTTCTTTTTTTCCTTTGTCCTTATTTCCTTTGTCTTATTTCCTTGAGTCTTGTTTTTCCATTTCACTTCTTCACAATGTCGACTCCATCTGCCATGAACAACAACGGTAGCAATGCCTGCAACAACAGCCGAGCCCAGCAGATCTCATATGCCGATCTCATGAAGCCCGATGAGGACTGGCGTGTCCTTCCCGATGCTGCTGAACGCCGGAGGATCCAGAACAGGCTTGCACAACGTGCCTACAGTATGTGATCACCACACCTGGGCGATGACCTGTTCGCCTTTCTTTTCGTTATCAACATCCACCGCTGACATTCACCCTCGTTGTTATACAGGGCGCAACATGCGTGACCGCACCAAAGAGCTCGAAAAGCTCAAGAAGGAACTGGCCACTCTGAAGAAGGACCCTGTTGGCCAGGTCTCTCCCCGCATGTCTCCCCCGCAGCAGCCAGTGGCCACCATGGTGTCGGCTCCCAGCGACGATTTCATCTTTGACGGCACTATGTCTTCGGACATGGGCATGGCTTCCGCCTGGACCGAGCCCTTCCCCTCGACCCAGTTCGAGGCTTCTATGAACATGGATTCGTACTTCCCCCACGTCCCCGAGATTGCCCGTCCGGGATCCAAGCGCCGACGGACTAGCAGCTCCGAGGCTCACATGCCTCCCCGCCCCAGCTCAGGCGGTCTTTCGGTCGGCGCCATCCACGGCCACCAGCGCTCACGCTCGCACACGCCCATCTCCTCCCCGCCCATGGTCAACGCGGCCCTGATGCAGGACGGTCTTGCAACCCCACCCATGGCCGAGTTCTTCCCCTCGCCTTGCAACTTCGACCTCGGCTCCGACATGAACAACCAAGTGAGCCTTCCTCGGACCGACGACATCCAGCCATTCACGTTGGATGGCTTCAACAGCGACTGCAACGGTGACAATAACACCACGGCCAGCAGCTCTCTTGATCAGGGTCTCTGGACGCCGCCCATGACCGGCAGCCTGTACGGCTCCTTCCTCACGCCTCCGACCCAGCACCAGGATGGGGCCTCGAGCCCTCCCAACTGCTGGCAGAACAGCACCCCCTCGACCGTCAGGAGCGAGAACATGGGCCGCTCCCGCAGCTGCTCTTCGGCTAGCAATGCCTCTCCCTTCTCAGCCGCCACTAGCCAGTTCTCTTCTCCCGCACTCAGTGCCACCGCAAAGGCCGTACAGCCCACTGGCTTGAACCTCAACATGGTTGACACCAGCAGCCACGACAACATGTCCATGCTCCCTACAATTGACGGCAACATCCTCACCACTCCCATCACCAACCAGAGCCAATCCAGCCTGCTGCACCTCGCCGTTTCGGGCGGCCACCTCTCCGTCCTCAAGCTGCTCCTGCAGAGCTGCGAGATTCCCATCAACACTCGGGATGCCAAGGGTTACACGGCCCTCCAGCGCGCTGTCTTCGCCGGCAAGATGGAGATGGTCACCCTTCTTATCGAGCATGGTGCCGACTTCAGCGCCGGCCGCCAGGACGACGGTGCCGAGGCCGCTGCCGAGCACGCTGCAGCGGCATAAGCTGATTGTTTTCTGAGGCGAGGGCTATCTGTTTTCTACCATGGGGGAGATGCTTGGGGAGGATGAGTTGTGTATGAACAAGACAAGAAGAGCCAGAGTCACCCATCTACCCTGTTGTGATTGTGGGCTCGCGGTTGTAACGATGGCGGGGAGCTTGCTTTCCGATATGTCTCTTCGATTCTAAAATATCAATTTTACCTCGAACGAATTTATTCTGCCTTTTCACACACAAGACACAAGCACGTCACCACCAAACTTTTCTTTTGTTGAGCATTGCGAAAGGAGCAAATTGGGCGTTTCATTTTCTTTTTTTTTCCTTTTTTTTTCTCATTCTTCTCTTTTTCTTTGGATTTATTGTTTCTGCGGTTTTCGTTTTCAAAGCATAGCATAGCATTTGCGGGTTCTGGGTTCCTGTTTCTTCTTGTTTCTCTTCTCTACATTCACTTTGGAGTAAATTGGGTTGCAACCTTTGGAGTTATCTGCATCTTCCATTTGGCTTGTTTCTATTTGTTTGCTTTGCTCTTTTCCTCACGTATACCATAGCATAGCAAACCGGAGCATAGGGGGCAAAGGACGTAAATGCAATTTCTTGGTGTTTGTTTTCATTTTCATTCGGATTTCCATATTCGCTTTCCAGTTGCTACCTTCCACGACACAGTTATTTATGAGTTCATTTCGCTTCACCAAAGGTAAGATCCCGATCTGGCTCGCTGTTCACACCTGTCACTTGATCGATGCATGCAGTGACCACTACCATCACCGCCCCCATTACGCTCCCTTTCCATACATATAACCATACAAGCCATTGCGGGTTCCTCACCTGTGCCGCCTGCGTACCTGCTTACGCCCGTCTAGGCATCAGCTTGGCTTGGATTGGTCAAGTCGTTGTTCCTTGCCTGTTATCTCCCCCGCTCAAGCTCCTAAGTTAACCGCTTGTCATTCAACACCGCCACAAAATCGGAGCTCCTCGACCTTCGATCGCATTTGTAAGGGTGTGTAGGAGAGGTATAGCATAGCCGGGGACGTTGGGTACTTGTGTTTGCACTCAAACCTGAACTTCATCTCTTTCTTTCGCCAAGGATTTGACTACACCGTTTGTTTCCCCTGTTTTATTTTCTTTTTCTTTCTCTTAACCGCCGTCGTCATTGCACCCTCCCCTCTATACCCACCCACACAATAATGACAAACCTAAAACCATTCACGGAAGTCCCCTTAATCCTACAAAAGCCGACACGTTACTTAGTTTTGCGGTTGCAGATTCCATCAACCCTGGTCTCAACTGTAGTTGAATTCCTTTGCCGTTCACTTCTGTAACCGCCGCATGAAAGTTCACTGCCTAATTGTACCAGTAAGCGCACCGCCCATGGGCCTGTCCAACCCTTCATGACCCCGGGAACTTTTGCGGGAAACCCCAAGATCCCGAGGTCAACCGCTTAGGTCTAGCAGTCAGCACAATTCTGATGAAATTTGACCAGAGGTCATAACCGGGTCTCGTGTTAATGCTTTCAGGGGCCTAGCCGAGAATGACGCTGATGGTGCTGACGATGATGACAACGACAATCTCAATAATTTAAGTCGGCATTGACGCCCTTTTAATTTCCAATCTGTAACCAGACCAGTGTTTATAGCCTTGACAAAGTCAGCGCCTTGCGGCATGGGCCCCAAGCCCACAACACCGGTGAACTTGCCCAGTATAGCATGATATAGCAGTCAGAAGCCAAACACCCACCTTGGAACCGCTCTTCGAGTTTTTAGCACATATGTAATTTGGGTGCCAGGGGTGTAAACCCGGAAGGTCTCTGCAAGCTTTCCTGGGCGCTATCCTCGGAGTGCGTAGAGCCAGCTGAGAACCCGGGCTGTTCTAGACTAGTGTCCTCCTCTTTAGCTAGTCACAATGGGAACGTTGCGGACCTAGATCAGATAGACCGTGAAGCCCAGCCAAGCCACTTCATTCATTTCGTAAATACTACAACTGTTGCGGCCAAAAGGGGCCACACAAGAGACAATAAAGCTGACCGAGCACTTGGAATCCTAATCGTCAACCAACCAGCTCACAGTCGCCCTACTCGAGGCAATTTCAAGGCTTCCCCTGGTAGCTCAAAAGTCTGCAATATATCCATAGAGCTCGCCTCATGCAGCACCAGCTCCCTCGTGACCAGGTTTTCGTGCAAAAAGTCGAAGGGGTCGCCGGGCCACGTCGACACCGCCTCGAACACAGGGTCCAGGTCGTGCCGTGTGAGCCGCCGTGCTACGCGCTGCCACGTCTCAACAACCCGACGGCCGACTCGAAAGTGCCTTGGATGTTCGTCGTCATCCACGTCGACCGTCTCTCCTACGAGGCCCATATCTACGTCTCCGTCCGCATCCTCCAACATGCCACCTAGATTGATATTGCCGCCGTTGTTACCGTCGGAGTTGTTTCCCACGGCCGCCGGCCCGCCGTCGTTGGCATTAGGCGGCCGCCAGCTACTTGACCAAGCACTGGACCATGAGATGGCCGTCCTCGTCTCCGTAGCCTGGTAGCGGAATACGGCGCCGCCGCGCGCGTCTGTGCTATATAGCTCCATGACTTGTAGCTTCGGCATGCGCATCGCGGCTCTGCCAGCCGCCTGCAGCAGCTCGTTCACATGGTCACTGCCACCCTCGCATGGGCTCGGGTTCAGGAGCGCCGGCGACGTCAGTGTCAGCCAGCGCAGCTCATCCCATGATGGCAGTGCGTCACCCATGCCAGCTTCAGGCCGGGCGTAGAAGGGCTCGAAGAAGTCCCGAGCATCGATCAGGCCCGATACGGCCAACTCCTGGAGTTTCTGACTGGGGCGGATAAAGAGCAATCCTAGACCCAGAGGGGCTAGCTCTGGGTAATCGCCAGGGTCACCTCCGCCAAACTCATCCCCGCCACCTGGGTCTCCAAACGCCCCGTTCCCTCCTTGGGCGCCAACCGGTTGCGACGGATCGTTGGTCGCCGAACCGGGTAGCGGCAGATTCGACAGAGCGTTGGCGAATGCCTGCACGAGGTCGGGGGCCAAAGGCAGGTTCCAGCCGTTGCCGGCGTTTTCGTTGCCGTCATGAGAGTCCTGGTTATTCCCAAAGTCGTCGTCTTCGTCAAAACCATCATCGTCCTCGTTCGCCGTTTCCCAGCCATCCTCATCGGCTATACTCTCGTTGTCTGGCCCGTGCCAGTTCTGATCATCCCCGTGGTGTACATGGTGGTGGTGGTGGTGATCGTGATGATGGTGGTGATGATGTACGTGGTGATGGTGGTGGTGGAGGTTGTGCACCAGGTCAT
Source organism: Pyricularia sp. CBS 133598 (assembly GCA_004337975.1). Taxonomy (NCBI): domain Eukaryota; kingdom Fungi; phylum Ascomycota; class Sordariomycetes; order Magnaporthales; family Pyriculariaceae; genus Pyricularia; species Pyricularia sp. CBS 133598. The sequence continues at coordinate 679,531 of RRCJ01000013.1, forward strand.
GATCCTGATCAAGATCGTGTAGGTCTCCATCTCCATCCAGGTCGCCAAACAAGCCGCCATTCTCGTCCATCCAGGCGTCGTCAAACTCGATGAACTGGTTGGGAAAGTGCCGCCTAAACTCCCTACAATGTTCGTAGATGCTGATGCGCTTGACAGTCGGCGGCCAGTGTCTGATGTAGCGGCCAAAGGCCTCGTCAACGTCGCACTGCGAGTCCGCGTTGAGGAAATACCACGGTTCGTATCGGATCTCGCAAACGTTGGGCAGGCTGTCGAAAATAGTCAGGAGGGCCTGGGGTGCAAAGTACCGGCGCGTACGTCGAAGGATGGAGAAGGTTGTGACGACGCCAACCTCGGGCAGCGGCGAAGGGTACGAGAACTTTTTGAAGCCGTCGACGAAGCAAAAGTCGAGCTCACCGACCGAGTAGTCGTTGTTAGTCATGATTCCCTGGTCACCAAAGGACCATTTGGGGTCCCCGGGACTCTCGGCCCCGAGTTCCAGCTCCAGCGGCTGCTGTGGCAAGCGTCCCCACTTCCTCAGCATCGCGAACAGGTCGTAGACGGCTGTGGTGAAGAAAGCATTGTTGTCCTCCTCCTCATCCATCTTGTCCCGCTCCGTCATGCGCCGCCGCGGCTTGCTCAGCTGCACGCGGAACCAGAGGTGCCTGAGCATGAGCCGTCGTGCGCCTCGCAAGTAGTTGTCGAAGTCGGCAAGGTGCTTGGGTTTGATGTGCAGGTCCCTGAACATGAAGGGCTCGAGAGCTTCCTGCCAGAAGCGACAGACGGTGACATATCGCGACAGCCGGGGCTTGGTATGCAACAGCTTTTGCGCCTCCTTCTTCTTGAGTGCCACCAGTGCATCTAGTACCATTTGCTGTATTTCGCGCGGGATTGAATTCCAGGTCGCCATTTTTTGTACTTTTGTTTTGTTGAGTCTTCGTATTAGCGAGTTGGGAGGTAGCGTATGTACGTAGGTAGGTAGGTACACAAGCGTTACGACAGGTCATCAAGGCATCGATCGACCGAGACTCGACGAGGTGCCGATCTTGTGGTATGATCCATCGACGGTTTCCGTAAGGGTGCAATTGCTCAGTTTCGGCTCCCCCTGGGGGAGTCAGGTTGCTAGGCGGTAGCAGTTGCCGTTCTTCCCACGTCGCTTGCGTTGGATAGTTAAGGTACCTACCCAAGGTACCTCCCTAGGTAAGGAAGGTAGTTGGGATCTTTCTTCTTTTTTTTCTGGGTAGATGCGATCGACTGAACAAGCAGGCCCATGAGTGCCCCGCCCCGCCAATGTAGCTTATCGCGCCTTAATTACTATCTTGCCGCTTACGTCGATCACGTGAAACATTCTCCAACTACCATTACCATTAGTTCTAGGTAGGTAGGTAGGTACATACCGTCAACGAATCTTGGTTTCACTTACCAACTACCTATACATTATAAATCCGAACTACTCTGGGTAAGATTTTGCAACGGTGGCTGCTACTAAATATCAAATCGGGTAAACCTCAAATGTCAGCAAAGTCTAGCCAGAAATACTTGCCATAATTTACCGCTTCCTGAAAGCTTCTCATAATTTACCTCTTGCCACGGAAGCATCACTACTTTGCCAACAGAAAGGAAAACAGCGAAGCCCTGTGTTCGAGAATGATTCAAGATTTGGAGGCGCATGTAATTAGTCGTGCGAGCTTCTGAGCTGTACCCCTGTTCTTCTACATTATGAGCAGCACGTCAAATTTTTGAGACGAGCATGTAGCTTAGGCTCTTCTATACGCTGCGCTCGTTGTCGTGTTTGGTCTAATCGTGAAGGGAACAATAGAAACAAAACTGCACAGATCATGAAGGAGGTCTTGCTATTCCAACCAAAACAAAAAAAGGCATAACGAAAAATGATGAATGTACGCCGCCGAACAGAAGGAAGCTGATGCTATTATAACGAGTGGTTCCTTGCCCTGGCTGGTAGTCATGCCAGCCATAGTCGAGCTCTTCCACAATGAAAAGTCCTCCACTCCAGAGGAAAAAGGGCCGGACATGCGGTACGACACAACTCCCCTAGAAGAAAACCCTCGGTCCCATGAAACAACACATCATCAAACCGATAATGCTGGAAACTCTGAGAGCGTGCTTCAGCGTTTCCGCACCTCGTTCGCCCACCCATCAATGCCTTCCCCGCGACTGCCAGCATCCAAGCCAGGGATTCTAACCCCCTTCATGCCCGGCGTGTCGTCCAGCCACAGATGAGCCGCCATGCCACCTGCGTTGGCCCGCTTTTCAGGAACCAGCTCCAGCATCGGTAGCAGGAATTCGGCAATCCGCTTGGCTTCCTCCTCCTTGAAGTGGTACTTTTCTTTCAGAACGTCGGGCAGTGCCCAGTGCCTCAACCGGTGGATGTTGCGCAGCTCGCCCTTGCGGTTGAAGATCTCTTGTGACCACTTGCCGGATAAGCAGAGGGATTTAGGAAATGGACCGAGTAGCTCTATGATCTGGGCGATGTGGTCGTCGTCCTTGCCGTACTTGGTCCCGGATTGTGGATCGAATAGGTAATCCCCGGTGATGAGCTCAAAAACCTGCAGTGGTGCAAAACTTGTTAGCCAAGACGCTTTGCTCTGGCCAGCGAAAAAAGATTACGAAGCTCGCCCTTGGCCGCAGGAAGGAGTGAAAACAGAACCAACTCACCATAGCCGCCATGCTCCATACGTCCGTACTTGCTCCCCATTTGGATCCCAAGATCACTTCCGGCGATCTATATTGCCTTGTTTGGATATCATTTGTGAAGTGGTGGCTGACCCAGCAGGCATTTCCCAGGTCCGCGATCTTGACACTGATAACATCGAAACCGTGGTTGTCGTCGGCCTTGCGTTTCTCGCCCGTCTTATCGAGTGATATACCCGAAACCTCCCTGGACAGTAAGTCTCTGTAGAGATGCGCCAACATACGTTAGCTCATGATATCCCAGGTAAAGCTACGGGGATATCCCGTGGTCGCATAACCAAGATTACTCACGCTGACTTCTCCCTTTGCTTCTGTTTGTCGTCTCCATCCCTTCTAGGTGATGTTGATGACTTGCTTTTTGCGCCTGCGAAAATGAACAAGCAGGGGTCAGTAGGTAATAATAACGCCAAGAGATCCGGCGGCGGGGTAAACCAATGACCATTGCCCGCTGCAATAAGCGAGCAATCCCGCCTCGCCTACTCTCGTCAACTTACCATCGTGTAGCATCTGGCCGAGGCTGGAATGTTGTGAGCTTGGTGAGGGAAAGAGGTTTGCGTGATTGAAAGTAGCATTGAGCGGTGAAGGAAGTGGCTGGCTGCCAGTGATCAGCGTCCTACGCCGTCTGCGCCCATTCCGGTTGTTCTCCTTGTCCGAAGGCTCGCTCTTGACAACCCTCTTGACAATTTGCTCGACGTCCCCAATCTCAATCAAGACATTCTCGGGCTTCAGATCTGTGTGTATGATGCCGCACTCTCGGTGCAAATAGTCGAGGCCCAAAAGCACTTGCTTCGTGATCTGTTTGACGAGGGCCATAGGAATACCCCTGTGATTCCACTTCTTGATCAACCCTAGCAGGTTCTCCCCTAGTACTTCAAAAACCATGCATACGTGTGTGCCGTTCGGACCTTTATGGTCGAATGAGTCGAGCAAGCTGACGACATGCTTCCGGCCGGGATGGTCTGGCTTTGCTTGCACAATCTTATTGAGAAGCTTAATCTCATCGATGGCGGTTTCGGTGTAATGGGCGGCGGATCGCACGACCTTAAGGGCGACGTGCTTGCCCGAAGAGTTGTCCCTCGAGAGCCAGACTGTCGAGAAGTGTCCCCATCCCAGCTTCCGCACTATTGTGTATTTTCCGTCCTTGAATTTCTCGCCAATCTGCACTGGGTGATAGCCGCCTTTGCAATAATCCTCCGAATCCTCCTCGTCTGCAGTGTTCTCGGGATCATCGTGCGAGGATGACGAAGTCGGGGAATGGGCTGAGAGATGGGCGGTCCTGTGAGATGCAAAGGGTGTTCTGAGTTAGCAACTAGCGATCCATCTCGCACATGCGAAAGGCGGGCGTGACGGCGCAAAAGAGCGGCAGAAATGAATTGAAAGAAGTCATTGCTGTAGAGAAGTAGGGCAGACAGCAAGGCAATATCGGTGTCGCTTTCAAGGCTCGACAGACCGCCTCTGAGGGTGGTAAGTCGGCATTGAAGCGCATGCGTAATTGAATTTCAGAGTGACACTCAAAAAATGAGGGGGCTCAACGCGGCGGACAAGCGCAAAAAAAGTAAAAGGGAATGAGGGCGAAAAACCTTGTCTTCAACATTGTATCCTTTTTGGAATCTCCATCGCGCAAAGATGGTAATAATGTCTTGAACATATGGAACGTGGAAGAGGATTGGGAACAAAAGCAAACGTGAAAGAAAAAAGGGGGGAAGGATATAGAGAAGACGCTTTGCACGCTCACTGAATCCAAGAATGCGATTGTTTGTTTGCAGGCGGGTTTCAGTAGCAGCGCAACTTTGAGCGGCGTGGAGCGTGAATTTCGAAGCAGCGGGGCGGAGGACGGTGAGGATTGCGTTGCGAGGGCGGGGGTGTCCTGTCCTGTCCTGTCCTTGTCCAAGGGCAGAGTGGGCTGGCTCCCTGGATGGCTGGCTGCTGGCGTAGGCCTGGCTTGGCTTGGGCTCCGTTGGCGGGATGCGTTGGACGATTGGGCGCGGGCGGGAAGCAGAATGACGAACGGGGGTCCCGTTTCGGTAATGGGCTGGGGAAACCAGAAGCAAGAGGCAGTATGTAGGCCGTCTTCAATTTGTTTCCCCTCACAGAATGACAAGCACCAGCACCAGCAGCAGGCAGTCAAACTGTGAAAATAGAGGGGAAAAAAAATTATGTTGCCACACAGAGTCGTCCAAAAAGCTGGGTATCTGCGTTGCTGACAAGCCAAGCCAGGACTCTAGTGAAAAAAATGGAAAAAAAGAAGGGGCTTTCTCTCCCAATGATCCTGATCTTGTCTCGTCGGCTCCGTTCCCCGATTGAGCTCTTGACTGACAGCTGCTGCACTTCCTGTCTGCCTGCTGACTGATAATTTCAGGTCCACTGAACCGGCAGATCACACATCAAAGACGAACTCTCGTCGGCTGGTGCGTCGGGTGGCCAGGTCACTGATCACTGGTCCGTCCCACCCTCAACTCGTTCACTGGCGCCGCCGTCGCAAGCGCGCATGCATAATGCCACTGGACTGCAGTATTTTTTTTCGTTTGTTTTGTTTTCGGGTTTGGGGGGTGTAAAAAGTGACAAAATCACCCAGTCCAGTCAGCCACCTCCTAGCTGCCTGCCATTTGATTGAGCCATCTGAAGCAATTCCGTCATGTCACCAGAGTGCACCACAACAATTTGTCCACAAAATCTCCCTGTCTCCAGACGCACACTTGTTTGCATGGGCAACTTTCTGCTTGCCTGTCTGCTGACAGTGGAGATCAATCCCTCACATTGGATCGCCAATATGCGAGGCCTGTGGACAAGTGATCAATCAACCATGAAAATTCGTCGAGGCCCTCTGGGTCATCCATCCTGCTCCTACTTTTATTTTGGGCTTTCGTTTTGCTCCTTCATGTCCTTGTTCACCACGCCTGCACGCACCCCCTCTGGCAACCGGCGTGCAGAGGGTTTTATGTCAGGCCATTACGGAACCCCCCATATTGGATTCAATCGAAACGTAGGCGCATAAAGCTCGGATCGCAAAGAGCACTTGCGCTTGCGCGCGCACGCCGTAGAGAGCGAGCGGGGGCGGGGTTTGTTTGTATGTAGGCAAGTAAGGAAGGTAGGTGTGATGAATAGATCAGGCAACCCAGTTTGCAAAAGTGCAGAGAAAGCAGCAAACTTGACAGAAAAAAAGATATGCAAATATAAAAATATCAGCCAGTTTGGTGACATTTCGTAAATCCCGGCCTACTTGGCAGGTTTGGATATATGCATTGTTCCTGGGCAAGGTTCTTGCTGTCTTTCTCTTGGACAATGGCTTGAGGGTACCCGGACACCCATTGGATAAGAACGTACATAAAGAAAAATCCAAAAATTCAAAACAAAACACAAGAGAATTGCATAACTTACGCTGATTGCGAGGTGGCAGCGGGATTTTCTGTTGTGATTATAGGCTTCAGCGCGTCCTTCTTTCGTTTTTTCAGTCCCGCTGCCGCCGCCGCCGCCGCAGCAGCAGCAGCAGCCCCCTTCCCTTCCCCTGCAGGAGTCCCGTTCGAGCCCACCGATGGCTGGTGTTGTTGCGCGTCCTCTGTCGACGGCACTTCTGACGCGCCGGAGAGCGCCTGTGTTGATCCGTTCATGATCGTTATGGGCGGATGCCGACGTTGGGAGACGACTTGTCAAAATGACTCGAGAATCGCATATAGTAACGAGACCAAGAAGAGAATTTCAGACGACCGAAGTGGCTGGACTTTTGCAACGATGTCTTGTTTCGTTTGCTGCGATTTGTCACTTATCGTCTCGGATGCGCCTTTAGGCTTTTAGCCCGTCAGCAACCACGCCAAACAAAAAAAGGTCGCAGCGGGTTCGTCCGGAGCTGCGGGTAGTTTCGTCGATTTGACAGGCTAGTTTCGTTGAGGCGCTTTGGTTGATCGCGCAGATATGAGTGCTCTCGGGGATGGTGGGAAGCAGAATGCGCAGGGGGAGTTGATGATTTACGGTCGCGAGCGAGAAAACCAAGAGGACGCGATGACTTGCGGTTATCCGAGTCGCTCACAATTTGCTGATGCCCCGCGTCGACTACAACGGAGGTTGGGGTTTGGCGCAGTCTCCACTGACCGAAGCGCTGGGAAATCGCTAGATAGCTGAAGGTAAGGTAGCCCGTCTGGAGGGGTTGCAATTGGTTACTGAACTTGAGTGGGATATCTCGTCTGTGCGAGTTCTTGGTTTGGTCAGTTGAATGGATGCTGTGGGAAAATAGCAACAGAAAGGCGACAGATTTTCTATGATGCCGCTTATTTGTCACTGATCGCCACAAGACAGGCGCGTATCCAGGAGAAGAAAAGGGGCCAAGTTACCTCAGGAGCGCGTTGCGATGGATGCGATGCGATTCTGCGGATCAATCATGCGTCATTGGGTAGTCGAACAGGGAAAAATAAAACTGGGGAGGGAGAAGGATTGTTGCCCAAGTCGAACAACCTCCAACCTTTTCATCCCCGCTCAGCTCCTCGCTCACAACGTGTCAGTTGCCGCGCCGTAGGGCAGAGAGTAGAGTGGTTACAGGGCCTAAGATATGACAAAACGGACGCTAGTTAGGTACTTGGCTAACTCATACTCGAGACATTGGGGACTGGAAGACCAGAAGACAATGCTTTTTGTTGTCTTTCTTTATTTCTTTCCTTTTTTTGTTCTCCCCGCTCGGTTTCTTTTCTTTTCCCTCTTCAAGCCTCTTCAAGGTTATTGTCAACCGTTGGATCTTCCTTGCATCCTGCTCTTCCATTCAACCCTGACCCTAAACTTGGCTAGCTCCGTCTGCTCTGGGGGCAGCTTTGCACCTTGTGCTTCGGGTCCAAAACTGCTTGCAGGCTCATGGCTGCCCGAGCAACAGCATTGTCTGGTCCCACTTTTGTCCGCCGTTTGCTTGATTTTGTGATAGAAGCGACAATTTACTGTGCATTGATAGGCCAGACAATACACTCTACCTAGGTCCTGCGCAGTATAGGGAATTACATTCGTTGTACAATGACTTGGTAATCCATGCTTATTCTACACTAGATAAGCTTAGACAATTAATACCCTAGCTTGGCAGGGTCACGAGAAGCATGGCCTGTCATTAATTAAAAGATAAAATAGGTAAATAAAAAAATAAATAAATAAAAACTTCAGTCAACCAAATTCCATTTGCTTGACATGTGATTCTTGTTTCAACTAAAATCGATCCAGTTGTCCTCCTTTCTGACACCCACGTGCTACTTTCTTTCGTATACACAACGCGGCTTTTAATGCAAGGTTAAATGCTATCATGTCCCAGATAAGCACCTAGCTTACTGGTATTCCAACGACAGCACTTGGCTCACATCAGTAAGGTAGGTAGGTATATAATACTACCCACGCACTGGACCTGGAGAAACAAATCATGGAATTATACCCTCTGCTTGAATTCGAACACTTTCTTTTGTACGCTCAGCAGGCACAGCGAGGGGCACATTTTACAGGCCCGTGACCGTTCCGACCGAAATAGGGGTCGATCAAAACTTGGCGAGTTACTAATTGTCCTGCCAGAGGGGCTTGCGAAAGATTTTTTATACTCGAGCAGCAAGTTTTGCCACAACGGCTTTCAGCTCCACCATCTTAACCTTTATACGGACTTTCTTCTCACGATTCTGAATTTCGTGTCGGGCGTTGACGTTGATTATAACACAAGTCCAAATTCAAGAGGTCATCCCAATAAGATCCCATGAAAAATGGGAACGTAACGGACCCGTAAACTTGAGTGGCAAGGCTCCAAATGTCGTGCAAGTAATCCCAAAGCATTGTAATAGAAATTCATGCCAGAAATATCAAAAGTCATATATACATGTTTCCCCATGTCACACTCGCACACACATAGAGAGGGTTGTGCGATGTGCCTCTTACGGTCAAGGGATAATCTAGTACTATTTTATTCTCCCACAGCAATGTTCGCTCTGTAAGGATCTCCCGATGTATTTGTGTCACAGTAAGCTTCTCATCTATTGCAAACTCAATATTCCTACAGCATGCACCTTTACATGCGGAACCTCAGCTGGTAGGCAAGGAAACGTAGGGCACCACCACAGCAGTCATTACTCGGGCCTAGGGACAGTCTTCTTGAAGCGTGGTATTAAGCGACCTAAGACAACGATGATGGAGAAGGGGAGTGAAGATTATGGAAAGCTATGAGGCCTGTATCAGGATTTCCAAGATCTAAGTGTCAGCTATTGCCCCCGGCTGCCCAGGCCAGCGGTTTGCGATTTTGAACAATGCAATCTCTCGGGCTGATGGGGGGGGGGGGGGGGGGGGGGGGGGGGGGGCGGTGGGAGTGGATGGAGAGCACCTACTCTTCACTTCGAACAAATTGTGTGACACGAGATGAATAAGGAGTCAAGACCCCAGATCAAATAGAGCCAGTAGGGCGTGCAGCTTATGCGATGTAATCAGGACACATGGAGTAGATCACGAAGGAAACCTGCCCTGTAATGACCCATAGGCTCTGGGAAATGCTGTTGAGGCAAGAAAACCAGGAGACTCGCTTGAAGACATGAAACGGTTTCCCACTGGGTGTGGATAGATGGATCAAAGACATTGGAGCCTTTTTGCTGGAAACATAAACAATCACTACCGAGAAAGATCAGTCACAAATATCAGGCAAGATATGTAATATTAAGAACTTCTGTGCCCTTGACGCCGACGCTGTACATTGACATAAAACAATCCATGCAAGCCCGATCCATAAACACATATCAAACCAGCCGTGCCATATCCATAGCCCGTTGTCTTCGTGCAGAAATAGCTTCTGCTGCAGATTGCCCCTTCGCTCGTGTTCCCGAAGATACCCAAACAAAAGAAATAAACTAGGAGATTAGACTATCAATTACACAGGATACAAAAATACTGCTTCCTTCTTTTTGGTTTTATTATAGCCCAGGTGTATAAACGAAGGGAACAACAATAATAGAGATTGACACAAATGAAAGGGTATATTATTTAAATCAGGTGGATTTTTGGTCGCCTTGACCCCGGTGTGCGGGACGTTTCAAGACTGAACTGGGTATAAGCCGTTAGGCCAATACCCTTGTTGTTGCTGAATTTGTTGCTGTTGTTGTTGTTGCTGCTGCTGCTGCGGTTGCTGCTGGCCCTCAGAGCCAGTGTTGCCCATGCCTGTATCACCCGCCGTGACAGCAGCTACTATAGAATTCCAGTCTGTTGCACCCGTGTACATCAATCCGCTACCAAAGTCGACAGTCCCATTGAATGACGTGTAATCCATTGGATGGGCAGGAGGGTTTGAAAATCCATTCATCTGCACAGGCTGGTAGAAGTTTTGTTCGAACGCCACCGGCCCCCGTTGATCTAAGACCATCTGGTCTGTCGGCATCGGTCGCGGGTCAAGAGACATCGGATCGGAAGGGAGTGAAACCTGGGTATCAATCCGATGGGACGGCGGAGGAGGCGGCGGATGTGATGGTGGGGGCGCCGTTGTCGTGTGTTGCTGTTGCTGCATGCCTGGTGGCAATGGCGAGGGAATTGATTGTATCGAGTGTACGGACGAGGCATCGGATGTGAGGGGCCAGTCCTGTTTAGGGGCCAGGGTCTCTGTCGACGACGGCCATTCTTGCTTTACCTCCAGCATCTGCTGCTGCTCCTGGGGAAGCATCTGTATCGAAGGTTGCCGGGGAAGCGGACGTTGGGTGTGTGGTAAGGACATTTCTGGCTGCTGCTGCTGCATCTGTTGTTGCTGCTGCTGTTGTTGTATATCCTCCTGCTTCACTCCCTCGGGACGCACAACCTGTGCATGTCCGATATATTGTGACGGCCTCCTCCCCACGCCAGAGCCCTGCTGGGGCTCCATAGAGACAACTAGCTGAATGGCAGTCTCCCATGCCAGCTCAACTATTTGCTGCGCGTTATCCTTGGCCGGGTCGAAAAACTCCAACAAATCCTGCAGCTGACCGGGCTCCTCGTTCTCGAGGTATCCGTGCGAACGACCCGTGTTCTTCGGATCCCAGCTGATTTTAGGCCGCTGCTCCCGGGGTAGACTACCATACTTGGCCGACTCGAGGGCTTTCCATGTGTCATGGATGACAGGCTGGTGGAGGAGACCATATATGACGAGGGCATGGTCCCAGTGGGCCTTGGTCTTGCCGGATTCGTAGTGCACAGCGACATGATCAAAATATCGCTCTAGGGATGGCAAGAAGGCCGCGCAGAAGCCACAGCCCCACGCACGCTTGCGCTTCGAGTAACGTACCACTTTGTCGGCGTGTGGACAAGTTTTGCAGTTGTGGCGAGATTTGTGGTGTTGGTTGAATGTGTTGGCACCCCAAAAGACTCGGTTGCAGTCGGGACAAGGATATTTTTTATACCTGCACGAGTAGAATGCCGGTGTTAGCAAGGGGAGAGCGTATGCTATTCTACTCAGATCGCCCGGCTGAAGCTTACCTCTCGTGAAACTCATCCTCGTGACGTTTCCAGTCAAACTTGCGCTGCAGCTTCTGGGGACATGACGTGCACCAGTAGGCCCTGGTCGACGGTCGGCTGTTGAACGACTGCGTTCCCGGGAGCTGGGAGTAACGGCTCATACCGCTACCCTGCGACGATGTGGAGCTTATCGAGGTTGCGGACGACATGACACTGGCCCGCGACCTGGCCGTTGAGCCAGTGCGCGTTGACGATACGGATAGTCGGGGTGCGTGCTGTTTCGCACCAATGCCTTGGCGTTCGTCAACACTGTGAGTTGCCGTCTTGTTCTCGAAGGCGGCAGCAATGGTCTGGTCAAAGGTAGTCGGGACGGAGACGCTGTTGGAGCTATGGATTGTCGAGGTCGGGGATGCGCAAGGGGAGGGGGAAGACGGCGAGGGAGTAAAGCATGACTCGGGGTGCTGCTGCTGCTGCTGCCACAGCCCTGAAGACTGGACTTGAGTCGGGCACTTTTCCAGCAGCGCGCGCAGCAGGGTCTCCGCAGATAGGCCATTGTCGGTCAGGCGCTGGATTTGAAGGCGGGCAGCGGCAAGAGCGCCCTCATCGGCGTCCGGGCTACCGGCCGTCGGCAGGCCGTGCCGCGCATCCATGTGGTTTTGATTTATAGGGCTGGACCGGAACTAGAATAATATATATAATAGATGCAGCTTGTAAAATGAGCGGGAGGCGCCGGTGCACTCTTGAAAGCTTAGACGAAAAACGGTACAGGGGCGCGGGTAATGCGAGACCAAAAATGAGGCGATCTGATGCTAGACAGCAAGTAGGGGTTCGGACGAAAGTTTGTTCTCAACTGGCGGCGTAAAAACGGTCGGAAAGCAAAGTCGATTCGCCAACCAGGCACGGGATCAATTGCTTGCTTTCTTTCCCGAATGAGAATCAAGATATGTCAGCTTTCCAAGTTGGCTAACCCGCAAGTGACGCGAAAGGCTGGCTGGCTGGCTGGCTTGTTGAATTAAACAGCCAATAAATGATCAAGCAAACTTAGGATGGTGTTCAAGAAGGGGTTGGATCAATGAATGAGGAAACAGAGCCGCGCCCAGAGTGCTCTCTTTTTTAGCGATGGCTGGGCTGGTTCAGAGCACGAGTGAGTGTGATGTCGTCGGTCAAAGGCCGGGGTAAAGGCAAAAGCAACGGCTTGCTTGGTCGGTATGCGGCAGGAGTTGTGTGACGGATGTGCTGCTTGCCAATTTGCTCTCTCGAGTTCGTCAATCCCACAAGAAAGACGGGGATATGTTGCAGCCGGTAAAAACAATATGCAGCAGTTTGCTGTCAATGCTGGGGATGGGTGGGTGTGTGGTGCTGTGTTTGTGGTGCACAGCACTGCGCTGCGCGGGTGCAGACGTTGGGGGCTGACAACCTTTCAGGTTAATGAATGTAATGAATGTACTGACTGTAGCTGTGGGGTGAATTGAATGCAGGCACAGCACAGATTGTGATGACGGCTAGCCAAATTAAAAGAAAGCTATCCCCTGCCCGTATGCGCATGCAGACCATCGTTCCCTCATTGATCAAAGTGATCGACCAAAAGATGGACGAAACAGTCGTCGAGGTTGGTTACCATGTACTTGAACGAGCATATAAGGTAAGAAAGAACATGTATCTCTGGTACAGCAGGACTTGTAGCTGTTCTTTTCAGTCTGTTCGGTCTGTAGGGGAAGGATCCGATGCAATGGATGATGGGCAAGCCACACCTATGGGGAGAAACAAAAAGACGGGCGGATGGCAAAGACAAACGGAAAACAAAAAAAAAAGATTGGATGGTAAAAAGAGTGGACGAAATTTGGCCTATGGATAAGGTAGGCGGGAAAGACGGATCAGCCAAACTGAAGGAAAGAAACGAACAGACGGGTTACAACACCTCGCTCCAGTCGGCTGGTCAATCATCAGCCTACCACGTACGGATCAGTAATGGATCGACCCCACTTTGTTCCCGGCGCGCGCACGCGTTTGAACCTGTTAATAAATAATAACCCAGATCAAAAAAAGGTACGGAGGCAAGAGGAGGTTACAGTCACATATTGGGAAAGTACCTAGCAAGCCTACCTACCTAGGCAGGTAGGCCATACTTGACAACAAACACGCCACTGAGCAAAGAAGCCTGTCAATCCCAGCGTGGACCAACTGCTTGTGCTTGCCCCATGGTGAGAAGCACTGAACAGCCAGTGGCACGTACTGTAGATAGATTGGATCGACCAAGGGGATCCCTGGTCATGGATCCCCCAAGAAACAAAAACATGGGCAGACAGATTGTGGGTTTCCGAGGCTTGCGCCTTTTCAAAATCAATGTAGCTGTCTGCCTGTAAGGCACAAGGGAAGCAACTCTTCCCTGAGCTATCATCCCATGATGGCTTGGACCGGTAAAATACATTTCTTTGGCCCAAAAGGCATTTTTAATACACAAGCAAGCTAGAATGAAACTACGACAGAGAATATACTAACTACATGATGAAGCATCCGGCAACTGAGATAAAAATAAGATAAAATTCATTTGTGCGTCTCCTGAATGAGAGAACAAGGGGAGGAAAAGAGAGAAAAAAACTCCCAAGTCACATTTACGACAAACCCATCAACAAAAGCACGGTTCGTTGACATTGAATCCTAGCGGGATCCACAGATACCTCATACCACGTTTAGATTAGCAGGGAATAGCTGAGAAACATAGGGGCGGGGTGACAACCGAGGCAGGCACCAGGCACGGATACTAACGTCGGGTACAAGCAAGCTCCCTTCAGTGGTCAAGGGCACGGACAATAAAATCAATGTCTTGTGGCACTGAGGCAACATAAGGTAGGCTTTTTCCAGGCACCGGACGTTAGTTTGCGAGAGCGAGCAGCCTGGGCAGAGAGACCCCGGAAAATTGGGAAGAGATTTACTACCGACCCGACCCTCGATTCAACGATCCAATTTTTGAGGGCCCTCCATGTTCCCGGCTTGCTTGGTATTATGGTAGAGACCTCCTCGCTTATCCATTGACGATGCGACGGCGTTATCCGATCAATCCATAGCCAAAATTTCTTCATCAAAAGTAATCGATCAATTGCCAGTCAATCACTTGTAGCGAAAGAAGCTCAATAAGGCGTGCGTTTGCTGCATCCACTTTAATTCTTTCTGTTTCTTTCTTTTCCTTCTTTAGCACGGCCCCTCGAGAGCCACAACAATGTAAGTAAGTAATTACAGTATTAATACAAGCGCGGGTTGGTTGGGCTGTCGAAACGGAGTTGCGACAGCGATAATGAGCAACCAAGCAAGAAACCGTTGAAGAAAAAGAGCGAGACAATCAGCCCGGTCCATCGTTTCCCAAACAAGTTTGGTAGGTGAACGCGCTAATTGGCCCGCGACGTCGTGAGGCGCATGTTTTCGAAACATTTGGACCGCAGCACGGCTAGCAACTTTCTCTCACCTTGTCTCTCGACCCCTTGTTACCGTTTCAGGTGGCCCCAACGCGGCAAGGAGAGCCGGATAACCAGATTATGTACAGTAGCTAGTCGAGCTGACGCATGAGAGGGAGAGAGAGAGAAAAGAAAAAAAACCAACGGCGATGATCGTCGGTCTTTGGATCTCGCTGATCATAACAAATGACGCTAAGCTGCGTCAATCATTTGTTTAATACTTCCATTGTTTACAAAACTATTTATATTCACCTTCGTCTTCTTTTATAGTATAACACAACGTGTGACTCCCCTAGATGAGCACCGACTCGACCAAAAACACGTGCCAAACCCAGAACCGAGTCGGTTCGGTGGTACGGTGACTGTAAGCCCTCCCTCCCTCCTTTTACTGTCACGATCCCACGTAACCAACCAGTAAATAAATTTGATGGGGATCGAATGGCATGATGACGCCAACGCGCGCCCGTACCCGCTCGTACCATCTAAATACTTACAAAGTACATTCTTTTCAACAACCCCTCTGGGGCTAAAATTCTTCTAAAAAGCCGCCGGTTACTTACCTGTGTGATTCCATCTTTCGAAACAGCTCCTGCTCGTATTCTAGCCTGCGTTGTTCCGGTCCCCTTCTAATCCGGTAATTTTCCCTCGTGGCCCCCTTTTTCGTCCCTGCTTTGCCTCCCCTGCCTGTCAGACAAGCCTCATTTTTTTCCTACAAAATCTTCACTTATCCCAGAGGGCACCGAGCGTTACCATGCCAAGACAAGTGATGTTGCTGACAGCGTTAGCTTTTGGTGAACTGTCACTTTCTGGCAGCCAACAATACCAGGGTCAAGGTGGCTTAAGTGGGATGGTCCGCGGGTAAATAAACGACGCTCATGGTGGGTAGCAATCACAGGCACCAACCATCACAGCAAACTGCAACCTCGCCAAAGTTACGGGAGTTGTGCGGGACTGTCTCTAGACGACGGCTGCTGGGTGCTGGCTGCAGCTAGGCTGGTTCTAGTCTAGCCAGTCAGTCCCCTTCCTCGATGCCTCACTTGTTCGTTCCCGCACCATCCTCCCCACACGCACTTCTGTCTTTCCTCATGTGCCACTGACCGGGATGTGCAAAGTTCGCGGTCTACTCCCGTCCGTCTTCCCCACGTAGGGATATTTTTGTGATGACCTGTAGGAAACCGTGGATTTGCAGGGAAGAAGATAAGGGAGGATGAAGTTGTCAACCCCCTTAAATGCATGCCATCATTCTATGGAGGAGACAGTACTGCGTATGTACCTGTTTTTCTGGTATGTCTGTCCATGCAACTGGAAAGTAGGGAGAAGTGTTAGACGGGACCATGAAGGAAAGACTGTTGATATCAATTGCGCTCTGTCGTCTATGGTAGTCTAAGTGGTACAGTGGGGGAAGAAAGTGTGTTAATATGGATTTATGGAGTATGGTGTCCGCGTGAGAGGCGTGTGTTCCCGCACAAGCAGTTGCCTGGTTGATCTTCATTCTATTAACCAAGCAATCAGCTTGGGTGCACATAGAGTAGCATTTGGAAATCACCAGCTGTCACCACACCACATCGGATTGTGATTCGATCGACCTTGGCCAGGGCTTGTGTTGTGTTCCAGTAGATCTTTCTTAGTAGTCCATGTTCCACTTTATACTATCCAACTTGGCCATGGATCAGTGGCAGTTATGGACTTGAGACCACTCTTTTGCAGTAAAACGACCATAAGAGATTTTAACAAGAAATAGGGGACGTTAGAGGTCTAAGAGCAGCGAGCCAATCTAGAATAGGTCTAGTTCTAGACTAGAGGAGGAATGCTGGCGGAGACCATACCTGAATGTCTCAAATATTTTACTTGCCTTATTTTACCGACATGATATGGCTAAGTTCCCACATATATGTACACGGAGTTGACTGCAACACACTCTTCGTACACGTGCCGTGTTTCATGCCCTCATCACCGACCTTGGTTGATGATTGGATGTGGTTGATATTGGTGGTGCTTAGAATACTTGATTGGTGATGAACGCTTCATTCTCGAGACTATCAAACAAGCATCTGACTAGTTTGTCCCGCAGTCATAACCCGGTACCGCTGAAGAACAAAGCATGCAGGCTAACAAGTTATGATCCTCCTTGCCAGCTCTATCACCCGTGAATACGGTCAGGCTAACATAAGTATAGAAGAAATAAACAAAATCGTCCATTCAAACCAGTCCGGGCAACCCATCTACAAGTCTGAACTCCCTACACAAAGCTCTCACGATTTGCATCTCCCTCAGTAGAGAAGCCTGTGGCCTGATCCAAATACACTTCCCCTTCCCACAACCTGCCCGCAACCTGAGCACGAGTAGCTCGCGGCGAGCGATCTGCAAAAACCCAGGCGACGGCAGCAGCGATCGATTTGGCATACGACTGTGCGCCCTCATCATGTGGGCGAACACCTAGTCAGCCTGGAAGCCGTGCAGGGCGCGCGAGACGATAACCTTGCCCCCGCGCATCGCATACTCGCGCAGGTCCAGGCCGCTGGGACTTGAATGTATGCCCTCTAGCGTATGAGTGAACATGATGACCATGTATGGGTCTTGGTAAAGCCTTGCGACTATCTCGACTTGGCGCTGGGCGTGACGGACGATGGCCCACTCGCCGAGGATCCGTTGCGCGATGGCCAGCCGGTTCTCGTACAGGGAGCGGCTTACACCAAATGGGACGTTCCGGTCTGGAAGAAGCAAAAGTAAGATGGGCCGGTGGTCATGCACCGGGGTGATGACATCGTCATCAAAATTGCTGAAGAGCCTCCTGTCCTGTGTGGGTGGACTAGACTCAGGTACGTATTGATATCTGAAGTATCGGCGCAGAAAAGCCGATTGACTGTTGTCCATAATTTAGCTTTCGATATGAAAGTATTGTACCTAGTTAATATTGTCAGTATTGTTCTCCACATATTGATGGTCTTTGAGTGTCAGAAAAAAAAGAAGAAAAAGAACAGACTGTTTGTTTTGAGCTACCTGAAATGGATAGGTGGTACGAAATAGTTGCGGTTGGAAAGCTGTGAACAGACAGGGTGCGCCTATTCTACTGGATGGAGACGGTTTATGATCTGTTGCGAAATAGTCCGACAAGAGGGCGGCTTCAGACCATGCATCTATCTCCAAGAGGTCGGCACTCTGGGATGCATGAGAGCGCCCCTCTTCTGTTGCGCTCCTTCTTGAAGTCCCAGAACTTCGAGCCAGTCACGACCCAACCTTGTGTCTACGTTTGTGTCTCAACACTGCCGCACCGTATCCTAGAGCTGCATTGAGGTTGAGCTTACTTCAGTTTATGTTTTACTGCTTTCATTGAGGCCGGCGGGTACCGATTCTGAGGAGGAGACAAATGTTCGACTGCACCGGGATAGGCTGTGTGTGACTGACTATCCGCGGTAACAATCGAATGACATTGTAGTTACTGGCCCTCTATTTTCGCCGACAGGTCATCTTCTGTCCTCGTTCTGACAACTTATTGAGCCTCGCGAACACCCGAAGGGTGTAAATCACCTACATACCTAAGGTACCTACCTTACCTAGGTTGGTCGGTAGGTAGGTACCTAGGTAGCGTCGATCAGGCATTAATGTCACTGCGGTTCAAAGGGGAACTACCAGTTGTTGCAAAAAGAGCACCATCTATAAACGAGGGGCCTCCCGGGTCTAGGTGCTTAATGCTATGTAAAGATAGCCATCAGCACCAGCAATTCATGGTCTATGAGTGCGATCACGATCGATGATACGTACCACTAATTTCACCGATCTAGATACCTCACAGGTACTTACTTACCTTAGGTGCCTACCTAGATACATAGGTGCATACCCAGATAGGTAGGTAGGTAGAATTCGATTTGATGACAGTGGCTACTTCTTCCGGTGAAAATTGATAAGATAAGAAAGGAAGAGAAAAGAATAAACAAGAAGGCTTAGTTAGTATCATACCTTCCTTTCTAGGCAAACACGCAAATAATAACTACACGTGCAAATCACGTGTAACAAATCAATAACTTTTCATCTACGGTAGTGGCATGGATGGGTTCACGTTGCGCTAACTTTGCATCCGCGCTCAACGATACTCAAACTCTAATTGTCCTACTTACGTACCTACCTTGCCAACTTGCCTCGATGCCTTAACTGTCTAGGTGGTTGGGTGAAACTACGAGCAGATGAACTCCGCCGTCTGAGAAAACCTCACTAATACACAAACACTCCAGATTTGCTGGGAATTTCTTCTGGTTACATCATTCTGATCTCTTAAATATCTACCTACCTACTTAGGCACCATCAACGTACCCAGTCAGGCGAAATGGCGGCCGAATACGAAAGTTCAGCCAAGCAAGCTTTGCCTCGTAAAAGGCCGTACATCGCATCTCAGAACCGCGTATCCAAGCATACTTCAGCCGCACGGAAACCAAATCTGCTCGCCCTCCCGGACAACAAAGCACTGATATCAGACGAGATGAACTCTCATACCCCAAAAAATCAACCTTTGGTAACAACACCCATTGGTATGTGCCTTATTCGTTACCACTCCTAATATAATATTGAACGTCTGCTAACTTGATTTTAGACCAGAACGCCCGGACGGGGACGCAGAAGACGGAGCAACAGGTACCATCCGCGGGCAACGTCGATACCCATACTAACGATGCCCAGAGCTGGGAGCATTGGGACGATATTGTCGCGTTTGCCCCAGGACAGGGTGATTCTGCGGTAATCACTTTCATTTACAACATGCTGCCGAAATGCAAGCAGTGGATTGTCAAACGAAAAAAGTCACCCAAAACCAATCTATCCGACGACGAGGAGCTCCGCAGGTATTATATCGATCTCAAGTCGTTCGTTGCATATCTCGATACGATTCAAATTACGCCAGCCATCAAAAACAATAAAGAGCTGTCATTGTGCCGTGGTTTGATTATGAATACGACAGACAGAGACGTCATGCCTGGGTTCATCGTGGACCGCTTCAATTCCATTTGGGAACGCTGGACTGAACAAATCCAGGACTTTATCGACGACGATGGAGACGAGGAGGACAACATTCACGACGGGGGCACTACAAGCCAACCAGAACTGCCTAAGATTTTGTACCCGCCCCGAGACCACCCCTTCTACGGCGTTAGCGGCATTATGCACGGTGTGCTGGCTGGAAAGCCATCATCGGGCGCCAGATTCCGATATACGCTTGATCCTCGCCTAGCGAAGAAAAACGCCCAAGTTGTCGGACATAATGGCCTTGTTCCTGGTGACTGGTTTCCGAAACAACTGGTTGCGCTTTTCAAAGGGGCGCATGGATCGAGCCAGGGCGGCATCGCGGGCTCCAAGGGCCAGGGTGCCGTATCTATCATTGTCGGCTCAGCGGCGTACGAAAGCGTTGACAAGGACTGCGGAGATATTATCTACTATTCGGGTGCACAACAGCTAGGGGCGCGGTTGCCCGGTGACAAATCGGATTCGGCTTCGACGAAGTTGCTTCTCGAATCTTTCAGCAAAGGGAACCTTGTTAGGGTTATCCGCAAAAAGAACCATCTATCGCAGCATGCACCGGCCGAGGGTCTTCGGTACGACGGCCTGTACCGCATCACCACATGGGTTGAGAGGTCCGAAATTACCACGGGCCGCCATCGGGTTTTGCTGTTTAAGCTTGTAAGAGACTTAGGCCAAAATAGCCTTGATGATGCCAAAGCAAGGGCTCCGTCGGCTATTGAACAACGACGAATTATGGAAGCAGTGGAGAGGGGGTATTGATGAGCTCCGGGATTGTCAGCTTTACTTCGTATACCTCCTGATACTTTTTGCCTCTTTCCTTCTCTTGACACGCACGGCACGGGGCTGTGGGTTTGCAACAGCAATTGAATGAGTCGCCATGGTTGTTTCCGTGCCTCAAGGGGGCTGCGCGAACGCACCGACCGCTGCATGGGTTTGTACCACATTGCTTACTTCGCAGGTCCGGGGCATCGCCAAGAGGCGATTACAATACCAAGCATTGATGAACTACCGGTGCTTTACAAATTGGTAAAAACAGTGCACCTAAAGAACTTGACAAGTTGCTCGAGCAAAAGCCTCGAGTTTGAATAATGTGAATGGCTTCCCAACTATGCGTGCCAATGAAGAAGAGAACGCTGAGGTCGTACCGTCTGTTCAGACATCGTAATTACAGCATAGTGCTTTTTTGCCGATCGTGGGGGCGAAGAAAAAAGAGAGATAAAATAAAAAAGAAACCACTACTGGACAGATTAAAAAGTTGTCTCGTATCCCCGGTAGGTAGCATTTACTGTCCTGTAGACTGTAGTACATACCTACATATATCCGGGCTTGCGGGGCTCATGTTGGTTGAAACGTGGCAAAGTGCTGAGAAGTGGACAAAGCAACCCTTCTTTCTATCTAGGTACGGTATGTAGATAACAAAAAGGGTTTAGCGATTGACTATTGCTAAAAACGGCGAGGGAAACAAATGCAGTGAGACAATTGCAAAAAAGAATCGGAAAAGGAGGTCTCTGTTGGTATCACATAAAGGAGTGTATTGACTTTTCAGTGGCTACCCCCTTTTTTTGTTCCTATTATAATATTTGACAGGGTTGTTCAAACTGGGTAATCCCTTGCAGCAGCTTTTGATTTCTTTTCCGCGATAAATTCTTTTCTTTTGTTTTCATCCCATCGAGCTTCATGCAAGCCATTGCTCCTGATCACAGGGATAAAAAAAGTATGAACGTGGTAGATTTGCCGCGAGAAATGGAGCGAAAGGAGGAATTAACAAGCGCTATTTTGATTGGAACGATGATGTAATCGAGGGGTTTTCCTTGCGGCCCGTCCGCGTAATCTCCATACGTTGCACCAAGCTAGAAAAATTTGGCACTGGGCTCTGGTTTGAGAAGGAAGATCTTGGAATAGTGGATCGCTTGCTTCGAAGGCCAGTCAGTGTACCCCCTGGCTTGCCCTGGGTTACGACTCGGAGGGGAACTGTGAGTCTGAGAATACAGCCTCAGAGAAGAATCGCCATAATATTATTAGATGCTTGCATCATGAAGAGGCTCGTACTGTAAGTTTAGCAACCTATGCAGCCTGGCTGTCAGCTCATCTTACGGCGAGATATCAGGCTGGCGGTTATTTTCCATGTCTTTTTTTTATGTACATGTCAATTGACGCATTTGGTTGCCGGCCTTGCTGCAAAGAAAAGGCACGGGTGAGGCGCTCCAAGGCGCGCCAGGTACCCGACGATCATGTACCGACAGTACAGTACCGGACGGTACTGCTGTACAGTACAGGCTGACAATGCAGACCCATAAAAGTTCGTGTGTCAGTGTTATGTTGATCGGCCAACCGAGGGGCCAAGCGCCAGGCGCCCAGGCACATCCTTTCATCCATTTGCTATGAGCCCATGGCTCGACTCGCCGATCAAGAACAAGTTTGTTCGTCCTACCTAGGTCAAAATAACAACAAAGTCCACACCTGTCAACTGAACAAGTGCTCACGGTTCCCGGCGCTTAATCACCGCTAGACTGCCAGTACGTTTGTAGGGTGGTTTGAATTGTCAGATGAGATGGTACATACTTTGATCACTGACATTTAATCACTTACATAATTTCCATGATAATTATCAACTTCATTGTACTATTTCAAGATTTACCCAAGGTACCCCAGCCCCTTTGTCAAACAGTAAAACCAGCCCTCGAAGGCACCCCTTTCCCGACTTCCCGAGACAACCTTCGGTTTTTGGCCCTGGCCGGTAGCCCTGGTGAAGACGGCCCGATCGAGTGAAAACTGGGCCTGCAGGCGACGAATTAATACCCGCACCCTGGATATCTTTCGACGTCATACAGAAGCCGGGCACTATCAGCCATTCTCGAACAGCTCAAACGAACAAAGAGACATCGATAAATGGAGCAAAAGTAAAGTGAAAGAGAGACAAAAAAAGCCCAGAGAATTAAAGAAGCCAACCAAAGCGAAGGATAGCAACGCCCTCACAACGAGGGACACGAGTTGTCAAGGTGGGAGGGCTAATCATTTAACGTTCAATTCTTCCTCGTAGCTACTGTACTGTACCCCTGTACGGCACCGGAAGTACCGTGCCAATGCAGCAATAGCCCCCCAGGCGCAGCCCCAACAATCCACCCAACTCAAGCCAGCCGACGTCGATCTGGGCTACGCCGACTTTCACATTCTCCAGTTTTGATACAGACTTGCCCGCTTTGTTGATTACGTTTGCCGAGAATTGGCACAGTCTGGGCCCACGAGTACCACAACCGCCACTACCTTTACTTCTCGGACCAAGGTGCCAAACCGGTCATTACACATTTCGCCCGACCAGCATTGGCCAGCTTCTGGCCCTCTATTTCTCCTCCCAACGCTCCAATTGATGCCAACACTAGGACAATTTGCGGATTGCTCATTTCCTGCCGTTATCCATCAACCCATCAATCGGGGCGTACGGGGGAGACGCCTGGCTAAGGTAGTCTTGACCTTCCTTGGAAAGCGGGACGCGCCAGTCGTCATTGCCCTTTCAAGCGCGCACATACACCCAGGGAACCACTCGGGAACTGGGGAAAGCCAGCGACCGGAGAAATAAGAAAAAACAATCAATAGAAAAAAAGAAGGAACCCTAAAAATGCAACGGCACAACAGGTACGAGGTTGATCCTGCCGAGCGGGAGCCTCTCGATTACTCTGGATACTCCCACTTCCAAGATCAGCCACAAGCTGCTACCCACTACGACAACCGCAGTCAATACCATCAACAACAACAACAATCGCAACGACAAAACCACCAACATCACCACCAACAACAGGAGGACTATTACGACCAAGAACACACCCGCGACCGGTACGACGACAGTGGCAACCATCGCCAATCCCCTTCACCTTCGCGCGCCGCTGCCGGCACCTATCGACCCGACGCAGATTTGGACGCATCCCTGGATCGTCTACGAGCTGACCGAAGGAACGATCGCGACCGTCACCACTGGCCTGGTGCTGCTTCACCAAACCCCGATATAGTTTCACCTCTGTCGCCGCCGCAGCCAGCTGACAGCGGCTACTGGGACCAGGAGCACGGTGGTCGAGCGAGACCTCCTAAAAGCAACGTCACGCCAGGCGCAGACAATTTTAGCGCCTCCGCCGGCGGTGGCATGGCTGGAATCGCCTACCAGGTAGCCGACCGCAACGCTAGAGAGAGCGGGTTAGAAGCCATGAGGGGCACCGAATCAGGCCAACCAAACTACCCAGAACAGGCGTATCACGGTGCACAGAACGGCCACAGTCTCAACGGTGACTATGGGCCGCAGTCTCCATACCCCTCTGATGGGCCACGGCAAAGAGGCTATGGACATGATGCAGGGGACAGAGATTCTCATTCTAGTCTCACTGGCCTTGGCGCCTCTGGCATCCCTCCAGGCAGATCAACACCAGGCAACGTTACGCCGTCGAGGAGTCCCTTGAGTCGCAGCGGCGTGTACACCGACGACCCATACTCAGGCTTTTCGAGATCAAGCCTGCCAAATCTCGGTGTCGTCAACCCGCACGACATTTTCGACGACGGAGACGACGGCCTCGATTACGGTAGGAAAAGTCACCGCACATCAATGTTGAGCTTGGGAGCATCGAGCAACCGGAGTGGCAGTAATTTGGGTGCCGCTGCCGCTGCTGCAGGTGCTGGTGCTGGACGGGCTGGTAGCGGTTCCAGGGCTGCCACGTATGGCCCCGTCAATGGCAACTCTCCGTATGAGGAGACACACAACCTCGGTGCCGAGAAGAGCTGGGGCGAGAAGCCCAAGGGCAAGTCAAAGGTGTGGAGGCTCATCGTTATTGGGATTGTCGCTGTCGCCATCATTGCCGCCTTGGCGCTGGGCATCGTCTTCGGTGTCGTTCTGAAGGATAACGGCAGTGGCGGCGTAGTCAGCCCTGGGCAGACGGCTCAGGAGGATCAGGCCGCAAATGGTGACCTGACCGCGGACAGCAGCGAGATCAAGTCTCTGATGAGCAACAATCAGCTGCACAGAGTATTTATGGGTATGGACTACACGCCTCTTAACACGCAGTACCCGGACTGCCTCAAGTTCCCACCGTCGCAGAATAACGTCACACGCGACATCGCGGTCTTGTCCAAGCTCACCAATATTGTCCGTACCTACGGCACTGACTGCAACCAAACCGAGATGATCATCACGGCGATTGACAGGCTCAAGCTCAAGGGCAAGATGAAGATGTGGCTCGGCGTCTGGCAGGACAAGAATGAGACGACAAACGCGCGCCAACTGGGTGAAATGTGGAATATCCTCGATCACCACTCCAAAGGTGGCCGCAAGCCAGAAGACTACTTCAAGGGTTTGATTGTGGCCAACGAGATTTTGTTCCGCAAGGAAATGACCAGTTCTCAGCTTCAGCTGCTATTGTCTAACGTGAGAACTAATCTGACAACTAAGGGCATCAACCTTCCTGTGGCGACGTCGGACCTGGGTGACGACTGGAAAAACAAAGATTTGGCCGACGCATCCGAGTACATCATGGCGAATATCCACCCATTCTTCGGTGGAACCCCGGCAGAGATGGCCGCGTCATGGACGAAAGAGTTCTATAACAATTGGGTCAAACCGAATGAGAAGGCACAGGCTGAGAAGAATGTCATCGCAGAGTATGGGTGGCCGTCGCAGGGCGGGCAGCGATGTCCAGAAGGAAATCCAAACTGCAAGGAGCCAGCGGTGGCGAACATCGAGGGACTTAACAAGGTCCTGGAAGACTGGGTGTGCCCGGCGCTCAACAATGGGACCAACTACTTCTGGTTCTCGGCGTTTGACGAGCCGTGGAAGATCCGGTTCAACACGGCGAAGGAGAATTGGGAGGATCACTGGGGGCTCATGACCGTGGACAGGAAACTCAAGAGCGGAGTAACGATTCCGGATTGTGGTGGCAAGGAGGCGCCGGCCGCTTGAAGCAATTTTGTTCTTTCTCTCTTTTTTTTGGGCCATTCTATGAGGGGGGATTCTCTTGGTGCACTTGATTCGCTGTGCTTGGATTTGCGAGGCGGTAGGGATTCACGCTTATTTTTCAAAGGGAGTTTGGGAGAAACATGTGTTATACTTTGTCATCATTTCCATGCTTGTTTTTGTTTCTCTGGCTGTTTTCATCAAACACAACATAGCAAACCATTTTCTTTATATTTTGCAGCGCTAGAGACGCTCTTGTGGTTATACCTTTTTTTCTTGTTTGGTTGACTAGGAGGAAGCGCTCGGCGAAGGAGTGTTGATTTGCTTTGCTTGTTCTTCTTCACATCGTCTGGGCTATCCAAGACTTAGCAGACATGCATTAGCAGGTAAAGTAGAGGTTTTGATAAGGGCAGCCTCGTGGCACAGTATAGATAGTTGTATAAGTAGCGAAGTGAAATGAAAGCATTCTCTGATAATGGATAGGTACCTAAGCTTGCTAAGCTACGGCTTGTGAGTGTTGGTGGAGTTATACGGAACCATTGGAGGGTTGGGACTGAACCTGTAGTAGCAGTAGCCCACGCTTACGGACGGTGCCTGTCTAGGCCCACTAGCTTTCTACCCCGCAGGCGCGGGAAGTGCTAGCAGGGATACAGTGACGTCTAACTCCAGGCGCGTTCTGCGTTAGGTCGCTAGTTTCAATTAAAATAGACGCGACAGCTTCAACCTCACAGTTGACTCTTGCGCGTCGCCCTGCGAATACGAATGTCCATACCTGCGCATGCCAATCAGCCAAATACGACTTAGACTTAGATCGCAGGCACAGTAGCATACAGACGAATCCCAGAACTTATACTTATATATGTGCCGTCAATTTCTGGCGCTGTTTACTCCCGACGAAGAGGCCGCCGCGATATCCTAGGAAACCACCCCTTTCGTCGTCCTCTGTCCAGTATATGCCAGGCCCGTCGCGGCTGGTACCTCCCAGTGCCCTGAACCTCTCTATCGCAAATAGTACCAGGGAACGATCTAGGAAAGGCACCGCCCCGGGGCCTCGCGGGGTCTCGACCGCTAGCTTCAATAAGCTTGGTCTGCTTGTCTTGAGTAGTAGGAGGAGCCGTCAAAATGGAAGACGATGACAGAGGTACGATAAACAGCCAAAGATGCGACGCCCCTTGCGCATGTCAACAAACAATCAAAGAATACTCGACACTCACACTCGTGCAATTATTTATTACCTAGAATCCAACGCAAGCTCGGACAATGAACAGGATGAGGTGATGGAGGACGCCGTCGAGGAGCCCGAGGCTGAAGACAACGACGGAGAAGACGAAGAAGATAATGAAAACGAAAACGATGACGAGGAGGACGACGATGGCGAGAACGAAGATGCCGATGTCGTCCAAGACAAGTCCAGTAACGATAAGACCGTCACCGGCAAGGAGATCGCCGCCGCCGCGACCGATGGAGGAGATGGCGCCTCCACGGCGAGTCAAAAACGGCCAGGTAGCAGTGGCAGCAATACCAACTATGGCAGCAAGGACGACCGTGTGGCAGGAAAGGCACCAGAGACAGACGCGACGCGGGAAAAGACGCCGGCGATGCCCATCAAGCCCGGGTGGCGACCCAAGATAGACCCGACGCGCATCTCGGCGCGGCTCTACGACATCGTGCCCACAATGGCGGCTCCGCAGGCGACGAGCATCAATGCCTTTGCTGCGACGCCCGACCAGCGCTTCTGGGTCACTGGAGGGTCGGACGGATACGTGCGCAAATACGATGCTCAGGGGACCATAAACGGCAAGCTGCCGTTGACGGTAGCCCAGCGTCATCCATTTGTCGACTCTGTTGTCAAAGCCGGCATTCTGATGAGCTACTGGGAAAATGAAGAGGTTTCTGGGCCCAGCGGCGGTAGTGCCAGTACCGGGGTTGGAGTCGGAGGAGTCGGGAGCAGCAGCGGCGCCTTGGCCTTTGGGGTCGGCGCGGCTACCCACGATCATGTCCTCAGCCCCGTGTACAGTATCGCTGTGCAGGCCCAGGGGCTGTGGGTGCTGTCGGGCACAGAAGGGGGCGGCATCAACTTGTCAAGTGGGCGCCACGAGGAAGGCAAGCGTATTGCGTGCTTACACAAGCACAGTAGCGCTGTCAGCGTGCTGACGATGTTACCGGACGAAAAGACGGTGCTGAGCGGCAGCTGGGACAAAACAGTTGCCGACTGGGACCTCAACAATGGTCAGGTCCGGCGCACCTTTGTTGGCAGCGGCAGTCAGATCTCGGTCGTGGAGCTCAGGCCGCTCTGTGGCGCGCCCGTGCCGTCCCTCGGGGCCGTGTTTGACGACGAAACCAACGGCGATGTCAAGGGCTCGTGGTCCACCATGAGCGGCAACAATGACGCCAAGTTTCGCAACGGGTCCTTGAGCAACGGCGTAAACCAAGGTAACTCGAGTACCAATGGCACCGGGGCCAATGGCGCAGCAGGCCTGGGCGGTACTGGCTCTGGTGCTGCTGGCGGCGACGGCGGGGCAGGAACCGCGTTTGCACAAACAGCATCACCAGCACATGAGAGTCTTTTCGGCAGCCCGGCTGGGTCCTTGTTTGGCGACGACACCATTGGCGGTAACGGTAATGTGTTTGGAGACGATGACGACGACTTCAATACTCACACTATGGACATGGACCTTAACGGGGGAGGCGAGTCAGGCCAGAACGGTGTTGTCGGTGCCGGTGCTGCTGCGGACGATGTAGCCATGGGCGGCACTGAAGAAGGGCGGGCTGGAGATGCTGTAGGCGAGACTGGCAATAATGGAGCGTCCGCTGCTCAGCCTCCTGACGCCACTGCTGCTACTACAGGAGATGATGCGGCCGGAGCATCTCAAGCAACAACCTCGTCGGGCACACAACTGCCGCCATCTACTGCACCGCCGACAACACCCGCCATAGAACCCACGTCAACTGCCGAAACCGACATCAAAAAAGAGCCCGCCTTGCCGTCCGAACCAGCCATCCCTGCCGCTATCTCTGCTACTGAAAATAACACAGACCAACCGAATATTGTCTTCAACTCTGCTGCCCCAGAACACGCGGACCCTACCCAGATGTCTGACCAGATCTTCCTATCAGCCTCGATCGACGGCACGTTGCGCATCTGGGATCGACGTGTACGCGATCCCGTGGCCCGTATCGGCACCCGCCCAGGAGTTCCGCCGTGGTGCATGGGAGCATGCTGGAGCCCCGATGGCAACTGGATCTACGCCGGCCGCCGCAATGGCACCGTCGAGGAGTACAGCATCCACAAGGCCAGGTCGGGCTGGGCCCCTGACCGCGCTCTGAAGCTGCCGGCTGGGAGTGGTGCCGTAAGCGCCGTAAGGGCCATGCCGAATGGGAGGCATCTTGTTGTGTAAGTCTTTGCCTCTTCACCTACCCCTTGTCTACTCCTTCGTGCTTGACAACCACTGACAACACCCATAGTGCATCACATGATATTCTCCGTCTTTACGATCTCCGTGACAGCTCCGCCTTCAAGGGTTCGTCGGTCCCCTTCCTCATCGTACCGGGTCCGCCCCGGGCAGGTGTCATTGCGCAACTATACATTGACCCATCGGCGCGCTTCATGGTTTCAATTGCGGGCACGCGCGGCTGGGACGGCACTTCGACCGAATGCCTCGTGGGCTACGAGATCAATGTTGCCGGGTAGAGACTGGGTAGCCGGGCCGTGGCTGCATCGACATAGAGGGGCATATGTGATCAAGAAGGGTTCATGACTCTATCTTGCTGTCAGAGTGTCAGTAGTCTCTTCTTGATATGCTTCCTGTATGCCTTTGGTTCAGTATGTGCTTTTCTTTTCTTGTATGTCTGTCTGCCCAGCTGATGCTCAACGTGGGTTTATAATATAGCGCTCGGGTTTGGGCTTTTTGAAGGATGTTATTTCATCCAACAGTTACTGTACGTCTAGCTGGGCATTATTATCGCCCATGTAGGGGATACAATTGGAAGTTATACAAGCATTGTTACACATGGAGATGGAACGCCTGCCTTTCTACATCATCACATGCTTGTTTCCTTCTCCCTTGTAGGGTTAGCGTGTGGTTGTAGTTGTACTTTTGGAAGGCTTCTGAAGAAAGATCATAGTCTGTTCATCTCTCTGCTAATCAGATAAGGCTTACCGTCGAAGCCCAAGCGTCAAGCAGAGTCAGAAAGATATATTTAGTTGGTTTAGCCCTCCACAATTTCATATCCCAGACCGCTTCGTTTCGACGTGTCCATGAGAGCTGTTTCGCATTTCGAAAGTCACCGTACGACCAATTCACGGAAGCACAAAGCTTACACGACGAGCTTCTTAAGCATCATGCCTCAGTTTGGGCTTATAAATGGGCGCGGAGAGATTTGATCAAGTACTTTATACTTGTTTTGAGATAAACTAATATAGAAGGTTTTTTGCTTAGCTATCGCAAATATTTCAGAATTTGAGAAGAAAGTCAACGAAGTAGACGCAAAAAAGAGAATCCAATAAGAAAAAGCAAGCAGCCCAATAAAGGGCCGACAAAGCCATACAGCATACAGCCTTGGACTGATAGAATGCTGGATTTGGGTGCAATTTGCTATGTTTGAATAAACAACCAAAATATGCTGTGATGAAGCCCAGTAGCTCGCTTGTGTATCTGTGTTCCATTCATGGGTAAACTCCTCACCTCGGAAAACGTCGAGTAAATATGCCTGATACTAACTCTCCCTTGTCCGCGCAGCAGTCAAAAGAATATACCTCAGACCATTCGTATAAAACGAAAACTCCGAAAAAGACACGGAGTAAGTGATGATAAACACATGGGTTCGCCAGCTATCGGACCCGGTTCTGACCATCCAGTAGATCCAGAACACTGTCCATCGCAATCCTCAACTCGCCAGTCTCGGTTGCAATCTCGTCTTCAGGCACCCCTGATGCTCTGACCCGGGCCACCATTGCCTCAGTCGCTTCATTTAGCCGGTCGAGGGCGGTAGCCATGCGTGGGTAGGTCAGCTGAATCAGGGTAAGGGCCGCCTCATGTTGTGCCTTGGCAAGCTGGTTGAGGTTTTGAACCTGCGCATTGAAGCTGCTCGACTGATAAACCACCACAGGCGAGCCACCACTACCATCTCTGGGCTGGCTGCCGCGGTGTCGCAAAGTCTCAATGCTGCTACGCTGCTGGCTAATCTGACCGGTGAGATTTTCCACAACGTTGCGAAGTGCTTCGAACTGGGTTTCCATGCTAGGTCGGAGGCGCTTGCCGGAGCTTGAGCCGTCGTCATCTGTGCCCGTATATTTTCTCTTCTTGATACAGGCGTCACTGCTACCCGTGTTTACATCGCTGGCCGAGTCTCCATCAATGTTCCTTACTGAGACGGGCGGTGAGTCTGGTTTCTTAGACTTGGTCACTACACTGGTCTTCTTTATGGTGGCTCTTTGGTTACTGCGAGGAGACACAGAGATGAAGGTGGAAGATGTGCGCGAGTCCTGGATTATGCTCGCAGCAGGATCTGCATCTTCTGTGGTTTTCTTCTTGCCTGCCATACCTGTTGTGCAGCGAGCGAAAGACCGTGTCATTGGGGGCCGTGAGAGATCCATGGCTCGGACGGACTCCGGAGGTGCCGTGGCCATTCCGGACCCACGGGGGACGGTCTCGATGCTTCGATAAATGGCACTGAATGCTGTAGAAGGCGTGGGATAGAGCTGCTGTACGGTGGGAGTCCTTGGGGTGGCGAAATTACCCAGATCCATCGACGGTTGCGCTTGACCTCTGCGGTTTGCAGCGGCTGTGCTCTCAAGGAAGGCCTTGATGGGCACGCTTGTTTTCTTCTGTCGGATACCGTTGTCAAAATCAGCCATCTTGGAGTCATGGTCCTGGCGGTTCTGGAGTCTATTTTTTCGAATGTCAGCTATTTAAGTACCTAGGTATGCAGGAGGCCAGTTGGAGAGTAGTAGAGTGGATGGTCAAGGAGCTGGTTAATTACCTTCTGGCAGCAGCCTCAGCCATTGCGGTCTTGAGCAACCTCTCCTTCTCCTGGTCACTTGCAACCGAATACTTAACCGTCCGTCTGATAGCAATTCGAGCATTCAGCATGGCCTTGTAGTCGGCGTTTCTCGCATTTCGAGAGTGCTGGTCCCGTGTAATGCTGAGTTCCGACTCGTTTGCCTGGTCGGGGTGCATAGAGAGACCCCTGTGAGTGCCAGCCATTGTTGCAAGTCGGATTATGGCTGACTGAATGGTACAGGATCGGAACCTAGGATGGAGTGGTCCTCAAGAGACCAAAAGTTTCGAGGGAAAATATTGGAAGGAAAAGACGGACTGGAGAACCAAAATTCGACAAGATGAGCGTACAGAACACTCGCAAAGTCCGTGAAGTGATTTATCGCTGATCTGACTCGTTATGGGGTAGAGTAGAGATAGCCGGGAAACGTCCAAAACGAGGAGACTGAGCAGACTACGTTGTCTGAAAATGAGCTGAGTCCTTGATGCCTCCAAAGCTGTTAGCCTGCGCTGGTCCGTGTGCAAGTGTGAATGCAGAAAAGAAAGGAATTGCGGGTGTCAAAGAACAAATTGCCTTTAATGGTGCAACCTGTCAGAAGAAGATGAAAGAAGCTCAAAGTTATTCATGTACGTGCGTGTACAGAGAATCGCCAGAGAAAGGCGTAGGCGGGTAGGAATAGAAGGTGGCTCCAAGAAGTCAAGGTGGTAGTAGCTTGATTCCAAAGTGCCTAGGTAGGTGCGTAGGTACGTAGGTAGGCAGCGTACCCTAATTGAGGTATCCTACTCTGTTCTTGCGGCGCAGGAAGGTACCTAGGTAGGCAGGGGGGTAGTGGAGGAGTAGTGCAGGTATTCAGAGCCTCCCAAGTTCGTAAGGAGGAATGCAGTATGTGAGGACACCGTTGTAGAAAGACACCGGATATGAGAAGGTGTGAGGGATATGATGTGGGCTGGGTAGGTACGTATGAAAAGAGTATGAACCTTCTAGATACCTTAGGCAGATAAATAGGTAAGTAGGTAGGTAGGTAGGTAGGTCAGGTCCCATAGGCAAGGGGCAACAAGGAGAAATTCAACTCACAAACTACCGCCACGAATAAAGTTAAGGTCAACAATTATTGGGAAACTGTGCCGCTCTGGAATCGTTGCAGAGGTGGCTCACTTAATGGGCAAAGATGTCATAATTGTCTGCTTGGTGATCACTCATCGAATCCAATCCCGCAAGCAAAGTCGACGCTGAGATGGCCGTCAATGACCAATGGCTGATTGTTAAAAGGTGCAAACTACTTCCTATGAGCTCAAGTGATACGGCTAGCAGCTTTTGATAGCAAACTGAAATGCATGAGTGAATGCCAGCTTCTGAATATCCAGTAGTCAGGCAACCAACAACCGGGCCTTGAATTGCAACTTGATAACACAGCGGTTCTTTAGGTACCTAGGTACCTAGTCCCGAGGACCTATTTACTGTCAGCTCTGTTGATCAGTAAATATTGTCTGCCCACGAATACCCGACCAAGACAATCAATCAGTCGAACAACGGGGTTGCTTCCAGAAACAGAGGCCTCTTGATACACGGGTGAGCGCATTGCCCTGCATGCCAACACGTTCCCGCCTGGCATATACTATTACTAAGTGGGCAGCTTAGGGTAGGTATGGTAGGTCGTCAAGACGGGAGGGATCAACAAAATGAAAGAGCAAGCCGAAGATTGATGGTTTTATTTTTCAAAGAGGACCAAACAACAAGTCATGGTCTCTTTGACTCTTTTCATTACAATCTCACTTCCCACCACTTTGCCTCGCATTATACCTGGTGTCAAGACAAAAAGACGAGAACTAGCTTTACGGAGCACCGGGAAATAAACATCACCTCAACGATACAAGACCCTGCGTTGTCTGGAGAGCAGGTTGACATTGGCCGTTTGTAGTCTTTGCTGTCTATGAAAAATTAAACGCAGGACAGAAAGAGTCCAAACAGTCAAATGCGTTATGTGAAAACTTTTCTATGTGCATCTATTGCTTGTGCGCTTCAGTGAACCACGGCCCACCAGCCAACCTCTGCCAGATCCAAGCCATGGGGACTAACTCCGAAATGCTCAGCTCGCGCTGATTGTTGCGTTATCTTTTGCGCTAAAAATGCGAATCTTGAAAAACTATGTTGATTTATGGCTCAAGTTGAACAAATTCTAGCACCAATCAAAAGCCAAAAGAACAGAGGCGCGGACAACGTGAGTCAAAAATATATGTGGTAACTTGAAGTGGGAAACTGTGTATTTTTATAAAGCAAGCTGGATGAGTGCGGCGACCAAAATAACACTGCTGAGTAGAGGTCAAGCCAGCTCAACATGAATTTGCCAAGGAGGTATGCTGCGTATCCAGATAGTAGACTAGAGGTGCACCAGCTGTCTCGACAATGCTGTGTGGTACATCATCTGTGTATTTTCTCTTATCTTTCGAGGTTCCATGCACTGACTGATCAAGATAAGGCGCAATCAGTTGCAGGGGTTTGGGGCTGGGGAAGAGGTTCGCTAAATGTAAGTCCGCGGCGGCCGAGTGCCGCAAGAAACTTGAGTTTTCTGTGGGCGCCGGGGCTAAGATCGCGGCGAGGACAAGGCAGGTCAGATTGTGTTCGTGGTCGGTTGCTAGCTCCAAGGTGCTGGCTGCCCGTGAGAGATGACGACGTGACATATCCCAAGCTGCCAGAGCTACACGAACCAGTCTCACTGTTGCCTGCCAAACGCGGATTCAAGCAGACACCGGTCTTTAATGGATGCGCTGAAGGGTGTTTGTGACAATTTTGCAAGTGGGTTTGCAAATGGTGGCTGATAGCAATCCCACTTGTTGGTGAGCCCAGAGCGAAGGTATCCAACTTGACAGCATCAGATAGTTCCGAAAACTTCGTAAAGTAGCCCGAGGAATTCGCGCCGACAAGATCCTGAGACTGAAGAGCCGAATCTCCGGACTCATGTGATGTTCGTGTAGACTCTTTAGCGTGGGCCGAGGAGGACTAGTCCGACTGAACCCCGCTGTCCACTGTCGCGGAATCGAGAGAGCGTCGCGACTTCTAGTCTGACGACTTCTCGGCCCCGTTGGCACCACCACGCCAAAGGCCGTAGAACCCCTCGCAATTTTTCCACAATTTGATTGTGCCGTCTTCGGAGGCTGTAGCGTACAGCTTGCCGTCAGGAGAGAAAGAAATGGACCAGACCGGCCCATGGTGGCCCTTGTGCACGTCTAGATCGAGTAGTTTTGGTAAGTGAGGTGAGCAACAAATCAGGGATGCGCAAGGATCAGTAGAGGGGGGATTCTGATTCACGGAACATACCAATCTCCTTTTCGTCTTCGTAGCTGTAGACGCGCACCCACGTACCGGGCTCCTCACCCACAGCAAACTTCCTCTGCTTCAGGTCCAGCGCCACACTCGCAATGCCGTGGCTAAGCTTGATGCGCTTCAGCTCCTCGTTCATCTGACGGCCGCCGAAGAAGATAACCGTCTTCCCCGCCGCCACAGCGAGCACAGGAGATCCGCCATTGATGTCACTCGCATCGGCAAATTGGGGATCAAGCTGCGAGGACTCGCACGACTTGATCTCGTCATCAAGAACGAGGGACTTGACCAGACTCTTAGTCGGGACATCGAACCAGCGGAGAGTCTTGCCCGAAGCTGTAATGATCTTGGTTGGGTCCGGGGCCCAGACAATGGCCTTGATGGGATCGGTGTGTGTGCCCGCACCAATCTCGTGAGCCTCCGATGACTCGATCGCTACCTCCTCCGTAGTCTCGGCGAGTTTCTTGGACGCCGCCTGGAGATCCCACAGACGCAGCTTTTTCTCGAAGCCACCTGTGGCTACCATGTCGGAGGTGTTCGGAGGGTATGCGATGGCACGAACGATGTGTTCATGCTTGAGAGTGAAGAGAACCTCGCCGGTGTGAGAGTTCCAGATTTTGCTACATGCCGTAGGCGACAGGGTCAGCGATGCGCAAACACATAGCCAAGTGACCGGAAGTCCCAAACATACCAGCTGAAATCGGCCGAGGCGGTAGCGGCATTGCTCATGTCAGGACTCAGCTTTGCCTGCCAAACAGCACCCTTGTGGCCGATAAAAGTGCCGATCCAGTCTCCTGTCTGGCCTTGCCGCAGCATGGGGTTGCCATCTGTCGCGGACATCATGTTAGATGCGCAAATCGTGAGACTTGGTGGGAGTTGCGTATGGAAAGGGAAAACAAACCTTTGCAGGCCGAAATCATAAAGTAGTTCTCGCTCTCGAAAGTGGAAGAGAAGTTGATGTGGGGGACTGGTCGCGAATGACCGTGGCAGGTCAGGGGCACATATTGGCGAGGAGCTTCGGTAGCCATTTTGTAGTTCGAACCCGACTAGCTTGCGTTGCTAAGACTGGAAGTTGACAGATAGTCCAAATTTTTCGAGTTGAATCAGGAAACGTATAGACACGGGCGAAAGACACCAGGCGCAGTTCTAGAAATAGATCCCTGATCAAAGTACCGAGGGATTTCTAGAAAGCCTTGAAATGATAGTGATGGATGGGATGCAGATCCAAAAAGAGGCACTCTATGCCTTGCCCAAGGCAATAATGTCGATTATGAGCGAGTGAAGCGGAAGATTTTCGTTCAAGTCGTCAGGTCGTGTCGGTCGTCAGGAGTAAGGTCAAGTAGGCAGGGTTTGCTTATGTCGGTTGGTTCAGTTCGTTGGTAGAGACGAGCGTGCGTGGGTGCCGCTAGTGGGAAGCAACAGTCGAGGATAAAAAATGCTATTGACAAGGAAGGTAGAAACGTATTGTACCAAAGAAAGCGTAGAGAGAGATTTCTGCTGTTTCCAAATCGTCCAGCGGTGGTGACGGTTTGGGATGAGCGAATTTATTAGACAAGAAAGGGAAAGTGAAAGCCCGCTTGACAAGAAGAATGCGGTCAGGATTTTTGTCGCCGTGTCGTTCGGCTACGTGCGAGGTCGTGGCGGGGCATTTTCACGCGATGATACGGTCCGTGCTCGTTCAGGGTCCGAAATCAGACACTTGGCTTGACCTGTAGTCAGTCTCTAATGTCTTATCGATATACAAGTGGGTACTTGGTACGTTTCTGGCTCCCCGCAATTAAGTGCTGCATGCTCGCAGGGAAGCTCCCTTCTGGGGTGGACAGGTACTTGATCATGACGAATTGCCGGCAAGGTGCCTCGAAGCTTCCAGTGTCAAATGGTACATCTATCTCATCCATTCACTCTCAGAAAAACCAACCGATGCTTTTCTTTTCCACGCACATCTAATTAGATACTCGCAAACTTGTTTGACATTGCAAATCTTTCCATATCTGCAATAGTCAATCTTTTTTTTCTGCATATCGCAACGCATTCCCCTCAAGGGTTTCACCAGCACTTTAGTACATTCCTCCCTGTCGCTGTAGCTCCGACCTGCGGGGAGCTAGCCCCGCCGTTTAACAACGCCGGCATTACCTACTGGTGATTGTCCGTCCCGCGTTGCTTCTCTGAGGATTGAAGCCTTGAATACCGTAACTGCACAGGAAACAAACAGATAGCTCACCGCGAGCTCATCAGGAAATATTGAAATGTCAGTTTTCAAGCTTTCCGCCCAGTTAATAGGGCACTCCAACGATGTACGTGTCTCGCCGTAAATATCCAGTTCTAAAGTTAGAATACCATTTACACACCCGACAGTGAAACCTGACCGCTCCGCAACACGCCTTAATTATAGGTCAAGGCTGTAAGATACAAATCCAAGGATGTCATCATCTCAGCCTCAAGAGACAACTCAGTTCGGATCTGGAGGCAGACGTCAGCACCAAACACACCTCCCGCGTTCGACAGCGCCACCCTAGCCCAGTCTGGCTCCTATGTCAACTCGCTCACTCTCATCCCCCCTTCAACCAACCATCCCGACGGATTGGTGGTTACAAGCGGACTCGACCCCGTCATCTACGTTCACGAACCGAAACCGCTAGACCAGCAAAGCAGTGGCTACCCCATCCTTCTCCCCGGTCATTCCAACAATGTGTGCAGCCTCGACGTTTCGCCTAATGGCCAGTACATAGTCTCTGGTAGCTGGGATACCAAAGCGAAGATTTGGGATGTCAACAAGTGGGATCTGGCGGCTGAGTTGGACGGCCACGACAAGTCAGTCACGGCGGTTTTGGCCCTCAAGGATTCCGCCGCAATCACAGGATGCGCCGACAACATGATCAGGGCATATGGCCTTGCGCGGGCAGGCTCAGCCGAAGTCCTGCAAGCCGGGAAGACATTAGCTACCGCTGAGCCCGTGCGTGCTCTTTGCCGACTTCCCGTTGGGCATGACAGCGGCGCCGAGTTCGCTAGCGCCGGCAACGATTTTGTGATTCGCCTCTGGACCGTGAGAGGTCAACAGGTCGCCGAGCTGCACGGCCATGAGTCGTATGTTTACTCGCTAGCATGCCTGCCATCCGGGGAGATTGTAAGCGTAGGCGAGGACAGAACGCTTCGGATATGGAAAGGCCACCAGTGTGTGCAGACAATCGTCCATCCAGCAGTTTCGGTCTGGGCGGTAGATGTATGCCCCGAGACCGGCGATATTGTCACGGGTGCTAGCGATGACATCATCCGGATATGGACTCGAAGCAACGATCGCCTCGCCGATGAGGTCACTTTGAAGCACTTCGAAGAGGCAATCAAAGGCATGGCAATACCCAAGGAGACCATGGGTGGAGATTTGAAGAATCAAGAGTTTCCTGGGCCCGAGTTCCTTCAAACCAACACAGGCAAGAAGGACGGGCATGTGCAGGTAATCAAGAACCCCGACGGGGGTCTTGAGGCCCACATATGGTCTGCAGGTAAGTTTACAGGAACACGTTTGCAGTAATTATAAACCATAGACTTACCAAATATTTCACGCAGCACAAAACAAATGGGAGTTCTACGGTGCCGTTGTCGACTCTCCTGGAAGCTCGGACAAGAAGATTCAC
Organism: Pyricularia sp. CBS 133598; assembly: GCA_004337975.1. NCBI lineage: Eukaryota > Fungi > Ascomycota > Sordariomycetes > Magnaporthales > Pyriculariaceae > Pyricularia > Pyricularia sp. CBS 133598. The sequence continues at coordinate 717,981 of RRCJ01000013.1, forward strand.
CATGGAGGCAAGGAGTGGGATTTCGTATTCCAAGTCGACATTGAGGATGGCAAACCGACACTTCCCCTGCCGTACAACGCCGGAGAGAACCCTTACGATGCAGCGCGGAGGTTTTTGGAGGCAAACGAGCTACCTATTGGGTATCTGGAGCAGGTTGCAGCGTTCATCGTGAGGGAGTCTAAAGGCCAGAACATCGAGAATATCGGCGCCGCTTCAAGCGCCCCTGCTCCGACAGATACCGCTTCGGCAGGTCCTAAGCATACCCTCCCAGTTCGAGAATACGTCTTGATCCCAAGCTTAAACTCGGAGCGTAAGTGGAAATGCCCTCGAAATATATTGATCACTTTTCAAGAGGATCATATGCTGACAACTGAGCACGACTTTAGCACTCCTCAAAAAGATTCTCTCTTTGAATGCGGACCTCGTCAAGAGTGGCGACAAGGAATTCGCCATGAATCCGACTCAAATCTCATCCCTGCAATCCTTTGTGGCCAGCCTTCAGACCGCGTTGCAATCAGTCTCTAGCAAGGTTTCCTCTACGAAACGCGTTGAGATTCAGAGCCCTGGATTCAACATTACCCCTCAAGACTTGGACACAATCATGAACATGGCAGTGAACTGGCAATACGCGATGCGCTTGCCAGCCCTCGACCTTCTCCGATGCTTGGCTGTATTCGAGCGAGCCGTAACGTACTCACCTCGCTCCAGTCCCTCATATCTCGATGCGATACTAAGCGCCGCCTTTGAGACGCCGACCGGCGCCCCAATCAACGAGGCTTCGGCGTTCATGGCTATGCGCGCCGTTGCAAACAGCTTTGCCACTACCCAAGGCCGTACAGCTGCGGTTTCCGTCTTCCCGCGTGTCGTTTCGATACTCGAGGCAATTCTTAATATTGAGGCTGAGCCATTCAAGGGACCTGTGGGAGCGGAGAACAGGAACCTGAACATCGCAATCTCGGTGGTTATGCACAATTATGCTGTCCTGGCAGCCGCGCAGCCAGGCACCCTCCCAACCGAGGGCCTATCTCTGCTTGTCAATTGTATTGGCGAGGTGCTTCAAAACAAATCGGAAACGACGACGCTCGTTCGTGCTCTCGTCGCTCTAGGGACGCTCTCTCAGGTTAAGGATCTGTCCAAGACAGTGCGGGATCTGGGCGGCCTGGGATGGGCTCGGTCGGCAGGCCAGAGGAGCCAGGAAGCAGAGGTGAGGGAATGGGCTGTTACGGTAGAGCAGGCGCTGGGCTGATTTATCCATATATGATTACACACATGATACCTGCCTAGGTAGTCGTGTCGAGGAGATCGATGGATATTTGGAGGCTGCGGATTTTATGTCTTTCACTTTTTCCTAATGGCCGACGCACAGTCTTGCATTAGAGCACCTCAAAGATAATCGGTAATGACGGTAGTGCATAGATCGATGGACTTGTCAACAGATAAAACAACAATGAGATTTGCGACATTTGCAATGATATCCACGGATGATTGCTTTAACGATGATTTAATTTTGCGTTAATCTAGACTGGCAGTCGCTTGTCTGTCTTCTTGGCGCTTGTGGTATCCCTGAGATAGTCTTGTTTATACGAGTTGACTTCTTGAAGCCTAGTTGCTATATAATTCTCTGACGGAAGTGAAGATCAAATTGCCATGGTAGAGGTACGACGGCTAGTATAACGCTCTTGAAGTTGGACTGCCTGCAATTCCTTCCTGCAACCCATTCTGTGATACTCGACTGGCACAGCATGAGGAAATAATGGCATCCTAGAGAGCATTTGCCAGTAGTGGAGACAAGCACACTGCATGCACCCTTTGTCTCACATAATGTTTACCAGTTTTAACAGGTCGGTAGATGATCAGCCAAGGGCAATTGATGGATATGCACTCAGACGTCGAGGCTTAGCTTTGTGTTGCACACAACCCCAAAAAGCCGACCTACTTACCTGTGCGCAATGTTAGAGGTTAGATGAAGTGGTGGAACTTTCGCGCATGTGTTGTTTTTCGTCTCTCGATCCGATGAGGCGGTCTCATTGACTTTAGATGACTGGTACTGGATTTGAACATCACCCGAAACCGACCAATCAAGGAAGAATGGCAACCAAGCCAAATCTACGAAGAGATGTTGTATGGCACGTGTTGCGGGACAAGAGCTTTTTGGGACGAGGAGCACACGTGTTACCCCTGAGTTTGCTTCTCAGGAAGATCAGCTGCGCCATCGTTCTTGCCCACAGGGCTTTCCGCGATAAGCGGTTTCTCCTGCGCAGCCACCGTCCTATCCTTCCTCCAGTACATCACTGTATCACAAAAGGTGAAGTGTCCCTCGTCCTGCGGGAATGGGAAAAGGTCATATTCGGCCGATGCATGAATCTTAGCCAGACCCTTCAATGAGTCGGCGACCCGCCCATCCTCATCCGGCGGAAGCGCATCCCAGACGTCCCAAGGCGTCCCCACAAGCATGGCCGGCTCGGCGACGCGGCGCAAGATGTCGCCGTAGACGGAATGGTACATGTGCACGCCCCAGACTAGCGATTCCTCGGTGACGTGCTCGAGAGCCTCCGGGTCGTCGACCACTTCGCACCCCAGCGTGGTGGTCAAGTAAGCGCGGTCCGCGGCGGTGTAGAGGGGTTCCTGGAAGAGGCAGCGGATCCTTGGTCTCTTCTCATCGCTGCTGCTGCTGCTGCTGCCGCCGCTCCCAACGGCCAAGTCGCCGGTCAAGAGCTCGACGAGCGCGAGAAACGTAGCTGTCTGGATGTTGGCAGCCCGCCGCCTGTCCCAGCTCGAATCGGGAGCGTGGAGGGGCCCATTTCCGAGGCAGATGGCGCGCGTGATAGGGGCGTGACTGGATACGTGGGCGCGGACAAGGGCCTGGAGTGCGGCGTAGCTGGTGCTGGACGTGTAAGCGGTGCGGACGCGGGCGTACGTCCTGTCGATTTCTGCGAGATGTGACTGGTGCTGTTCCGGTGTGCTCGGTGGCTCCTGCAGGCGGCCGCTCTTAATGACGGGGTGTTTGGCAGATGTTGATCGTGCGTCGGGTTGGTCGAGGCCCGATTTGGCCTGTCGCGCGGCCGTGTGGGGGTTGTTGCTGCGAGGGCCCTTTTTGCGCCGGGCTACCGTGTGCCAAGCACCGCCTTCTGGCGAGGTTGCCATTTGGGGGTAAAGAGACGCGCGGGGAGCGTTAGCTGAGGTCAACAAGTCGGAATTTTCTCCTGTGGATTTCTTTCGATGCAGTCCCAGCAACAGAGAAACATTTCTTTACGGTTGGAGATGGCGGGGTTGCGATCGCGTCCCCGGCAGAATTAAAAAATAATAATAATAATAATAATAATAATAATAATAGTAATAATAATAATAATCCCTGTTAGGTCTCTGACCGCCCTAGAAGGGGCGGACTTAATCAGAACCATGGATCGATCATTGAGAAATGATTGACGAGAGGAGAGCAATTCGGTTCTCCCCGTCCTAAGTTAATCAGGTCAAAGCACCATCCTTCCTAATGGACTCGGGCCAACAACGTCACATCGTGGGTTTATTTTTTCTTCACCTTTTTTTCCCTTTATTAGCAACAAGCATAATGCAACGCACCATACCAGCCCAGGTAGGTATAGTCAGTCAGCCGTTGTGTTCAATTTCGGTCAAGAAAACCCCATTCGAGCACTTCAACATTTCGATTGCTGACATACAATTGACTAATTAGTGTCAGACTTGCCGTTGAACCCTTCATGGTCGGAGAAAATTTACTAAAGCAGATATGCAGTCGGCGATATCGATTTGATTGTCATGTCAGCGTTGCACGCAGTACAAGGACGTATACATATTACTGCACATAGCATTGGAGAATTGCCACCAAAAATAGCCCCCAACACCATCAAGCAATCGAGCAAAGTGGATCGTCACGGACGACAGAACCATAGCAAGCCATAGCAAATACCCCACTTCTTGCTCTCTCTCCTTCCATCTTGGGCGCTTGCTTCGTAGCGACATTTTGAAGAGTTTTTGTTGTTCAATTCATTCATCTTTTTCTTCCACAGTTTCATCTTGGCATCACATTTCCGTCTCAACTGTGGAAATGCAAGCGCGGACAATATCCCATCACCAACGCTTGTCGTTTCAATCAGGCGATTTATGGCCCTTGAAGGGAACCGGATTTGACCAATTGCCGGTTCACGGGACGGCAAGAAATGGCACCTTTTGGCCCTACCTTGCATGTATGGAGATCTCTGCAGGGCAAACCGCCCCATATCTTTGAGGAATATCGCCAGTCTTAGATGTTGCCTCAACTTGGCTGCGATCCGCGATTGGTCATTAATGAACCGGTGCCATCTGACCATGCTGTGTGGCAAGCTGCTGCAAACGATTTGAGGATTGAAAGGTGAGAGGACGGCGAACCGCCGGGTCTAGCTATGGGCGCTCCCTTGGCTTCTCTGATTGGCTCCCGGGGACAAAAAGACAAGGGTCGACGCACGTCGTGCACACCAGATTATCGTTCTCATTGGCCCGCGATCCCAAATTCCCTGCTTGTCCAACCTCTTTGCTGTGGGGAGGTCAGCCAATACGTGTGGGTGGTAAGGGTACCAGTAGTAGGCTGTCGTGAGGGGAAAAGGCGGGCGGGCGGCTGGATATGTGAGTGAGCAAAGGGTCGGGTCGCATTGGTGTATGCATTTTTGGCGCCCTGGTGCTTTGGTGCTGTTTTTTTTGTGTGCTTGCTGGATGCAGCCAAGTGGCCCAGCAGGACGGGAGAACCGAACCGGGCATTTTATGGCGATGGATATTACCTCTTGCCTTTGCCGCCTAATCCTTCTGGGTGTGTCTCTCGGTTCTGTCCTTTTTTCTCTCTGTTCACGTCTCTTATACATAAACCATCTTCTCGCTTAATATCTCTGAAAGACCCAATTACAGCTTCTTTTAGGTTCAACGAAGAGAAAACGGTTCCTGAGAACAACTTTTACTTTTTTCACTTGACAAGTTCATTGTCAAGATACACCTCAGCCACAGGCCTTGTTAGTACAGGCTTCCCAGTTTCCCGTTGGACAAGGAGGGGCCGACAGGTCAGCTTCGCTTCAGCAAGGCAACAAACTGCAAAAAAGGCCTCACATCTGGCCAACGTCAAGTGGCTTAAGAGTCGACCAAGCAAATACAATAACATCCATACAAAAAACATGCTGCCATCAACAATACTCGTGCTCGCCAGCGCTGCGCTGAGCACAGCCCACACAGTCATCACCTACCCAGGCTGGCGCGGCGACAACCTAGTCACCAACAGTACCTACCCCTATGGAATGCAATGGATCTACCCGTGCGGCGGCATCAACTTGACGCAAAACAGGACCTACTGGTCCACCAAGGGCGGTGCTGTTGCACTCCAGCCCGGTTGGTTCCAGGGTCACCAGACGGCGACATTGTACGTCAACCTCGGAATCGGCAACAAGGGTCCCGACGGTGGACCACTAAACATGTCGCTGTCGATGGTACCTGCCTTTGGCATCACTGGCCCAAGCAAGAACCCCTACCCAGGCACAATCTGTCTGCCACAGGTTTCGCTGCCGCAAGGCTACACGCCTGAGGTGGGAGAGAACGCCACGATCCAAGTTGTCGAGCTTGCTGTGCATGGTGCTGCTCTGTTCTCGGTAAGCAATGCTCCTATGGTGCCCCCGGGCGGGGGAACGAGAATCACTGGGTGTGGCATGGTCTTTTTACTAACATGAACTGCCCCTGAACAGTGCGTCGACATTACCTTTGTAGAACCCGGCGACTCGCGCCTCGAAACGGTCCACGAAGACAACTGCTTCAACAGCACCGACATTGGCTTCACTGATATCTACACAACCAAGGTGGTCAACACGAACATCACCTCAACATCGGCTGCAGCCCCTAGCTTACGGCAACCTGGAGACCTGGCATGGTATGGTGGCTGGATCCCCATGATTGGGCTCGGTGCATGGGCATTGCTGTAATTGAAGGGACTGGGCTCTGTCTTTATTTCTTTAAAAGGTCTGCTGTTATCATGTTGTATACCACCGATTCTCAACATATACATGCTGAGTTCATTGTTTAATGGGGGCGTTTTGGGGGCAATGTTTTTCTTTTCACTTGGGATAAACCGAGTTAGTACCTTTTCGCAGGGGCAAAATTCATCATGTTCAACAACGAATGCTACTTTTGTCGAGTTGTTGCTTGTGTCGTCTTAAAGTTCACTCACGATTATTATCCCAGCAGCTTTATTACACTGGCTGCCATCACTTGAGTCTGAGTTCTACCACCGTCGAGGTTTTGGTTATTTGGATGCAATTTTATGTTATACTTTTCAAGTACCCTAAACTCCCAACCAATGTAAACCCAAGTTTTCTTTTTTTTTTTAAAAAAAAAAAAAAAAAACTAATGACAAAAAGAAACTATCAAACAAATATGGCGCTTAGACATATTCGTAGCAGAGCAGTTCACTCTGCACGCTCATGACATCCGCCACCGCGAGGTTGTTGCCCAAGCCAAACATCTCCATGATGTCGGTCAGCGCCGACGTCTGTTGACCCTCTGGCAGGTCCCTAGTCCGCCTGCCACCGTAGTCGGCAGCCTTGGCGGGGCTCTGCTGCTGCCACTGCAGCCACAGGCGGTCGACCTGGGCGTGGTGCAGGAAGAAGACGGGGTCGTTGGGCGAGCTGGAGGGGCCCATGTCGCCGCCGATGGCGCTGTGGATGGCGCCGTGCGGCTGGCCCTCGAGCCACTGGCGAAAGTCGTCGTAGCCGGGCTTGGCCATGATGTTGGCGATGGTGGCCGGGGCGACGGCCCACCCGTTCATGTCGCCGGGGTAGAAGTTGCCATTGTTGAAATTGCGGGTCAGGCAGTGCGGCACGTGGTCGGCGCTCTTGTACTCCACCTCAAGGTCCTTGAACGGCCCGTCCCCGACGCAAAAGTAGTAGATGGGCTGGGTGCGGTCGACGCCAAAGTCGGCCATCTCGTCCTGCCTCCGGTCCGCGCCCGGCGGGGCCACGCCGTTGCCGCCGATGCCCGACACAGGGTCCCAGATGCTGGCGTTGGGTATGTCGGCGTGGTCGAGCGTCCAGTCCCAGTAGGCCAGGGGACCCTCGTAGCCGCATTTGCGCAGGTCCTGCTCGTACAGGTGCAGGAACCACCTGTGCCAGGGCAGGAACTGGGCCACGAAGTGGATCTGATAGTTGAGGATGGCGTGGACGTAGGTGAAGTCGGCGAGGCGGGACGTGTTCAGCCCCATCCCGAGCTCAGAGGGCTTCTTGGACATGCAAAAGATGGCGTCGACGTACTGCTGCCTGTCGGTCGCGGTGAGCTTGCGGAACTCGACGCGCTTCTGGGGGTTTGTGCATGCTGCTGTTGTGTTGGTGGTTGTGGGTGCGGCGATTGCGACTGTGGGCAAGAGCGCCGAGAGGATGAGATTTATGGCGAGCATTGTGTTTTTTTTTAATTAATATTAAATCTCTGCTATAATGAAAGAATGTGGTGATATTTGGCTGTCGCGATGACAAACGAATGTAACGATCAAGACCGCAAAAGTGTCAAGATTAAAAGCGAATGTGGCAGCTCAACAAACGAATGTGAGCCTGATGGTAATAAAAAAAAAGAGTAGTATATTATGTCCAGATTGCGGACGAGGTCCTCACGATATATATGTACGATATATTTACTCGGTTAGCACGTCCCTACTGTACCCCTTGATGTAACAAGTCCCACAAACTCCTTTTCTCTCTAGGGCCTTGGCGATTGCCCACGGCAAGGAGGTAGTATGACGTGGGGATTCAGGATATTTTATCGTACTGTAGGCTCAATACCTCGACAAGCAGCATAAACATCATCTGGGAAGACGAATGCCAAGACCGCATTCATACAAATGAAGGGTAATTTCGATTTAAGGGCCTTAGTCTCTTAGACACGAGCATCTGGTGACTTGGATACGAACGATGGGTGGGGAAAGGGTTCGTAGATTTGCAGCTGTTGCAGGGATATCGGTCATGCACGAGTCCATCTCACCTCCTATCCAGCCGGGATTCCCAGAATAGAGGCGAAGCAAAGGAGGTTGGATTTGAAAGGCAGGCAAGGGTCTTGCCTTTTTTTGCGCCCGCGCCAAAGTCTGCCGTTTACCTTGCTCGCCTTCATTCCGGAGCCCTACAATACACTCGGACCGGCATCGCATGCCGTTGGAACACTCGGATAGCTTCAATGACCCCGGGCGCCCCTGTCTGAGAAGCATGGCCAACATTTTAGGCGAAGGCGATGAAAAGGAAAGAGTGGATCGATGTCGGGGACAGGGGACTCAGTTTCCCAAAGGCCGGGCGAGGGATTGATTGCTGCCGTGCCATACATACATACATCGCGATCATGAAAATGACAGGCCAAACCCGGCAGATTGCTATTAGCAAAATGGCTACCAAGGGAGAAATGGGAAACTGGTGTATTTGAATGTCGTTGTTGGCTTGGTTGGCTAATTACTTGCTGCACTCTCCAAGACTGGGTGAGTGCTTCTGTCAATGTCATAAGCTGACTACAGTAGAAAAGACAGACGCAGACAGACGCAGACAGACACAGCCACCAGCCAAACCAGCCCTACGACAGGGCACCGCACAGTGCTGCTGACTTGGATATGACAAGAACCATGGATCGCCCTTGTAAGAAGACCAATTTTCCCGTCGATTGGTTCAATTATGCCGACGGATGATCGCTAGTGATGTTCAATCTACCTTTCTTTGGTATGCTTGAGTAAACTCGTCGCAATTGTATGGTTTAAAGGTTCCGAATCTTCAACGACCTACTGTACCACAACTTGTTGATGCAAATGCAAATGTAAATGAAATGCACATGCCAAAATTAAACGCATGTGTGCGCGGGGCGGGTGCCTGCCTTAGTTGGTTCCCAGCTTCCCATTTCCCGTGCAGTAAGTAAGGTAATTACTTCGTAGTACACGCTGCAAGTTGTCTGCCTCCGCTCCACGTGCCTGCCGTCTTACTATTGTCCGCCAGTGATGCCCCCACAACATCGAGACAGCCCCGGCGCTTACTGCCTCGAACGAATCCTGCTGCCATTGAACCCCTCCACATATCTTACTGCAACCACGTAAACAAGTGCCGGCAAATCTGGGCTTGCATGGCGCAAATTCCCCATTCATTGCCCAGTAATGTTTTGCTTTACTCTGCAACCAACTGCTCGTCCCCTCGGCGACGACTTACTGCGTACCTTTTACCTTACTGGATGCCTCATCGTTACTTACTCTATTTGGTGCTCTCTTTGTAGGAACAGTGTACTACAGCGCCTTAGCTAGCGCCCATAACCGTCGGTCCCTGTGTCCGATGAATGATGTACCACGTAGGCGTAGTCAGCATGCACCGTACATGGACAATTCTCAACACAATTTGTTACTACAGGTAGTTCTACTACTGGCAATTACTCCTTGGTGTCAAAACTAGTCAGAGACAGCCTGGAGCATACACATGTCCCATTGTTTGCTTAGGCTTCTCTTTGTCTTCTTACTATCGCCTGTTTGTTGACTTACTGATACGTAGAAACAAATCTACATTCCCTTTTACCTCATCTATATAACCACATGTTCCGATTCCTCGAGATTGTGTCTGGCTTCTGTATATCCACATCATCATCACAAGGCAAGTCTTCTCGTTTATTCTAACTGACAATTTGAGAGCTACAGGACTCGACCACACATCTTTATATGAACGCAAACCTCAAGCCTCGACCCACGAGCCACACTCCGAGATTATGATGCTAACTTTTCACTTATAGGCACGGCACTGGAGATTCATGACTAACCATTTACTTTTAGGGGAAATGTACTACATACAGGCCGGGTATCTTGGGTAGCATCCCGAGACTGGAAAACGGTCGAAAACTTGGTTGTGCAGACATATTGACAGACAAACTTCTCACAGATCTCCCCAAAAGCTCATCTCTTACTAACCTGACTAGACAGATTTCCCACTATCAATGTTTGAGATTTTTGCAACTGATACATACCTGTTTAGCAGTTCTTGTTTGCCTCTATCATTGGGCGCTGTTCCCTGCTGAGGCTGATGCTGTGTGGCCACTGCTAACCAACTACCAACCCATCTTAGATGACGATTATGGATTACTAACAACAGTAATCACCGCCAAGAGAGCCTTTTACTACTGACTTACTTGTTCTGACTTCTAGGCACAGGAACCCTTCCTAAGCATCAAGACTGACTTACTGAAACTATTGAATGAGAACTCACATAACTACTTTAGCATCTAGGTCTTGAACTCGACCGGTCGATATTGTTCCCATACCCTATTGACCTTCTCATACTAACGTATATCTAGATTGCCCGGCTGTTGATTGCCTGCCGCGCCGCGCCGATCCCTCCTCTCAACGAGATGTGCCCAAGCCTACGATTAAATGTTTTAAATCTTCCAATCCTTGATCCCCATGTACACTGCCTGGCTACTAGCTCTACTAACTCTACTAACTCTACTAACTCTACTAACTCTACTAACTCTACTAACTCTACTAACTCTACTAACTCTACTAACTCTACTAACTCTACTAACTCTACTAACCTGTCTGACAGCTAGATGCCCATACTGCCCCTGGTGTTACCGAGTCGAGGACTGCTTCTGGGCAGCAAACTAACCACAACAGGAACTTCGGCGCCTTGGTCGCTTGTCCCCGCCCCTGGGGTTATACTAACTACTAGGTTTACTTTCCAGACATGATAAAGACAAACTGACATCCTCGATAGCAGGCCACAGCGATATTCGCATACAGGCCGACCGGGCCAAGACAAAAGGAATTAGACGATAACATGACTAACATCTAGGAACTTCATATGCCAGTGCACGCAAGGCAATCAGGACCCCAAAGACCGAGACAAGATGAAGGTCACTTACTCCAAGGAATGATCCCACACTCGAGAATACTAACAAATGAGATGCTTAACCACTTGAAATGACGAGAGCACTTAGTCGAGCTGGTTGAAGACTTTTACTAACCCAGAGCACAGGATAATTAACCACTGTTGAATAGTGAGAGCTTACTAACGCAGGAATAAGGTATCATTCTGTACTAACATCTAGGCCGAGCGAAACCCTAACATTCAAGATGATTGCGTCTTCCGAGACTGTGACTCTAGGAGCGAGCCGCCGAGCCAAGCAGTCGGATATAACAGCGGCCGAGCTGATGATACAGTGCACTCTAGCGGGGAAGAATGCTAACAAGTCCCTAACAGACCGAAAGACACATTTGCGTAGCACAAAGGAGCCATAGCTTGGCCAAGACAATCACTATCGAGAACTCCCGAGTACTAACCTGCATAGATACCGATACCGCGTTATAAACACCGAGCATGGTCAAGCTGATGACAACCGAAGATTTAGGGAACAGTGCCCTCAGAGACAGAAACTTGGTGGAGACTGGAGCCTACTAATCTTGAGCATCTTCTAGGAATCTCAATCGAGTTACCGTAGCATATAAGGCGACATCTACTTACCAACCAACCTACTAACCACTCAGCTAATCTAGGGCCTTCCAGTGTGTATCAAGATGTATTGAAATGCTAACATCTTAGGCTTCTCACTACCCCCGCGTAGCAAACGATACGAGAAACCGAGAGGAGAGTCGAGCAGAAGATATGGTAGTTTTGAGGTCTTGAGAAGTGACAGCTAACGGTGATAGGTCCCTACGAATCGATCGAACGAAAGAGGCCCGTGGTCCTCATGCTACCTCCCATTGACTACTAGATCTAACTGCTAACCATTAACCAAGCATATACAGACCTCCCTGATCTCTCTCCTTTCTCAAGCCAGGTCCTGAACATTTTGGTTTGGGCGTGCTAACAGAGCGTGCTATAGCTTATCACAGGCCCCTAGTGTAACATACAACGATGCTCACGAACCTCTCCCTCCTCCTGTTCCTATTTACCCAAGTTAAAACTTTTCTTCCCTTATTACATACTTATTGACAGCATACAAACAGCTTAGTGCCACTATCTGCACGCTATTCTCTTTTCTTTTAAAACCCCTGGATCATTTTCCCTAGCTCTACTATCCTAGTCCCCTTTTCAGCTTCCTCGACTTATTCTCCAACCACTCAAGCCAACATTGATCACGAAGGACGGCGATTATGCATAATACTGAAACTAACCTTGTGCTTTAGGAACCCTACTGTCACCGAAACTAACTTGGCTGTCGTTGCTTAGGTCTTACCGGCTGCTCTGACTAATTTCTTCTTTGTCTAGGTCTAATCCATATGGTCACAATTCGAGATTCTACCCGGTGACGGTTGCTAACTACTAGGGTTTTGGCAGAGCTACATGGCTCACCGCAGTATAACTTTTGGGATATGCTAACTTGAAAGAGACAGATGTATCTAACTTCGTTTTCCAGCAGGCTTTTCTTACCCCTACTAGTGTATACTCTATATTACCAACTGACTGATGATTATATCGGCTCCAGCCTTACCTTGCGCTTCCCCATCTAGGGAGACTTTTGCAAAAGCCTCCCTGAACCTGTTACCTTTGATCCTAACCTTGAGCCCGTTTCTGCACTCTGCGTCGATATGATGTATCGCCGCAAAGTTACTCGCATCCCCGAACCTTAAGCCCCTCAGATATTAGCCTCCTTTAACCAAGTCCGCGACATGAATATTACTAACTTACAACTAACAACGCAGGTCCGGAAATAATTAGTTTTGGGATAAAGATTTATTCCAATCCACGGAGATAGGAGACTGATCCCATCACTTAGCAGCAAGAATACTAACAATAGGATCACTAACCCACATCCAAAGGTATGCAGGTCCGGCTGGCGCTAATCCCGATGACAGATGCAACCGAACCCGAGAGGTCTGGATTTCGAGGAGAAACCCTAATAGGTTTAGATCCAAACATCACATGATAGCTGCCTCCGTCTTCCGCGAAGCGAGGAACACGACGATGCAGAACAAGACACAAACAACTGTTGGTCAGCACCCCCATTGATAAAGTACTTTGGACGATCATTGATCCAGTTCTAATAATTTTACGAGACAGCAAATACTTGTTATAGTACAGACGAGTTCGTACAGGGATCCTATAACGGCAGTCCGAGGCTTATAGCAATCGGTATTTGTTTGTACGCTTCGCATGGAGATTTGGGGGAAGCCGAGAACTTGTTCGTCAAGCAGAAGAGAACGACCGACAGTTCGAGTTCATATCATGACACCTCCAATAGTCTGGCTGAAAATATACTTTTTTTTCGCATACAATCAAATAACCGAACGATATTCACCCGATTATTTTCTTTCTTTATTTTTTTCCTCTTTTGGGTTTACCTGAACAAATTGCAAGGTCGTCCGATTTGATCCTTGCTTACTTTCTATTTCCAAGAGGCTCAGCTGACGCAGATTTCCTCATTCCACGAGATTCAGTTTCTTTCTCTTCAGTGTTTGGGATCGACTCGTCAATCTCATGTTTTTGATAGATTTTTTTTATTTCCTTCAAATTGCCCCAATCAAGACTACCCATATCCCAAAACGATCATGATAGACGCACTCCCCTCTTTCAAATTCTTTTTTTGCAGATCTTCATGGGAGGCCTGGCTTGTTGACAAGGCTGGGCTTCCCCGCTGGGAGAGACAGACAAGAAAAAAAAGGTAAACGAAGAAAAGAAACAACAAGCATTACGTGCTTATGGGAAATCGGCAGATTGTCGAGCGCACGAGGGAAAAGCAAGCAATTCAGCATCATCCCAGACAAGCCCCCCGACTCCTTTTTGTTTCTTCAAGGGTCTTCCGGGGCCCCGGGAACGGAAGGGATCGGCGAATCGGCGCATATTTTTTTTTTCAAAATGTTGATCGGCGGCCGCGTCAATGGGCAGGTCAAAGTCCCCGAATTTGACAGGTTTGACGGGGGGCTGGTGGGGATTTTATCAGTGTCATTCCTTTATCTCGGTCACTATTCCGATCTCCCTTTGTTTTTCCCAGGGCTTAGTCTTTCAATTTCAGTCTTATCGGAGGACCCGTCTTGCCGTTCGACATCGGGTGCAGCAAGGCCGCACAAGGTAGGTCCGCTCGGACCTCTTGTCCTGCCGAGGGAGCCGGTTACCGACCAGCAGTTGACGATCGTGGAGCAGCCCCAACCTTGTAAAACGGTCACGCGATGAAATGCTTTTTCGAAGATCTTTCCTCGTGGGATTTTGATAGACCGTGCTCCCTGAAGATCATGTCAACAAAAACATATCAAATGAGACTGAAAGAAACAAATGCCGGAAGGCGTGTCAAATCAAGTCCCGCTCCACTGTTCAGGTGATGGTGCGCTTATGCTGGCTTGGCTGGGTAGAGTTTTGACAAGAGGATGATATTGATCTGCCGGACATGGATGCGCAAAGAGCTGAATAAACTCGCGTCGCCGTCGTCATTGTCCACAAAAAACAGGGTCGAGCTTTCTGCCAATCGAAAGGCGATCGAACGAACGCCTGAGCCAACACGGCAGTTCGACTCCAGCTCATGAAACTTGGTAGATTACCAAACTACCTTTTCAGCCATGTACACGGACGCATTGCTATTGTACATTGTATAGAATGGGAGGTTCTTTAGCGGTTCTAGCTGTTAATCCGTCGACGACTCATGCTCCCAGCCTAGGAGTCCATCGCGGGAACGATCTGGGGAACACATGTAACATGGCTGTAATAGATAGCATCCATCATTGGTGGACATGTATTGTCTGTGCACGTCAAATATCATGGACATGGGCGCTTGTCTTGAGGACAAACAAAAGAGGGTAGGTGGAAAAAAAGGCAAAGCAGAGTGAGCCCGAAAAGAAGAAAAAAAAGTTTAATAAATTGCTGAGCCTCTTTGTTTTTGTTTTTGTTTTTCTGACATTTTGACTGCCCACCCAACAACGACAACGTTTGTGAAATGGAGATCATTAATATCCCCCCTCTGCGAAAAAGAACAGGCCCGAGGACCTTTTGTCGCAATTTCCGACTTTTCCCGTTATTTCTTCCAGGGACTGACCGACCTACCTTCGGTAAAATGGGAGCAAAAAAACAAACCCACATGCCTCTTCTGTTTGTTGGTTCGGTCAAGATTTTGGCTGACGAGGCTTGCTAGGCCTTGCGATCCAACGAGAGACCGGTATGTGTTCGGCCAAAGAACAATAGAGAAATTTATGGGTCGCGTGCCGTTCCTTCCCCCTTTTTTGTTCCCTTGATATTTCTTTGGTGCATTTCTAAATGGAAAATAATTTTCCTTCTCAACTCAACCCTTGATTACTTTTCTTTTTTTTTCTCTCTCTTCCCTGCTTTTGATCAACCGACTACCTTCATCTTTCGGTATCGGTTCAATCCCGAGTCACACAGACAAGAGACAAAAAAAAGGTTGATTGATTGGTTTTCCACCGCTAGAGATTTGCAAGCCAAACAACCACTGAGAGAGAATTTCTGGTTCACAGGAGGAGGCAAAGGATCCAGTGCGTGCTTGCCCAGCCACGGCACATTTTGGGGTCCGGGTCCGGTTCCCTCTTCCCCCCATCCAAAATTCCCTCATTTGCCCAGTAGTATTTTGTCCCATCCGAATAGCCTGCCAAGGCCGTCGAACCGGCCGCCCTCGACACCACGTCAAGAAAAAAAAAATCACCCATAATTGCAATCCAAATGAATCCAATACCCACTCGGCAAAACGCCCCGGAAGGGGCCAACATGCAGCCCCGATTGGTGGGAGCTAAGGGGAAAAGAACAAGGGAAACCTGGGGACTTGAGATGGGCCATCAGGTGAGAAGGCTGTCGTTGGTTAGATGACTTTTCACCGAAATCACGGCTAGCACGATGGTGTATTCTCTTCATTTCCATTGTTGCTACTACTATACGTGGTATCGAGCCATGGCCTCAAGGGTGCGGTATGTCCCGCCCCAAAAAAGTTGCCATTTTCCAACGAGTTGCGCAGAAAACTTGGCCCCATCAGGCATCTCGCAAAGCCCCTAACCATGCTCAATTCCCTTTCAACTAGACCAATCCCTGACTTTGTTCAGTAACCCGCTCACTGACTGCCGAGTCTTTGCCTTCACCCCCTGTGCAATGCCAGGTATGCATGGTACCTGCAGGTACTACCACGGTCAAGTAATTTTGACCGAAGGAGAGGCCGATAGGCCAGTCCATTAATAGCACTACAAGGTCATTATTATCAGTATCCTTCTCCTTTTCTGTGTCCCCCAAACTGTGTTATAATAACATTATTATTACAGTACTGGTATGCTATTATACGTAGCAGTGCATATCCCTGTTTCGTCCCTTTCCCGCTCTGGATGGGCAGGTAGGTACTGTAATACCTTGGTGAAAAAAAAAACACATCTAGGGGGTAAGTGGGTAGATTATACCAGGATCCTGTGGCGCTGAACCGTACCTGTCAGAGCATGGCTTGCATGGGTTACGTTACGTACAGCGTGTTGGAACAAACCTTGATGAATGAAATATCCACCAAGCGACACATCAGTGCTTGTGTGTACCAGTGGCGCACAATCAACGGCCAACCCACTTTGGTCCCGTTACTGGTACGGTACTCATAATCACTATACAGTATACCGTTTACACACCCAATTGCGCTCCTTTGTCTGTACCACATACCTACAAACCCGACTTTTTATGACCTCACTATGGGATGATCATGGGAAGCTTCCTGAATATCTGACAGGGTAGCCGGAAGAATATTTCCGCAATAATTTTCTTTGCCAGGCATGAGATTTATTTTGTCTATCTTATCCAATGCCTTCTATACTGCACAAGGCGCACGGTGTGTATGTAGGTGGACTTGGTGTATATACAGTAGATATAAAGTAGAAATTCGCTCTGAAAACCCCGGCTGCCCTCTTTGGGTTTATTTTCTTATATTTTTTTTCTTTCTTTATCTCTCTTCACTTATTTCTTCTGCTGCTCATCATAAGTAGCAAAGTCGGTGTAGCCGATCGTAGGGTCCTCAAAAGGACCGTAGAAGCGCTCACGGTTGTAGGGGTTGAAGGGCAGATCCTCCTTGACACGCCTGACCAGGTCCGGGTTGCTGGTAAAGTACCTGCCGTAGACAATGGCGTCGTAGGTTCCGTTCTCCACGGCCTCCTTGCCCGTCTTGGCGTCGAAGCCACCAGCGGAGAAGAAGGGCGTACCGGCAAAGATCTCCCTGAACATGGACAGGTCGACGTTTGACATGCCCCAGTCGTCGAGGAACTTTTGCTTGTCTTCTTCGGAAAAGAGTTGCTCGTACCTGGGAAGAAGATGTGGGGGTTAATTAAAGAAGCGAGAATAGAAATAAGTGCCTGGGGGTTCAAGACTAAGAAAAAGAACATACCTTGGCTCGATGAAGCTCACATAGCTCAGGTTAGGCAGACGGGCCTTAAGCTCGCGACAGAGGTAACCCCAAGTCTCCTTGCGCTGGGTGCCGCGTGCCTGGTTGAACAAACCAAAGGGCGACAGGCGGATGGCGAGGTTCTCCTGACCGATGGCGGCAGCGATGGCCTCCATCAGCTCGAGGACGAAGCGGCAGCGCTTCTCGGGCGAACCGCCATAGTCGTCGGTGCGCTGGTTCGAGTTTGAGCTCAGGAACTGCTCGGGCAGGTAGCCGTTGCCGCCGTGGACCTCGATGCCGTCGAAGCCGGCCTCGAGGGCATTTTTGGCGGCCTTGACGTAATCATCAATGGTGCGCTTGATGTGCTCCACCGTCATCTCGATCGGCGGGTAGTCGACGTACTTGCAAAGCTCGGTGGTGTGGGCGGGCGGGTACCAGAACACCTCGGTGGGGTCATCCCAGGGCACGGCCGAGGGAGCCGGAACGGGCCCGCCGATGTGCTGCGGAATCATGGCACGGCCAGAGTGCCACAGCTGGGCGTAAAAGATGCTGCCCTTGGCATGCACGGCCTCCGTCACGGGCTTCCACGACTCGACCTGGGCTGCCTGGTGGATGGCTGGGACGCCGGGCATTGCGCCGCCCTGTATTTGGATGACGACATGGGTTAGTAACGTAAACCTTTTTCGTCTTTGTCAAGTCATGATGGTATGATGAAGCAGTGTGAAAAATTGCTTTTCTTTTCTTTTTTTCTCGTCCGGTCATGCAATACAATGCCGTGCCGAGCAAGCGAGAAAAAAAAGATTCTTCGACCATTTTCGCGCCCGACAAAAGACCAAATCGTCCTTTGCTTTGCGATAGGGTATTCTGGGGTAGGGGTCTGTGCGATAGAAGGGTTTTTTGGGGGGTGGTTTGTCGGATGCTACGTCGCCAGTCAAAAGTGATCACCACTGACACCCGTGCATAGCGGGGAACCGAGACGCTGGTCCAAGTACCACAAGTTGATTTCGATGGCGGCAACAACCAACATGTCATAATTGCCAGGACTTCCTTTGCCATGCTGGCTATTTTGTTTGTCTCCGTGGATGAAAAAAACGGGCTACCAAAGCACTGATAAAGACGGAACCACCAAGGTGACGGGATGTGATAAACCAAAAGGAAAAGGAGACATGAGCAAACTCTCACATCACAAACGTACCTCGAGACAAGGCGGCAGACCCTCAGAGATGACGAGACCGCCATCGGTGGCGCGCTGAGTGTAGTACTCCTTGATGAGGTCGTTGGCCAGCCACAGACGGTTGGGGTTCTCACGACTGTCGTTCTTGTTGACCGGCGTGCCGCGGTTCCTGGTCAAGGGAGCGTGGACGACGCGGTGCTTCAAAACATGTTTGCCGTTTGCAATGGCGAGAGGCTCAAAGAGCTTTGGGTTGGCAGGGCCGGCTGATCCCATGATGCTGTTTTGCTTCTATTTTTTTCTTGTTCACGATTCAGAACGAGTCCTTCAGGTTTAGCCAAGTCGCAGACTATGGGCTGATAATGACGTGCTTTGGACCAGCTTTGGTTTGCTGGGATGATAAAAAAGTGCGTATTGTAAATGTTGCTGGAGTAGCAATGATTAAGCGATGATGAGGACTAATGTTATTGCTCTTGGTTTGAGAAATGAGAATTTAATAGCGAGAAGGGGAAGGAGGGGAGAGAAAAGAAGGAGAAAAAAAGAGGGTATACGGGGACAAATTGATAACCAAAGATTCGTTGTCGGCTTCCAACAGACGAGGAACCAAAAAGAGGGGTCTGGAATAGGAACGTTTACACCCGATGGGTTTTTCCTGCAGACCTGATAACGGCGCCTGATTACCTAGGTTAGTTCCTTGCCTGCATGAATTTCCCCAGTTTATTTTCCTAGGGTGATACTGTAGTTAACAACAGTACACGTAGTAATAATCAAATAACGGGAGTTTATTATCCCTCTTCTCAACGCGCACCAACGACGTCAACCCCTCCTTACCGGCACGATGCCCGCTCCAAGGCGAGTCCGAACCAGGAAGGATGTGGGTATTCGGTCCGTCGCTTTGCTGCTTGGTGGCTGTGTTGGTGCTGGATGTGGCTTGGCAGGGACAAGAGATGGAGGGGGTTCACGATTCAAGATCTAGAACGAGGTAAATCCCCGTGATGCATTGGCAGGGAGAACCCCTTTTTTCCTCTGTCGTTTGCCTTGATTGGTCTTGTCAAGTCGGTTTTGCCGGGCTTTGTTGTTCTTGTTCACCTTGTCATTTCCATCTCTTTGGAACCGATTCTAGGCTACCAAGGCTACCTTAGGTACTTGCCTTACTTTGGTACTCTATGCAGTAATTGTAATTTTGTTTTCTCGCTTTCCCCCCGTAGCTCCTTTCTCATTGCCTATGTCTTCCGCCGTCCGTACAGCAAGTACCACCTACGGAGAAGGTAAAGTAATAAGGTAAGGTCGGCAGGCACCCAAGGTAAAACCGTCCATTATGATGTTGTTTCTCCTTCCTTCTTTCCCCGCCCCTGTTTTTTGGCGCACAGTCTTTTTGTCCCACTCTTGCTCTTTTTTTTTTGTTAGGTAGGTAATAATTAAGGTATGCATCGAGTTGGAATTGATCCATTAATCTTTACTCCATCACATCTTCCGCCTTTCCGGAGCAGGCATATCCCAGCCAGAAGAATCATTCCACGTAAAGACGAGTCTTGTTTGAATCGTTGGTACCGGATCGTTGCTTTCTTCCCCGGCACAGCCAAAACGGAGCGCCACCACTGCAACACACACTTGTAACGGCTGCAACGGTCTGTCCTTTTTTCTCTCTCTTTCGTAGTCGTTTGAACTTTTCTTGTCCCGAGATGAGACGGAAATTTGATTGTCCCTCGCTTCTGTCGTCATTTCTTGGGAGGGTTGGTTTCGTTTCGAGGCACACTTCAACAATTATCTTTTTCTCGCAACTTGCCACTTAAATCCCGCGCTACTCTTGACAGGACCGTACGCGGCAGTGGTTTCAATTGGCCGGACACCCGCCAAGATTCCTCTGCCCTGGCCGACTAATGTCGAAAAGGTGGTGTGCAGGATCCTGATGAATGGGTGTCCTGAGCAGCACGGGCACGCGAGCCGTCCATGCCACCACGTCAGGCCTTATCTTTATCTTTCTTTTTGTTGTTCTTTTTTACTTTGGTGTGGTTGTACAATGATCGGTGCATCCCGCAGGTTTCCGATTCGGTGATGTGGTGCCATTCATGTTGGTCTAATCATTGGCCTACCGTGAACAAGCAACCCGCCGGAGAAAAGAATTAGAGTGGGACAAAAAAGAAAAAATAGGGTGGTGTGACATAACCTCTGCATTTTGGTTCATCTTCTTGGTACATCCCATTTTGGTCGTGAGATTATATCCCGAAGCAATCAACTGCAAAAATATATAACCGGATAATCAACAGAGTATTAATTACATGTTACAACGTACCCGCGGCATCAACATCAATTGGCGACATGACGATATTAGGCTCTCGACTATGTAAATTGTGCTAATGTTCCAAAGCTAGGCTACCTAGGTAAGGCAGGCAGGCAGGCACTTAAAACACAAGGCAAGGCAACCTAATGCCACTAGCTTCCATGTATCCGCAAAATCTTAGGATCTCGGCAGGTGGTTGCGTTGCATAATTGAGTTTAATGTCCCTCCACACATGAATCTGTAGCGGGTCTGTAGAACGCCTTGCCGTCTCCCTGCAAGGAATAAATACTGTTAGGGGACGTGGGCTTCTAGACTGAAGTTAGGTCTAATCTACTGTAAGCTAGTCGGGCTAGTGTCACCACACCAACAATACTGTTACTACAGTAGACTAGACGACGACACGTGCGATGCAGTCAGTAGTGAAGCATAACGAGATTATACGATGATTAGGTAGGTGCTATATAGACACAGATGATCTAGTACAGATGAATTAACGGGATACTAGAGTAGTTGTAGTTCTAGATTAAATAATCCACAGAGAAGAAAAAAAACTTGTAATTAATGGATGATCGCGATTCGCTGGACGAATAACCAGGGAAGAAGCTTGAACAAGTTGGTCAAATGAGGATTACACTCATAAACCTCGGTGGGTTTTTGTGCTGCCGGGAGAGGTTATGCCGGAATGCCTACCAGATAAAGTGTTTGATGAGACGAAATGTACATTGTACCGATACTGTATGTACCAGAACTTGATATCTTATGGAGAGGGTCCATGAATGGTACGTATTTAATACGACCCCAAGCGAGATTTTTTATGCATTTTCACTCTCCTTGCGAGTTTTGTCTCATTCGCTTCCATTTCCCCTTCTTTCCTTCCTTAGCTTGGATCCCTGCCCATCCTAGTCTAGACCGAAGTGGGTATGTAGCATTGCATCCCTCGTTGTAGCTTACCTCCCTCCCACTTACCTAGAGCTACTGTACTGTACCTTGGGTACCCACCTGGTAACAGCTCATCATGCAATCTATCTGAAGAAAGATCAACGCTGTACGTCGTAAGTAGCGGTACATGAAAAAACTTACCGAACCTACTTTACTTGTGGTTGCTCGTATAACTATAGTTCCTTGTCACAAGAAGAAAAAGACAGAAAAGAAAATACGATATAAAAGATTGACGATACTTTACTATAGCACAGGTTGTCCCGATCTTGTAGAAACAATGGAACCATCTACCCTAGTTCAAACAAGAGCGAGAGTCCTGGAGCCACTTGTAGTGGGACCAAAAAGCCTGCCTTCCTTACCAGGTACCTACCTAGGTACCTATCCACCCAAGCTAACAAAAGCCAATCGCGAAAATCTCCGGGGATGTGTTACTGCTCTACATTACTGTAGGGAGCATTTTCAATCAATCAACCTTGCCGCTGCCCGTTTGTTGGCACTGAGAACAGTACACTAGACCTAGAACTAGTCCAGTTCTAGTTGCTCCGCAGAAGCGGCCCCGGTTCCGTTCGGGGTGAGCCTCGGGAACACACTACGGCAACAGCCTAGCCGCCCGAGCCTAAAACACAATGGACAAATGATTGAATCATCCACCAGACTAGAATTAAACGAAAAAGAAGATCAAATCAAAGATGGGGGATGTGGCTTGGATGGGTTCCGCACCTTTTGTGTCCCAAATTCGTCCCATCCATCCTCTTGTTTTTTTTCTTCTTCTCTCTTTTCGTTACTTTTACATCATTCTGCTACAAACCAGTTAACATGTTCATGACAGATTAAACCTTGCAGCAAATCATCCCAAAAATCATAAAGGCAAAAAGGGAAGGAAAATTTTAAGGCTGCTGATTTCATGCAGACCTGACGGGCGTGTAACAAGATTTGACTTCCGCGAACCTGGTGCGACGGTTCTGTCTGTCATGGGACTGCCAACGAGGGGGGGGGGGGGGGGGGGGGGGGAATGATATTTTGTTCATCTTTCTCTATCAGCTGTAGCTAAACTTTTTTGAGTAAAATGCATGTTAATCCCGGGGAACATGGGTTGGAAAAAAAAGAGACAGAAAACAGAAACAAGATACATGCAAGGGAGAAGAAGCATCACGGAGAATACGAAAGACCCTGCAGCATCGTTTGGACGATTTGGTACATCTTGGCAAGATTTGGCAATGTCTACAGTACACAGTATATAATACATTATAATACAACTCCAACGCAATCGCAAAAGACCAAACAACAAGAGTCAGGGAAAAAAGAAAGAGACAGATAGGTAGGTAGACAGAATTAGGAAGGAACAATAGAGAATTGTACAGGGCTACCCTCTTCTCAGCATCCCCGACCTGCCAGGGACCATGTTTTACTTTCTTGTCGACATTAGTAAACTATGGTATACCCTGGGGGGAAGAAATAAGACAAAAAAAAGGGACAAGGGATAGAAGAGCTAGTCTACATCTACCCCCTCCCTGCCTTTTCACTCCCACAACCCAGTACACCTGTCTTGACCGTTCATTTCATTGCGTGAGTTGTATTATTTAGTCCGGAAGTGTGTACTGGTACGTATGTATGCGTGTGTGTGTGTGTGTGTGTGTGTGTGTGTGTGTGTGTGTGTGTGTGTGCCAATCTGTTTTTACCGGTAAACAAAAAAAATGCTTGGGGATCTCCAACCATGCCTGCCTTACTGACTGCATCTTGTCCCTGTGCCCGGGCTCTCCTTTCAAAAGGGGCAACGATCCGCTCCGTTGCATGCACATTTGACTCTTGCCACTAACACGCATCTATCTGCTTTACCCACATCTCGACCACTTTTTTTTCTGCTTCTGTTCCATTTCCTGAACAGTCCATCTTTGGTTCCCCCCTGCAACATATGTGTCTTGGGGTATCCACCCATTTACCTTTTTTTTACACCCCCCCGAAGATCCTAGAACCTAGGGTGTGGGAGGGCTGTTCCCAGGCACACTGCCAATCCATCACTGGGCAGAAACATCATTGGGAGGGAAAATTCCCCGTCAACCACCCTTTTTGGTTTTGGCGTGGTTGTTTAAAGATATCCCATCTCTCCCCATTGCTTCTTATCTGCAAGTGTCCCGTCCACCCCTCGACCCTCTCCGTCACCTATTTTTTCTTTGCTTTCTTTTTCTTTCAAGCCCACATATACCCGCTGTTTCGGCAGTTCCCATCTGCAGTCTTTGTTTCTTTTTTTGCTTCTCTTTTAGGAGTCCCTGTTGTTTTGTTGACTTTTACTTCTTGTTTTCTTCAACGACACGAAAAGGGAGGAGGAAGCAACAAAAAAAAAAGAAAAGAGAGGGATATGACGTAAGGGTTTGGCAACAAGCACAACAGGAAACAACAAGAGCCCGATAAGCGACAAGAAAAAGAAGAAACGAAAAAAGAAACAGACAACCATGATCTCAACCGCGAGTCTCACAGCAGTCATGAGCACCAACGGATCGGAGATCGTCGGGGCTGGGGCTCCGCCCCCAGGCGTTACCCCCAACTTCGCCAACCCCAGCGACAACCTGAGGACGGTGTCGTATGTGACGCAGACCCTGACGCTGGTGGTTGTCACGCTGTTTGTTATAGTACGCTTCTACGCCAAGCACGTGGCACTAGGGAACCACTGGCATACTGAGGATTGTACGTCTCTTGCATTGCCCATTTCCTCGTTGTGGCTTGCAGTTGGAGGAGGATAAAAGAAAAGAAGAGAAAAGGAGACAAAAAATGATATGGAAATGAGAGACTAACACGGAAATGACCACAGACTTCACCTTTGCAACATGGGCCCTCATGGTAGGATATTGCATAACCGCAATATATGCTACACATTTCGGAGGTGGCTTGGATCAATGGTATGTAAATCTCTGAGCGTGGTAGACTTGACATTGGCAGAGTCTTGCTGTTAGCCTTTTACTAACATAATGCGGCTTTCTTTTGCAGGGAAGTGCCAGCAACAATGATAACGGGATACTTTAAGGCATGTTATGCAGCAACAATATTCTGTCAGTAATTCCCCGAGATACTTTTTTTATGCCGAATGACGTACAAATAGAAGCTGACCAAAGACATCCCTTTCTCAGATATGCCAATGGCCTTTTGCGTCAAGATCGCATTGCTGGCTTTGACCCAGAGAGTATATGGACCAGTATGTAGACAAGCCCCCCCCCCCTGATGAACACATTATGATGAGATGATGAATACTGACTTTGGCATGATTTGCGCGGCTTTATAGCACAAGAAGACAGTCATGGGCATCAGAGTCTTTGAGCTTTTGCTGTTTCTGTACTACGGTTCAGGACTCATCATCAAAATCCGAACATGTTGGCCCATTGAGGCTTACTGGCTTGGGCAGAAGGACAAGTGCTTGAATCAAGGTGAGTTGTGTTTTGGACTTTGCTTGCCTTTGGAGAGACCTAGATGAGGGAGAAAAAAAACCCCGGACCTGATTGACTTACAAGACATATTTTTTCTCCTCAGATATCATCATTCTCTGCGATTCCATCCTCAGTGTCATCAGCGATCTGGCCATCCTCATCCTCCCCATCCCGCTCACCTGGTCCCTCGAACTCTCGAACCGGAAAAAGCTCCGCATCATGGGAATCCTGTGCGCCGGCGGCACCGCGACGGCCTTCTCTATCTACCGCCTGGGCATGATCCTGATCGAGCGCAACTCGCCCAACGCCACCATGACCTTCACCAAGGTCATCCTCTCGGGCAACGCCGAGGTCGGCATCGGCCTCATCTGCGCCTGCCTGCCCGCCATCACGGCGCTCGTGCTCAAGAAGACGCGCTCGACCGGCTACTACTCGGGCAATGGCGGCTACATGCGCTCCGACAACGACGGGCTCGGCGGCCACGGTGGCTCAAAGTTCCACACGCACTCACACGCCCGCTCCGGCTACGCGGCCGGCGGCAGCAGCCACAACCACAGCGTCCACAACCACAACCACAGCCACAGCCACGGCGGCGGCATCGTCGTCAGCCGCACCTTTGACGTGCAGAGGACCCTCAAGTCGGATACCGACTACGTCGTCCCCGACAAGGACGGCGGCCTGCCCCTCAGCATGCTAGACGCCAACGGCAAGGCTGACCAGGCCGAGCTGGTCAACCACGCCCAGGGCGTCGGGAGGATCACCAAGTCGTCATCCATCGGGGGATTGTCCAGCAATGACTCGGATGAGAAGCTGGATAGGCAGATTAGGGCTCATGGTGGGAGGAGGATATAATGGGAAAAAACAAAGTCTGTTCAACTTTCTGAGGGATTCTTTTTTTTGGGGGGGAAACGAGTGTTTGTTCGGAAAATAACAAGAAAATACGGAAAAAAAAGAGAGAAGAAAAACGTCCAGCAGCAGAAGTAGCACAGTGCTCTGCTTTTTTTCTTTATCACGACGGCCACGCACGCGAACGCAAAATGTTTTTGTATTGCCTTTTCTTTACTATTAACTTTGGTGTACCGGGTCGGATTACAGACAGGGGGGACACCGACAGCAAACAAACTTGCCCGCGTATATGTTTGTATATACTGAACTTATATAATCTTACCATTCGCTGTAACATAGGAATACCTATCTGATTAATCAAAGGCTTGGGGCACCTTGGCCAGTTGAATATCAATCTCATTGGGTTGGAGTGAGGGTATGGTTAGCAGCAGTAAAATTATATTGCCAGGCATCTTGCTTAGTCCAGAGTCTATGAACCCTCCTCCATGCTGCACAACAAACAAAACAAATATACCGCTAACCCCTTCCAGACCAACCGTCACCGACCCCATGTATAAACTCTTTCGCTTCCCCAGCCCATAACTTTCCCCCGTTCGTTTGCCCCCCTTTTTTTTACGAGCACTGACCAGCTCCTCTTTCCCCCGCGTAACCCTCCGACAACCCAGCCACATTGTCACGTCTCGGAAACAAGGGGGGGAGTTCGTGTGGACTAACTCTCTATTGCTCTCTGGGAGTTAGGCGACCGGACCTTCCTTTTTGACTTTTTCTCAACCTTTTGGAAGAGACTGTATCAGGTTTCACCAAGGAAAGGATGCAAACATGGCCTTGAAAAATATGCACAAAAAGAGGTGGACAAACGACACATACAACAGCTAATACTATGGTACTTTTTCTATGGATTCCCTTTTTTTGATGTAAAAACCAGGTGGGTTACAAAAAAAAGCCTAAACAAAGGAGGAAAAAACCCAAAAAAAACAAAAAAACAGACAGCCTGCCCTCCGTGCTCGATTGCTAAAACAACCGTTGGGATATTTATATAAGTGTTTATAAACAAGGGAGAGAGAGAGAGAAAAAAAAAGTGATGAAAAAAAAACTTTCGCCGACCTCGACACCTGAAAATGCCCTGGGAAAAATTTCGGTTGCCCTTGGTTTTCGTCTGCAGAAAGGAGTATATATCCCCCACACGAAAAATGCGTCTTGTGTGTTCTTTGCAATTCTTGAAGAAAACCCGAAGGAAAAGAAGAAGAAAAAGGTAGAGAGAACAATGCTAGGCATTGCAGACCTCTCGTCCCGTATTTCCAGCTAGGCCTTGCGCGTGTATTGGCCAGTCTATAATCATTAGAGGGCACTACGACCAAGCAGTTATGCGGCCTTGTGATGAGAGTCCTCCGGTTGTATCTATCTCCTGACATAGTCATCTCCTGACAGAGTCAGAAAGTATAATATCCACTCACGTCGTTTTCGAAGAGATCCTGGCCGGGTGCTCAGCCATAGCCCACTCTGAGAAGCCAAGCTTGCCAGGGAATGTAAACGAGAACCCTAAAAAGTCGTGACACTGGGAAGGATCCGAATCAAGCATCGACTTCGAGACGGCGGTGGCGGAATCTCTGGCCCCTGGCGCCTGCACGACCAGGTCGCCCGCGCGGAGGCCCCGCCATGTCTCATCGCCTTTGGGGCCGCGGATGACACCATATGCGACGTTTAGCCCATCGCGCGGCTGCTCTCGGTCCCCAGCGCCAGCACTATCCGAGACATCGCTGGTCCCGGATGAAGCAACCCCTGCCGGCGCTCTGGGCGCATCCCAAAGGGGCGTCTGCACTTGGCTCTTGAACATGCGCAGCTCGGTGACGTGGCCGTCGCCGTGGTCGGCTCGAAGTACCGGCCAGGGCTCGCGCTGATCTGGCCCCGGCGCCGACATCCTCACCTTGTAGGGAAGGTCGGCACATCGCGAACCCTCGACCTCCCAAGCCACGACGTCCAGGGGACCGTGGGCAAGAGTATACTGCTGAAGCGGATTGATTTTGCCGTCCGTCGCAGGCCCACTCTTCCCACCGTCGCATTCCTCTTCCTGCCCCTGCTTCGACGGCCTCCCGGGCTTTCTGTAGGTTGGAGGAGGATTCGGCGGGACCCACGCTGGGATGGCGCCTGAGGCGGTCATATAAGATGGCAGCATCAGCGGCCTGGGCGCGCGGCTGTCCTTGACGAAATGTGTCCATTCCTTGCCGTCATCGTCGGTAGGACCTTCCTCGTGAGACCGCGGACCCGAAGCAACGGCAACGTCCGAGTCGGCTGCGAGATCAAACCCGGTCCCGACCACCTCCAGCACGTACCCGGCGCAGCCTTGACTGAGAACTTCAGCCCCGGCTGTTTTCGACGGCGACAATGACAAGTGGATGCCGGCCGGCACGACGCCGACGTCGCCGACGCGCAGGTCCAACAGGCCCAGCTCGGTGTCGAGGGTCACGGGTCCCGTCTGAGGGATGAAGGCCAATGCGCCGTCGTCGTTGCGCAGGCTCGTCTTCGCCTTTGTCTTGTTCAGCGTATACTGATATACAGATGTGCGGCTTTGACTGGGTCGAGCATCTAGCATGTTCCCATGAGACGCAGCCGGCGCAAGGGACGGTGCAGGAATGGTCGCGCCGCAAATTGTCGCCAGGCATTCATGTGTTGCTTCCTCTGCGAGATCTGACTTGGGCAGTCGGCCCCAACTGCCACTCGCCAGTCCCCTCACCGAAGAGTCAACGTCGACGCGGTGAGGTGACAAGACTGGAGTGGAGTGGAAGGGGCATCGGATGGCTGGTCGTAGGCGACGAACTTCT
Source organism: Pyricularia sp. CBS 133598 (assembly GCA_004337975.1). NCBI lineage: Eukaryota > Fungi > Ascomycota > Sordariomycetes > Magnaporthales > Pyriculariaceae > Pyricularia > Pyricularia sp. CBS 133598. The sequence goes on from RRCJ01000013.1 coordinate 746,748, forward strand.
CTGACAGTCACGCAAATTTGTTGATCAGTTTGTCCGTCTTTTTTTACATGTCCGGGTGTGGCGATGGTTGGAAATTTCAACATTATCCGCTGGCCAGTGACCCCTCGAGACCCTACTCACATATCTCCTATAAAGTCCACAACCCGACAACTCAGCCTAGGGTCCCAGTGAATGTCGAATGTGCCATGTCTTATCTTTGAATCGGATCCGGGATCGATTTCGGGGGTTGACTCCGTCTCCAGACTTGGGATTTGTTGAAATGCCAGGCTCACCAGATCTTCAGGAGAGACAATAGGTGCGTCGTTGTCATCATCTTGATTTGTCTCATCAGCGGCACTCGGTCTCCTGTGTCGCTTCCGCTCCTCTGGCGCCATGATGCTTGCCTTCAGAGACGATCACCAGCACTGCAGCAAGTCGTTCGATGTGAGGAGTAACTAACTTGACGAAACAAACAAAAGGACAGGCAGTTAAAGATAGACAAACCAGTCTATTCTAGAATAAACCGACAACAGCATTCTCCCTGCTACGTCACGGCCTAAACGCGGGCAAGAATGCTGGCTTTCGGAGTGGCTCGGGGGCTAAGCGATTGCTTTGTGCCGAGCTACCAAGCCATCGTAGCGGGCTAGCAGCCAAAAACAAGGTAAGCCATCCACTTGAGATAGCCTTGGGGGGTTGAATTACATAGGAAATGGAAGGCAGCTAAGTAACCATCCATCGAATCCCACATACTCGCTTGAGTTCCAATGTAATGTTGGTAGCGCCGCAAGGTTAGCTTCGGCCGACATATACCGATAAACGAATGTCTATGCCTTTTTTTTTTTTTTTTTTTTTTTTTCCCTCTCCCTCTAGAGCATCAGTTTCTTGCATCCAGCCCCCCGGCAAAGTATACGTTGAGCAGGGAACGTTACCAAGCAGGTATCGGAGGTACGCAAAGCGCACTAGCGGTCTGCAATCCCCCACCGACCCCTGGCTGCTTTAAATTATGCACCATTCATAGATCAATTGGCAGCTCCCCAGAAGCAACCAGACCATTTCTCACAAAATACACCTATTGGTCAGCCCCCCCATTCTGCCTTCAGACTTCGCCATACCTAGCCCACCGAGTTCGCAGAAATTACGGTTCTTGGAGAGAGCAATGTGATTAGTATCCACCCGGCCAAATTGTTGTGCAGCGGTACTCCATCAGCAGCGAGGCTGGTTGCTTCTGAAACACGCATGCGCGGTGATAGATGCACCTCGATTTGAACCTGCATGTGAAAGAATCATCTTGAGCCCACCAAGTAGGTCCAGATATCTGCGAGGGTCCAGAGAAAGGACCGACCACCAAAGACATGTTTTCTGCTTGGAAGGACTAGTTGAGGGCGCCGTGAAAACACTACTCTGAAACCGAATGGCTGAGGGATGACTGGGGGAGGGACAAACAAAGCAAAAACGAGGGCTTCGTACTCGGCGAAAAGCACGGATACTCGAGCCGGGGAGCTGAACGCCACTTGCCATGGCATCGAAATATCGACCGACCCAGAGTTTCGGTATTGGGACATCAACTGAGCGTGGAATCCGAGCGCTCCCTGTCGACGTTCGAACAAGCGACAAAGAAACGTGGCCAAGACTGCCGCCGCCTCCTGGACGAGTCGGGTAATACTCCAGGATAGCCTGGTTAGGCCGTTGTATCCGATCAAATTCCTTCTTCGATCGGAATGAATACATAACAACAAAGGAGAAAAGAAGAAAAGAAACTTGGGATTCAAGGTCACTATTAGCAATCATCAGCCAGTCGGTTTGTTGGCCTGTCAAAAAACCAAAAAAAAAAAACACATCGACGCTCCACAAAGGATGCCAGCAAGTCAGTGTGACACGTTAAAAGACATCTCGAAGCAAGCCAGTGAAGTTGCCGCGTCATCAGTATCGTGATACCAATTCTTCGCAACTGGCATCTTTATTCACTCGGACCTGTGACTTTTTGCCTATTTATGGCTGTTCGTGCAGAGCAAGAGTACATGGCGTCGTCGATGGCTTTAAATCATGCCGTCTATATCTTGGCGGGTGTTTTGTTGGACCTTTGTAAGTTGCATATAAGTGTTGTATATTACAAACTCCGTCATCCAGACCCTGCGCCTTCCGCATGGTAGGGGCATACAATCGATTCTCATTACTTGTAGCTGATGTGTTGGACAACAGACATCCATTTTTGTTCGTCGGTTCTGATTATTAGTAGATATTAATATTAGCATCTGGGTCTACCTGGTAACGGTTGCGACAAGAATGTGGGGGAAAAACGTGGGCAGTACGTCTTGTGCAGGTATACACGCCAATCGATTGGTCCCCCGAATGATACAAAGATAAGGACCGATCGCTCGGCGTGGCCTGGGCAAGGGAGATGCCGTAAAGTAGGAATTTCAATCGGACGATCCGATCGCAAAACTTACTTGTCGAACTTGAGCAGCTGTGCCAGCACTGGCACCAGCGCTGCCCGGAGCTTATTATCTTTTTGCTCGAGGAACTGCAACATGATGGTTTTGATGTAATTTACATCTGGAGTCGGCGCATTGGAGCCAGCTGCTTTTAACAAAATGAACCAATTCCGTCAACGGTCAGCAAATGTGCTCGTCAATCATCATAATGCAGCCACCAAAGTCGAGGGTGGAGTGCCCAGGCACATCTTGCACAACGCAGAGAGGGGGGGAATTCGCGCATGTACATACCGTTCGCGCCACCCGATCGGCTTGAATCAACCGAGTTCCGTCCGGAACTTGCAGCTGCAGGCTGGGCAAGCTGATTCCTTGCCAACTTAAGATCCTTTTCGGCCTTGGTGTACCGTGTCTTGTAATCGTCCATCATACGTTGCAGGTCTGCGCGGCGTCGCTCCGCATCCTGCACCGACTTCTCCGACGCCGTGAGCGACTGCTGCAACTGCGCAACTGCCTCGCGCGACTCGACAACCTCGGCTCGTGCTTCCTCTTCAAGTTTCTCGAGCTCCTCGAGCCGACGGCGTCTGTCCTTCTCGCGAGTCTCGAGGTCTTCCTTTTCTAGGGCCAGGGCTTTAGCATCACGTTCCAAGTCCCTGATCTTGGTCCGTAGTTCCTCCACCTCGCGAGTCTTTTTGCGTGCAACGGTTGCCGATTCGGCCTCGAGCCTGTCACGCTCCTCTTCTGCCTTGTCGAGGCGGGCACGCATATCACGCATCTTGACGTCCTCACGCTCGTTTGCCTCATTGAGCAGCCTCCGCATCGTCTCGGTATCGCGCGTACGCTCAGTCAACAATTTTTGACAGTCTGCAAGCTCTTCCTCGACTGATTCGGCTCTTGCCTGTGCCTCTTTTAGCTGCGTTCCCAATTCGGCAGACTGATCGCGCATGCTTCCCAGGAGATTCTGTGCGTTGGCGTATTGTGAAGTCTTGAGCTGTAGCTCTTCCTTGACGTCCTCTCTTTCCTTTTTCAATTTCTGCAGCTCCGCCTCGAGCTCCTTGATTCGCGGCTGGACCTTGGCCATTTCATCCTGGATCTTGTGCAGTTCGCGGGTGGCCTTTTCTTCCTTGGCGCTCAGCTCAATCTTCTCCGCTTCAGACCTCCTCAGGTCTCTCCCAGCTGTCCGCTTGTCGTTCTCCAGCTGCAGCCTTTGCTTATTCTCAGCTGCAAGCTTATCGCGGAGAGTCTTGAGCTCCGCATCACGAGCAGCTACATCCTGCTTCATCCGCGAAAGTTCCGACTTGATGTTCTTTTCGCGGTTCTCCAGTGCAATCATATCCGAAGCTTTGGCTGCAATCTGTTCCTTGAGGGTTGGTATCTTTGCAGCTTCGGCACGCAGGTTCTTCAGCTCTGGCTGGGCTCTTTGCAAGATCTCCTTGAGCTCTGATATTTCCTTGAATCGGCTTTGAGCCAGCTGCTGAGACGCCCCCAGTTCCGATTGTAAGACTGCCGTCTCCTCCGATGCCTTCTGAAGCTCGTCATGCTTCTTCTGAACAGATTGGTATTGTGTCTTGACCCATTGGACCTTCTCAACGGTTCCTTTATCCGCGGGCACCTCGGGGAATTTGGCCAACTCTGCCTCCACTGCATCCACAATCTTCCGAACTTCGGCTTCCTGTGTCTTGGCTTGTTCCGCTTCTTGACGAATCTTTTCGGTATCTTTGGTGAGCTCATCATGCTTGCCATTGGCCTTCTCATGATCGGCCAACATTTGCTCATATGTTTCTTTGAGCTTCTGAGCCTTTGAGTTTACACCCTCAAGGGATGCCAAAATTGGGAGCTGGTTCAGTTCCTGTTCCAAGACGGAAATACACGCCTTTAGCTCGTCCCTCTCGACCTCGAGAGCCTTGATCTTCTCCTTTGCCTCGACATTATCCTGGCCGATATGAAGCAGATTATCCCTCATGTTTTCAACCTCTTCAATAAGATCATCCTCGTTCTTCTTTCTCTTTGACAAACGTTCAATGGATTCATCCTTCTGAATGATCTGTTTCTCAAGGGCTGAGATCTGCTCTTTGAGCTCATCATACTTGGCCACTGGAACCGTATCCTCCGTTGTTGGTGGACTTGCTGCTTGAGGTGTTGCGGGAGCCTTGTCTCCGGAGGCTTGACTGGCAGGTGTGGTGGCTGCTCCGCCCTTTTTCTTCTTGTTCTTCTTCTTGGAAGAAGAAGCACTGGCCGGGGACTCAGAAGCAACGGCTGAGGGTGTGGTCTCCGCGGTAGGCTTTTCTTTCTCGGCTGCAGGTGGTGTAGGATTATCGGTCTTGGCGGCATCAATTTCTTTGCGCAACGCATCCCTCGACTCGGTCAACTCACGCACTTGTGTTTCCGCTTCTCCAAGCTTTTTAATCAAGCTGGAAACTTCAGCCTTCTGACCATCGAGCTCCTTCTTGAGTGACTTTGTATTCTCGAGGTCAGCATTGGCCTTCTCCAGCTTTTTGGCGAGCTCATCCTTTGCCTTCTGTGCGGTCGACAGGTCTTTCTGTGTCTCTTTAGCCTTGTCTTCCAGTTGCTTGATCTCGGCTGAATTGGAAGCCGACAGGTTAGAGAGCTCTGTCTTGGTGGATTTGAGTTCTTCTTGCAGCTTCTTGGTCTCTTCAGCTTTGGTAGCCTCTATTTTGGAGAGCTCTGTCTTGGTGGATTTGAGTTCTTCTTGCAGCTTCTTGGCCTCTTCAGTTTTGGTAGCTTCCGCTTTGCAGAGATCGGCTTTCAGTGATTTAAGCTCGGTTTGAAGCTTCTCCTCATCCGCAGATTTGGCCGCAGTTATTGTAGAGATCTCTTCCTTTAGTGACCGAATCTGAGTCTCCAGCTTTTCAATCTCTTCCGCCTTTTTAGTGGTAGTGGTAGCAAGCTCCTTCTCAAGTGCTTCGATCTTGGCAGTTGCATCGCTGGTATCTTCTGACTTGGCCTTGGTTGTTGACACCTCAGCCTTGAGGCTGTCCAGTTCGTCTTGCAGCCTCTTGATCTCGTCCGTCTTGGCGGCTAGCTGAGACTCAAATTGCGAGTTCTCGGCTTCAAATGAAAAGAATTCGGAAGAATCTTTGTCTGGAGCGGATTCAGAGAAAGTTTCGGTAGACTTGGATTTGGGAGAGAATATGCCCAAGACTTGGGAGACCATGGGGGACTTGATACCTGCTGAGTTGTTCGTTGATTGCGTGCTTGCATCCGCGGCCCCGGCCTCTTTTCCCGACTCTCCCTTGACCTCCGGTAATGGCTTGTCCGCAGGCGACTGATCTGTTGGTTGCTGGGCAGAGGCTTTGAGCTTCTCGAGTTCGCCCTTGGTATTTTCCAGATCCTTCTTCAAGGTGGCATTCTCGGAAGATACGCGCTGAAGTTCCTCTTTTACCATGTCACCCTGCATCTTGACCTGGTTCAGATATTCAGTAAAGACCTGAGGGTCCTTGATATTCTCGCAAGGCGTGTTTTCTCTAAGCGCCTGTTCAAAGGCTTCGATCACAGTGACTCGGGTATGGGCAACCCTGTACGATTTGAGAAGTTCTGGATGAAGTGAAGACTCGGAGCATTAGTAGCCATCGCGCAAGGGAGGTCAAGCGGAACCAAGGGATACGGAAGGCCAAATGGAATGTACATACCTTCGTGAACTTTTTCCAGCCGCTCCAACTTGCGTAGCTTCGAACGAACCTCCTGAGGGAGGGCAGCAGGTGCCCCCGCCCCCTCGGACCCCTCCGGAGTCGTGGTCCCATCCATCTTGGAATTTTTATGCGCAGCACCACCACCCCCGCTGGGTTCCTGACGCGAAGTGTCGGCCTGCGATGAGCTGTCTCCCGCAGAGCTCCTGGTTTCTTCTTCGTCGTCTATGGTGAATGCGGCGTCAAAATCGGCAGAATCTGTATCAGTACTCCGCGTTGTGGCGGTGTTGAGCTGACTGGTCCTCCTGGTGGTTCGCGGTCGTGGAGCTGGGGACTCGTTGTTTCGGCTGCGCGACGTGGATCCTGAGCGGCGGGAGGACGAGGCTGAAATGGCGGCCTCTCTCTGCTCTGCGAGGGCTTTAGCTTTTGCTTGTTCCTCGGCGATCGTCCGATCAATGGCGCCCTTGATGCCCTTGAATCGCTAGAGTTGGAATCCCGGTCAGCTTTTGTGGCTACGAGGCAGGGAAGTGCTGGCCAGTTTCTGAGAGCAAATGTAGGTATGCAAATCTGCAGGAGGCTGAAAAAACATGAGCTCACCTCAAACATGATAGCCTGGCGGAGCTGCAGCCGTTGAGGCCGGGTGTAGATGCGACGGCGGCACCGGGCACAAGATTGGCGTTGCGGGATGTGCTGGGCAATGGCGCTTTTGAGCTAGCAACACGATGCGCCAGGGATCGGAACGTGCGCAACCCGACTCTGGGCGCAGCGCTGCCAAGTCACCAACAAATGTAGACCGGGGGATTATATTGTACAGAAGACACGTAGCAGTATATTGTAACATCAAAGAATGCAAAGGGTCATCAATGGTGGCCCGAGATTGTTCTCATAACCAAAGCCGAATCGTTGGTAAAGCTGGACCGTTTTTTTGGGTAGCCAAGAAGGTAAGTATCCCCATTGATCCATGTCGAGCCGATCGTACCTGCTAAGGGATAAGCTGGCTTGAGTGTCCTACCCCATATCCACCAAAAAGCGACTTGAGTTTGTGTGGGACGGACACCAAATGATAAGTACCGATGCAGGGTCCTAATCCTCACGCAGGGTTGGAACCAAAACCCGGTCCTATCGATAGCGTCAAGCTATTGCGCGTTTGTTTCAGTTGACAATTGCCAACGAGAAATGGAGAGAAATGCCTACTGTACACGGCCTTCAGGGCTTACTGTATTCAACGGTGCTACCTGTTTAGAGGACAAATGCATGCGTCTTTCGTATTCCTTATCCATGAATTCTGTCTGATTGACCCAACGTTGGAAATAAAAGAAGAAAAAAAAGAAGAAAAAAAGAGAAAACAAAAAATTTTCACAACACATAACATGCATGCAAGCTGAAGGCGAGCAAGCACTTTGCAAGAAACAGCCTGGTACTGACTGGGTTGAAGGGGCAGCTAGAAGTACTGTACAGTACTGTACTCAGGTACCCCATGTTCAAGGTGCCTAACCTGTAGCCTAAATTGGGATAGAGCTCCCGCTAACGTGGCCCCACGCTTCGGAGTCCCGCCACGGCAGAATCCGCACGTGCAACGATTGGCGATGAGGTCACTTCGCCAGCTGGCTTCAGCACCATACTTTGTCTTTTGATTGTTCGCCCAGGTACTGTAGCTAAGGTTAGGTAGCCCAGCAACCTGCTGCAAAGCAGCTTTGTTTAACGACTTCTGCAAAACATCAAACCAACGTTATTGCGCCGCATGCAGCAGTAGGCTGCTGTGGTTCGCCGTGTCGTCTGGTCTACTTAGGTAGTCAGAAGAAAGCTCAAGAGGGCAAAAAAAAAGTCAAACATCAAGCCAACCCCCGAAAGTCAGGGACAATCCTTTCCTCGATCCCCGGATAGGCCGCCGGTCTTTTTTCGACCGAGCGCGCACTCTTCGCCTCTTGGCCCCAAAACTTGCAACAACATCGAGGCTTACTTACAATGCTGTCCTTTTGGCCATGGAGGGTACGATAAATATTCGAGACTGGTCCCGTCACCGCCCTTTTGAACTTTTCTGTCGGTCAGCGTCGCTAACTTTGCTTTTCGTCTGCGCGTTTTTTGTTTTCTTCAGGGTGATACCTCCTCAACCGCCTCGTTCGAAAAGGCCCTCTCCTCGCTGTCAGCCAAGATCAACGCTACTCAGGCACAGCTCGACCGCACCCGATCGACCGCCCGTCGCGTCCAGGTCCTCTGGTCGCTGTACCTGTCCTTCGCCTACCTTATCTACGCTATCGTCCTCGTGCTCGTTGTTGGTTGGACGAACTTGGGCCCGTATGAGTGGAGTGGTGTGGCCGGCGGTCCAGTGCTCATCTATGTGACGCGAACCGCCATCTCGGCCTTCTTCAACTATCGTATCGAGAGCTTGAGCACTCGCCTCAAGGGCCAGAAAGAGGAGCGCGCTAAAACCGTCCAGAAGCTCAAGGAAGCAACCAAGTACGACTCGACGTTGGAACTTCTCGAGAAGTACGGCGGGGAGCCGAAACGTCCGCGAGGCAAGAAGGGCTCCATCGGTGGCGAGGATGGCGGCGACATACAAAGCGATGGCAGCAGACAGCCCACGCGCCCCGGCTCCGCGAACCCTGGACGCACCGGCATAGCACCGCCGCCAACGGCCAACATCCAGCGCAGCTCTGCTCCCAGCACGCCGCAGCCTCTCCGCGCTGCGCAGTTCCCTCCTCCCCGGGAGGTCTCGGCCGAGTTTGCACCAAACGCGTTCGGGCCGGGAGGGCCACCCGACTCGCCGGCGACGATGGGCAACGCGCAGTACGCCCCACTGCCGCCTGCCGCCGGCAGCGAGCCACATTGGTACGACCGCATCATGGACCTGCTGCTGGGCGACGACGAGATGGCGGCCAAGAACCGCATCGTGCTGATCTGCGCGCACTGCCGGCTGGTCAACGGCCAGGCGCCGCCGGGAGTCAAGACCCTTGCCGACGTTGGCAAGTGGCGCTGCATGGGCTGCAGGGCCGAAAATGGCGAGGAGAAGCTCGACGAGGGTAAGCGCCTCGTCAAGGAGGTCCTAGCCGCCCGGTCCGAAAGCGGTCAAGTCGACGCGAGCGCCGAGTTCAAGTCGGACAGCGATGGTGACTCGAGCGATATCGTGCAGATCGATAGGGAGATGGCCGAAGCCGAGGAATCCAAAGGTGCGACGAAGCGCAAGGGCAAGGGAAAGAAGTAGTGGCAGCAGTCCGGGCAAACGGCCGATTTTCTTTTGTCAAGGTTAGGTTACTTAGGGGGCGGGTTTAAAAGGTGCAAGCGGTCATGTTATATTGTGGTGGAATTTTTAATAATATTTTTTATCACAGCAAATACATCAAGGTAGATAGAAAGCGTCAGGGTGGAGGGGCATTGTATGGAATGGAATTTTTTCGTCATTCATTTGCGATGCGTATTGGTATGGGTTGCGCCGGGCAAAAACCGTCTACGCAGTTAGTCTTTGTTAGGATTTCGCTACGCGCAAAGCACTAACAGCTTGATATCCTCTCCAAAGTCGGGTTTTAACCATCACAGCACTTCTCCTAGTTATGGCAGACGTACTCACCTGGTGTAGACTCGGCAATAGAGACTCTCCTCGCCGTCATCGCCTCATCAGGTTCTTCCGACCCGGTAGACTCATCTACATTCACAATTACCCACTCATCGCGTTAGCCATTCTCCAGTCCAGCCACAGCTGCCCTGGGCACAGAGTCCTTCAAGATCCAGCACCAATCAAACGAGTCGTCACATCGGCGCCCCAGTTCAGGGTGCCCACGTCCTCGCCGTCCTCCCTAATGCACCACAGCAGCCCGCTGGGCACGTGCATATCGGCGGGCTCCACGCCGACCTCCCTCGCCCTGTCGGTGACCTGCTTCTTGACGCGGTCGACCATGAGCTTCTGCACCATGCTCGTGCGGCGCCACTCCACCGGCGCCTGCGTGCGAGGCCTGAACGGTCTCCAGATGCTGGTGCCGAGGGTGGGGAGGGAGTAGGCCTTGCAGAGGTGGGAATGCGGAGGGCAAGGGGCGGGGATGCCGTTGGCCCGTCTGGTCGGGAATAGGGTGTACTTGGGACAGCAGTGCCGGTAGCGGTTCTCAATCATGGGCAAGGACTCGCATAGTAGCTCGGATCCCTTGAACAGGCAGGACTCTGGCCTCTCGAAGACGATGTGGCTACAGGAGGCGTAGTCTGAGATCGAGAACTGGCACATTGTGTCGTTTGTGGCTGTACCGTACTGTTTTGGCGTTGGGGGATGATTATGACTGTAGAAGAGGATGTGACTTACCTATGTTGGAGTGTTTTATCTCCAACAACTTTTATCCCCCATGGAAGCCCAAGGCCCGAGGCAAATGGGATGAGGGACCGTATATTATACGGTAGTTTGTATACAATGAGTGTACGGTAGATATTCCTTGGGACAATGTAATCCGGGTAGGAATGAGGAATGAGATCTAGATGGTTTTCTTTGTTGTCTTAGCCCACTGACGGGCTGATAAAGTCATTGTCATCCTCAGTGAAAAGGCTACCGGTGATGCTTTGTTCTGTTTTATTGTCTCCATTGCCAGCCTCATTGCCAGCCTCATTGCCTCATTCCGATTTAACAATTGGCTACCTTGGGATGGCGTCTTTGACCCTCGAGTTCCATTGTGCTTGAAAATTGTCTCTGAAGCTTGAGATTCAGCTTATAAAAGTATGATATGCTACCACTCGTAATACCTCATCCAAATATAGTTCTTATATAAAAGTCTCGCAAACTCCACTAGCCATCTTGATACGATCAAAATCAAGCCAACCAGGTAAGTCTTTTGTTGGTTTTTCGTCCAAGCTAGCTATATATAGACCTCGCTCTTCGGCAACCAGCAATCATGTCGTACCGCTACGCAGAACCAACTGGGCGTACCAAGTACACAGAGTCTGGCTGGCAGCACCAGTATACGCTTGTGACGGAAATCTATACGCAGTCACCTTCCAAGCACAGCCAGCCGGCTTACCAACCAGTCCGCAAAGGCTCGATGTCGTCGCGCAGGGGGTCCAGCGGCAACTACGAACGGCAGCCGGTCTGCCGGGAGCCGTCGAGCCGCCAATACCCACCCACCTCCAAAAACAAAATCTTTGACAAGGAGTATTTTGAACACTACAGCGCGGCCCCTCCCCCTCGCCCGCGCAGCTCATCGCAGAGTCAGCCGGTGTACCCGGCCGACATCTTCCCGCCTCTGCAGCGCTCATCCAGCACCAGAACCCGGCGAGACTCGCACTCGTCGTCACAAAGGCCCACCGGGGAGCGGTCGCGGCGTGCGTCTGGCGTTTCGTCAGAGAGTCGGCACAACAGCTTTGGCAGGCACGACACCCTCAAAGACCAATACCGGAATGTCGACGTGGTAGGTGATGATGGATATGATTCCAAGGCGCAATACGGCAGGTCTCAGCGCCACGAGAGCGCGGTTCCTCGCGAAGACGGACGACTGCACCGCACATCATCCCGGAGGAGCTCGCGAACCGGTGATTCCAAACCACAGCGAGGGTCCGAGGAGGCCATGCTCCTGGCCGAGAGCGAGCGGCTCCAGTCGGCCAACGTCAAAACGTCTGGTGTGGCCGAAGCGGCTTGGTACCGGGAGGAGTGGAGGGAGGCATCGATGCTCTACGGCCAGCTCGAGTCCGACCTCAGACGCCTGTCCCACATCAACCGGCAGCTGGGCAGGTACCAGCACATATACGAGAACCTGAGGCAGGCCAACGAAGCAGCCGACGGGAGGATTAGAGCGTTGGAGAAATCATGGATATCTTCGCACAGAGGACAGTACGATGGTTACATTGCTGACGCCGAAGCCTTTGAGAACGGACCCGGCAAGAACTTGGCCAAAGCCAACCAATCGTACGCCAGCGCCATCATGATGTTGTTCGAGCTCAGAAATACGTCTCCCGAGAGGCTACATGCGCATTACCCCGGCTGCATAGAGTACCTGGAGCACAAGCAGAGAAAGGTCCAGGGCAGGATTGACAAGCAGACAAGTGAGGAAGATAGGGATGCGGCCAATGCAGTCAGGAAGTTTATCGGCGAGTTTCACCTCGTCGAGAAGCTCATTGAACAGGGTGAAGGGCCGGAGACGCACCACCAGTTTGATAGGGCCAAGAAGACGTTTGTCGAGACTCTTGTGACGCTACCCAAGAGGTTTCTGCCTTCCGAAGAGTGGATAAACAAGATGAACGGGGCGATCAATGACCAGGCGAGGCGAGCCAAGGAGAAATTCGGCGAGGACTGGTGAGTAAATTTGGGTCAGCGGCCCAGAAGATCACATTAATATTTGTCAGAATCTCAGCAATGTGGACCAATAAAACCTCTTTTTTTTGGACATTTTAATTTGACCCATGTGTAATGAACAGTCAAGAAGTCTGAATTACCTTTTCTTTTTTTTGTTTTTGTGGTTGTCTGTGGCAAAAGTTGTGGCTATGTGACAACTTGGCAAGTTGGTATCGATCCAGGTTAGGTTGCCAGTTGGCAATTCCCCTACAGGTCATCTGCCGTTGCTTTTGGTGCTGTTTTGAAGGCGCGTGAAAAACCAAAGGCGTCCCGATGCTTTCCGTTATATCATACATACAGCGCCACCAAGAGTAAGAGTGTTCACGAACAGTGATTAAGCAGGCTTTACATATCCGCCCGCCCGACCGACGGCATCAGCCGAGACGGAGGCAGACGACAAAAGGAATGGTAGCGAATGGAAGCACCAAGGGAAGGAAGTATACCTACCAGTAGAAGGAAATATTTTTCTTCAAATGGATGCCGCTTTTCACGGTAAAGTCTAGACCTACCAAAGATGCATAAAAATGAATAAATACCAAGGCTGTACAGCTGCACTCAGCAAGGAAGGTTACGAACCAAGAAAGTTACGTTTGTATCTTTGTGCAGTTCCATCTCTTCCGCAATACTTTGTAGAGTTCCAGGCCAAACTCTTGTCCACCCCACGATAATAACCCGCGATATGAAACCAAGTTCCTTCCTGCAGACAACCCAGCACAAGGGTACAAGCGGGGTTAACAATGGTGCCAGCCGTGGTGTGTTCTAGGCGTCCATGTGGGGCGCAGCCGACAGAGCTCGTTCGATCAGGCCATTTTTGACATTGGCTCTCGAAAAGTCGGCATGGATTTACTCAAATATTGGCATTCCTCGTATGTCGTATCCCGGGAAATGACATCTGGGCATTTTGTTGTGTTCGTTTGTTTGCAACTCTCCGCGATTTGACAAGACCCCTCTTACAAGCCAAGGTTAAGTATGAAAGTTCGTTGAAAGAGGGGGGAGGAGGATTTTTGCCGGTTCATCAAAACAAGATGCCAAAGTGCAGGAAGGCAGCAAGCAGCAACAAAAGCAAGCAAGCAAATATTTTTTTCTCTTTTTCTCAAAGAGCATCCCTTGGACGACGTCTGCCAGGACAATTGGCGCATTGAGATAAGCATCTCGGCCAACAGCAAAAGGCGCCCCCCCAACTCAGCTCAGCCAAACGATAAGAAAAGCTGAAAATTTACAGCACAGTACCTGTTGGGTTACTTACAGTCAAGTGACAACCCTTGTTACGTACATCTTCATTGGCAAGGGAAGTTCTTTTGGCCGTTCGCTGCGTCGGCGTTATACCCACCAATGCAGGCAAGTCGCCAACTGCAGGTATTCGGCAGACGGAACCGGCCGTCAAAATGGGGTTTTGCGCTGTAACCCCCCTGCGAGCCGCCCCTCCACTCCCGTCCTTCAGTCGCCAAATGGAAACAAAATGCGGGTCCCTGATGCGCCCGCCAGAGCCGGCCATCATTCGATTGTACGAAAAAGAATCGTCAGACCAGCAGATTCTCAGCCCTCCAAAACACATCAGTCACACAGTCCTCAACCATTGACATTAGACCCCCCATGACCAGCAACCGAGATGCATGTGTCCAAGCTTGGGATTTTGCTTTACAAGTTTGACTATATATCATGGCGTCCGTTTTGGAAGTTTATGGATGAATTTGTTTTTGGTATCACCATGGATTGATTACATACCTAGGTACATGACAACCAACCAACCCCAAGCAACTAAACAATAACACTCACCAACCAACCACATCCTCCACACAAATAACAGCACCACCCTCCTATTACCATTACCATTACCTTATCATATATCTAGAAACCCCCACCACCATCTCTCTACAATACCTCAAAATGTCCGGCATGTTGATGAAAAGTTCAACAATACCATTCGACCCCTTCTCAACCGCATACCTTGTCCGGGATCAACAGGTCAGTCAGCGTAATACGATGCAATACCCCCTAGCAGATCATGCAACTAACATGCAGCACCCAGGATTACGACTACTCTCCATCTGCACTTTTCACCCCACTGGATTACTTTCCCACAGACTTCAACTCGGAATCACTAGCGTCTCCAACATTGGAGAACAACAACGACTGGACCTCGTTCGACTCTCTCTCATCACCAGACATCTTCAAGACTGAGTCCTTTGACGACTCGCCCGTCCTGACTTCCATCTCTTCCGTCAGCCCCTCAATAGACCCCATGGATCTTGCAGCCCCAGCCATGCCGGACGACAACGTCCCCTTTGGCGACTCGGCGGTCTTCCCAGACACCATCACCGGTCCATTATTCCCATCCCCTCAGCTTGCCCGGGCCCAAAACCCACCCCCAATCAACCACCACGCCGCCTCCCGGTCAGAGCTCAACTCCTCCACAAGACGTGGGACGAAGCGCAAGTCGACCGGTAGCAGCAGCACTTACAGCGCGTCTCCGTCGCCGCGCAGCTCCGCCTCTCCACCTCCGAGGCCGACACCACACCTCCCGCCCAAGAAGACGGCCCACAACATGATTGAGAAGCGCTACCGCAATAACCTCAACGACAAGATCTCGGCCCTGCGCGATGCCGTCCCGGCCCTGCGCGTCATGGTCCACCGCCTCGAGGCCCACGCCTCGCCAGACGAGAGCAGCAACAGCCGCTGCGCCCTGTCGCCCCAGGAGTTTGAGGAGGACCTCGGAGGCTTGACGCCCGCGCACAAACTCAACAAGGCTACGATCCTGAGCAAGGCGACCGAGTACATCAACCACCTGGAGCGCAAGAACCGTGCCTTGGCGCGCGAAAATCACGGACTGAGGGGCAAGGTGGACGGGCTCGAGATGTTGGTGATGAATGGGGCTGCCGGTGTGCAGAGAGTGAAACAGCAGCAACAACGACAGTGGTGCTGAACGTACCATGTTTCAGTATTGAGATTTTTAAATGGCGTTGAGATTTTGGAAGTTGGGAAACGGGCAGGGTACGGAGTGCATTTTCTTTCCTTTCTAATTGGGCGTTATATGGCGTTAGGTTTTAATTGTACCAGCCGTTTGCTGGCTATGAGGGGGAAAAAAGATACCACGCCATACGTCCGAGTTAGGGACAGGCCTTTGTTTGAATTTGCGATAAAAGGCAAAAACTACGGCTTCGCCATGGCTTTGAAGACGGAATGTCTCTTTTTTGACACAGTCTTATATCACTGAACTTACTAGTTCTAGTACATATTGAACAGGAAGGAACTCAAACAAAAAGAACATCTTCTCTTTCAGGCCCTGTCTTGTCATGATTGGGTGATCAGGCTGCAGCGTTGCAGGGTCAAGTCCGAATCGCCGAAGCTTTGGGCCGAGCAAGGCCAAGCTCCGCACATCGGCAGGCAGCAATGGCACCGTAATCACAGCCTATTTGAGTAATGACAATACCGCAATCATCGGAAGCCCGTTCAACGTCAGATTCTTTACCAAACATCAAAATATCACGTCTTCCAGTATATCATCCAACTTCCAGCAACGACATCGCCCCAAAAAGAAAAACAACAGAAAAAAGTCAAAAAAAAAATAACAATGGCCGAAAACACGTCTCCAACCTTCGCCCCGGTCCCGACCATCCCCGCAGGCTACACCGTCCGCGCGGGTCTCCCGTCGGCCCATGTGTACCGGGACTTGCGATCGGCAGCGGGCATCATCCCCGTGACGGCGGATCAGGCCGAAGCGGCGGTCAAGGGGACCTGGTACGGGTGCCACATCGTGCACACCTCGACGTCCTCGGAGGAGACCGTCGTCGGCATGGGCGCCGTCATCGCCAACGGCAGCTGGTACTTTCACATTGTCGACGTCGCCATCCTCCCCGAGCACCAGCGCAGGGGGCTGGGCAAGGTGGTCATCCACGCGATCATGGAGTACATCCTGGCCAACAAGCCGGAGGGCAGGCCGTTCATCTCCCTCTCTGCGTCGGCCCAGGGCGCCAGTCTGTACAGGAAGTGTGGGTTCATGAACGGGGAGAATTTTGGCGAGACTGGGATGGTGTGGGAGGGGTCGTATCCGGAGATAGCGAAGAAGTTGAGGGAGGCGGACAAGGTTAGGTCTTGAATAAGATCTCTGACGAATCTTTTGGGTCAGGCCAGTTTTTTTGTCTTTGGCTGGCAAAGCATGGTTTTACTTTTTCTATGGTCAACTGCCAGGTGAGAGGGAAGTCAGCAGGATCTCATCTCATAGCGAAAAGGAGAATGCAAACGGCATGCCCCACTATCAAATCAAATTGCCTTACTGTTGTTCATCTTTTCTTCACTTCTTTTCCCCCTCCCAACCTTTTTTTCTTCATAACCACTGCATAGTTTTGCCTACAAGGGTTCATCTTTGCAACTGTTGTCAAATCAAACTCTCGAAATTGCGCACTTGAGCTTTGCAGTTTGATGTTGTAATACTCTTGATTACTCTAGCATACACAAGAACCTTGATCCTCATGCCCACCATGGCCTCTGCCCGCGGCGGCAGGATGCGGACGCGAAGCCAGTCTCAGGTTCCAGATAAACGAAGTGCCGACGAGCTTGAGACTGTACAAGTCAACACGAACAAGAGGTTCAGAACCTATCACGGACGTCGTCAAGTGCTTCAGCCGATCAGTATCAGTAAGTCACTCTAGCTTCCTGATGAACATGTGAACTTGACACCCCAAACTGAGCAGAATCTGACTTGAAAAACATCTTTTCGTCAATCTCCAGAAGAAGAGACCAAAGAAGACATTCGTGTCAAGTCCCAGTCAGCTTCGCCGGTTCCTTTGGCATCCCGCAACAATCAAACCATGACCCGCCGCCGTGATCCCCACGGCTGGGACGATGACATGCATCTGCAACCCTCTCCGTCCTATCCGATCACCAGAAATCAGTCATCATCTCCGGGCGGACGGATGGTTTCACGGCTCACAGCCAAGCTTCGTAGCCGAAGAGCTCTGACTGACATGGGAATCGGTTGGTGGCATCCATCTCCAACCCAAATCAAGCCTGTCGAAAGAAAGGACGTGAAGCTGACCGTTGCCACTCATTTAGCAGCCCCAAAGATTAAGCACGAGCCTAGAACAGGACAAGAGGATGAAGCTCCCGCCCGAGGAGCTCCTAGTCGCCAGGGTTCTACGGACACACCATCCATCGCTTTGCTGCGCGAGGAGGAGCAGAAACGGGAGGAGGATCTCAGACTTCTCCGAGAACAGATTGCAGAACACTATCCATTCCCTGCATCCAGAACTAATGATGACGTTGCTGAGCTCGAGTCCGAAAGCGAGGATAGCAGTTCCTCTGGAGAAGACGATACAGGATCTGGCAGCAAC
The DNA here is from genome assembly GCA_004337975.1 of Pyricularia sp. CBS 133598. Taxonomy (NCBI): domain Eukaryota; kingdom Fungi; phylum Ascomycota; class Sordariomycetes; order Magnaporthales; family Pyriculariaceae; genus Pyricularia; species Pyricularia sp. CBS 133598. The sequence goes on from RRCJ01000013.1 coordinate 764,431, forward strand.
AAATCCTCGTCCATCAGAGAGCGCTCGTGGGATGACGATGACAGCGATGACACCGACAGTGACGAAAACGAGAACATGCCTTTGTTCCACCTGCGCCGCCGCATCACACGAACAGTGTTTGTGGTGTCATCCCCGGTTCCTAAGAAGGAAGATGGCGATACTACCGAGAGCGAAGACGAAGAGGATGATGTTTCTTCTTCACCTGTACAAAACAAAGCAGAAGATCAGTATAGCAAATCGTCGTCTTCGATCGCCTCCTCTTCTGAAGCATGTTCCACTTGCGGCGACCGTGAAGCCTTCGAGGACTCCGACTCCGACAGCAACGCCAGCAACGTCGCCACCGACATCGAGTCCCAGATTGCAATCTACAACGACGACAACAACGACGCCCACACCCGCCTCAATGAGGTGCTACGGCGCGTCCCCGCCTCGTCTCCCACCGGCAGCCACCAGACCGCCGGCAACCAGCCCGCCCACGACGGGATGCAGCTGCGGTCGCCCGCCCAAATTATCCAGGGGCTGCGGCAGGACGAGGCCGCCGCCGACCAGCACGAGAACGTCAATGCTGCTGCCGCCTACGGCGCCCGCTTACAATCGTCGTCGCCCCCGCGGGCCTACGACTACGACGAGTACCGCCTCCGTGCCCGCTACCTGGAGCAGTTCAAGGAGATGACGGCCGTCCAGCTTGACGAGGCCGGCCGGGATCTGGACTACAGGGCCCGCAAGCTCAACTCGAAGCGGAGCGCGTACGAGATGGCGCTGCATGAGCGGGCTTTTCCGCGCTACTAGGTTCTTTTAAAAGTCCATGTTCATTGACAGTTGCTGGTTCGAGTATGTGGTGAAGATTGTATGATTATGTCGAGTTTGAGCACCAGATCAGGTGCAAGAACGGAACAAGCTCGGGCGAAAAGGCTCACAATTAAGATACTGATGGGGTTTGAAACTGTGTGAGGAAAAAGAAAAAGAAGAGAAGGGTCACTGACATGAGGATTTTGTCAAATTTGCACTGAGTTGAGTTGTATTTTCAGAGAGGAAGCATTGTGTGGCTTGTCATCGTACTGGGTCACCAAAGACACTGGCGGCGTGGTATTCTATTTTCTTTGTCATCGTGCCGTTCATTAATTTGTATTTTACTTTGATTCAAAAAGTTGAGGGCACTCGGATAGACATGCGATTTGAAAAGAAAGACTGTTCTGCATGTAACTTATGGACAAAGAAGCTATCAATAACACCTTTGGAGCCAATTCATTGTTTTTTTTTGTTCCGTGGAAAGACCTTTTGTATGCTCCAGTTCATTGTTCTTCCTTTGACAAGGTGCCCTTCAGCGTAGATAAATCCATATAATACCCTCCGATTTCACTGTCGTTCTAACCTTTTCCGGCCACAACCAACGCCTACAGGAAACCAAAGCAAGTAAGAGTAATCACTAAGTTGCGCCAAACAAGTTTCGGTGGTTCAACTTTTACCAGATAAGCTAGTGAGTACTGCTGCTAGGTTTCCTTTTTGATTTCCCCCAAAAGAATCCTATTTATATCATGTCAACCTACACCGTGGCAGCCGACTACGTCAGCCTCGACGACCTCCTGGCTGACGTTGTCCGAGAGCAGAGGAAGATGACCCTGTCCCAGACCTGGCATCGCGGCTGGCTGTCCTGGGAGTCGTGGCGGATGTGGTTGACATCGCGTCCTTCGTCGTCGTCCCTTGACATTGATGTCGAGGCGGCTGATTGGCTGGTCAACAATGTGGATGGCTTGCTGTCGAATGATCGCGCGGGCAATATGGCCTGAGAATTATACCATGACGTCTCGAATACACTTTCAGCCTTTTTCTTTTGAAAGCTGACGGGCCGGGTAGCTTAGACTGCCGTCTGAGTTTTGGGCATTATATGCTCATGAATGGGTTGTCTACAAAAGTATAAACTTTACATGACTAGGGAACTTGAAATTTAAATCCCAAGCCCCTGGACTGGGGTTGGTTCCTAGTCATAATCATGTGAATATTAAATGTCACTATAGAGCAACACTTCTCTCGAACTATCCAATGCCTAATTTCAATAATAAACGTAGTTGCAAGGAAATAAAAGAAATATATATGTGGCAAAAGAATGAATATGAAAAGAAATCTCTGAACTATGCAGGATAGACCCTAGCCTCTGCAGATGGTGGCATCTCATAATCATCTTTATACAGCCAAGGAGGCTTTTATGGTGGATTTACATTCATTCAAGCCAATCAGCCTCCATTCAAGTCATAATACCCTCATTGGAAAGTATGCACCACACAAAACAGAAAAACCCCCTCAAGTCTCAACCTAGGCTCTAGAATTCAAAGCCACACCCAACTAGATCTGAGCGACCAGCCTCGCCCAATCCTCCGCACCAACCCTCGCGGCGCCGAGATCAACCAAAAAAAGCCCCTTGCTGTTGTGATAACTCGTGGCCGACGTGTTGCTGGCCGGGTTGGGAATGGGCCTGGTGCTGGCCGCCCACGCCAGCGTCGCGGACCCCGCCACCGGGACCGACAGCACCGGCTCGCCCGGCACCTCGCTCCAGTGGCTGCAGCCCGAGCACACGCTGGCCACCTCCCAGTGCGTGGCGTTGGCGTGCGACGAGACGATGCGGTAGTGGGCTGCCGGGTAGGCGGCCGGGTCAGATTTGGTTCTGTTTTACGCGTCAACAAGAGGCCAGGACGGCAAAGAATACGGGGTATGGTGTACCCCACAGAGCCGGGAAAAAAAGGGGGGCAGGTTGAACGCAGTGAGGAGCAAAAGAAAAACCTACGCGGAGAATCGACTGCTGGCCACAACCCCGTCCTGGTACGGCCACGCCACCAGCAGAGGGTTGTACGTCATGCTGCCGCCCCATGCGATGCCGGCCCAGCCCTGGGCCTTGGGCGCCGTCACCTGCAGGAAGATGTCGAAGGGCGCGTTGGCGCTGGCGGTCGAGGGTACGGCGAAGCGGAAGTCGATGTTTGTCGAAGCGGGGGTTGTGAACTGCGCAAAGGGTATGCTGCCACTTGGCTCGGATTGGCGTTTGGACAGGGTTGCGGCCGAGCCGAGGTGAAGCGCGCCGCTGAGGAGGAGCAGCGGGAGTTGGAATGATGTGTACATTGTGTGTTTTTTTAAGGATGGAGTATCGTTGGCTTGATAGTCAATATGGCTTGCAGGCTTAGGCTTGCATGTCTCTTGTGTTCAGCGCAGGGAATTTGCATCAAGAGGCTAATATACATATATCAAAACACATGTGCTCGGCCAATGTTTTTTCCCCTTGTTTGCTTGGTATCGTGAACCCCGCTGTACAAGGTCGCTACCGGACTGCAGTTCCGTCTGATTGACTTGATATCCGGTCTCGATATTGGAAATGTCCTTGTTCTGGTAGGCTCAGTCTCTACGAGCAAAAGGGACCGGGGTCTAGAAGTTAGAACTAGAATAGAGCTAGTTCAAAAATGGCTATCTGACTGCATAGTTGTGGATATGGAATCTCGTGGCTCCGTGTTGTATGTGAGCATTTTCCATTCCTTCTAGAACTAGACTAGAACTGGATAATTCCGCCAAATAACTCTCCGCTGCCCAATACCCGACGCAATGAGGGTTTTTTTCTCTTTTCCTTCTTCTCATGTGCGGAATATTGCAGGAGAGATGCTACCATGTAGTTCAATCAAAATAACACGGTTTATGATGCAGGGGCGCCGGCTTCTGGATAGCACATCCGATCATCGTCCGGCTAAAGTACAGATCCGGGTTCGAAACGCCAAGTTGCCGATGTGTAGCTACCAGGCTAGACCAAGAAAGAAACAATGAAAAATCTAATTCTAGAATAGACCTAGAATAGAACTAAATCCATTTCGCTGGTAAATGACGTGCATGGTCCTCTGTTGTCATTGTTCAAAGACAACGAGTGCCGTATACCTTTTCTTTGTCAAGATCTCTGTAGAGTCACCCAAATAGCCCAACTTGCCTTTGCCAATAGAACAATGCTTCAGAAGAACAAAGCAACAAACTTCAAACAATGCATAATAAATGAGAATGGCTACAACCATGATGGTGTTAGATAAATAAATCGATTCACAAGCCCCCCATGACACGAGATTTACCCTCCAAGACACCATCCAAGGTGTCACACTCGGAAGCCCAGTGTACATCCAAACCCCCAAGTAAGTATTCACCCTCAACTCATGTTTGGCTCACCACCGGAACAGAAAAACCTACATCACAAGCCATACCCCCTCCAAGATACCACCCCACGAAAAGCCCAAACCATGTCTCCCCTCCCGCTCCCAGAGAACCTCCAACCCGCCGACTCGCCCTTCACCTTCCACCCATCCCTGTCCCGCGACCCGGACCTGGCGGCGCAGTTTCTCCAGTCCGACTTTGCCGCCCGGGACCGCGTCATGGCGCACAAGCACGCGCGCAACGGCGTCCTCGCCGCCCTGGCCGCAAGCTTCCCGCCTCGCGACCCGATCCCCGACGGGAACGCCGGGGTCGTACCGCCCGGGAAGGGGAGCCTGGCGGCGACTGTGCGCGATGGCATGGTTGTAGGAGTGGAGAACGATCGGGGTTCTGGGGCGGACGAGGACAAGACGCGATCGTCTGATGCCGGTGCGTGGGTCAAGTATGGTGTTCCTCCATCTCGTCCTGCCGCTGTTCGTGGCGAGGGGTGGAATATTGGGAATTCTGTGCCTGCTGATGCAAAGAGTAAAATTAGGGCTATTGGGAGACGACAATAGCTCCTGCGAGTTATGACCAAAGCCAAAGGTAAGTCTTTCCATCCATTAATCCCAGCTAGCGGGTCTAGCTGCATGGTACGCGTGCTTGAAACGGACGCGGAGAATACTAGAACTCCCCAGTTATTAATATTATTTTTTGAAATAAACTTTCATCCCATCCGGGAGTTGCCAAAGAAAGTAGCCTCGAACAAGTGATGAATACCGGATATTGACGCAGGAAAACAGGGAAGCCAAGACAGATAGATAACCTGGGCTTAATAGAGTGAGAAAGTTACTCTACCGACGATAATATGCCCCGAAACTTCCTCCCCACAGATCAATGAAGAAACATGATTCAAATCCCAGTGTCCCCTCAAATGTTAGCCTTCTGACGCCCACAACCGACAGCATACTTGCCAACCATCCTGAGCACCGCAGCCTCCACCTCTGCAGGGCTGGTGGCGTTCAAATAGTGCCCACCACCCTCTACAAATACCAAATCCCTCTCGACCGCGTTCACAAACATCCCCACATGCTCCCTACACAAGTCCACACCAAAAACGACATCCCTAGTCCCCTGCAGCCAGTATACAGGACAGACGACGTCCCTCAGGCGCCACAGCAGCCCGTCGCGCTCCACCAGGTTGACCAGGGCCATCTTGAGCATCCGCCGGCCGCGGTCGCCGCGGTACACGGACCTGAGCGTGTCGGTCCAGAACTGCAGAGTCTCGGGGGCCACGGCGCCCGAGAACCCGAGACTGCCGACCGCCGTGCACCACGCGTCGTCGACGACAAAGTCTGGCGTGTTTTCGGTCGTCGACCACGCCTCCAGGAACGGAGCTAGGGTCGTGCGAGGATCCCAGCAGCCCTTGGAGCGGGAGTATGATGACTCGCTGTCCATTGATGTCCCCAGCGGTAAGAGGCCGAGGATCTTTTATGTTTGGTGGGTTTTGTAGATTTGTCCGTCTCGTTAGCGGTACTCTCTCTCTCCTGCTATACGCAACTTGTTGACGCGCAGGAATTGAGATGCACATAAACTTGACGATAAAGAAACGCAAAAAGAATAAAACATACCCTCTCAGGCGCCAACATCGCCATGCGAACGACAATCCAACCGCCCTGGCTCGTGCCCAGAGCAAACGCCTCGTGCACGCCGAGCGCCTCCATGACCTGCAGCGCCACGACGGCCGAGTCCCAGTACGTGTAGTGGCCTCGGGCGTCGCAGCGCGTGGCGCCGTGGGCGAGCGGCTCGACGGCCAGCAGCGTGACGGCGTCGGTGAGCGCCCGGCTGGCGAACTGCGCGTCGAACAGGGACGACGTCGTGCACATGGAGTTTATGAGCACCAGGACCGGCTTGTCGGCGCTCGGCTGCTCGGAAAGCCGGTAGCCGGCCGTCACGCCGCCCAGGTGTGGGACGGTAATGGTGGTTTGAGCCGCCATTTCGTATTTTCTTTGCTATTTCTCTTTTTTTTCTTGCTGGTCTTTTTTTTTATGTACAAAAAGACAATAAGTAAACGTCCACCGACAGGATCACCTCCCAAACTCGTCTTCCCAGACCCTAGGTTTCACCCCACTGTGCTCACCTTGACGTACCCTCTTTCTCCAGTTGTTGTCATGGGAGTCGGCCAATGGGAGCCAAGACAAGACAGAATCCATCTCCATGTTGGGCAATTTGTGGGCGAGAGAGCTGACAATGTGCCCCCCTCTCGACTGTAGCAACAGATGTCAATCGTAAGAGAGGGGCAATAAGTCAGCCGGCGATGCTATTTCCTGTGCGAGGTGAACATCAAGATCCAGTGATGCCCCACATTCCGTACGACCAAATTCCTCAAGCCGATGGAAAGACTTGACAGTGAACCATTGTGACGTCGCTGGAGAAATGCTTCCTGGACCAACTGCAAGCCTTTTTTTGCGTCGACTTCAGGGCATTCCCCCCAGAGTATCCGAAAATGGCAAAGTTGCGTTGTCCCCTTTGTAACAAGATGCCAACATCATCAATATTAAAAGCAAAAAATGGATCAGACAGGAACAGCAACGACAAAGACGGGAAACATCTACATCCCAGCAAAATGGGGGGCTGCAGTGGCTTGAATTTGGCTCAATCTGGAAGCCCATCTCCAGAGGAGTTAGGCTTTTTTTTTTAGAAAAAAAGACACACAAGCGGTCGCGTCGCGGACAACTCCCGAGTCCCGATGCCGAGTGGCGTCTGGCTTGGTTGTATATATGCCCCAAAAACATGTCTTACTTACCGTAGCCGCCGGTGTTTTTTTACCCTGCCCAAGAAAAACAACAAAGGTACGATCGCTTGGTCGGTCCAGTGTTAAGTGGCGCAACGTAGCTCAAAGATTATTAATAGCCTTTTCATTTCTGATGGGTGGCCTCACCGAGGCTAGCTTTGGCGGAGCAGGTATTCCGGGGGAAAAGATTTTGAGGGTGCTTATAAGCTCGTCTGTACTAAGCTCTAGTTCTAGTTCATCGGGCAAAGACCACCAGTCTATATCCGACACTAAACTACAATCGGGACTGGTCTGCCTGTCTAGTCTAGGGGGTAGGAAGGTGACAAGCAATGCCACAAAGTTGTCAAAACAAAAGGCAGCCAATCAGAGTTAGTCGACGGTAGGAAGACAAAGGTAAAATACCTAAACATATATCAAGATGCGAACCGTGCCTCTTGGCAGTAAAGACTGCTTGAAAAGCTAGGAAAATAAGTTTTCTTTTTTTCAGGGAGAAACAAGACATCTTCACCCGCCTTGCCGCGTCCTTTTGCAAACCATTCCCCATTTCTACGCTCTTGCGATTTCCCCCGCCTTTTCGTGTTGGTAGGGCTCAGACCCATGGAGCGATCCTTGTCTCCAATGGACCATAGGACAAACTATTTCTTCTCTGATCCCTTGGCAAATAAAAGCTCCAGCGTAACGAGCCCAAGACCGGTGTTGAGACGGAGAACAGCCTGATCTCATACATCGGTGTATAAAAAAAGAAAGAAAAACATTGCCTTGGCATGGCGGAAGGCCCGTCCAAGCTCCCGGGTCTTCATGGCTTCCACCGGGAGACCATTCAGCCCTGGATCGTGGGTGTGGAAGTCTCGGTCAATGTGCTGGCAGTCGTGGCGGTCGGGATGCGCATGTTCAGCCGCCGAATAAAACGCCAGCGGCTCTGGTGGGACGACTACACCATCATCTTCAGTCTGGTGTGGAACCTGATGGTCGTCGGCTTCGCCTTTGCCATGTACAGCAATGGCATGGGACTACACGCCGACAAGGTGCCGATGGATAACATCGTCATGATGGCCAAGTGGCTCGTCGTAGCCGAGATCTTTTATGCGTGGAACCTTGGTAGGTCGCCTTAGGATGATGAGGGATAGCTATCTTGTGTTTGTGAAAAGTATCAAAGCCGCTGACATGGGTCTGTCGACATTACCCACCACAGTCTGGACAAAAATCAGCCTCTTGTTCATGTACATTCGTATTTTCCAGACCCGCCTTATCCGACGCCTCTGCATTGGCATCGGAATCTTGGTTGTCTGCTGGGGCTTCACCATCATGTTTATCTTCATCTTCATCTGCGTCCCCGTTGAGAAGCTGTGGTACCCAGATATCCCCGGTCGCTGCATCAACCAGGTCGCCACCTGGATCGCCAATGCAGTCTCGACCATCCTTACCGATATCGTCATCTTAGTCATCCCCTTCACTCAGGTCTGGAATCTGCAGCTGCGACGGCTTGACAAGATCGGGTTGACGTTTGCCTTTGGGTTAGGTTTCTTGTGAGTCGCTAGCATATGATCCCACCTCCCTTCGTCAAGGGGCACAGAATGATTCAAAGCTCACAAACCACCTCCAGCGTCGTCTTCGCATCAACCTACCGCACCACGGTCCTCTTCACCTACAGCGATGACGATCCAACATACACTCTAGCACCGACGGTGGGCTGGACGGCCATCGAGATCTCGGCCGGCATCATCTCAGCCTGCCTGCCGACCATGCGTCCTTCCCTGCAGTATTTCGGCCGCAAGTGCGGCATCAAGCGCGGCATGTTTGGCAGCTCGGACGGCGAAGATTCCGAAAACTCCCACACGCACAGCATGGGATCTGCCAGCAACGGACCGCCACTCACTATTGGTGGGGGTTTGGTGTGCCCGAGTCAACAATCACAAACCCGAAACAAGCCGCGGTCGACGACCATCTCGTCGCGCCATGAACTCTACGAGGGCAAGACGGGCGTGATTGGCAGTATCAATGCGCGTATCAGCAGCGCCAGCAGCGGGATCGACGAGAGGCTTCACGGTCACGACGATGACCGAGGGACGGCGGTGTCTCTGCAGAGCCCGCCCGACGCCGACCTTCGGCCCGACGTACGAGATGTCATGTACAAGGTGTCGAGTTACCCATCCAACGGTGGAAACGGCGACTGGAGAAGAAAAGCAAGCGATGTAGAGAGTGAGATACCACCGAATGGTATCATGGTGCAAATGGACATAACACAATCATCCTCGAGGATTGCGCCGCACGACGATGATGGTGGTGGGAGGTGGTGATGATATAGTCTTGGTGTCCATACTTTGATGAACAAATGTATTTGTATGAATCGTAACCGTGAAAGCATGTCTTGGCCACAATTTTCCATCAAAGATACCGCTTGGTGTCAGTGGAGGCTAGGATGGGCAGCGCTGGTCGAGTTGCTCGCTCTGGATGAGACAGCCCAGGAGTTTCTCTGGTAACTGAGACGAACCTGGACCATAATTATGGTATGGTTAAGGTCCCTACCTACATATGTGCCCAATTGAGACCTCTGAATAATACGGAGTCGCCCCAAGAAAGCAGAGCCAACGGTATTGAGAGGTTATATCCAAGAAAAAACACGGTTGATTGAGTGACTAGCAAAAAAGATCCAAGCTCAACTGATATTTTCCCCGTCGTCTAGAAATCAATCTTCAGGAACGAAATTAGTAGCTCCGCCCGGCTCAGGCTCAGGCCTAATGCCCCACATCCCCTGCCCCGAAGATGGGCCTGCACGCACTGGAGCTGCCGGTTGCAACATTGACAGCTTGACAGCTCACTCGCACTCACATGCTGGTATGGTACTCTTCTCTCACATGCAACCCTCTGATCAAACCCCCGATCCAGAACCTGTTGTTGGATGGATGGGTGGTTCGGTTGCGAAACACATGGTGGCGTTGGTAGCGAAAGAGATTTTCTGATCTTTTTTTTTTTTTTTTTTTTTTCTTGCATACCACAACCCTGCCTAGCACCCGTTCGTCTGGATCGCCAAATTCTTCCAGGCCACGTTCCGTTCCACCCAAGAACCCAGCAGGTAAAGAAAAATATCGGCAGCAAAGGAAAAGAAAAAAAAAAGACCCAAAAAACCACGCCACTTCCCCGGCAATACTGAAACGCAAATCGTCAAACCCCCGTTGAGCATCGTTCGATTCCGACGACACCACGACCGACGCATTGCCAATATTTGGACATCTATGGGTCGATTTTGCAGTCTCTCCTTTTCTTGGATGGTATATTCCTGTGTTTTGAACTCATGTGATTTTTGTCGATTCCCATTGTTACAAAAAAGCACCACTTGCTCCTCGAACCTGGGACGAATTCCCAATATTAGTTACTTATTTGTAGAAGATTTTTTTATTTAACGTGTCCCCGGCAGGTATTTCTAAAAGTCCGAGTTATAATAAGAAATTGATTTTCAAGCTATATACCTTTCCACTTGCTTTAGCAATCGAGAATCAAAAAGCATTTACATTGAATTCATTTCAAAGACGCGCCCCAAGTGCGATATATACCCACCTAGCTGCCAACACATACACCAAAACATATACACACACACAATGGACAGGCAAAACAGAGCCCTCTCTGTCCGCAAGGGCCAATCCCCCTTCCCCCGCCCATCCGCGCCGCCGGCATCATCAGCGCCGCGCGCACCGCCCACGCCGCCGCAGGACTACTCGGACGACGAGAATGCTACGGTGCGCGGCCAGTACAGGAACAACTTCAACAAGTCGTCGTCCCGCTACACCAGCGGCCGGCAGGAACCCGTCGCGTCCGCCTTTCCGAGCTACTACTTTTCAAACGACGGCGCTAGCACCAAAACCACAAAATCACGGTCCCAACAACAGCAACAACAACAGCGTCCGCCCACACCGCCCAAGGACGCACCCCAGACCCGCACCTCCCCTAGGATGCCGCAGGGTCCGTTCCAGGGCACGAGGAGACGCCAGCCGAGCGAGCCCCAGCCGCAGAGCAGACCGCGCGCCGGCTCGCAAAGACAACAGCAACAGTACTATTCCAGTGATGCAGATTACCAAAACACATCCTCCTCCCGCGTCCGCGACTACTCCAACGTCTCAATCAACATCGGCACGGGAGGATTCGGTTTTGGCGGGTCCGGTGGTCCGTCCATCACCGTCAACGGACGCGACTGGCGGGACGAGGGCGGCCGCAGTCGGTACCGGGACGAGAGGGCCAACGGCGACAGGTATTGGGATGACGACCGCGACGACGGCAGGCCGCGCATCAATCACATCCACACGCCTTTCATCAGCACGCCGTTTGGGTTCGGTGGCGACAGGCCCCGGGCTGGATTCTTGAACCTGGGCGGGTTTGGCATCTTCTGAAAGAGGGGGAGAAGGAAAAAAAGGTAGAGGCGCTGGGTTTACAGGGGGGTCACCCCTTCGCCTTTCTTGTAAAACTTTTGTAATTTATTGTACCTGTCAATTGTCAATGATGAATACGATGTACATTTCTTACCGAATACACATACATGCGAGGACAGTCAAGCTTTGAAAGAACCCCAGTGCCTTCGTCTGTAGATTGTCAAATATGCTGCTCACTTCCCGTAGTCGCGGTTCAAGATAAAAGCAGACTGTTCATTTAAAGTAAGTTAACGAAGAGACGCATCCGTGCAGATCGTCCTGTTTTCGTCCCACAAGATACCACCTTGTCTGTCAACTCGTCCAATCAGCTGCTCAAACATAGGACGACCCTTGTAGGTCCAAGTCCCGGCACGAAGAAAAGACGTAGTAGGCAAAATTAGCAGAAAGACGCTCAAGATAGAAGACTGGACTTGACATGAAAACACCGCCTGCCCGGTAGTGCGTTTTTAGAATACAAACATGGCCAAGCCCGCCATGCAAAGGGCAAAATGCGTGTCTATAAGTTTCCCCCTAAAGAACAAGACAAGAAAAAAGAAAAATTGTATCAAGAAGTTGACTGCTAAAAAAGCTTTGCTAGATTTTCTTTCCCCCTTCGGCAGAAAAACACGTACGTGGCCGTTTGCTTTGTTCGATTTAAAGTTATTGGATTATTCGTACATCAGGTCTGCCTTCTTCATCTCCAAACCACCAAGTGCCTCACAATTTACAGCTTGAGCATCTTGGCAGCGTGCTCCTCGATGATCTGCTCGGTGGGGAAGCTCATCTCCTCGAGCTTCTGGGCATAAGGAGTCGGGACATCGGCACCAGTGACACGCTGAGCCGGGGCGTCAAGGTAGTCAAAGGCGTACTCCATGGTCAAGGCCAGGATCTCGGAACCGACACCAAAGGCCGGGAAGCCAGACTCGACCGACATGAGGCGGTGGGTCTTCTTGACCGACTGGACTATGGTGTTGACGTCGAGGGGCTTGATGGACCTCAGGTTGATGACCTCAACCTCGACTCCGTACTTCTTCTTGAGGTTTTCGGCCGCAACGAGCGACTGGCCAACGCAGCGCGAAAGGGTAACGATGGTCAGGTCCTTGCCCTGGCGCTCGATCTTGGCCTTGCCGAAGGGGATGACAAAGTCGTCCTTCTGCGCAGCTTCAGACATGGGAAAGCTCTGGCCGTACATGAGCTCGTTCTCGAGAACGACGACGGGGTTCGGGTCGCGGATGGCAGCCTTGAGCAGACCCTTGGCGTCCTCGGCCGACCAAGGGGAGACGACCTTGAGACCGGGGATGCTTCCGTACCAAGCGCTGTAGTCCTGCGAGTGCTGAGCACCGACACCGGCGGCGAAACCGTTGGGGCCACGGAAGGTAATGTTGCAGGGCTGGATACCACCGGACATGTAGAGGGTCTTGGCGGCCGAGTTGACGATGTGGTCGATGGACTGCATGGCGAAGTTGTACGTCATGAACTCGCACTGCGGTTTAATGCATTGAGTTTAGTGAGTTTGCTGGACATCACAAGATTATTTGCGCCGCGTGTGCTCCCGCATCAGTGGACGGAGGGCAGGTTAGGGGGCTCTGCTTACGACAGGGTGCAGACCACTGAGGGCAGCACCGACGGCCAGACCAGTGAAACCCATCTCGGTGATGGGGGTATCGATGATCCTGCGCTCACCGAACCTATCGAGCAGGCCCTTGGTGACCTTGTATGCACCGTTGTACTGAGCGACCTCCTCTCCCATGACAAAGACCTTGTCGTTGGCCTCAAGCTCCTCGACAAGCGCCTCGTTGAGCGCCTCACGGACTGTGTACTCCTTGGTTCCCGACGATGCCCACCTCTGCTGCATCGAAACTGCCGGGCGGAAGGCAGCAGCCCTTTGCGAGCCTATTAATGATGAAGTGCCAGTCGAGGATCTGAGTGCCGGGGCGCGGGCCGCCGTAGCAGCCATACGGACTGCCGGTCGCAGGTAGCGGGACATTTTCGTGGGCGGCTGAGGTTTGTGATGGAAGACAGTAGGGAAGAAAAAAGTGTCAAAGATGACAAAAGATCAATCGACTGACTGCCCGGCGGGTACTGAACTCAGTCAATTGAGGGGCGAGACGAGCGTCGGGATTGCTTGATGAGTCGTGGGCTTGTGGTGTTTGATGGAAGCTCAGCCAGCAAAATGTCGAGGCAATTTTTTTTTCGATCTCGCGAGTCGGAGCTGCGGCGTGGAGCTGCCCGTTTACTTCCGTCCGTGCTGATGTCTTAATGCCTTTAGCTGCATGTACCTGAGCCAGTTGAGTTGGACTTGTTGGGACTGGATATGCGCTAAGCTTAAATTGGACTAGCGTCAGAGCTGCTCTGCCAAACACTGCCAGGGCCAGGGTCCGCAACATTTTCTTTCTAATCGTAGCTTTTGCAAGGCTTGCACTTCAATACTGCACAGTAAGTACAACATATAAGTGAGATGATCCAGAAGGCAATGCTGTCATCTGATGTAATAAATGGCATTTTCATTCATGGATGCAGAATTCAATTGATTCTAGATTGATTCTACGAGTAAAGCAGTGGGCGAGTGGTGATTAGGATGTAGCGGAGAGGTTGCTTCCACGAGCCAACTTCCATTATCGCTAACACGAATGGTAGCCACGTCGTTATCAGGCGACGACCGGAATTGGCCCGCCCGAGTACGGATATTGCACTAAAAACAAAACATCTCGGTACGTGGATTCAAAAGCATTATCGGCACCATTGCTAGCGTAAATTGTTTTCCACCACACGTCCGAATCGTTGTTATTCCGCAGGTCCTCTGCTATTACGAAAGGTCGAAGCTCTGCTCCGCTAAGTGCTACTACTATCAATAATATCATCCTCATTAGTTTTCCAAAAAAAGTTGTCCAGGATGGGCTCAGCACGACCACCCATCCGGTTTAAAGAATACCGATCCCGTGTACCGCACTTCCAACTTCCCCTCAGTTCAGGGGCTTGCGGCCGACCATCAGGTACATGGGAGTGAAGATGTTCTCCTTGGCACCGGCAACAAGCGCATCACCACCAGTTGCCAGTGCGTCGGCGGTCTTCTTGGTGCCAGCGGGAGCAACACCGACCGCCTCAAGCACACCTGCCATTCCGTGCAGGCAAGTCCTGGCCCACTTGGTCATGCGCAGCACTGTGAACAGATCAAAGTAGGACTGGAGGTACTTGAGGTCACCAGCCAAAGGCCAGTACCAGGGAAGCTCGTCACCCTTTTGGGCGAGATCGTCGGTCTTGAGGATCTCGAAGCCGGCAGCCTTCATGGCAGCCTCACCCTCGCTGATGGGAACCATGTTGGAGATACCGTTGCCAAGCTCAATCTTGAGGCGGATGTCGCGGTGGTGAAGGTTTTCGTTATCGTAATCATCAGTCATAAGCCATTCATACACGCCAAAGGTGCCACCAGGCTTGAGCACGCGGAAGATCTCGCTGTAGACACCCTCGAGCTTGGGGGCGTGCACTGTAGCCTCGATGGCGTAGACTGCATCGAAAGACTCGTCGGGGAAGGACATTTGCTGCGGGGTATATGGCGGTGAGCAAGGGTATATATAGTGCAGGCGATCGATTCACCGGGGGTAGCCCAGCGCAACATACCATAAAGTCACCCTTGACGAACTGAAGCTGGCTGTCCAGCTTCTCCTGCTTAGCATACTGTGTAGCGCGGTCGATCTGGTAGTCGTTGTTGTTCAGACCGACGACGTTGCAACCAGTGAACTTGGCGATCTCGCGGGCCGGTCCACCAACACCGCAACCAACATCGAGAACAGTCATGTCCTCCTTGATGCCAATCTGGTGTGCCAGGTAGTGCTCATGGCGAGCAATGGCCTGGTAGAACGACTCGCCGTGGGAAAAGCGGCAGAAGTGGAAGGACTGGCCCCAGCCGTACTCGTAGATGTCTGTCGCAAGGTTGTAGTAGTGCCTCGTCAGGGTGGCGTACTCCTTTTGCCTGGCCTATTTTGCAATTGTTAGATAACGAGAACATGCAGGGTAAAAGCGGTCTGGTCTGTAGAGGACAACTTACAGCACGCTCCTCGGGAGTCTCGTTTGCAGCAGTCTTGTTGTCAAAGTGCTTGAAGTATTCGTCTACAGCAAGCTTCTTGGCCTCCTTGTCCTTGGAGAACATGGCGGCAATACCACCAGCGGCCATGGCAGACTTGCCGTGCAGCGCCTTGTTGAACTCGGCATCACGCTGCTTGTCCTCCTTCTCGAGGCCTTTCTTGGGAGCGCCCATTTTTGCGGTGTAGGGTGGAGGGGTATTGTCGTTGAGGACGTTTGTCTTGCAAAGGACCGTGGCTGTAGTTGGAATGACAACAGACAACAGATGAGCAAAGTTAGTTGAAGTTGTGCGAAGGAGATTCGAGAAAGAAGTAGAGGGAAGGAGGGATGGGACAAAGAATGCGAACACGTTAGGGAAATCACATGCAGCTTTTTAGATGATAATTCAGAACAAGTGGAGTTCCCAGATAGGGGACGGGGAGCACGAAATTACCGGACGACCCTTTTACTACCACGTCTCTGGCTTGGCTTTACACGTAGATCGAGCATGGGTACCTTACTTAGGTGGGCTGGGTGGGCAAGTCTATTGTCTTTCATTTCCAGCAAGACTTTTTTTTCTCCTTTTGTACGAATACGACTACGACAGCTCGCAAAATGTATTATCCATTCCCATTTTTGTCTTCAAATTCCAGGAGTCCGCCACCATCCTCCAAGTCAATTAGATTACTTGATGGTTGAGGAACCGTTCATCCATATTTTATCTTAGTATGTTATATTTCTAGTAGATTTGTGCGCCTGTATATGGGCATTCGAGGGGTAGCTATAATAGGTACTTTTCCAGGAGCTGGAGCTGTCATTGACCAGTTCGCGGTACCTGCATCACTGGCCGAAAAATTTGTGGCGGTGGGGGGACCTCAATTAGCCTGCCCTTTTTGTCAAGCTCCCGTCGACGCTTCGCGGTGAATGAGTATGCTTGCGTGAATCATGTGATCTGGCGTCTGCTAAAGTCACTACGCGACTCTGGGTATGATTCCTACAGTTTTGTGACCTCCCATGGCATTTCGTACCTT
The DNA here is from genome assembly GCA_004337975.1 of Pyricularia sp. CBS 133598. NCBI lineage: Eukaryota > Fungi > Ascomycota > Sordariomycetes > Magnaporthales > Pyriculariaceae > Pyricularia > Pyricularia sp. CBS 133598. Next base: position 780,861 of record RRCJ01000013.1, read on the forward strand.
TTGCAGCGGTAGGTGGCTTTGACCAATAGAACGACTGTTACCGCGGGTGGATTGGCTGGACAGCTTGCGACGAGACCCACAGGTACACGCGACCTTGAGTGCCAGTCAGTGATGAAATCTGAAAGCTGAATTACATAAGCAAAGATATTTGCCCCCTGCATTACACAATAGCAGTACGGTACATCCAAGCCTTGGATCATCGTCTCCACCATTGGTGAAGCGCATCAGACGATTTCCAAACTTCTCCATCGCGACCACGAGCATTTGTGTCCAGACTCCAGAGTCTGCGAGCGTCATCAAGGATTCCGGAAGGCCTTTCGTGTCAAATCAAGAGCAAACAGCTCATTGGTCTCATTTACTACCTGCAGCGATCGCCACAACACAACCCGAGTTACGATGCCTCCACAGATAAAACAAGACCTCAACCGTTCCGGTTGGGAATCGACTGATTTCCCTTCCGTCTGCGAGTCCTGCCTACCAGAGAACCCGTACGTCAAGATGATGAAGGAAGACTATGGTGCCGAGTGCAAGCTATGCACGCGTCCATTTACCGTCTTCAGCTGGTCGGCCGACCGCGCTCACGGCCGCAAGAAGCGCACCAACATCTGCCTCACATGCGCTCGCCTAAAGAACTGCTGCCAAGGCTGCATGCTCGACTTGTCGTTTGGCCTGCCGATTGTGGTCAGGGACGCCGCGCTCAAGATGGTTGCGCCTGGTCCGCAGAGTGAGATCAACCGCGAGTTCTTTGCGCAGAACAACGAAAAGGCCATCGAGGACGGCAAGGCAGGCGTGGAAGAGTACGAGAAAACGGACGACAAAGCTCGGGAGCTTCTGCGTAGGCTTGCGCAGAGCAAACCTTATTTCAGGAAAGGGAGGGGCGTTGATGAGGATGGCAACTTGGTTTCGGGACGCGGAGGACCAAGCAGGACTGGAGGTGACCCAGCGGTTGGAGCGGGCGTTGGTGGCCCCGGCCCGATACGGACGCGGGATTCCCGCGCGGCGGAAGCGTACACTGGCCGAGGCGGTGGTGGCTCTCGTGGTGGGCGCGGTCGAGGAGGGCGACGTGGAGCATTTCCCAGCGCGGCACAACTCCCACCTACCGAGAAGGATTGGCTCCCACCGGATGACAAGACCGTCACCTCACTGTTCGTCACCGGCGTCGAGGACGATTTGCCCGAGCACAAGGTCCGCGATCATTTCAAGACGTTTGGCAAGATCAAGTCGCTAGTCTGCTCGCACATGTCACACTGCGCGTTTGTCAACTACGAAACGCGCGAAGCAGCCGAGAACGCGGCCATGGAGTGCAAGGGCCGCGCGGTCATTGCAGGATGTCCGCTTAGGGTACATTGGGGTAAGCCCAAGGCGGTTGGCACCATGAACAGGGAGGAGAGGCTTGAGATGTTGAGGGATGGGCGGAGCGCCTTCACTCGGGCTTCCAGCAGAGGTTCAAGAGGTGGTGGTGCTGGTGGAAGGGGAGGTCGGCATGGGGAGGGCGGTGGCGATGATGATTATGCTGGAGGTGTTGCAGGAGCAGATGATGGTGCGCCTGTGGCTCCTCCTCCCGGGGCCGACGATGTGCAATATGCAAGCCTGGCAGGGAATTAGACATTCCATTTACGTTCTAGTTTTGCGAACATGTTTCAAAAACAAACACACTCGGCATGGCATCTGGCGTTAGGGGGCTGTAATGTTATAGGGAAAATCAAGCAAGGTCAACCTTCAATCACTAGGCAATTGTTGTACAGTCATTTATACATGGGTATCATGGACAGTATAGTAATGTACAGTATGCTGCGGATCTAAGCTGAACGACGGCAAGCTTCTCGCCCCAGGCCATATCTAGGAACGATAGCACTCTTAGGTGTCCTTACACGTCTTGCCGTCGATCTTGATGTTCTTGTTTCCCAGCCTTATAGTGTCGTTATCTCCGCGTTCCGTCTCTTCGTGGATCTGTAGCTCTGTTTCGCGGATCAAGCGTCAGCGATGGCAATAGGGAATGTGATACCTACTCAGGAGCACCTACTGTATGATCCATCATCGGCCCTCCTGCCTTGGACCACGTTCTGCTTCAAGAAAGACGCCACCTCCTCTGCTTTCTTGACAGCCTTTTCGCGCTCATCGGAAGGCAGTGATGCGTTTTGACGGAATTGCCCGGCTATTTGCTGCCTGGCCGCGGTGAGGACTCGTTGATCTCCTACAGGGAGGCAGAACTTGGGTTAGCTAATGCGGACCGGACCAACGACCAGGTCAAGTGTGTAGGTTGCCAGCAGAAAGAGGCGAGAGTTGTTCGACTGACCCCTAAAGGCAACTCCGGCTGCGCGCAGCAGGTGGCGATACGCGGAGAGGGCGGTTGACATGGCTATTTAGATAGTACGGGAGCGACAGTTTTGCAAAGATGGCGGAGCAATTGGGTGAATGGTAAGGCTGATCGAAAATGGTCGAATCTTTGGAATCGCAAAACGTAGCTTCCAATTATTCTAGAACTAGATCACAGAAGCGCGATACCTGTGCCAAGGTTTACCGTCAGATGATTGGACGATGATCTCTAGAGTGGGGCCGTCGTCAACCGAGACAGGGGCTCCCTTGCAGGGTGGGAATTTTCAGGCCAGAAAAAAAAAGTTGGAGCACCGAACCCCCAAGGCAAAAAATGAAAGGCACCCCGCTGAAATTTAGCCATCATTTGTTTCATTGACAAAGAAAAGCATCAAACCCCTCCAAGCAAGATATCACCAATCTTGTTAGTGAAGGCAAAAAAAAAAATGGCTACCCCTACAATAGTCAAGAAGCCTCTCCCCGCGCTCACCTCCGGGTGGAGTGCCGAGAAGGACTTTAAGCCGCTGGGCAAGCTCACCAAAGCCACCGAGCGCAGCATTGAGGCCGTCGGCCCGCACTTCCTTGCACACGCCCGCCGCTCCAGGCACAAGCGCACCTTCTCTGAGGACGATAGGATTCAGGCTCAGGAGCGTGCCAAGAAGGTCGAGGACGAGGACGATGGCGAGATCAGCGAGCCCGAAGACCCCATGATGTTCCAGCGGGATGCCAAGGACTGGAAGGTACGTACATTTGAGTCGTCGCCCGCATCCATCTCTAGCCAACTTTGTAGCCACTGGGCTGATATGATACTGACTGCACCCAAAATAGAACCAAGACCACTACCAAGTTCTTGGTCTGTCCAAATACCGCCACAAGGCTTCCGAGGACCAGATCAAGCGCGCTCACCGCAAGAAGGTTCTCAAGCACCACCCCGACAAGAAGGCCGCCGCCGGTCGCGTCGACGACGACAACTTCTTCAAGTGCATCCAGAAGGCCACCGAGGTCCTGCTGGACCCCACTAAGCGTCGCCAGTTCGACTCGGTCGATGAGAAGGCCGACGTCGAGCCCCCGACCAAGAAGCAGCTGCAAAAGGGCAACTACTACAAGCTCTGGGGCAACGTCTTCAAGGCCGAGGCCCGCTTCAGCAAGACGCACCCCGTGCCGCAGTTTGGCGGCGAGGACGCTAGCAAGGAGCAGGTTGAGGAGTTCTACAACTTTTGGTACAACTTTGACAGCTGGCGCTCGTTCGAGTACCTGGACGAGGATGTTCCCGACGACAACGAGAACCGTGACCAGAAGCGTCAGATGGAGAGGAAGAACGCCAACGCCCGCAAGAAGAAGAAGGTTGAGGACAACGCCCGTCTGCGTAAGCTGCTCGACGACGCCTCCGCCGGCGACGAGCGCATCAAGCGGTTTAGGCAAGAGGCCAATGCTGCCAAGAACAAGAAGAAGGCAGACAAGGAGGCGGCCGAGAAGAAGGCCATTGAGGATGCACGGTTGAAGAAGGAGGCCGAGGAGAAGGCGGTCAAGGACGCAGAGGAAAAGGCCAAGGCTGACCGTGAGGCCGGCAAGAAGGCCAAGGAGGCGGCCAAGAACGCCGTCAAGAAGAACAAGCGTGTTCTCAAGGGTTCGGTCAAGGACGCAAACTACTTTGCCAGCGGAGATGCATCCCCGGCACAGGTCGACGCCGTTCTGGGTGATGTTGACTTGGTGCAGAGCAAGATTGATGCTGACGAGATCGCTGCGCTGGCTGGTAAGCTCAACGGGCTTACCGTCGCGGATGAGATCAAGGCTGTCTGGCAAGGCGAGGTCAAGAGGCTGGTTGACGCCGGAAAGCTCAAGGATGGCGAGACCAAGTCTTTTGCTTAAAAGATATAAAATAGTTTATGTGTTGATTTGATGAGGTTTCACGACTATCTGATAGGTCTGGAGTTCGTGTAGACTTAAGATGGATCTTTCTTACTTGATGGACTGTTGTGTATTCTTTTGCAACTCAAATGTCATTGACCAATAGACAGTGTTTTACTGGCTGTTACTCCATACCCAAAATGTAGTTTTCAAGCACATAAAAGTTTGTGTACTCAAGCCTAGCTGGCAAATCTTCGGCAAGCTCAACCTTGTGGGCTTCTACCGCACATATCGAACCAGAGCTGAAATTCCATCTTCATAATCTAGAAATGCGCACCGCAACAAGATCTCAAACCTTGTTACCTTTGGTACCATATCATTCAAACTCGGTTTCCTGGACAAGTTGTTCAAAAGTCTGCCCCGTCTACCAACCCGGCATGGAAAGACGATATTTCGACGTGAATCCTGACGAAGGTAAAGCCAGGAAAACAATAAAACCACCAACGTAGCCCCCACCGATTAATAAACCCCGTTAGCCCCCCAAGGGTACAAAAAAAAGAAGAAAACGTCCCATCTCACAGCGAACCGGCGACCTTGCCGCAGGGCCCCGCGCCGCCCGCGCTCCCCTCCCTGACGCCCTGCCCCTGCTTCATGAACTGGACGTCGGCGACGCCGTCCGGGCATGCATCACTGTCCCAGTCGCCGTTCTTCTGGCCCTCCCAGCCCTCGATGACGGTGCACGAGGTGGCGGAGCCGGGCGTGAACTGCCAGCCGTTGCAGCCGTCGACCTGGGTGAAGCAGTGCAGGCAGCACTCGGCGGGCGACTCGGCCGAGGAGAAGGAGAAGGACCAGCCGCCCGTAGCCCCGGCGATGCCCATCCACGACACCGGGGTTGTGTGCCGCGACGGTTGGCATTGCTGGGGGAGGTTTGTCTGTGGGGTGCGGGGGGTTTGTGGAGGTGAAAACTTGTTAGCTTGTCTTGGTACTTGTAGTTGGTAATGTGAGATGACCGGGTGGATTTTGATCGGGATAGGTTGGATATGGGCTTGAAAAGAGCGTCTTCACCTAACAAAGAGGGAGGCCTTGGTCTGATACTAGGAAGTAAAAGGGGATGGACTAAGTGACGGAAAGAACAACAACTAGCGGGCAAGAAGAAGGACTTTTGGCTCATATCCGCGTATCGAGTACCCGGAAAACCGTGGAAAAAAAACACTTACCGGCAGTGGTATCGCAGTACTAGTTGCAGATGTAGTACTGCTCGTGCTCGACTCCGCCGTACTCGTCGGCGTCGCAGTCGTCGTAGGCAGCGTCCCAGTACTACTCGGCAGGACACTTGATCAGTAACCCTACAGACCATACCACACACACCTCCCCGGCATCAAACAGAGCCTAAAACTCACCTCAGCTCCCCACCACCGCCAGCCGCGGCGACGTTGGGAATGACGACGCCAAACACGATGCCGAACACGACGCTGCACACCACAAAAGCAATAAGCCCGTACACCAGGCAGCGGTTGAGGACGACGTACTCCCAGAGCCGTCTGAGCCACATGGGCGGGTCGCCGAGGCAGGCGCACGGGTGGCAGCAGCAGCAGCAGCGACGACGGCGGGAGCTGCTGCGGGACGCAGCGTCCGAGTCCGAGTCGACGTCGTGCTCCGGGATGGTGCGCAGGGCCGCCGTGTCTGGGTATGCCATGGTGGGCGCCGACGAGGCCAGGGTGGCAGCGTTGCTGGGCCCGCGATGGTGCTGCTGCTGCTGCTGCTGCATCTGCATGGATGCCGACGAGGTGTTTTCGGTGTTGTGGCGGTAGAGGGCTGGTACGGGTGGTGCCGGTGATGGCGGCGAAGGGATTGACATTGGGTTTGTTGCCATGGGAGGAGGTGGTGATGGGTTCTTGCTATTGTTACTGCTGTTCATGGGAGGTGGTGATGCAGAGTGGTAGCCGCCATTGTTGCTTTTCATGCTTGCTATGCTGCCTGTCCTCGGTCCTAGCTGCGGCACCAGGCCGGCTTCCTCATGCTGCGAGTAGCGACGGTAAGGATATGGATGCATCTCGTGGACATGCCCGGTGGTAGGGTGGCCGTAGTTGGGACGGTAGGGACGCCAGCTTTCCGATGTTTGGTGATGGATGGTGGACATGGCGGTTGGGAAACAGGAAAAGAAAAAGCAAGGAGACTGGGTGTTTGCTGTACTGTTTGCTCAAAATTGGGGGATGCCTGCCCTGAAAGCTGGGTTTGTTTGTTTCTTGAGTCTAAAGTGAAGCAGATGTGAGTTTGTGTTTGATGTGGGAGGATCAGAGTTGGATCAAAATCCCCCTTTGTTACCTAACCTGTGGGATACCTCTGTCAGGACAGTGCCGCTATTGGAGAGTGCTACACACGGAGTTTTGAGACGGCCTTGGTGATTCCACTCGCTTGACCAATAGCCAAGGGGGCGGGACAGCGGTTAATTGCAGAAGGGAGCTCTGATGGAATGAACTGAAGGAGGATCTCATCGGTTCTGTTTGTCATTAGGAGACCTTATATTGACGAAAGGACGCTGGTGAGCACCATATAAGGTAGAATATGGTACATTTAACCTGCGGTAGATGTGAAAGCCTGGAAATGGCAAGCTGTTACGGCCATTCGTCTACTTAGTTTTGCAAAGGGCGCCCAGAAACCGCCATGATACCTAGATAGCAGACTTACCACTTCTGAAAAGATATTCCTGGAATCCGATCTTCCAAAACTCGATACAAAAGTCACTGTACTGCTTCCCTGAGGAGAAAGCGACAATGGCGTATGTAAGCTGGTAGATTCTTCCAACCTTTACAAAACTCGGACACTCTTGAGTTTGAAGGGGGGATCACACAACAAGCAACCGAAAAAGAACAAAGATCAAAGATAGGACAGCTTAATCGTTACCAACTGCAGGCTGCATTCCGCCATCTTTTCTTTTTGCGTTGCCTCGTTATACAAGTGAGACCCAAAGATGTCGACTCGACGCGTTTCAATTTCCCAGCACGGTTTGACAAAGACCACAAAATCTAGAGCCAGGGAGGAGCAACGCGTGCTGAAGCATTATTATTTTGCAAGATTAAAAGGTCCAGTCAGTAACCGAACACCTGTGGCACCTCCATCTGCCGCAAGACAAAAAAGGCCCCAATCGCGCACGCTGATAGGGGACACCTTGGTCGTACAAGAACCCCCATGGAGACAAACAACGGCCAAGCCCTTCAAGTCGCAGATAGCGACAGTCGCACGCCAGTCTCGACCGCATGGCCGGCAGCCTGCGCCTGAGACCTTCTCCTCTTTTCCCTCTCATTCGAAGCTCCCCCTCCCAACTCAACCTCCTCCTCAGCTCCGACCTTCGTTTTCTTTATATTCTTCCATCCCATACCCCAACAGCTCAGGAATGCCAGGCTAGCGATGACAGTCACGACATAAAACACTCTTTGGAGGCTTAGCGTGTAGGCAAAAACGATACCGGGGAGCGAGTAGTTCTTTTCGAAAAGCTGGCGGAACCCCGTCGCACCGGCCTTGAGGATTTTCGGGAGGTCGACATCCGGTGCGGCGACGGGGATCTCGTGGCGCAGCGAGTTGAGAAAGACCGATGAGCCTATAACCAGGACGATCGCTGCACCAAGGGTCTGGGCAAAGACGATAGTCGACATGCCAATCGAAAGATCGCAGGGCTGAAGGTAGCTTTGGACGGCGAGGATAGGCTAACGGGTTTTTTGTTTTGTTTTTTTAGGTACCGGTCAGTTGTAAACTCGTAGGCATAGGCACTTAGGGATTTGTAAGTGACAGCAGACATACTATTTGAAGATACAAGCCTCTGCCGGCGCCAGCGATAAACTGGTAGCTAGCCCATTCGGCCGCTGTGCTCTTTGGTGACAGGGTAGAGAGCATGCCACAGCCCACGGCACTGACGGCTGCTCCTACAGCAGCGACCGGTATATAATAGCCAATCATGGGAACTGCAGTTATTATCATCAGGATTTCGTGTTTGCACCATGGAGAGTACGGGAAGTTAAACTTACTGATCAAACCAGACAGCACTGAAAACACAAGCTGTCCGAGCACAGTCGGCAAGGTATACACGCCACTCATCACCGGAGTCGCCCCCTTCACGGACTGAAAGTAAATGGGTAGGAAAAAGGCCGCAGTCAACGAACTGGCCATTGTGAACGTCATGCTGACCGTCGAGCACTACACGACCTGCTGGCTGATCAACGACCTGGGAATGAGCGCCTCGTCGCCGAAGCGGTGCATCCAGAGGCCAAACACCACAAACGCCCCGGCCGCGCCGCAGAGCAGACCAATGACGACGGAGCTATCCCAGGGCTGTGTCTTGCCTCCAAACTCGAGCGCCAAGAGGAGCATGACGGAGCCGCCGGCGATCAGCATGAAGCCGACAAAATCGAACCTGCGCGTCAGGTAGACGTGGCCGCGCGAGGGGAAGCCGTGAGCCGGCAGATTTGAGACCTGTTCCGGGACCATCACAAGGGCCATCAGGAAGATGCAGATACCTCCGGCGGGGAGGTTGATGTAGAAACCTGGACCAATCAGCGACCCCGGAAAATCTAATTGGGTAACGATGGCTACACCGAAAGGGACGGAGGGCTTACACCATCGCCAAGATATGAATTGGGTGAAAGCTCCGCCCAATAACGGGCCGCACACCGTTCCCAACTGGGAAACTGTCACAATAGAGCGTCAGTCAAGTGTTGGCTAAAAGTATCCAACGGCTCAAGGCCATAGAGGTTGCCTCCAAGAGAAAGATCTTGAGCCCGATCAATTCAGGATACATACAACCCATCAAGATCCCAATATACACTGAGGCCATATGAACAAATTGTCAGCTATCCACCACTTATGCTAATTGGGGGACTTTGACACTCACAAGGCCTTTTGTGCATGGGTACCGCACCAGAAATGATGTTGAGGCCGCCCCCCATCAGACCCGAGGAGCCCATACCGGCTATGGCTCTGCCTACAATAAGCATGAAGGAGGAAGATGCCAATCCACATATCAAGGAGCCACCCTCAAACAGCAGAAGGAAGATGAGGAATGTCCACTGACATCAACAACATCATCTCGTCAGTCAATTTGAGCAACTCTCTCTGCCGGGAATATGGACTATGATGGCCCACCTTGAGGTTTATATAAGTGTAGAGCCGACTGCCGATAGGATGCAACGCCGCGCTGTTGTATTGGGTAATGCATGGGGTAAGCATTCTTGCTAGGACGATCACAATGGTGAGCGTCAATTGCAAGGATAAAAAAGTCGGACCAGAGACAGCAGGCATGTGGCTCGGTCTGGCGTCTAATGGCAGCAGTCGTACCTTGCAAGCTGGTACGCACTCCCATACCAACCAACGTCATCGAGGGAGCTGAACTCGCTGGTGATGTGAGGAATTGCCTGGTACCAGATTGAGGGTCAGTTCTGGCCATGCTGTCTATCCAGCCAGCTACTACCATGACCATCTCAAAATTAGAGACAAGCGGCGTCATACGGTGGCAATTATGGACATGTCCAGTAGCGTCAGGAACGTAGCTAGGGTCGCAGAAAAGACCATGGCGACGAGCTTTGGTCCCGATATGTACAAAGGCTGGACAACATCCACCAGGACCTGAACCGCGTCAGGACCCGCCCTAGCGGCATTGATACTTGGAGAAGATTGGGAAGCTGCCCCGAATATCTCGCCGTCATTGGACCCGAAGCTTTCCGCCGCCGAGCCTCGTACACAGTCGCGCCGGTCCAAGGGCGATAGGCGAGAACTGGCGACTGGAGAAGATGGCGAGGTGGATGAGCTATGGCTTCGGGCGCTGTCAATTTCTTGTGCAGGTTCGCGGTCCTGGCCATGGTCCTTGTCCTGGTCCTGGCCTGGTGTCGTCGGTTTTGCAATAGCTACCTCGGTTGGTGAAGCGCCGATTTCTGTTGGTCGAGCGGCCATGGCGGCAGCGTAAAGAGCAAATGTAGGAAGGGATGAGAAAAGGACATGCTCATATAAGTTGTCAACTATATAAATGTGTTGTTGGCTTATTATATTCTATGTTTTCTAGGTTCGAAAGTTACTACTACCTCTGATGAAGGCTTAGGAAAAGGCGGCTGGTATGGTAGTTTAGTTTTATTCCTGAGGTACCCTCGGCAAGGTAGGTGGTAGATACCTTACCTTAGGTACCTCCATTGAATCGTCTATGGGCGAACAGCATTGATACCTTACTCGTCTGGCGTCATCCATACATTGGATGCCAGCAGTATCAACAAGGATAAGGCAGGTAAGGTACATACATTCCCAATCAGAGGCAGCTACGCACAATAGAGTACAGTACAGTACCTTCCTCGTCTTACTTGGAGAACGCTTAGCACCGTACCTACCAGGTAGGTAGGTGGTAGCCGAGGTGGAAGTGGGTACTGTAGCAGCTAAGCTAGCCACCTGGAGTGGACGCCTTGTGAAGACGTTACTGGGGTTGGGGTCTATCTGGTGCCTGCCAACTGGTAATAGCGATCCTTTTTCTTTGATTGAAACCACTTGTGCTAATTAGGTAGCTACAACGTATTGAAGGTACCTAAGAAGGTAGGTACAGTAGGTAATTGAAGGATAACCCAAGGCAAAATATAATATATTTCGTCAAGGCATGGTTTCCATATTTTGGTTTGTGTGAATCGAGATGAATGAGAAACAATTGGAAGTTGACCTAAATACTTCGTAAGTGAGTCGAGTCAGACACTCAGGAAAGGTGGGGCTTGGGTACCTACCTGGCAAAGCTGGGTAAGGTACCTAACGACCTTTCCTAGGCTGGTAAGGTACAGTAAGTACCACAGCCGCTCAGCAGAGCCGGTCAAGGCATGGTGCCCCCTGTGAATCCGGCAAAAATTAGTGCGTAACTGTGTATTTTTGGGTTTATGTCTGAAACCAAGTCACGTGGTGCCACTCCGGAAACCCCGGCGGGCGGAGTTGGAGCGTCTAATGCCCCCTCAATCCATCGCCCACTCGTCCTTCTGCGAGCCACCTTTCTGCCTCATCTCACCCTTGCGGACGGCTTTCACGCTCTTTCGCACGCCGCAATCCGCATTCCAGACTTGGCTCAATTTTCCTATCCACCCTCAGCCCGTCCAAATAGGCAATTTCAGGACGAAAGCCGCGTCTATACAGCAGCGTTTAGTCGTAATTGTCTAAACTGCATTCATCGGCACAGACGAAATCCAATCCACACCCTCCGTTACCTCAAGGCACGGTACACAACTTTTGGTGCCTTATTTCTCAAAACTTCACTCACTACTATATCCGTCCGATCCGGCCCATCGGCCGCATCTTGGCGGTCCGCCCAACCACCAGGATGAACACCGTGGAATCTGGTGTCAGTAGCAAGACCAGCTCCACAACCTCTGGACCTTCAACACCCCCGGGAATCCCAGCACCATACGGTAGGGCCTGTGCAAACTGCGTCAAGGCCAAATGCAAGTGTTTTTACCGAGGTAGCGGCCGTGAGATTAGCAGCTGCGAAAGATGTCACCGACTAGGCAAGGACTGTGTGCCATCCGAGACCGTCCGGAGGCGTACTTCAAGGCGCCAGGGCACATCAAGGACTGCTCAACTTGAGGTGCGTTATATGGCCAAGTATTCTTACTAACCTTTTCTTTTCTTCCTTTTTTTTAATTGTTCCATATGGCGACTTTCTTGGCCCCTAACTTGACTATTTCGGTACATGCATCCACAGGAGAAACTTGATGATCTAGTCTCACTCCTCAAAACCCACCAGCAGAAACCCGGAGTTGGGCCTGCCACTACATCCGATCCAGCTTCCCGAGGTCCGCCCCCAGCCAATAAGGATCTCCCTCACGCTGGCCCGCCATTAGTAGATTCCCCATCAACTATTACTATTCCCACTCATCAGCAACCTTCCACGATATCTCCTTTATTAACCAAAGGAAAAAAGAAACGCAGCATCGACGAGCCTCATGCGAGGCTAGGCGCTCCCAACAATGCTGCTCCTACTTCCAGTATGCAACCTGACCAGGAAGCCGAAGAATCCCTTCAAGTTTTCACAAAACATTTTCTCCACTCATTTCCTTTCTTTCGCGTCACAGAACACATGACTGCATCCCAATTACAACTCCAATACCCAGTCTTCATGCTTGCTATCAAATCTATCGGCGGCAAGGTATTCTCGCGGCAGATGAGGTATTCCGAGCAACTGCAGCACGTGCTAGCACAAAAGATATGCATCGAGTATGAGAACTCTTTGGATCTCTTGCTGGCTCTTATCACGTGCATTGGATGGTAAGAATACATACCCCTTTGGCAGACAGACGTATATAACAACGTCCTAGCAAAAACATAAAGTCGAGAAAGGGGCTGACGCGACTACAGGATTCATTTTCATGAAGCCAGGAGACCATTCCTCACAGCTATGACACGGTTGGCCATGACACAGGTCATTGAGCTTGGTCTACATCGACCATTCGGTGAGACGTATGGGATCAACTCGTTTAGAAACGCCGAGGCATTCCCCATCAAAGAGCCAGCACGCACCAAGCCAAGCAACGAACAGCGTCGAGCCGCGCTGGGCTGCTACATTGTCACCTCGTGGTATGTATCTCTTCGAGCCTAGTGCGTTTGTGTAAAAAAAAGAGAAAAAAAAACGTCGACTGACAAGGGTGCAGTATTTTCACGTCGCTAAGGAGGGCAGAAGGACTACCATGGACACCCTACCTCGAGGAGATGATGGTGGATCTGCTCAAAGAATCGGATTGGAAGGGAGACGTTGTACTTGTGAACAGTGTCAAGGTTCAGCAGATCCAGGAGCAACTGTACAGAGCCCGATTTCAGCCTACAGCTGGCGACTTGAGTCTGGTCAGGGACCCACACAAAGGGCTTCCCTCATACTATACCAACTTGCTCAGGCAAAAATATCGAGATGCGCGGCACCTTTTGCCTGACGACCTAGCTGACGACGGTAATACCCCACCCCCAAGTGCCATGTTAAACACCCCTCTCGATTGAGAACTTCTTTACTGATCAATCTACCCATGGCAGCTTCTGTCAGTTTTCTCCATACATATTTGGAGCTCGCGATAGCCGAAAGCTCCCTTGACTACAACGAACCACCCTTTGTAAACCCAAAACAAGTTAACTACCCGACCAGGCCGAGGCAAATTGAGAATATCCATGTCCTTGTCGATGCCTTTGAACGCTTCTTCAAAGTCGTCCACGATATTGCTCCCATGCGCCTCTACGGCATGCCCTACACATTTGCTGGGGCAATACCGATGTCCATGTGGATGCTTTTACAGCTGTGCCTCAGCCATGCCGACTCGGTCTGGGACCCCACTGAGGTTGCCCGTCGCGTCGACCCTTTGAAAATAATCACTGGCATGCGCGAAAAACTCATGTCCATTCCCGACGTCGCGGGCCTCTCCAACGTGGCCACGCCTGACAGCGTAAATCCAGATGATCCGCCAAGTGACAATATTTTCACTAAGACCGGACCAATTCTGGACGCTGTTCGCTCGAAATGGGCAGCTGAACTCCATAAACACCATGTACTGCCACCGCCTCTGCAACATCCTCACGAAGGTACGCCGCCGACAATCTTTGATGGAAGCGCGGTTCCTGTAACCCAACAAGGGGCCATTCCCACGCAGATGAACATGGCCACAGGTTTTCAAACTCAAGGCCAGCCTCAAGATTTAATGCCCCTGTTAATGCCCCAGTATGACTTCTCGTCTTGGTTGCCATTTCCCCCTCTAGAACAAGGCTGGTATCCGATGGACGTTTCTTACAACTCTTGAGAATGCACGAGTGCAATTGCATGCAAAGGTTTTGGAGTAAAATTGTCACTCGATTCTGTCACACGGTGACGAATCATTTACTAGTGGGAAAGTTGCTCAATACGCCTGCGACAATGGGGACAGAAGTCTCCTGGGCATTGCGGATGAGGTAAGACTCAGCTAGACTCGTCCTCCAAACTACCTACCTATCTAACTATTTTGTGCCAAAGGCTAACAAGCTCGCTTGCTTGGTAGATTATGACAAGAGCACAAAACCTCGGACCAGAAGTGGACTAGTTTATACAGAACGGAATATTATACTAGAGAGTGCCGCCAGCGGTCGGCAGGGCAGGAGCGAACAGATCAGCTCTAGTCCGGATATTGCCAAAGGTTGATGTATTCTTTCTTGGTTTTGACGAAGATATGTTGCCCTGCGGGTGTTTTAGTTTAGTAAGGCACGGTGAGGGGATGTGGGCATGTTGCTTTTAGCCGCGCAGCATCTCCCCGAAAGATGTGCACATTATGAGTAAGACAGATTGTCGTGGACAAAATCAAGTTCCAGACAACAAGCCCGCATAAAATTCCGCTGTTGGGTGAGTTGGCATGGCTGATATGTTTACGCCAGAAATTGACCTCCATTCCCGAAGGAGTAGTATTTGCACGACTCTGAAGACTGAGCATTCCATGGCCGGGAGTCTTGACACCTGAGCGTGGCTCACCGGCCAGCAAGAGGAACAAGGAACCAATGTCCTGGAATGATGTCTGTATACCTTTCCCTGGATAATGTACATATTCTACTTGTTTGTTACAACAAGGCCCAAGGCCTGGCCCAGCCTGGCTCTCTCACGTCCAACCTTTCACTGAGTTCTGGCGTTCTGAAAGCTCCCAAAACCTTGTTAACCTAAACTTGGCATCGTTATTTTACAGCGCGCACTTGCCATATCTAACGTCCCATGACATGCAAGGTACCTACCTAGGTAGTCTTCCAGACTCCAAGTTAGCATTTCAAGCGACCAAGCTGAATCCCGGTCGTATGAATCGCAAAGACAGAGCCATTTGTAATGCAGCTGGATCGCCGACCATGGCTTACTTACCTACTAGGCCAAGGCCACACAAGGTCCAGGTAATTATAGAATTGCCCCTACAAAAGTTCACTTTTCTAATTCATGCAATCCGACGCTTGCACCGAGGTTGCGTTAGCCCTTTACTGGATGTTGACATTTATAAAAGATTTTGTGTAATGATTTTTTTGGCAACTAAACTCTTTCAATCCATTCCTTCCTACT
The DNA here is from genome assembly GCA_004337975.1 of Pyricularia sp. CBS 133598. Classification (NCBI taxonomy): domain Eukaryota; kingdom Fungi; phylum Ascomycota; class Sordariomycetes; order Magnaporthales; family Pyriculariaceae; genus Pyricularia; species Pyricularia sp. CBS 133598. Next base: position 796,069 of record RRCJ01000013.1, read on the forward strand.
ATTTTATACATGTCAGCAGCAAGCCCAAAAATATGAACCACAACATAGAAACCCTATCGTCCACTTATCAGATACTATTCATTATTTACAGAGTATGTTATTTCCCTTTCACGTAATCTTCTCTTGTCAATGCCGGCACCAACAGACGTATCTTTGTGTTTAGATCGAAATATGCAACTAGGCACATTTTTCCTCTTGGCCATGGCTGCTCTTCACGCTCCCGGTGCCGAGGCTGGGCGGTCCAAAAGTTCCGCGCGCCGAACCAGGCCGGCCAAAACAATAACATATTGCTCATTTGCCCTGGATCACGACGTTCCCGAAGGCAGCAGTGTTTGGATGTTTGGGGGTAATGTCAACGACTGGTTGACACTGAAATTTGGCGGCGGGGAATATAAATTCCACATCATAGCAAACTGCTACTGGGAGTGGGGGGTAGAGAAGCCTCCCAAAGAGTACTCTGTGAGATTATCAGGGAGTATCTGAGAGGCCTGCTTAGCTTTAGCTCTTTTGAATGCTGATAATACTTGCTTGTTAATTTCCAACGAATTGTACGAGTATGACATTCTATTATTAAATCTGTTTCTAGGACGAAAGTAATTAAAGCGGCCCCTTCCTTGTAGGAATAGCTTTATATTTACTTTGGCAGTATTTATATTTAAATTCCATTGGGAAACCTCTTTGCCAAAAAAGGAACAAGGCTGGATATTTAATTTGTTTAAAAACATCCTGGAGGAGAACTAAGGATAATATTTTAAACTAATTTTGCTGGCGTACTTCGGAAATCTTCTTTTATCTCAATGTTAATATTTTATTCATAAACGTATTTGATTTTTGATTTTGACAACCCAACCTTCTTTCTTCGGGTCGATCCTTTTGCATATATCAAATTTTCTAATATAAATAACTTCAACTTTAATTGTTCCTCATTCCCTATTTAATAGCCTAATACAGGTTTAATAGGCCCTCCACTCCTTTTAGCACTTATGCTTATGGGTTTCTTCAGTCCTCGCATTATTCTATCATCAATTAAAAAGCAGGTTCGTTTCTTTTCAGCTTATGTTTCTCGGATGTGTTACTGACGGGATACCCTTGTACTCGGGTAAACAAAATATGTAAGTGACCGGGATCCTCCTTCCCCTGGCTGTGGCTGCCATTTGCCTTTCCGGCGCTGTGGCCGAAAAGCTAGTATGGAGTTCATGTACCCTCTATTACGACGACCAATTGTATAAATGTTTCAAAGGAGAATTGGCGTTTATAAGGACTTGAGACAGTTGGTCATGGAATGTCAATTCATCCGAGTAGTGACGCCCCAAAACAGGACATTTGCTTAGCATACAGACAGGGTACGTCTGAGAGGGTGGTAAGAATGCACCTAGTCTTTTTTTTTTTTGCAAAGACTCTCGTGTGCGTGGCATCCGTCGAGACTCGAGGGGTGCAGTGTGGCTGACAGGCTGGCAAAAATGTTTCCGACATCGGGAGCGGGACTGATGGTAATTACCCGCAGGCCTCACGGTGACTTTTAGCCTTAAAAAAACCGTTCCGAGATTATTTATAGTGGTAATATGGTTGATTGGTGGGTAAGCCATCTGTTTTGCTTGGCGAGAATGACGGTGCAGACGAACCAATCTACAAACCCCCCCTTAACCAGAGCCAGGATTGGGAGAGACCTTTGACAACATCCAGTGTGAGGCACGCGGCAGGCTTGACATGCACCCCGGAGTTTATGCCGTGGCACAGCCAAATTCTAACCAAAGTCCTGGTACTACTTTTTAAAAAAAAGGACCCAGATTACTTGCTGTCACAATTGCCGAAAGATTGCTCGAGAAAAAGAAAGCGGGAGATATTTGTCGCGTAGAGCTAATGTCGCCCCTGGCAAAACTTTAGACAAGTAAAAAAAAACCAACAAAAGGATTACTGCAGCAAAGCAAATGCAGTCAATTCATGCGATCTGCAGAGTAAGCTGCAGGATGTCGGCCCTATTGAACCCATCAGATATCATTGCGACTGGGCAAGGCGGTTTTCTTACCCGGCTCGGCACTTTTTGGTGCCATTTACTGATAGCACGCACTGAAACACTGCCGCCAAGTCGGAGACGAACCCGGCTTGTTGAGCAGCCTTATGCCGTTCGGTCGTGATATATAAACGAGAATTCTGGGCAGCTTCTCCAGCTTCGATTTTATTGCCTGTCCCCCTCTGTTGTTCAGCCACCTTTGTTCAGTTGAACTTCAATTACCCTAACTTAGGGAAACGAACTGGTACCTGGACTTCAACAGATAAAGCAGTATCAAGATGGCCCGGCTACTCTCCGCTGCGCTCCTGGCGCTCGGCCTCGTCGGTGGCATGGCCGCCGCCCAGGGCTCGCAGCCGGATGCGCTCAAGCAGCTGGAGAACAAAGGTATGCCGCAGCTCATGGCGCAGCTAGCCAAGTCCAAGACGTGTACGAATGCGACGATGCGGATTCGTAAAGAATGGTGAGCTCTTGTTTCCCATCTTTCCGTTTTCCAGCCCCTAAGACGAGGGCTTTTATCCAGTGGCTGACCTTCGTGTGAACTACGAAAAAAGGGGGGATCTGCCGGGTGCGGAGCGCAAAAAGTACATTGGTGAGTAACCCTAATGGCTTCGTGTGGTACTAGATAGTTCTAGGTTTGATAGGGCTGGAACAACAACTAACGCCCGGAATAGCTGCGGTGCTTTGTTTGTCCCAGCGTCCGTCACACTACTCCCCATCAGTGTGCCCGGGATGTAAATCCAGATATGACGACTTTGTTGCCGTACACATGGAGTTTACTCCAACAATCCATGGCACGGTAAGTCATCTTGGGATGGCATGAGTGGGCGATGGCGACTGAGCATTTTACTGACAGGAATTATAGGGAAACTTTTTGTCTTGGCACAGACACTACACCTATGCCTTCGAGTCGGCTCTGATCAAAGAGTGCGGGTACACTGGCGCGCAGCCATACTGGGACTACGGTCGCTGGGCCGAAGACCCCCTGAACAGCCCAATCTTTGACGGCAGCGACACGAGCATGTCTGGAAACGGCGAAAAGATTCCTCACAGGTCCACGATATCACCTCCCGGAGACGGCGGTGGTTGCTTGATGTCAGGTCCATTCAAGAAGTGAGTGTTCCGCCGTACAGCCAACTTTCTCGACGGGACTTGGACGACTTGACTAACGAGACTTCTGTCTTTTCTCAGCATGACTGTTTACCTGGGACCACTAGCGGCGACGGCGGACCCGAGACCAAAGGCCAACCCGCAGGCCAACGGGTTCGGATCGAACCCGCGCTGCATTCAGCGTGACATCACCAACTATCTGTCATCGCGGTACGGGCGGACACAAGACATTGTGAACCTCATCACCAGGAACAACGCCATCGGACCTTTCCAGAACGCAATGCAGGCAACTACTGGCTCGGCGATTGGCATCCATGGAGTTGGGCACTTTGTGCACGGGAGCCAGGATCCCGGAGGGGATTTCTACATCAGCCCGAACGATCCAGTGTTTTGGCTGCACCACTGTATGTGACTTGACTCCTTTTTTCAAGACCAAAGAACAATCTCCGACGATTGTTTAGGCACAGCGCACTTGCTGACTGACTGATATTTGACTACGCACAGCCATGATTGACAGGGTCTGGACAATCTGGCAGTCCCAAGACCTGGCGAACCGTCTAATGACCATCGCCGGCGGCACCTCAATGTTTGGAGTCAGTACACGCTTGCAATCGTTGGATGATTTGATCGATATAGGGAACGTGGAGCCAACGGAAAAGAAGTGGAAGATTCGGGAGCTTGTTAGTGTTGTTGATGGACCGCTTTGCTACATGTATCAGTGACGAGGGAAGTTGAGAAGCCACTACCTGGTGGTGTTGAGGGATATCACGTGCATCGGGTCCACCAGCGAGCCCCACTGTTCATTATTCTTTCTTTTTTCCATTGCAATCTTCTCTCGCCTGCCCGATTGTAATTGGTTGTTTGCCATGATTCGAAGTTTTGCCAACATCAGCTAGTCTATTTCTAGATCTAGATAGTCTAGACTAGTTCTAGAACTAGCTGCCTAAAGGATCTTTCATGGCAGCAGCTTGCTCTGGCGAGACTTTGATGCCAAAATACTTGTCCAGCCCCTTGATCCGCTGATCCTCACTCTGCAGCTTTTCCACAATCTCCTCCTTGCCAGCGATGGTCCTCTTTATTTCATCGTTGAACAGCACCCACGTGCCCTTTGCCGCAAAACCCCCACGGCACGGCAGCACAACCTCGCCGTCGGCTTCACCCTCGGGCACCGTCCGCACCGCCACGACGTTGTTGACAAAGAAGCTGCTCGGGTGCATCATGGTGTGGAAATTGAACACCTCATAGTCCTCGGGGAAGCACTCGGCGTCCACGAAGCTGTACCGCTCCCTCCAGTCCTGCCCGTCTTCGCGCGTCGAGTACACCCACACGCGCTGGTCGGCGTGCAGGTGCTGCCGCGGTATGTTGCGCCACTCGACGCGGCCCATTGAAGATGGAGGGATGCGCACGAAATCGTGCCGAGGTTCTGCGTCGTCCTTGCTCGGAAGCGGGACGGGCATTGGTGGGCCGCCTTCGCCGAAACCGACGTCGACTTGGTAGCGCTGGCCGTCGATGGCGACGATGTTGAGCATATGACTCCTAGATTGACGTCGTCAGCGTTGTGGTTATGGGCGTACGGCGCTATTTGCAACGAGCCAGCAGGGAGCCGGGGGCCATAATTGATGGGTCTTGAGGGTCCCTCACAATCCCGAGAACCTTCCCGAGTCATCCGCCTTCTTGATCCGCCCGCCGACGTTGAGGACGTCGAACCTCAGCCCGCGCATCACGGCCGACAACAAAGCGTTGACCTCCATGCAGTAACCGCCGCGCTTCTCAACGACGATCTTGTTGAACAAGTCCTGCAGATCGAGCGACAGGGGCGGCGTCTTGGCGCTGTATCGCAGCGAAATGTTCTCAAAGGGAACGCGAGCGATATGGCGGGCCTGGATCTCGGTGAGCGTGGCCAGAGTTGGCGGCGGCAAAGTCCCTGGATCTACACTATGGAAGCCGATGTGGTCCAGGTATTGCTCAATCTGAATTTTGCTGTATGAAGCCATTTGGGTGCTTGTGAGATAGGTACGAGGAGAGTGTCCTTTTTTGTCGTTTGTTGAAAAGATCTGGGTCAACCAATTCTGGGCATACTAGTGCGCGACAAAACGCCGGTTCGGCATGCCCATCGCCCCGCATAATTCGCGGCAGTGGGAGGGTGGGCTGTGACAACTGCATGACGTGCCGACTAACCCCAAGTTATACGAACCATGAAATTCTCTTGACATGATGGATCTCACCCAGAACTTGGTCATTTTACTTTGGTTGCGCCATCTACACACAAAAAAAAAAGAAAAAGAAAAAAGAAATACACAAAAGCCCATACAAAAAACGCTCTTCTCCCGCCTGAGACCTACAATGCAATGGTCTCCGGTCCGTTAAAAGGTATAAATGGCGGCATGATGCGCTTGGGAGGCCACTCGCCTACGTTGTATACACAACTAAACGTGTGCTTCCCGGGCCCGACCATCCTGTTCGGCTCTTGCTCTTGGACTGGATCCGACCTCAGCTCTGATGGCAACGTAACCATGGCTGTCGAGTTTGGCGGCACCACCAACTCCATCTCGAAAAGCCGTCCTACTCTCGCGGTGTCGGCATGATTCTCATGCTCTAATTTCCACTTGCAGCCCACCCATCCATATGGTCCATCGAACCCAACTTCGGCCGCAGTGAGATTACCTCCAGGCACAGGACGCACCTTAATAACCTTCCAGCCAGGCTCCAGCGGCGCGATCCCACCAACCGTACCGTGTAGCCAATCGGCCACAGATCCCAGCGCGTAATGGTTGAAGCTGGTCATGTGGCCTGGATTGATACTACCATCTGGGAGCATACTATCCCAGCGTTCCCAAACAGTTGTCGCGCCCATAGACAAGGGATACATCCAGCTAGGACGTGAAGTTTCCAGCAGCATTCTGTACGCCAGCTGGGGGTTTGCTATGCGCGTCAGGGCATGGGTGATGATCGGAGTGCCTGCAAACCCCGTCGCAATCTTGAACTTTGCCGCACGCACGAGCTTTGTCAACATGGCAGCGGCCATGCGCAAGTCTTCTGGAGAGCGGTACAGCCCGTGGTGGACAGCCAAGGCGAGGCCGGTTTGTGTATTGCAGGTAATGTTGCCTTGGTTCGTGACATACCTGTTGTGAAATACCCCCTTGAGCTGTCGCGCATCCCCATCGTACTTGTGGGCGAGCTCCGTCTTGCCCAACAAGCTACAGACGCGGGCGAGTGTTTCCGTAACGCGCACGAGGTACGCATCGGCAACAAAAACGCTGTCGCTTGTGGAGAGTCCTGGCTCTTCGGGTGGCGCCGACGGGTCAAGCCAATCGCCAAACTGCCACACGTCAAACTTCCACAACCCGTCCGGGCCTCTGTCCACTCCTTTTTCCAACCAGGCCACCATGCTTGGGAATTGACGTTCGAGCAGATCGAGATCGCCACTATAAGTGTGCAGCACGTCGGGGGCCAGCACCACGACGTCGTCCCAGATTGCTTGGGGCATGTTTTTGGGCCATGAGAGGGGTATGACCTCTGGGCAGACCACCGGCGGCACGCCACCCCTCGACTCCTCCATCTGTTCCGCCGCCAGATCTTGAAGCCAGCTGCCTAGTATGCCGACAGTATCATAAAGAAACGTGGCCGTGGGTGCAAAAACCTGCAAGTCTCCAGTCCAGCCGAGCCGCTCGTCTCGCTGGGGGCAATCGGTCGGGAGAGACAGGAAGTTGCCGCGCATGGACCAAACTACATTCTCGTGCAGTTTGTTGATGCTTGCGTTTGAACAGTTGAAGAATCCACGTCGCTGCATGTCGGTGTGTATCACTAATGCAACCAGGTCGTCCACGCCCGGCAGAGGCTTGTTTTCCAGTGCCGGCCAGCCCTCGACCTCGACGTATCGAAAGCCGTGATAAGTGAAGCGCGGCGACCAGTCAATGATGGGAGCGCCCGATGAAATGATCTTGTCGCTACATTTTGCCAGCTTGAGTGGTCTGACGCCCAGCTCGCCATGCTCCATGACTTCTGCGTGTCTGAAAGAGACGCTGGTACCGGCGGCAAGGTTGGGCAGCGACTTTACCATCAGCCTGCCGACCAAGTTCTGTCCAAAATCGACAATCGTCTTGCCGCTTTTGGACAGAAATATCTCAACGGGGCGGATTTCCTGTGTAACGCGGACCGGAGGCGCATCCGGGGCGTAAAGGGTCGCCTTGATCCAGGGGATCATCTTGGTGGGTGAGAAGCATTCTCGATCAGCACTGTCTACTATCGATGTCGCCCAATTCCCGACAGGATCCTCTTGTCTCAAGTCGCAGACTTCACCATTATATATCTCGCTGGTGATGATGGAGCTAGGCGTACACGACCAGCTATCATCAGACACCACGACAGTCTCCGTGCCATCGTGCAACATGATCTCCAGTTGCGCAAGGACAGCAACCTCATCACCATATATGAACCTCCTGCCGCCCCAGAGTCCTATACGACCAGCATACCATCCCTCACCCACTTCGACACAAATCGAGTTTTGTCTCCCGTCTGTGCAGAGCAGTGAGCTGACATCCAGGACGCGGTAGGCCAGTCGGTGGTTGTAGCTGGTCCAACCGGGGGCCAGGCAGTCGTCACATGCTCGCACTCCATTAACGTAGACTTCGTAGAGGCCCAGCGCCGTCAAGTACAGCCTTGCTCTCGAAACTCCTGATCCATTGGGAACAGAGAAGGCCTTGTGGAACCGCACTGGTCGCAGCGGACTATCGGCTTCCTGAAACGGCTTGCTAGGCGCCGCAGAGACAAAGCTTGCCCTCCAGTCATCCTGATGTAGGAGGGCAGCCTCGACGGTTGCCGGGTCGGACCATTCTGTCTGCGAGTGGTCGGGCTGCCCTTGGGCGCGGACGCGGACGGTAGCCGAATCGCGCGATGAGAGACTCTTTTCTGCTTTCGGCCAAGGCACAAGGACCGAGTCGCTGCTTTCAACACGGTAGATGTGCGGTTGTGACTCTTGCCCTGTCGTATCCGGCCGTCGGGTCACTTCGATCTCGTATGCGGTCTGTTGCCATCTGGGCGCGGTGGTCTCGTCGCTGAGGAATCGCCATGATATCCGAGGTCTGGTGGTTCCCACTCCGAAGCCGGTGGGATGGTGTTCAAACGCGGGTTTGGTAAGTTTAGGAGGTGCGGTCATGTTGGGAAAAGGCTGATTTTGAGCTAGTCTAGTGGCTGGATAGAAGTTTGCCAGGGTGCATGTCTATTTTTGACAATATATGTCTATCTGTCTGGGCTTTGGTTAAAGGATGGGGCTTGGGGGGTAAGAACTACAGTCTTTCTAGATTGTATCTACATGTCGACAGGCTATGAGCGGGGAAGAGTTCCTGTCCGGTCCAGTGTTTTCGGGGTAATATTGCGACGACGGCAAGGGACCGCTATGACAACAGCGAGAACTTGTGGGTTCAACTAAAGTGGGCATCTACAGTAGGTATAGTACTTCGTCCAAGCAGCTCGCTCTAGTGATCTCCACTGAACTGTTGCTACTTCGTACCTTGAAATTCCAACAAAGCTAACTGACTGGATGGGGACGATCGTCGGGGAACAAACCGAGCAGCAACCCGGGGAGTAACCCGGGGCAAACAAGTACAAAGTGCACAAGCCCGGTGTGGGGAACCCCTGACCTCCCCGCATTATGGCTTCCCCCAGACTCGGAAATCTTTTGCCAACCTCTATGCACCCCGAAGATTCTGTGTTCAGCTGTGACTGAGGCTCGGTGGTTCGGCTCATTTGATCCCACATCGCCGGTTTCTGGGGAACCCAGGTGGATTGGACTTTGGTCCCCGTGGAAAAAAAAACAAGTAGTCTTTACCCGGAGCTTGTCCATTGTCCATCGAACCTTTTCCATCTGTAATCTCACCTCTCACCAATCTCAAACATCAAGCCTCCGCATCATGGCGTCTTGGTCTCGATTCATCGTCATATTTGTCGCCCTGGTGGCTGCCATGGGCGGCTTCATTTTCGGTTTCGACTCTGGCATCATCGCCACCACCCTCGGCCACGGTTCCTTTCGCGTCTACTTTTTTGGGCCTTCGGGTCGAAACACTTCGCTTTCCGGTACTTAGCTGCCCAAAGGAATTGACTTCCTTTGTATGTTTTTTTTTAAAAGATTTATACTTTTTATGTGCACAGCCTAACTAACTGTATGCATTTATGTTCCAAGGTGCCATTGTATCCCTGTCCAATGCCGGACAGGCCATCGGCGGCGTCAGCTGCGGGTACCTGGCCGACAAGCTGAGTCGCAAATACACCATTTTCCTCATGTCGTTTCTATGTAGGTTTCACCATCCGGACGTGAACAGAAAAGTAGATCCCCACTGCGTGTATACCGGGATCAATACCTAATATACCGGCCCCCAAAAATAGCAATCGTCGGCGCCGCCCTCCAAGCGGGTGCCGTGCACGTCGCCATGATGATCCTGGGCCGTTTCATCGCCGGCATCGCGTGTGGTGCAATGTTGTCCGTCGTCCCGGTCTACATCGCCGAGGTCGCTCCCCCAGCCCGCCGAGGCTGGACCGTCGGGCTCAACGGCATGACGATCGCGATCGGGTTCACCGCTGCCAACTGGGTCGGTTACGCGGGCGCCTTTGCGCAGTCGGATGCCCAATGGCGCATTCCTCTGGCTATGCAGATGCCGATTCCCGCTCTGCTGATGGTGGGAATCTACTTTGTGCCTTTTTCTCCCCGTTGGTGTAAGTTTTTGCATCCTCAGAAGCAAGGGGGAACTGGGCAATGGGCGACGTGCAACGACTGACACGGCTTCTCCTTTTGCGTCACAGTGATTCGGCAAGATCGGTTGGAGGAAGCCAAGGAGGGTAAGATTATTTCCCACTTTATAGCGACGGACTATTAGTTGTGACGTGCATCAACTGACTTGCCTCATCACGAACCAGTCCTCATACGTCTCCACGGCGACCCGACTTTTGCCGCCCAAGAGTTCATCCAGATCCGCGAGCAACTGGCCCTGGAAAACAGCTTCAACGAGACGAGCTGGGCCTCGGCCATGGGCCAACTCTTCTCGCGGCGCTACATCCACCGGACCGCAATGGCGGCCTTCGTCGTGTCCATGAGCCAGCTCAGCGGCGCGGCCGTCATCCAAAACTTCCAGAGCATCTTCTACGAGACGGTCGGCTTCACCGGCAGGCAGGCCCTGCTCATCAGCGGCGTCTACGGCATGATGGGCGTCGTGGGTCAGGTCGTCTACCTGCTCTTCGTCGCCGACAAGTGGCCGCGCGTCCGCACCCTCTGGACCGGCTCCGTGCTCCTGAGCATCATGATCGCCGTCTGCATGGCCCTGAGCGCCGTATACGGCAGCAGCAGCGGCGGCAACCAGGATGGTGCCCGGGCCGCCATCGCCATGATCTTCATCTACTCGGCGACCTTTTCCATCTTTTTCAACGCCATGGCCTGGGTCGTCGCCTCGGAGCTGTTTCCGTACTTTTTGCGCTCCAAGGGCGCGTCGCTGGCCGTCACGGCAAAGTCGGTCGTCGCCATCGTGCTGTCGCAGATCACACCCGTCGCGCTGGCAAACATCAGCTGGAGGTTTTATGCGCTGTTCATCGCTACCAACCTTGCCGCTGGTGTTGTTTATTTCTTTTTTCTTCCCGAGACTGTAAGTTTCTTTTTTTTCGGGTTTTTGTTATCCCTCCTTCAATCACTCTGTCGGTATGTCGGTTTCTGGGGTTCATGTGACGAGTGATGGAGATGCTGACCAGGTTGCATACAAACACAGTCTGGAAAGTCGCTCGAGGAGATTGCGGAACTGTTTGGGGATGTGCTGGCCACGGATGGCGTCAAGACTATCGATGTCGAGGCCAAGAGCCGGTTGCAAGAGGAGACGATCGGGGACGCGGCGCACAAAGAGAGGGTGTAGGCCGTGTTTTTTTTTGTATCAATATACAAGTTACAAGAGCTTTGGATATACAAGGTAGTGTTTATGGCAGACCAAGTTGACGATGACGAGTAAGAGCAAGAGGTGGCCGAGTTTGGAGTTTGTCTACTTGAATTGCCGAGATGCAATGTGAATGGTCATTTGCCTCATTTATACAGGTCGCATATCAATCTTGTACATAGGTAGTGGAAGGTGTTCAAGTCTACCGCGCACCTCTGCGTGATTTGATGAGCACCCGTCGGGTCATTATGTTGATGTTTACCTGCAATGACGGACCTCCAACTCCTTTCATTAAACAAGGTGAATCCATAATCGGTACAATTTAGGGGTACGTATGCATAAAAGGATCAGCCTGTCTCTGCGAGGTGCATAAACCTCCGGAGATTACCGTCATTGCACAAAACCAGGATCAAATACGATATACCCAGAAGAAAACTATGCGCACTGGGGTGCGACCGTTGCTGTCATTTTAACAAACCTAACCGCAAAAGAAATCCTTTCTAATGTTCACATTGTCTTGAAGCTCGGTCACTCGGCCTGAGAAGCAAGCCACGGGTAGCTATTCTACCTACCGGAGTTCATTAATGGGCCAGTCGGAAACACGGTGCAGATAAGCTTCCGTGCGGCGACTCGACGTCAGGAAACCTTCCCGTACTGCAACCTCATCAGTCGACTCAGCCCTTCGCCCGGTGATGCGTGCAATCTTTCAAGGTCTGACCAAGGGGTATGAATGGATAAAGGGGGCGGGCGGGCAAGTGAGTCAAGAGAAATGGGTGTTTTGTACCAATACTATACAACAGTCATCATTCAGATTTTGGCTCCATTCTTTCCTTTTGGTACTTGTGGACTGGACTTCATAGGCCCCCTTCCTGACGAGTAGCACCCGAGTCAATCATGATGCGCGTTTAGTGAAGATCTCTCTGACGTTAAATTAAAGAGTCGACATGCTTGATGTAAATTAGAAGCATAGGGCTGGGTGTAAAAAATACAAACTGAGCAGAATAAATATAAAGTCGTGTATAATTTTTCTCAACTTCGGCAACTTATCCGTTTCAAAACATCCCACCCATCTTGGACTCCATTCTCACCTCGACGTTTATCCTTATCCCATTATCTTTTTCTTTTTTTTTAATCTCCCTCCATCCTTGCTAAACAACACAAAACCGACATTATGCGTCTGGACGCCACCTCTTTCACCTTTGCTTTCATTGCAGCTCAGCTCGGCGGTGCAGCAGCCAAGGGTTGCCCATATTATGTGACGAGAGGGGGCCAAGAAATCAGATGGACATGGTCGGTAATCGAGGCTGGAACAAGCGTCACATTAGCAATCGACGGTTATCCCGTCACAATTTCAGCCAGTAAAGACTGCGTATTGAAACAGAGTGGATTGCCTCGCTGGGCGTATAAAGTTGTTCGAGGAGAGTCACAGCCACTGCCAGTCAAGAGTGGCTCTACTGCGCAGGGAAAAAAGTGATATGAGAGGGTGTTGCCAACTTGCCGCATGGCACAGGTTGGAAAAAAAACAGGCCGGCAGGGCCGAGTCGCTGGAAAAGTTGAGCCACTTTCCAACTTTGAGACGGGTTGCGTTCTGAACGACTTGGCCATCTAGTCGTCGATATTACTTTCACTCGGACGGGCTGAAAATTGGTCAAGCTTCCATACGACCCGTGGGCCTGATCCGGGGCTCAGAAGACCCATGATCATCCCCAGGGGCTTGTTCTGCAGAGAACCTCCAAGTCCCTTTTTGACAGCTGCCTTATCCAGGGGGTTCGTGGACCTCTTGAGCCCTTCGGGGACAGGTCGCAACGTTTTTGCTTGCTCCAGCTGAGCTGGCTTTTTTGGTCGCTGCCTCGACAGCTACATCAGGCAGCTCGTTAGGCCCCCGGTCTTGGTGGGAGCTTCATCTGGGCTGGGATTACTTGGATGTTCAAGCATCCTCCACCATTCATGGGTCAGACCCACCTTTGTTAGCGATTCACACCCAAACACACCAATAAGCTTAACAGCTGAAGAATTTTCGCCCTCCGGGCGCCGGTCGTCATGGCCTCACCAGAGGTTTTAAACCGCCGCGCGCGCCCGCAAAGCACGCCGCAGGCTTTGCCGCAGGGCCAGGCCGAGTCGGAACACGTATCTTTCGACACGCGCACCGCTAACGCGCTTGAACCGGCCGGCCGCGGAAAGTATTCCAGCTTCCCGGCCCTGGCCATTAAAACATTGCAGCAGGAGTTGGAAAACGTGGAAATAGTCGGTAATTGGTTCGAAGAGGTTTTTGCAGCCAAGCTCGAAAGTTTACAGGCCCTGGAGGACGCCGCGTTTAGGAGAATTGTTTTTGAATTTGACGATGTAATTAGCGGTTGGTTCTTTAGTCGCATTTTCCCTGAAAAAGAGCGCTCGCGCTTCCCGTCGCGTTCGCCGACCAGTTCCAGCGAAAGGCGCAGCATTTTAATTACAAAAACGGGTACGGCGTCGTCGGCCTTTAAAAGCAAAGGTACGCCCACTAACAAATCGGTTATATGGGCCGAGCGAGCCGCCACGCCACCAGCGGCGGCCCTAACGCGAATTTTAACCCCGGCCACGCGCTCGTACCCGATACGTACGATGCCCGGTAATGCATTTGACAGCTCCGCAATTCCCTCCCAATCGGGCCGGGACCGCTTTTAAACCCCAAAACGTTTGACAGAATAACCGTCCAACCGTATTTTGATCCGCGTAAATGACAAATTGCGGATGGTGACGAGGGAATTATACGCGGTAACGATCAAATTGGCCGAATTGGTTTTAATACCATATAGTGAAATCCCAAACGCTAAGCGTATCCCTACGGGCTGGGGTGTTACGGTGGCCTTTAAGGAAATACGGCAAAAATTCCTTAGCTTTAACGTAGTTAAGGTTATTATGGACGTATTGGACGCGCGGGAAATTATTGTTCCGACAACCTGGTATATATACGCCGTTTTTAAAATGCCCCGAACGTTTAATTACCTGGACGGAAAAAAGGACGTACATAATATAATTCAGGAGGAAATTACCGTGGTAGTAGGCCAGTAGCCAATTAACTGGTATATTTCCAAATATGGTTACGACCCGTATACGGTTAAAAATATATGGATAATGTTTTTCCTTTAACCCGTAAAACTTTTTCAGCTTTTTGGAGTGTCGAAACGTGCGCGGAAGGTTAAAAAATCACGCAAAATTACACATCACCACGATGGTTACCAGGAATATTGCGAGATACGTCGCTGCGTACGGCAAGCGCGTTGCGGTATATGTGGTGAAGTAAAATATGCGACAGAGGAAAAGCCGTGCAAGGCAGCCCCCAAATGCGTTAATTGCCACGGCCATTTCCCATCCGGATATAAAAACTGCCCTGCCCGACCTTTGGTAGTAAATGGGAAGTTTAAACGATTTTTACAGCGTAAATTAAAGGGGATTCGCAGAATTGGACGTGCTAACCGTACCGCGATTATTAACGACCGGGCTAAGGCGGCCCGCCGAAAATTAGCACCTGCAATCCCGGTTCTAAGCATTTTATCGCAGCATTCGCAAACCTCGAGCTTCCGATCGAGCATTTTAAATAAAAAAGCGCGGCCATGCGAGGCGGTAGGGGCGGATATCCGCAATTTTCTGCAGGCTGAACAGGAACGCGTGTATAACGAAATCGTTTGGGCAGCCGAAATGGAGGACGCAGCGGTTGCCGAACTTTGCCCCGTTGATATAACAAATTTGGAAGCAACCTATCGATTAATATAACGAAATATTCGTTCGGTAATATGTAACGGGAACGTTTCGACGTAATTTGGGCCAACGTAGGTAAAAGGATGGGTATGTATTTGAGCTTATTGGAGTTATACCACCAAAGGGAAGTGGACCTGGTTAACGTCCAAAAGCTATGGTGCGGGCTAAATACGATTGTACAAACGCACCCGGGTTATAATGTTTTTGCGCCAGTGGACGAATGGTACGCCAATATTTACGAAGCTATAATTGGGTTTCGGCCCCGGGTGTTTACCTACGTAAAAAAGGGGGCCGCCCTAAGGGCCGTATAACGACGTTTGCCGCAGGGCTAAAATACGCGGGACGTATTTTGGCTCGAAATTAACGGAATATTGTTTATTAACGTATATAGGGTTCCAGGTATTAACGCCGCGCTGGAAATGGTATGCAATACCGTACCAAATGGACCCACGGTGCTAGGCGGCGATTTTAACGTAGCGGTTGCTGTATACCAGCCAGGCCGCACAGACGTACGCGGAGGGGATTAATTAACGGTATGGGCGTAAACCCAGGGTATGCGTTTTACAGGAAATATCGGCGTGCCCACCCACCGCGACGGGGGTTTATTGGATATGGTTTTTTCCAACCTCCCCAGCATAATAATTGTGGTTAACAGCAATTTTTACACAGGTTTCGACCACGAATTTTTTTATACTACGTTGCGGACGCGCGGCGCCCCGCGCCCGGAGGCGGTCAACGTTTCGGTTAGGGACGACCGGCTACCAAAGTTCGCGAAGCTATTTGTTTTTGGTATGTAAGATATACCGGACCCGGGATCCGCGGCCGATAATTACGTATTAGACGCGTAAGTAGTTGAATTTACAATTTTATAGGAGCAAATAACGTAGGTCGTAGGTACGCCGGCGGGAAAAAGGGGTAGATCGGTTTTTTGGTGGACCGAAAATTGCCAACGGCTTTGGACCGAATTTCAGCGGGTTAAACGGAGCGTTGTAAATAGGATAAACGCCTTTGCCGAGGAGAAAGTTTATACGAAAGGGGTGCGGGCCGCGAAGCGGGAGTATTGGAGGCACCGAATTAACTAATTGCGCGACGATAAGGATTTGTGGAATATGGTGGGCTGGCTGGGAACCGGACCACGCCTCCGGTCCCCGCCGCTGGTTATTAACGGCGAGCAAATAAGCGAACCTTTAACAAAAGCGGAGGTATTTGTGACATTTGGACCATGAGATCACCAGACCCTAACCCTGACCCCTGACCAACGACCCACCAGGGTGATACCTTCATCGACGTCGCGTCAAGCGCAGAACTTTGTTTGTTTCCTTTCTTCTCCTCAGAGTAGAATCTTCGTCGATAGATGCCAATAGACTAGCTTCCGTGCTATGCTTACCCCGGGCCGTGACACAATTCTACTCTCAAAAGAATCGCTGGCCTAGCGATTAACAAATAAGGCACAACAACCTATCTTCACGCCGCTGGCGAGCGACGAAAATAAATCCGCACTCGACAGACCAGACCCGACCGGAGACTGACAAAGACGTCAACTTCAAACCCAGACCGACCCCAACCTATGCCCAGGCTGAAGGACCATCCACCTGCGAGCAGGAAATCACAAAGGTTGATTTCGAACAAAACGGAGCAAACAGATCGCTCCACCGACGACCCGACCCGACCAGAGAGTGAAACCGATTTCACGCCAAACACCGATTCCACCCTCGAAGACGAAATCGAAGTTGATTCTCTTTCGAACACCGCGTGGCCTAGTATAGAAACGCCTGAGGAAAATTTAGACGAATTCGAGTTTGCAGAAGCAAGGCATACAACGCCGGAAACAAACCCAAACATGATGGCAGACGGAAATGACCTAGCCAGCGAGATCGCTAGGCTACAGGCAGTTATCACACGCCTGCAAACCGAAAGACAGAACAACCAACCGGAAGCCCGACAAGCCACACCCGAAAATAGCGCCTTTGGAGGCACCAGGTTCGAACCGACCGGCCTAGCCAGCAGGAAAGCATTTAAGCCGTACGGCCATAGCCAAGAAGCAGCCAACCCGCACTACAGTGAAAGAGCCAAAAGTAGAGGATCAGATCCAGGTACATTTTCCGGCAGTTCAACCACTTTTGACCGCTGGATTACGAAATTAGCAGATTATTTCGAAGAGGATAACACAACCTTCCGAACTGAACGAAGCCGCATGGCAAAACTGTTCAGCCTGTTGGACGACCGACCAGCAACGATGCTGGAGACCAGATACAATTCAGAGACCCAACCGTATTCATGCGTGGCAGAGATGATCCAGGTTTTGGCCACGGTGTACCATAACAGCAATCAAGCGTCCGAAGCATGGGAAAAACTATCAAAAATGTATTTTGAATGCGGACCAGGTAATGACGTTTACAGTTTCATTGCCGAGGTGAATGCTCTCGCCGATAAAATTGGAGTACCAGCAGGAGAACGCAAAACTACGCTGTGGCAACATATCCCGGCAGACCTCGATCACCGGCTGTTACGAGACAGCAAGGACCCCAGAATATCTTATGAAGAATTCGCAAATTTGGTGGCCGATGCAGCTCACAGCACTCAGCGAGCGTATCGGGAACGAGAGGAGCGAAAACAGAAAAGTCGCGGTAAAGATAGAAAAGAAAGATACCCCTACAGCCCAGACAAAAACAGGAAAAGCAATCGAGGACGCTATTACGAATCCAGCAACCCGAGCAAAGGAGAAAGAAGCGACATGGTACCTAAAACAACAGACGCCACAGGACGTGGTTTGACAGAAACTGAAAAGATGGCTCATTGGGAAGCCAACACTTGCTTCGCGTGCGGGAAAGAAGGACACAAATCATTTGAATGCCCCAATAAAACGAAAGCAGTCAGGGCCTTGGATTTTGAGGACAACCACAGCATTAGTGACGAGCAAGAGCGATCGGGAAAAGAGTGAGACCGCCAAAAGCCTCCTCGGTGGTCCAAATGTCTACGATAGCTCAGATTGGTAGTAACCCACGACCTAAATCTTTCATCATTCGAACTCAGATACAGGTTAATGGTGTAGGACTATCAGTTAAAGCTCTTTGTGACACCGGAGCAGACATTTCTCTTTTAATCAGCCCAGCGATCGCTAAACATGCCGCAGAACGGCTAGGAGCCCGGCTTCAAAGGTTAAAAACCCCGCTACTTTTGTCGGACTACCGCAAACAGGACGCAGGACGCATTACGCACAAACTAAAAGCGACCTTGGAAATCGATGGACGCCGGTTTAGCAACCAAATGTTTTACGTGACGGAAAGTGGACATGATATGTTTATTGGGCAGGATTGGCTANTTCAAACGCTGGAACATTACGAACCAGAATTATTGGGGACAAGCTTTTTCGTGGTTACAGACCACCAAGCTTTAGTTTACTATTCCACAAAACGACTCCTTTCGACTCGACAAGTGCGTTGGGCAGATTTCCTGGCCAATTTCAACATTACGTTTCAGTACCGCCGCGGCAAAGACAACATAGCCGCCGATGCCCTGTCCCGCAAGACGGCAGACCTTCCAACAGTTAAAGCTCGGGAAAAAGAAGAACGAACAATGACTTTAATCCCACCTGAGAAGATCACACCTACGGTGGCCGCCGTCAACATTGCCGACCCAAACGGCCACGTGATAAACGGCGCAGATTTGGTAGACCTAATACGACAAGAGAACGAAAAGCAAAAGCTAGGCCAACACCAAGGAAAGCTAGTAGTCCCGGAAACGACTTTAGATGGACAGATCTTTTTAAGGACCGCTCTGATCCGTGAAGCTCACGAGCCCAAAATATTCGCCCACGCAGGACAGAACAAGACGATACAAACGATCAAAAGACAGTATTTTTGGGAGGGCATGAGTCAAACCATTCGGAAATACATTAAAAACTGTCACGACTGCGAGCGAAATAAAGGCAGACACGACAAGACCCCGGGCCTATTGCATCCGCTACCGATACCGAATTACGTTTGGGAACATGTAGCAGTTGACGGAAAGGACATGCCCAAAGACAAGTTCGGATACGACTACGTGTGGGTGTTCGTTTGCAAGTTCAGTCGCCTGATAGCCACCATCCCAGGACAGAAAACCGACACAGCAGAAATCCTGGCCTCCCGATATTACCGATACCTATACCGTTTCCTAGGACTACCTTTCGTTTGGATTAGCGACAACGCCGGGCCGTTCATCTCCGAATTCATGGCGACGATAAATGAACTCACGGGTACTAAACACCGACACGGCAGCGCCCTGCACCCTCAAACACAAGGTGCTGTAGAGATTACAAACCAAGAACTGGACCAAAAGCTACGGTTTTATATCGACAAATACCAGACCAGTTGGAGCGTACATTTGCCTGCTTTGGATTTTGCCCACAACGCCGCGTGGCATTCCAGCCTTGGTATGTGCCCGTTAAAGGTAGTGCTCGGGACCGAACCCCGAAACCCGCTGTCCACCGACCTGCCAACCACGACCGTTGATTCAGACCAGAAACGAAAAGCCCTGCAGATCGTCCGCCAGACTAAAGAAGTCCAAGAGTTGGCTCGTCAAAACGCGCTAAAAACGCAGGCGAGGCAGGAAGAACAAGCCAACAAAAAGCGGCGACCAATAGATTTTGGGGTTAACGACTATGTTTTCGTCAAGAAAAAAGGGTTTCCGACGACCGCACCGACGACCAGACTGGATTCACAGTGGACCGGACCATGGCAGATTCTAGAAGAACGAGGATATAGCTATATTCTGGACGTACCTGAATCGTTTAAAGGAAGAAACTTGTTCCACGCAGACCGCCTCCGCAAAGCCGCAATGGACCCATTACCACAACAGAAAAGAGAGCCGCCTCCGCCAGAAGAGATCAACGGAGAACCAGAGTTTGTGGTCGATAAAGTTCTAGCGTCCCGATTATTTGGCCGGAGTAAAACATTGCAATACCAGGTCGCATGGCAAGGATGTGATCCAGACGACACGTGGTACCCGGCTGAAAACTTCAAAAATTCAGCGACAGCCCTTGACGACTTCCACAAGAAGTATGAAGATGCCGCAGGACCGCCGAAGCGATTGGCAATCTGGATAAAAGCCGCTGCCGAGGATAAGTTGGACGAACCGAATCAGGAGGATAATGTGCCAGAGCATGGAGAATTGAACGGTAAAAGGAAAAAGCGACGACATGGTTAACTTGACAAGAGCCTCGCATGATCACCTGCGTCGACATACGAGGTTTGGAAGGGGTAGTGTGACATTTGGACCATGAGATCACCAGACCCTAACCCTGACCCCTGACCAACGACCCACCAGGGTGATACCTTCATCGACGTCGCGTCAAGCGCAGAACTTTGTTTGTTTCCTTTCTTCTCCTCAGAGTAGAATCTTCGTCGATAGATGCCAATAGACTAGCTTCCGTGCTATGCTTACCCCGGGCCGTGACAGTATTGTAACGGGAGGTGTTTGGCCGATTTTCGGCGGAGGATAACCTGTAGGGAAACCTTTTGGAGGCCTGGTCGCCGGACGAGGTTAAAATTTTTTGGGATACCCAAATTAATGCGGAAAAGGCGGAGCGCTTCTGTATTGGGGTTACGAACACGTTCCCGGGCATCGACGGAATTACCGTCCGGCTATTAAAAACCGGATGGGTTTCGTTGACCGAGCCGGTGCGCAGGTTTTACCAACGTTGCCTGGAATTCGGGTATTTTCCAGCGTTTTGGAAAAAGGTCGAAGTCGCGATATTACCGAAAACGGGGAAAAAAAACCGGAATAACGTTCGATTTTGGCGGTTTATAACCCTCCTTTCCTGTATCGGAAAAGGTTTCGAAAGGTTCGTTGCACGCCGGATAACGTGGGTTATATACGGTAACGGGTTTTTTAGTTGTATTTACGGTGGTGTCCTATTTAAATGATCGGCGACGGATCTGGTTTGTGCCCTCGCCCACGATATCGAGCAGGTTTTAGTTCGCGGGGAGGAAGTTACTTTTGTCGTATGCGACGTTTAAGGCGCTTTCGACGCCCTTTTCCATGGGCGATTAATACGGAAAATGCGGAGTTTCGGGTTTAGTAAAATATTTTTCGGGTTCGTAATTAACTTTTTAAACGGCCGCCAGGCCCGAATCCGGCTGGAGGGTACGACCACGGGTTTTAGGCGGCTTGGGTGCGGCACCCCGCAAAGGTTTCCCCTTTCCCCGATCCTATATATGCTGTATTTAGCGTACCTCGTTAAAAACGGTGCGGAATGGCGATTGGTATACGTAGACGACGTGTTCACATGGAAATCGTCACGTTCGTTGGAGGAAAACGTACGTTGGTTGGAAAATAAATTCCGGGATATGTACGAAATTGCGGCGGAAAAGAAGATCCATTTCGCAGCGGAAAAGACAGAGGTGATTTATATTATTAAGAAAAGATACGGTCGCAACCCGGAAATTCGGATTAATGGTAGAACGGTTACCCCGGTCCAACTGCCGGGCGGCCGACGCGGATAAAACGTTTCCGGGGCCGAGCGGTATCCGGGTATGCGTTGGTTTGGTTTTTGATTTAGCCGGCGGTTGGACGGGCGCCGCTACGTGGCCGAAAGGGTTGCCAAAGCAATGGCGGTCGCTGCCCATTTTAAAGGTTTTGGGACAGTAAGATACGGACCGTTTGCGGTTGCATTTCGCAAAGTAGCGGTGGTATGCGTGGGTTCCTCGGCCATTTACGCAGCCGAGGTATGGTATAACCCAGCGTATAATCAAAAAGGATTTTTTAAAATATTAAACAAACCGCTGGTCTTAGCGGTACGGGTAATTTTTCCGGCGTATAAAACCATTTTTTCGTCCATTGTTTTTAAGGACGTAAAATTATTTTCGGCCCGCGTCGCGCTGGCCTATACCCGCCTAAAATACGGCGCCCGATTAAAGTTCGCGGATAAGAGGCACCCTTTTGTTAACCGCCTGCGTGAGACACCTCGTGCCCGCAATTCAGGCCAGCCGGCCACGACTTTGCAAACGGTTGCACAACTTCTCCCGCGGATCCGGAGATTAGAGTTGCGCGCACCTCGCAATGCCCCGGATTTTCGCACTGACCCCACCGGAGGAGTTCCAAAAAAGGAAGCGGCGCGCCGTTTTATCGAATGGTTGGATATAGTATCACTTAACGATATCGTGGTATATACGGATGGTTCGGAAAAATACGAAAATAATTGCGTCCAAATAAGGTACGGATGGGCCGTTTTTAAGGCGGGTTTGGAATTTGTTGCAGGTTCCGTATTTATTACGCCGGAAAACCACGTTTTCGACGCCGAGGCGATTGGCGCTTTAAAAGGGTTATAGGCGGTAGCCAGGGTCCAATTAGGCGCCCGGATTTGGATTTATGTGGACAGTACCTCGGTTATTTGGGGTTTTAAAGGCGACGCGCCGCGTTCGTCCCAATGGGCCTTTTTGGAATTCCATAATTTTGTCGATTTATTTCGAAAATAAAGTACCGAAATTCGGGTCCGCTAATGTCCTGGGTACCAGGGAATTCCGGGAAACGACCGGGCTGACGAACTGGTTAAAGCCGGTTCCGCCGGACCGCCGGACCCAGATCTGAAAGTTTAACAAACCACGTATAACGGTGCCGGTACGGTTTTTAAAACCATTTTTTCGAATATAAAAAAGGATTGGTGGCGTAAAAAATTTTGTAAACGGTCCCCCGCATATAGGGAATGGAAATTCCAATATACACCGAGAAAGAAGCCCGAGGAATTGCGTTTGCCAAAACCCCTATTGGGCCATTATTTGGTTATAAGGACCGGCCACGGCGATTTTAAAATTTACCATAACCGTTTTAATTATTAGGATGCAAATACTTTATATACCTGGTATTGGAAACGGATTTCCCTTAAATACCCGGTATATTACCGCTATTCGCGGGCGGTGTGGAAAAACTGGCCGTAACCTGATAACGACCGGCCGGTCGGGCCGCCAAACCGCGCCCAACGCCGCAAATTTTTCCAGATAAATTTCGGGCAACCGAAAAGCTTTAAGGCGTTTTCGATAGCCACCAACTATTTTAACGCCCGCCCCAAAGCGGCCCGCCAACGTCCCGCGCGTCACGAACGCATTTTACGTTTAGGGACACCGATCGTAAACGATTCGAATTTAGACGAGGAATAAATTTATTGCTTTTTCACCCATACTCCACGGCACAAACCGTTAAACGAACCTTCCGTGTACTTTAGGTACGGGGTCGCGTCAGTGAATTATCCCCTTAAGCAGGACCGGGCCCGAACCCGGTCAGGCACGATCCGCTTTTGCCCTCCTTGTTTTCCCCCTGTGTAAATAAAGAAGATAGAACGCGCGCCGAGATACCCCTCGGGAGGTTGCTAACGGCCGGCTAACAAGCCGGGCCGAGCCCGGCGATAAATAATACTACTACTACTACTACTATTATTTGGATGTTGAATGCCCTAGCTATCGCGGTATCGTTTCCTCCATTGCCAGTAGCTGAACCTTGGGTCCAAGTTACCTTATCGGCGCGCGAGGGGGTACGCAAGCTCACCGCCAGTGAGTGTCAGCAATGAAGCGGCGTTTAAAGCACCGTGATATCCAGATGAATTTTCTTGGTCGTGCTTGTAGTACTCAGAGAAAAGCAATCATTCCTTACCCCTTATAATCACTTCCTTTTCGATAACCTATCGTCCGTTATGCTGTTAATTACCGCCGCGGCATGTTCTCATGATGAGACTCCCCAGCTTCGCAGCCGAGGCTGCACTGAAGAGTATAATGTTGCCCGACGGACGGCGGTCCGCATTGCGAGAAAAAGAATTCTTTTCCTTTGTGACGGATGGCGAAAGTCGGCTACATAATTATTCATTTGACGGGACCCGGTGACTTTATACCGCTACCAGCTGAGATGCATGTGTTGCTGTTGAAAAATACATAGCATGTCACTTGCGTACGCACTAAACACATTACTTATATATTAGCTAGGTGGACTAGGGCTCCTATAAAAAGAACTTCCACTTCCTTTACCATCTCCTTTGTCACCTATTCCAATGCATTAATAGAACAAGAAGATGGTTTACACATGCGGTATCAAGCGCTTGGTTCCTTTGTTCTCCCCCACCCTATCAGACATTACTCTTGAAGGAGGCATATGTGACTGATATAATTAAAAGTCAAACAGAAATTTGAAAACTACATAATTTCTCAAAACTGGTCGCATGACTAAGATACTTGCTGCGGGCCTTTAATTTGTCTATTAAAGACTTTTCAGCTCGTGCACTCAGCCCGCCATGGACAAGAAACCCTAAATAGCACGGCCCTGACGGGGCGCCTTAAAACTTGGACATCACCGCTCCTCCCTTGAAATGGTGCCAGATTTGGGATGCTTGTCATAGGCAGTAAACAGATTTACTGCAACGATCAATATTTGTTCGATCAAATGTGTAAAAGGCATTTTATCCTCGTTTCACTGACGGTTATAGCTCAAGGCTTTAGTGCAACATTTTTGCACTGACTTGATTCCACGTACACTTAGTCCCAGATTATTCGAAGTTTTGATATCTAAACGAATTAAACATCTCACCAACCAAGTCACCATCATGCGTTTCAAGGCCAAACATCTTAGCATCCCTGTCCTTGCACTTCAGATCGGCACTACGGCAGCATCTTGTTGTGGAATTTTTCAATCCAGAGTCTATCCCTTTGCCAGAAAAGATCCGACCGCAAATATGGTTGCTTTCGGAACTGTACTACCTCGAGGGACCAAGGGGGGCTTATTGTGAGGAGCTACAAGAGTGGTTCACTGTTATGGCCACTAAATATTGCGAGCTTACACAAACAGGGTTGGATCCCCAAGAATATCGCGCTGTCAGGCGTGTTGTGAAGACACGGGCAAGGCGCGCGACCACACAGCAGTAATACTGATGTAATGGCAAATGATGTTTTCTCTTGGTGAAACAAACGTAGAAAGAAAGCTTTTAAACCACCATTGTGGTCTACTGTCTAAGACGCTTCTGGTTATCGCACGATAGCAACTGTCTAAATCACAACTATGCATACGTTTACAGTCCAAATAACTACCTACTTGGTACCGGTACATAACTGTAAACCAAATTCGTATGGGTCATTTTTATAGTGTGTATGGATTCAACTTTGTCTCTTCAAATGTGGCGAGGATGGGAGTTTTGGCATTTATTGGAGATTTTAAAAGCTGCAGTAAAACATCACAGGCATATCATCTTGTGTAGCAAGTTTGAAATCATTGTATATTGACGTTTGATAACACGACGCTGGTTGAATTCTCAAAGAAAGGCTTGGCTCCAATTATTATTATCAATGGATAATTCCAGTACGGCATACAAATCAGAACGCAACAAATAGTAACGAGAGTTAAGACTCGCCCATCTACGTACCAGACTACGGTGCTTATCCGTTAAATGTGAGCATTCCTGCACATTCAAGGTTCCTACAGGCTCCCGACATCTGACAGACCAATTTTGATCATTCTTTCGTACGTTAGGTAGGTATAATCAAGGTGCCTATCTCGGATGTTATTTAACTTGTGTGTTTTAAAGTAGAAAATCGGAATCAGAAAAGAAAGCGATGCAACCTCACTACCAGATCTCTGGGACTTGGAGCGTGGTAGTTGAGCAACCAATGTAAAGAGCTTGAAAGAACGTGAGAAGAAAACAAAAAGCAACATTTCAACACTGTCCCACCTCAAAACCCAATAGTCTCCGCTCAACCTGCCCTCCCCTTTCTTCAACCAAAGCACATGCGGCCCGAGTTCCAGCCACCGGGGGTGTTAACACGCCAGCACTGTCCGGTACCGGTGCTCCCTCCATAGGGATGCCAGGTCGCCGACTGGCTGCACTGCCTGTTCTTTGTCTGGACGCGGTGGTAGCGGCCGCAATTGCCCGAGGTGCGGAAGGACCGGGCGCGCGAGAAGTTGCGGCAGCTGCGGCAGCTGTTGCGCACGGGCGAGTACTCGTACGCGTACATGCTGGTGCCGCCGCACGACGTGCTGCGGTAGGCGCGGATCACGCAGCCGGACTGCCGGGCGGAGATGTCCTCGCCCTCGACGTCGGTGGAGTTGGCGGGGGACGAGGGGTCCTGATCCTCGTCTAGCACAAGCTCGGGGATCAGGTCGCCCGAAGGGAAGGGGGTGTTGGGGTCGAAGTCGAGCACTAGCCCCAACTCGTCGACTGCGGCATCTTTGGTGGGCGTGGCTGCGGCAAGGGCCAGGAACAAGGGGATGATGGAGAGCTTCATTCTGTGATAGGGTGTGTCTTTGAGTCTTGATCGTTGCTACTCTTTCTTCACGGGTTGTATTGAAGCGTGATGGCTTTTTGGGGAAAAAAATGATGGAGTTTGAAATGAAGTTGGCCGTGGGGTTTTTATAGACGAGCAGAAGCTACCAAGTCTACCAAGAGACAAATGTACATTGTGTGACATTATGGTTGCCTTACCCTCGACAACACATATGTAATAGACACAGTATAATGACATCCGCCCAGGTATAGTTCTTAGCTTCAGTTGAATACAGTGTGGTCCAATTGCAAGAGACTTCTCACGCGTGCCAAGAGTAGATATGCAGTCAATTAACCGTACATGCTGATATCATGCAGATAAAAAGACATTGTAAGCAGAGAACCACGTAAAATGGTAGACCAAGATGCTGAATCGGGAGAAATGACAGTTCAAGATAACTCCGCTTACTGGAAGCCAAGCACTGTTAAGTGAGGGCACAGGTCTTATCCCCGATTATTCGTGACGATCATGGTGAGAGAACGTGCATTACAAAGGCAAAAACAAAAAAAAAAAAACAGTTGTCGGTCGATTGGCACAGGAATGCCGCCGGTTCCGCCTCAATGTAAATGACGCCTTGAAATCTAAACGTTTGCAAGGAGGAGGCCTCTTCATAAGCCTAATGTGGGCAACGCGGCTTGGAACACTTGGCTATTGAGGGGAAGCATGTCTGCGCCAAGAATACCATCCCTTTATCACTTTCGGTGCCCAACTCCGGAGAGCATTTACATATCCTCCAGCAGGACGAGCTTCTTCAAGGTTAGCAGGGCGGATCTCGGCCTCTGCTGACGACTTTGCTGCTGTATCATCAAATGTGTGGAGTAAAAGATTGCGTGACAGAGTCGAAATTAAATTGATTTTCAGCAACCTTGGAAAGATTAGAGTTGGTATTATACACTTTGATGTACAGCCATGGGTCTCAATACCTTCCATGAGGCATAGATTGTCGATATATTTGTGAGCTTGACATGAAAACCTCTGCGAACCCGTGATCAAGATTCTCACAAACACAAACTCTCGGGTTTCTTTCGGGGGCGGACAATCAAATTGTTACTTTGCCCTCATCTGCAAATCCTTTGTCACAAATGCCAACGTCAAAACGCTGTATAAAAATCGGGTCGACCGTCAGTCATTGTTCTTTTATAAAGTGTGATGCTTGCATCTTGGAGTGTCACCAGCCTTAATGTCTCCCTTGCAAGATTATGGGCAAAAGTAAAAACCAAAGAATCACAGTACACAATTCGATCGCCGACATACTATCTTCAACAGCTTCCACCCACAAGCCCAAGCGTTCGCACCAACCTATACGACACGACAATATCTCGGACTTCTGTACGGCGGCTGGTGAAGCAGTCGACTCGTCTGGTCAGGAAAGCAATACGAATCCTCGGCAACATGTGTAAATCCCGCAATAAAGACCGTGATTGCATGTCATCTGGGACCAGCATCTTCGACAAGCCTCGTCGGTGCGGGTCACTCGCCAATCATGCGGACTACCCGAGACTTGGAAGGCGGCAGGAGCTTGATCTAGGCCTCACCGTGGTGGATCGTTATCCAAGCAATGAGCCGGTTAAGCGCCGGGACCGTCCCTTTCTCATGTCGACGGCGACTCCCTCCGCTTCCTTGCCAGGATAGATGACTCATGTGTCATTGGGGGATCGTGATCGCTACTATGGACAAGCCCATGAGTGAGTTGAGGCCGAGGAGAAGCATTCAAAATCGCCTAGCGCAGCGAATATCTCGTATGTATACATTTGTATCAAAAAATCATAACATCTGAGTATGTGAAAATAGCATTTTGTCGTTTGAACTCGTCCATAAACATGTCTAACTCGCTAGAGCTAGCAAAAGCCTTGATAGTAATACCTCACCCTTAAACACCAAAGTTAACATGGGAAATCCACGATGTCTAATCGGGCCCCATTCCACACTTCCTGCTACTCCCATCTGAATAGCGATCAACTCGTAGCAATTACTGACACACTCGCCTCTGTCCGTTGAACGGACAGTCATCATTGGCAGGTCTGGAGGTGGGCGGACCAGAGATGACCGGTTGCTTTTGCCAGAAGAAAGGTTAATTGACGAGTTTGGAGTGGTGTTTGGTGACAGGGAGCTCAACTTACTCCCCGTGGCACGCTGAGGGCTACAGCGGCGCTTGCGAACATGACGGACCAAAATACTGAGAGCTTCATTTTTGCAGAGGTTTGAAAGTATATCACATACGATTGTGGCAGTAGAATGCGTAGATCTCGGATTTCTTTTTCAAATGAAAGATGGAAGGACAACAATGCGAACAAAAGGCTCAAGTATAAGTTGATGTGGTTACTGGTTATTTAGTGCTCGCGGACCACCTATGTGGGCAATGGGTTTATTTATAACATAAAGGCACACGCTGCGGTTTCATATCCAAAGCAGCCAAAGTGGGTACTCGTGTTTCATCGGCAGTGATAATCGCTGGATCCCAGCATTAAACTACTTTGTCAATGGTACGTACCCAAATGCCTGCTGCCAAAGGTTACTTGACAATCCTCACAGTCAACGTGCAAAGCTGAAACCGGTAGGAATATATCCCAACCCTTGAACGAATACAAGTCGCATGGCACCTTGAGACCTGATAGACCCAGTAAATAAAGATAATGAACGGAGCAGATTTAACAAATTGTATCTAATTACAGTGTAAATTCGTGTCCGGGTCCACATTCAGATTCACTCGAGGGTCTTGCTGTACGTTATAAAAGAATATCATGTTACTAGAGTAACTGTGTGAACTATAAAATGCTGCTTTCGGGTTGGAGGCACCTGTCAGTCGGTTTGGCACACGAGACGACACTACTTGAACATTGCTCGACATTTCCGAGTAATTAATGCGTTACGCAGTTCCCATGAATCGTTGAGTGAAAGGCTCGACTGGACCATGTCAAGCTTTAGCCTTGGGAAAGGGTTTACGTCGGAAAAACAGTGGTTATCGCACGTGGGTTGGATCCCCAGTCAGGCAGCTGCACCCGCGATCCGCCTGTAAGGCGCCCATGGATCCACGCAGCCCCTTTTCTTTTACATTGGACCAGATTGCAAATGGGGTTTTTTGTGTATACGTTAGAAGATAGACAAAGATATATAAGTATTGTAGTTCGCACTACATATTTGTCTCAACCTCAACTCCTATATTTAAACAAGGTCTATGAACAGTTTAACTGCTGTGGACTGAGCTGACATTTGCCAAGTTTGCAACAAGCGCTTTACAGCACCATTGTTAGCACAGCTACCCCTGAATGAATACACTATTAGGGGTTCCTCGTCGAACGAAACCCGACTGAACTCTAACCGGTGCATATCGCCACTGCAAAAGCGTTATGGTATAAAATACCCAAAATCGGGCACTGCAAAGTACGTAAGATGTTTATGCCAGATCATTTAGCCTTCAGATCTGTCTACAGATTTTTTAGTTTTCACATGTTGTTCTGTCTCTATTTTGAGGTACCAGTCGGGTGCGTAGTCACAGGTTGAAGGTGCCTTATATACCTTGCGGTTTGACCACCGAAGCTGCCCACTGTAGTAGAGCGCACCTAACTACCTAAGGTACGTACCTACAGTTGGGCATGCAACGCTTACTCGGCTAGGAGGCCGCCGCAAATGGCAGCCCCGGTTGTCCAGAAGCCCCGCGAGAACCACATCCAGCAACTGGCTGGGTGGCCCAGGTGAACCTTGGCGACCATGATGCTGACAGATCCAACACACCCACCAACGGTCAAAAGCATAATACGGAAACCCCGCCCCGACGACTAGACCGGAGAAAACCAACGACAAGCTCATGACTGCAAACAACAGCTTCCGGCATGGACGCCTCTTAATTGCTGCGCAAGGGACAAAGTCTTCGCGTTGCGGCCCCGTATGTGCGGGATGGAAAGGTCGAGTTTGACGCGGGGCTCTATCCTGAGAGGGGATTTTTCCTGCCCGTGAATATTCAAGTAGGCTCAGTGGTTTAGCAGATTATACTAAGATGAACCAAGGTCGGAGAAATTTTGCATTTGCAATCCTGAAGATTCCTGGGTCCGTTTGCAAAACCGCTGTGCTCATCTCGGACTACCGTGAGACAAACGATATACTCAGCCACCGGGATGCTGTTGACTTCAAGAGGGGCAAGAAGGTGGAAGATTTCAGCGGTATCCTGCCTCATGCGCACCCGGCCATGGAGGCAATTGGTTGCCGGTTCCGTGGCAGCCGAGACCTGGTCCAAGACCTGATGACGCCTTTGTTCCTCAACAAGGTAAGTTTGGTACCTAGGTAGTCAACCTTCCTACCAATCTCGTGCGGCTTGAGGAGTTTGACCCACAGCTTCTTGTTTTGTTTTAACAGATCAACGCCCCAGTGTCACGCAAGCTGGCAGCATTGGTCGTCGATGAAGAATCGCCGTAAAAAGGATTCTACATGCGGTGGCACCTACATTACGCTCCTAAGCTGTGCTCCAAGGGTGAAAACTCTGTCCGTTCTCTTGGGAAAGGTGGTGATAAGATGGATAGGCAGCGGCCTACTTGGGTATCAGCCGTTTTACAGGAAGTAGACTACGGACTAGGACTCGGCTTGCCAGAAGATGGCCACATTTATTTTCCAGAGGAGCTTCGCTAAGATTCGCAAAAAAGCTTGAGCATAGGGAAGGGGGGCTGGAAATTTGAGGTGTAACAAGCATTAACGTTGGGTTGTGTTCTGGCGTGACTACGCCCAAGGTATTTTGTTCTTGATAAACTATCAACATGCAGAGCCCCCATATCCTGCCATCAAAGGTTCTCTACTTGGCCAAATCCTCCAGAATCGCATAAAGCTTTGCAAAGGTAAGCTTAGCCATAGTCTCCTGCCACAGCTGCTTGGATGTCTTTTTGCCTTCGGCCGAATACACAATAGGAGCGAGCTTGTTCAGCTTAGACACCATCATGCGGTCCACCATGTCAACCTTGGCGCCCTGCTTGTCCAAGGCCGGGAGCAGTGGCACCTTGCTGCGCTCCTTAAACTTTTCTGACGCCAAGACCTCGGAGTTGACGGTGGTGATGCGGGGAGGGGAGGCCCTCGACCCGCTTGCTCTTCAGAACGGGCAGGAGGAGGGGCCAGGCGTGCCGTGGATGTTATCTTTCTCAACGACGCATCGCGTGACCAGAATCCGCTTGCGTTGTACGGCGCGGAGAACCTGTCTAAACTGGGCGAGATATCGAGGGCATACGATCCGGAGCAGCTCTTTGAAGAGCTTCAGAATAGAGGCTTCTTTCTATCCGTGACGCGCGGGAAATGATGCCGTATGCCAAGTAGTCCTACACTGGTTTCTCCCGAGACATATAGAACCTAGAATGGAAGTCAAACTAGATGGGTGATTATTAACACTAGCAGGGTTCTAGATCTAGCTGTGAAAAGCACCACGTTGAATATATTCTTGCCTATTCATTCCAAGTAATCTGGCCAAGCATTGAGCGGGGGATTTTCCAAGGAATTACATGTTTTTTAGGACGATCTGCCAAGCTTGGAGAATCTGCAAGTGCTAGAACCAGAACCAACAACAACGCCGTGTCATCACATTATCACGCTTGTGACATGGCCTCGGGAGGACTGATCAAAGCGGCCCTTGCCATCCGGCGTTCTCATCACCGGGTAAATAGCTAGCACTAGTTCTAGAATACAATGCCCAATCCAGTGCTCACCTGATCCTTGGTGGGGACCACCGGCTGGCAGAGGAAAGGCCTGGACTCGGGGCTTACCGGTCACAATGTGTTAAAAACGACAAGCATGCTACCAAGTACACCCCCCACCCGCCATTGACCTCCCAGAAACTGTGACTAGCATGTTGCAAGTCGCACAAAGAGCTTGTTACGGTGACCGAGAAAGACTCAGCACAGTTGGCCGCACCTCATGCCGGGATTTAGAGTTGGTCAGCCATGCCTAAGAGGTTCCATTCCAGTCTCCCAAGTACTGACCGTTACAGGGTTTCCATCTTACCCCAGGCGAGGCTTTTATGCCGGCAGAAACTCCTTTTTGACTTATTTCTTTTCTGAATAATATAGCTATCATCCGGGGATTTTCAACGGGAATATTTGCGCACAAGCCGTGAACCTGCCTCGCTATAGAAATAACACCAGACGAACTCGACCTGCACAGCCGACGAGCAGTCGAGCCCCTACATGTCATCCTCGTGGGGGCTGACATCTCGGGCCTTGCCACGGCGCTAGCACTTTCTTTGTCAGGCCATTCCGTTCTCATCCTCGAGAGCGCAGAACAGATTGAAGAAGCCGGGGCTGGACTTCAGCTAGCACCAAGCTGTACGCGTATTCTACGTCGACTCAACGTTCTCGAGCATGTTATGAAACATGCCACAGTGTTGGAGAGAATCAGTATCAGGTAATACCCACTCATCGAGAAACAACTGGTGGCACGCTGGTTTCTCCTTTACCTTGGTGTACGTTGACGCTAATAGAAGACCACAGACGATATGATAGTGATGATGAAATTAGGTCAGCTCCGCTGGGTGCCATTGGGGACAAATACGGATCTCCAATGGGCGTTATCTACCGAGGTGACTTGCAGCGCATCCTCCTAGCTGCAGTCGTCGAGGTTGGGTGTCGCCTCTGCACTTCCAGCAACGTCGTGGCTGTCGATTCGCATTTCCGACCTCGTGTCCAGGTTGTTGACACCAAAACGGCAGAAAGCACCTGGCTTCACGGCAATGTGGTGATTGCCGCCGACGGCATCAAATCATCACTGCGAAGACAGATGGTCGCTGCCGGCGGCGATCGGGAACACATCGTCGACACGACAGACGCCGCCCACCGGCTCTTGATCCCCAGAGAAAGGATCCAGGGGAACCAGACGCGGCTTTCCATGTTGGACGACAACGTGGCGCTGCGCTACATTGGACCGGGCGGCCACGTGATGGCGTACCCGGTCAAGGGAAACACCGTCTACAACCTGTTCCGTTGAGGGGCGGAGGATCCAGGATGAAAGTATAGTCCATGAGTATAAAAGAGTTTTTGCCACGTAACATGGTTTGCCACGATGGCGTCGACCCCAAGATTAGAGAAGAAACAAACAATGAATCCAAGTTATTCAAGAATGCAAGTTCAAATTCAGCCGAGGTGAAGATGCAAGTATGAAGACATTGGCAATTTGCAAAAGAACAGTCATTTATACAAATGTCCTATGTACATAGATAGCCATCCAGCTGACGCCGGAGAAAATAGAAACCCAAATAAAATGCGCCGGCGCTTGTCCCAAAAAAAGGAAAGTAAAAAGCATACAACCAAAAAGGATCAACAAAGCCAAGTCGAGGCCTTCATGTCATGAGCTCAAAACATTATCTACTCCTCAGAAGCCTCGGCATCATCCTCAGAGACCTGAGCAGCCTCAGCGTCAACACCCTCGTCGCGCTTGGCGGGCTTGCTCCTGGGGCTCTCGCCACAGTTGGAGCCGTAACACTGGGTGACGCATCCAAAGCCGAGGTCGGGGAACCCGCCGCACATCTTGACGGGGGCGGGGGTCCGCTTTTCAACCTCGTTGTCGTCGTCCTCGGCGGCGGCGGCGGCAACTTCAACCTCCTCCTCATCGCGCTTGGCCGGTGCAGGTTTGCTCCTGGGCATGGTGGCACAGTTGGCACCATAGCACTGAGTGACGCAGCCAAAGCCCTTGTCGGGGGAATTGCCGCACATCTTTGGCGGGAAAGGGCTGCGCTTGGCAGGGGCAGGCTTGCTCCTGGGCATGGTGGCGCAGTTGGTACCATAGCACTGGGTGACGCAGCCGAAGCCCTTGTCGGGGGAATCGCCGCACATCTTCACGGGTTCGGGGCTGCGAGCGTCGAGCTCGGTGCTGCTGCCGGCGGCGCCGACGGCCACGGGTGCCGCGACGGCCTGGGCGGCGAAGAGGGCCAGCAGGAGCTGGCTGATGGTGGCGTACGAGGTCTGCATTTTGGCGGTTTGTGATGTGGATCGGGTGTGGATGGTTTGGATGGTTTGGTAGAGGAAAAGCTGGAAACAAAAAGACACAAATAGAAAGCCTGTTCTGTAAAACTGTGTATAGAGAGAAAAGAAGAAGAAGAGAAATGTTCGAGACGAAGAAGTGAAGACAAAGAAATGTTGATTCGACTGTGCGATGATGAGATGATTGGAATTGGATTGTGAGAAAAACGACATGATTACGGAGATATATATATTAAATCCTGCTCATTGTTGCTGAAGATACATTCCAGTGATGGGTTATTTTTGTCAGAGTCTATTTCCAATCTCCTGGGGTAAGATACGCATAACAGAGACGTTATAGGGATATGTTGCTGCGAAGCGAGCAGCTTGGCAGTCCGATAGACTTTGCAACATGGGATGAGTAGTGGCTGGGTCCCTGCTGTGCATCAATCTTTAGTTAACCTTATGTTTCACTGGGTGCGATTTTTTTTATATTTTTTATTTGGAAAATGTGCTTTTTAATTCCCGGATCTGGTAAGAAGTCGGGCGAGTGGATAGAAATCGGGAGCATGAAAAACATGTTGGATGATCTGGCGCATCGCAGCCCGCATTGAATCGTGTTGCTATTGTTGGGAGGGAAACCCTGGCCCAGTGGCCCCAAAATAGCGAAACAGACGCGGTGCCGCAAATAACCTCCGATTCCCAATCGGTTCAAACAGTCCCAGGAGTCTGCTTGGCTGGCTGGGTCCTTGGGGTTTGGGGGGTTTAGATTGCGGGTCCGGTTGGGCGTCCAATGCCCTGATCGGTACACTCGCTTGGGTCGTTGTAACTGACGGCTTTCCATCTGTCGAACGGTCCCGGCAACGAACGGTTGTAAGCGGAGTATCATGCTACAATTTGTCTTCCGTGCGCATCAGCGGTGGGAATATGAAAAAAAAAAGATTGAGACGGGGGAGTGAGGAGGGTGCAATTTTTGACAGCTTGACGACTTCACGGCTTCACGGCATGCGACGTGGTGTTTCAGCCAGATCACAAGAGAAGAGGGGACAAGAAAATCGACCACAGTTGTCCAAGGTTGGCGCACGCAATATTTTTCAGCCTGGCCATGTGGAATCGCACGTTTATACTCTATAGCATTACCAAAGAAAATTCACTACTGTGTTGTATATTAATTGAAGATTCATTTCGTTACTCAACCACAATACCTTGGGTATGTACCGAAGCGCATCTACCGCCACCTAATTCAGTAACTCATCATCGTGAAAATATGACAAAGACCAAATGATGGAAGTATCTATACTATTCTAGAACTAATTCTAGGTCTAGTGGTGGAGGTCAATCGGACTGTTTTCGGTCCGTACCTTGGGTGAATCAACATGCAATCCCGACTTGTTGTGGCGCTTACGACGTGTTTGTCAAATGATGCTCTTGGCGATAATTTAACGATTGGTTGCTGTAAACAAACCACACCATCAACAATCTCAAGTCGTCGCCTGTGATTGTCACTTTGTCGCATCCAGACCCAGATCCCGGTGCGTAACTAGAGCGACGCCAACTTGGCGGCTGCGCCCCGAGGCATGCCCGAGCTTCCCCGGTGCGGCTCTAACCGTACCCTCGGACTGCTCAACTTCGTATCTTGAATTGCGCCAACGTTAGTATGCCCTGCTATTTTACGTTTTGGCGCAGTCTTTTCTTGTCAGTCTTCTTTTCTCTCTGGAGGATCCGATCTTGTTGCACCCCAGCCGGCGCCTGAGGCGGTACAGTGGTGAGCGTGACCTCGACCTTGATCCCTAGCGTCGACGCCTTGGACGCCACGTCGGAGATTTCGTCCCTTGGCCAGGAGCTAAACATGTAGATTAGTGTAGACTAACCCTAATTATGATGCAAAGATAATAACACAACCCGTGTGGCTTGAAGAGAAAATCCAGTGAACAAGCTGGTGGACAGCAGGCAATGACGACACTTTGTCGTGGAAACGGAATGTACACAGCCAGTATCTTGAAAAGGAATCGCATCCGTCTTCAGATTCCACAGGGTTGACAACCAAAAAAATTTTATCAACTAGGATATTTTCACCTGCGGCACTCGTCGACAAAAAATGGCACCTTTTCTCCGAAAACTCCTCCTCTTAGCCTGCGTCGCCAAACTGGCAGCCGGTGTCGCCCTGCCAGACACCACCTACGGGGACGACGCCTACGAGGATGCTGCCTACGACAACAGCTGCCCGTCCGACGAAGACGGCGGCGACGATGACATATCCTTCATAACCCTCGAGGAGCACTGGCTCGCGCCCTCCTTCCAAGAGTTGTACCTCGAAAACATGGCAACAGAACTCCAGGGGATCCGGAGCCGCATCCCGCGCCTGGTCGAGGTCGGCCCGGAGCGCATCGCCGCCATGGACGAAGGGAACGTCGCCATCCAGGTCGTGTCGCACGTCGCCACGTCGCAAAAGGCCATGCGCCTGACCGAAGACGTCCGCGCCGCCAACGACGCCCTGCACGCCCGCGTGGTCGACCCGGCCAACGACGGCCGCTTCCGTGGTTTCTGCGCCCTGCCCATGGCGTTCCCTGACGAGGCGGCCCAAGAGCTGCGCCGCTGCGTCACGGAGCTCGGGTTCGTTGGCGCCCTCGTCGACGCGCACTTTGTCGGTGACCGTGGCGCGCCCAACGGGTCCACCACCCGCACCGGATCCGAGAACAGGACCGAGGCCGCTAACGGCGGTGACGGATACTACTTTTACGACTCCCCGACCTACGACGTCCTGTGGGCTACGTTGACGGAGCTCAAGGTGCCCATCTACCTCCACCCCTGCTACCCACCGCAGGACGAGATGCTCCAGACGGGCGGGCTCTACTCGTCCTCGCTGCCCGGCACCAACGAGTCGTCCATCCTCTCCGACTCGGACGCCGTCCGCCTCGGCACCTCGACCTGGGGCTGGCACTCCAACGCCGGCCTGAGCTTCCTCAAGCTCTTCGCCGCGGGGGTCTTTGACCGCCACCCGGAGCTGCAAGTGGTGCTGGGCCACATGGGCGAGCTGGTGCCCTACTACCTGGGCCGCGTCGCGAGCCGCCTGCAGAGGGCAGGGGAGACGTCGAGCGGCAGGAACGTGACGGACGTGTACGCCAGCAACGTCTACGTGACCTTTGGGGGCTACTTCAGCCTGGCCGCCATGTACACGCTGCTCGAGGTGACGAATGCGACTCGCGTCATGCACAGCGTGGACTATCCCTTTGGCAACAACACCCAGGGCAAGGAGTTTATGGAAAGCCTGAGAGAGAGTGGCCTGGTTACAGAGGACGAGTACAGGGATATCGCCTTTCGGAATGCGAAAAGGCTGCTGAAGATCTAGGCAAGCCTAACTAAGGCAAAAAGAAAAAGAAACTAGGTACAAACCATGCATATGTATATAGAGCTTTTACAAGTCTTTTTTTACTCTTGTGGGCCTGACGATGTGACGGGTAAGATAGCAGCTGCGTATCACGCCCATTAACATGATTAGGATCAAGGCCCAAATGCCATGATCTGACCAAGGTAATCATGTCCATTTCCCCAGACGAGCTTAGTCATTGGTTCAACCACTAGTCCAGACTATCGTCGCGTCGCACTAAGCAGCGTCTTCCTGATTGGGCCTGCAGCAAGGGCTTGAGGGCTTATGTTGGGCTCCACTGCCGACGGTGATTTCCTCGGCGCGAAGCTTGGAAGAGTACGGGCGCTGACGGCGTCGTCGATCAGGCTGCCCCGCTGTCAGACGTTGAGGGGTTAAAAAAGACGATTGGGATCTCTTTTTTTGTGGTTTTTTCTTTTAATCCCTCGTCAACTGTGTGCCAACCGAGGAACAAAGAAACCCCAAATTTCAACCTTCAACCCGGAACTTCAACTCCCTACTACAATGGTCCAACACCACGACGCCAACCACCAACAGCGGCAGCCGCCCGTCGCAACCGGCAACGCAGCAAACAATAGCAAACACCGGCCGGTCGTTATCATAATCCCTGGCGCCTGGCACCGACCCGTGCATTACACCCGGCTGGCCGAACCGCTCCGCCAGCAGGGCTACAAAGTGGAGGTGGCCGCGCTAAGCACGATGGGCGAGCCGGACGCCATCCGCGAAAGGACGCACCACGACGACGTCGAGATCGTCCGCACGCTCGTGGCACCGCACCTCGCCGAGGGCTGCGAGGTGGTGTTGGTGGGCCACAGCTACGGCGGCCTGGTGGCCACGGACACCGCGGCGGGGCTCACGGTTGAGGAGAGGGGCGCGGTGCTGACGGGGCCCGAGGGGCTGCAAGGGGGCGGGGTCAAGGCCGTGGTGTATGTTGCGTCGCCGGCTGTGGTGGAAAAGGGCATTTCGCTTAATGCCGGTATGGAGAAGATGAGCGAGGGAGAGCCGCCCGCTAATGAGGGTAAAGTTTCTGTGAGTCTTTTTTCACCCACCGCTCCTCCCTGGTTTTTATTGTCTTGCTTTGTTTTTATTTTGCTCCCCACGTTTCCAAGACCTTGGGCCCCTCGCTTCTGCTGCTAACTCAGGAGAAAAAAAAAGCTCGAGAATGGCGTCGTCAAAACGACCGACGAGTGCTGGAAATATCTCTACGGCCCCGCAGACGAAAAGCTGTCCCGGGAGGCGTTTGCCGCCACGAGTCGCCATCACAGCGTCGCCAGCTTCCTATCCGAGTCCGCCGCCGGAGCCCGCGACCTCCGCGCCCGACTCGCCTATGTGGTAGCCGCCGCCGACCAGTTTACTTTGACGCCGGCGGTGCAGCACCGGATCGCCGACGGCATGGGGCCGCGGTGCGAAAAACACGTCTTCGAGGGCTCCGGGCACGCACCCTGGATGCAGCCGGAGCTGCTGCCCAGACTGGTGGAGGTTATAACCGGGATAGCGGAGGA
This sequence comes from Pyricularia sp. CBS 133598, assembly GCA_004337975.1. Lineage (NCBI taxonomy): Eukaryota > Fungi > Ascomycota > Sordariomycetes > Magnaporthales > Pyriculariaceae > Pyricularia > Pyricularia sp. CBS 133598. The sequence continues at coordinate 834,914 of RRCJ01000013.1, forward strand.
TTAGGACAGGGTTTCTTTTTATTGGATGAAACTCGTTCCTAGGGTAGCTCCAGGGGGATGCTATGGCAGCATTTGGAATGAAAATATGGCCAGCTTTTAAACGGGTAATCGTGGTAGTCTTGTATAGAACATGATGGAGTCATGCCTTTTTCATGACAACAAAAGCGCTATACAGGACTTGTCTTACGCTTAACTTTGCATATAATATCGTCGAGTTTATAATCGTTCCGTCGCCTCCGGTAATTCGAATACCTCGGCAGCAAGCCTATCACTTTGCTTCCTGCACTTGTTAGTTGGTTTCGAAGAACGTGCTTAGTCCCCCAAGACTGGGCGCCTGCTTCCGGTCCAACGCGCTGTTCCCAGATAATGTCGTAATGGCGGGAAAACAGGCAATGGATCAGCAAGATGTAGTTGTCAGTTGCGTAGTAATTACAGGTCTAGTTTCCGGGAAGACTTGAACAAGGAGGAGGCATGATCCGTATAATAAATGACACGTGGGGGAACTGGGACTCGCTGGGAGCAATTTTTGATGTCTGTGTTGGACTTGTTTCCAGAGATTCTTGCATTTTGCTGCTATACCTTGAGTGCGTAGTACCGCATAAGCTATGGTGAAAATAGTCTGAAAATTGGAGATGAGTGATTGCAGTTGCGTGTAATTCCAAACTCATTCGACAATACATGTGCAAAATCCAACCAGAACGTAATGACGACGCAAGCTGTCAAGTATGCTGAATAGTTATGCCGTACCATCCAACCCTTTGCTGTGCAGTATGGAACAAAATTGCCCAGTCTTTAATCTTGTCCTACTGGCTTTGAGCTGCAAACCCTGGGTTAGAATAAAGTTTCAGAGAGCGTTTGGTTCTTGCAATGGAACAATTGAGTTCTCAATCCAGCTGAGACTGACGTGCCTTTCTTACTTGCATTCGCCCCTTCCTTTGTGATTGGCATATTCATGCCAATCATCCCAGCTTTTCTTGCAAATGGGGCAGTAAGCATAACCAGCAGTAGGGTCACCGGTAGGGAGGGCGGCGACGCTCAAGGAAAATAGGGCGACGGCCACGGTAATCTGGGAGAATTGCATGTTGGGCGGGCTTTTGATTTCAACAATTGAGATACGAAATGGCAGGTAAAAAGAAAAAAAGATAGAAATGTGTAAATGAAGCTGGAGGAGACTGGATGATGTTATGAGATACACCAAGAAGCAGGAAAAGAACAATGTACGTGAGCAGCTATTTACACACTTTCCAACTGGCTATAGGAGATCGTAGGCTATAATAGCATTGTACATGAATTTGATTGTTGAACATCAACATGTCATGTCACCTGAGGACTAAATCAGCAACAGAGGGCTTAGCTTGATACATATAGGTAATCTCTTTGCAATACCATTCGCCTTCTGAGGGCAGAAAAGAGCAAAGCAGAAGCTATTGCTGCAAGGATGGGAAGCTCTTTCGCATAGTCACAGTGGGCGGCATTGCAAAGCTGCCCCTTGTTTGTCGGATCACAACTTGGTGCAGGGGGCGGATCCCAATTTTGGGCATATCCATACGCACTCTGGGAAAAGAATGCGCTTGGAGACTGTATAGCCGTTAATGACATTGATGTTTCTATCCATGAGTAGTGTAAGCAGAACAACGACGAGCCTTTCCGGCCTTTGTTGTTGAGCTGTTTCTATCGTTGTTTCTTGCAATTTACATTGTTTACATTGTCTACGTTGTTTATTTATATTGCTAACCAGCCGCTCTCATTGGCAGGCAGCAACAGAATGGAGTCATTGACAACAGAACGACGCTACTATGAAACTATGCTACAGGGAGTGGTTTGGCTTTGTTGTGTTGAAAGTTCTAGCGGATATGTTGTTCTATCATTGATGTAAGGGGTGTGGAACGGCCTACGCGTTATACTGCTTTTTTCATGGATGGTCTTGGTGGATCCCAGCGGGTGTCGTGGGCTTGACCAGAACTTCGGGGGCTGGTGAATATTCCCCCACTTGTTGGACGAGGGGCCGAATTGCCCCCCGATACTCGGCTTTGTTGATAGGGATTACCCCTGAGTGAATCGAATTCGCAAGCAGACTGGGAGACGCGC